>JAJHZJ010000468.1:3121343-3721343 GCA_023548195.1 Bettongia penicillata ogilbyi
TTCCTTCCCTCCTTCCTTCCTTCCTTCCTTCCTTTCTTCCTTCCTTCCCTTCTTCCTTCCTTCCTTCCTTCCTTCCTTCCTTCCTTCCTTCCTTCCTTCCTTCCTTCCTTCCTTCCTGCTGTGGCCAGCGCAGTCCAGCAGGTCCAGGGCGGTTATGGGCTCACAGAGTGACGATGAAAAGACAGGCGGGACACAGCAGTCTGAACAAACAGTTTATTCTGGAGATACTGAGCCAATAATTCAGGGAATCGGGATGCTTAAATAGTGAAAAAAACATAAAGGTAGTGATTGAAGCATGAAACAGAGTAGATGGTGATAAGTAGAAAGGGAAGCTTCAAGGCCTCTATATCAGAATGTTATCCTGTCTAGCAGGAGCCCTGATTCCTGGAACTTCAACACCCAAATTCAAGGACATGCACCTGAGAACAATATATCACTTAACTTCTCAAGCCAGCAACTCCTCTCCCTTGGAGGAGGGGAACTCTTGATCAGGGGCTCTTTCAAACCCCTCAAGGTTCTCTACACTTCCTTCCTTCCTTCCTTCCTTCCTTCCTTCCTTCCTTCCTTCCTTCCTTCTTTCCTTCCTTTCTTCCCTCCTTCCTTCCTGTCTTCCTTCCTTTATTCCTCCTTTCCTTCCTTCCATCCTGCATTCCTGCCTTTTTCCTTTCTTCATCTACCAATTGTCTAGTTCTGCCTTCTTAAACCAAGCAAAATACACCTAATCCCTCTTCCAAAAGTTTAGTGTCACAGTGGAAATAGAACTGGATTTGAAATCAGAAGATCTGGGTTTGAATCCTATCTGTGCCCTGGTATAGGTTGTAACCTATGTGACTCAGGGCAAGTCAATTAACTTCAATTTCCTCACCTGTAAAATGAAGAGGTGAGCTATGCACTCTCTAAGTTCTTTTTCCATCCTGAGTCTACGATCCTATGAGCTACACATGGGGCAGCTAGGTGGTGCAATCAATAGAGCACCAGTGCAGGACTCAGGAGGACCTGAGTTCAAATCTCACTTCAGACACCTGACACTCACTAGCTGTGTGACCTTGGGCAAGTCACTTAACCCCAATTGCCTCATCCTGGGCCATCTCCAGTCATCCTGATGAATATCTGGTCACTGGATTCAGATGGCTCTGGAGAAGTGAGGCTGGTGACCTGCACAGCCCTCTCTCACTCAAAACAGTCAAGTGCAAGTCGTGTCATCATTTATGTGACAGCATGGTCTTCCTTAGCAACAAAGGATGCACACATACACATGAGCTAGATAACCACCCTGCAAATATCTGAAGACAGGTATTATGTCTCCTGTAAGTCTTCTACTATTCTTTCAATACCCCTTCACATAGCACAATATACGTGAAACTTGGGCTCTGTCCTCACAGTGGAAAAGTGCTGTGCCAACATAAGGTCAGATTGGTTCCTTTGGCTGTCTTTAGAGTTTACTTACAGTCCCAGTCGCTTGATCATATCAGTTATGTAGAAATTGACTATTTAAATAGGTTTGCATCCCACAAGCAATTGTTCACTGATTCAGTTCTGCCAAATACATGTTATCTTAATCGGTAAACACAGCTAAAATAATAGCTGCAAGTCAACTTCTGATTATAAGATGAGATGTTTGAAGGCAATATAAGATTGCTATATTTTTGGTGATGTAATAAAAATAATAGTTCCCATTTATATAGCATTTTAAAATTGACAAAGCATTTTCCTTATTTATGATAATTATTTGAGAGAGGTAGTAATTAGAATAGAATCTGTGGAACTCATTGATAGGTAAAGGGAAAAACTGGCAGAAACCTTTTTAGTGAAAAATGCATTTTCTTACAGTACTTCAACTTGGTTACTTTTTAAGGGGCAATGATTTGATCGCTATAGGCATCTTTTTCTCTGCTTCGCAAGTCCTCTCCTCTTTTCCCTCCCCACAGACGCATGCACACACACACACACACACACACACACACACACACTGATAAAGAATTCAGATCCTCCATAACTTTGCAGATTGTCCTTGTAAATTGCTGTGGCTGAAAAATTCATCATTCTGGGCCTAATGTGGTAGTGAGCATCTTTAAACTTACCTTAGCTAATCCTTGGACTGTAGAAATACCATCTATCATTTGGCCTGTACTCAAAGTCTTTGCAGTTTAGTGTGATCACCCTAGTAGAGACAGTGTTACTTCTTTGCCACAGTGAGGCATCCAAGCAGGATTTAGCAGATTATTGTTTTAGTACCTAAATTACATCTACAACATTTCCTTAGACATTAGTTATTTCATCTTGGTTCATATCATTACAAGGCACAGTAATCAGAATTTAATAACTGTATATGAGAATAAAATATCCTACTTGCTTTTTATATAGATGAGCTATTGTCATTTTTATTGTATCACCATGATTTTTTAAAAAATTTCATTGACACAGATTATATCTCCCCATCATTAAATTATGATACTCAATCCACTGGCATTTATTAAGAGACTACTATCTGCCAGGCATTGCCCTAAGGGCTGAGGACACAAAAAAAGATTAAAAAAGCCCCACATGCACCCCCCAAAAATCCAGCCCTGCTCTGAGTTTCCCTACTAATGGGAAGATAATATGTAAAGAACAATATATAAATAAAATATGCACAGCATGAACTGGAGATAAGTAGAGAGAAAGCAGTAGCTTAGGCTTGGTAGTGATGGATAACCCATAACAATGCTTGCATATTTCATCATTTTCTGTAAATAGTCAAATAAAGTAAGATGAACATCTTAATTTGCACTGATTTATTTTATATAAATTTATTATTATATGTATTATATATTATATATAATTTGGAAAGATTTAATCTCTATAAATATAACATATATACATATATAATATATATTATTATCTATAATTTGGACAGATTTAATTTATATAAACTTATTTGGAATAACTAGTACTGTATTCTATCCTCTAGGAGTAAACAAACTGTGACTCCCACTCCCAAACCACCTCACCCACCCACTCCAGATCAAATCTAACCTGCCACCTTTGTATGGTCAATGAACTGAGTAATTAATGAACTTAATTAATTTAATGTAAATGTTTTTAAAATTAAATGGAAATTTAAACGTAAACTATTTAAATGTAAAACCATTCTTGAAGAAGGATGGGTGCAGGTTATAAACCAAATTTGGCTTGTGGACAAGTTTACCAACCCTTGAAAAAAACTAGGGCAGTTTTAGATACATGAATCTAGCCTTTGATTGACACATTGGAAAATCAGGTTTAAAGAAAACTCTGACTTGCTCCAAGTCAGAAAGGCTGTCCCCATACACAATTGAAAACCAAACTTATTTCTACTTAATTAGGGACACTGATTAACATAGATGTCAGTTAATTTAACTTTAAAGTTTTAAACACAATCTAAAGGATTGAAAAGGCATAGGAAACTGAAAAAAATGAGAAGTACATTTCTATTGTGTGACAGTCATTCTTTTTTAGAACTTGGAAGAGCTGTTTGGTATAGGTCATGACAGCTTACATTTACAGAGGACTTAGAATCTTTACACTATTTTCTTTTAATTTCATAATAACCTTGGGCAGAAGGGATTGCATTTATTATCATCCTCATTTTAAAGATGAGGAAACTGAGGTTCAGAGTGCTTATTTGCTTGTCCATAATCACACAGCTAGCAAGTGTCAACCATGAGATCCAAACCTAAGCCCTCCCTAGCTCCAAACCTGATGGTCTTTTCACTGTTCCATGTAAATTCTCAGAGTAATCCATGTTCACCTATATGAACCCATGTCTTTCATCAGCATTCTTGCCTTTAGCTTTTAGGAGAGTCATTGCAACAGCCAGGTCATTCTTTGTGCAGGCTTAAGCAAGAGGATTAAGATAAACCTGTTCTTTCTTGCCTCAGTTACACCACACCTTCCTTTTAGACAAGGATAGTTAGTTCACACACAGCCCTATGTCTAGGTGTGTTTGAAGGGGTGGAGGGAGAGTACTGCTACCCCACCCTAACTCAACTCTGCGAATCCTTCCAGTAGTATAAGGCAAAGGAGGTCTTAACTTTAGGGGGTACTTTGGAGTTGGTGATTGGAATTAATTGATATCTACATTAATCAATATCACTAATAAAATTAAATTGTTCAACACTTAAATTGTGTATAGTGGCCCTGTATCTGACATAGCAAGAGGGGGCTTACTGAGTATGCAGTTTGCTCCAAAGTCTCTTTCTGGAGTTCTCACCCCAGGCCTTTGCACTTGGGCAGGAGAGGGAGGGGTGCTCAATGACTGTTCTTTGTGTTGTCCATCTAGAAAGGCATAAGGGAGCAAGAGGCAAAAATACAAATAAATGGTAATGAAGAAGCTACTGCATACAGCAGCAATAGAACAATGATGAATTACATGGTTGAAGGCACTATGACCCTGTGTCTGAGCGCAAGTCTAGAAGCCAGACTCTGAATTCCAACTACTGATTCACTGGGTGACCTATGGAAACCATTTGACCTTTTGGTGTCCATTTCCTAGACTACAAAAGGGTAATAAAATGGGCAGAAATATATGTAGACTACACAGTTAATGACTTTAAAGGATTTTGAAAATATATAGATCTATAAAATTTTACGTTCTGTATAATAGTTGTATGCGCCAACTGGATTTTTATCCTTGGGTGAGGCTGGCAGAAGAACCTGATTTCTTCAGGAAACCATGAAGCCATATGTCAGAGGAACTTGTGAGGAAAAACAAGATCATTTTTCAAACTTTCTATCCTATACCACTCAAAAATTAGTTATTAGCACTCTCAACTTTTTGAAATTATTTTGTATTTAATTTTCATTTATTTAGTTAGTTGTACACCTAACTCACCAACCCACCCCCAGTAGGATTCAAATTCCTGGAGGACAAGAACTTATTGTCTACTTGTTTTTATATTCACAGTGCCTTATGTAGTAGATGCTTAATAAACATGTATGGAATTGAACTGAATTAAGATATCAGGTACTCCAGGGAGACAACCTAACAGATAGTTCCATCCAGAATAGATGTGATAGCTCCAATAGAAATAGGAAAGTTTGGAAGAGGGGAGGGTTGGGAGCAAAAAGCACCCATGGAAGTATGATTGTAAAAGGAGGCAGGTGGGTAGAAAGCCCACATATTGCACTGGTACGCAGGGAGTAACAAATGACCTAGTGAGTACATCTTCCAGCATATTAACTATTGAAGACTTATACAAGGACTTGGACAAAATCTTACAAGATAGTTTGAGTAGGTTGAAATCTGCACCATCAAAGGGTGAGATCAGACATCCATTGAAAAAATTCATTGAAATATTACAGTCCAAAAACATAATCAGTTTTCACTGACTTTTTAGAACATTGTATTAGAATTTTTAAACTGAGTAACCTTAAAAAATATTCATTCAGGTTTTCCTCTAAAACTCGAAGTATCTAAATGCAAAAAGCCTTTAGTACATGTCCAAAATGGAACTCATTGTATTTTTTATTCCAAGTCCTTCCTTCCTCCAAACTTCTTTTATTTCCCCTGAGGTTACCATCATCCTTCTAGCTAGGGTCCCAATCTCAGCATTACCCTTCACTCTTGTGTCTCTCTCCACTCCTATACTGAAGCAGTTGCCAAGTCTTGTTGATTCTACCTCCCCAATATCTCTCTCATCTGTCTCCTCTACATTCACACAACTATAACTTTAGTGCAAGGCTTTATCATCTCTCTCTTACTATTGCAAAGGCTTCCTAATTATCTTCTCTGCTTCTCTCTCCTTTTCATCCATTCTTCACAAAGTTGCCAAAATCATAACCCCGTTCTCAAACCCCAATATTCAGATTCTGTAGAGCCACTAGATTAAATACAAAATCCTCAGCTTAGCATTTAAAATCCTCCATAGTCTATGCCTTAGCTACCTTTTCTTATGTCTTATGTCATATTACTGTGTTCTAGGCATTCCCTATTTTAGTTATACTAGCCTACTAATTATTTCCCATTCACAATAAGTCCACATAATGTACCCTTGTTTTCATGCTTCTGTGATTCTTCTGTCTTTATACAAAACATAGGGGTTTCCATGTCTAGAATGTACTTCCTCCTCACATTGTCTTCATCTTCTCTTGCTGCCTTCAAAGCTCAACTCCCATGCCACCTCCTATATAAGACTTTCTCTGATGTCCTCAAATATTGTTTTCTCTTTCTTATAATTACTGTGTAAATACATATTCATACACATAGCCTATTCACATATACCAAAACCCCCACTGAATGTGTCTCTTAAGGGCAAGAACTATTTCATATTTTCTCTGTCTGCCAAGTGTCCATAGTAGAGTCATGTAGATGGTAGAATATTACAGTTTAGAGTCAATGGCCTTCACATGTAATCTCTGTGGGGTTGGGATGTGTGCCCTAATCAACAACCACATCAAAGTCCCATTCCTTAGCCTGCTCCTTGACTGATTACCTTGTTTATTCCCACTCTGGTTTTAAGGCAATCAAAGAGTATATTCTGAGATTTCCTCATTAATTGCTAAAATTACATCTTTCATTAATTAAGCAATTCTCTTGGAGCCCCCATACTAGTTTATTAAACAGTATTTATTAAACAAGAGAAATTTCTTTTCCCACAAGCTTTTGGTCACCTCTTTTTTCTTTTAATCCCACCCCCCCAACAACCTAGGCTTAAATAATTATCAACATTATTGGTATGTAATTTAGTAACAGTATACTCAAACATTCAAATAAATCTGTGATCTCATCAATTTAAGTGTTCCCTTCAGCAATGCCGATTGAATCCATTCATTCCCACTCATCCTGTGTAGCTCTTATCCAAGTCCTCTCATTATTTTTATTTGTTTTTCACAGTACAACAATGAACTAAATATTTATGATAAATTAGCTATGAGGAAGGTCACAGCCAGAGTCACTTTTAACCACTGTCACTATTGCTGCCTTCTCTTCAATTCTGGAAATGCAGTCTTACCATTCATCTATCTCATGTTGGCAGCTAGTTTCTTCAGAATTCTCTAGTGATTGTTCCTAAGAACTAAATTCAATACTAACAAATGAAGTTGTCTTAGTACTTATCTTTTTGCTTTACTCAATATCTCCTTCCAAAGAGTTAAGTTATTTAATTTTTAAGTGCTGTTGGCAGCTCTTTAAGACTATAAGTTACTGAGAAGATACCTGTCTGCATCTGTGGAGGAGATTTTCTCATCTAAGAGTTCCTACCAATGAAAGCATAGGCCTAGTTTCTCTCCTATCCCTAAGTATACAACAGGTCCTGTACAAAACAACAGCTACAACTAGAATAATAAAATAAAACTAGAGTGATGAGTGGACTACAAATTTAATATGACTAGAGAATGTGATATGGCATCCAAAAAATTAGGCTATAATTTTTTTTTTTAAATCTAATGTACCTAAGGAGGGAGGTAGTGTGTCTTCAGTCATTTCATTTGTCTCTGACTCTTTGTGACTCCATTTGGGATTTTCTTGACAAAGATGTGGAAGTAATTTGCCATTTCCTTCTTCAGGTCATTTTACAGATAAGGAAACAGAAACATGCAGGGTTAAGTAACTTGCCCAGAGTCACACAGCTACTAAGTGTCTGAGGTTGAATTTGAACTCAGGAAGGTGAGTCTTCCTGACTCCAAGTTCAGCATGCTATCTACTGTACTACCTGGCTATGTATACACATATACATGCACGCATATATTTATATGTACTTGTTAATTGTATTTCAATATAATTGCTTGTCTTTGTAATCCCACATATTTTATTTTATGGCACATTATTTGAGGCTCTCCCAGACTGATGAAGATCCATGACACAAAAGAAACTGAGACCACTTTACCTAAATGATGTCTGTCAAGGAAAAGTTTAAGAATCAAGTCCCTGCTCATGTCATCCTCACGTTCCAACCCCACTCACCTAGGATAATATCATTTTTTTTCCTCCCTTATACCTTGGAATCATACAGAACCCAGTGGCCACAACATGGCTCTTGAGATTAGTATATTTGAACTCTAGCTACGTCTATGACAGGTAACTTCCTATCTAAGAATAATGGGCTACAATTTGTGTTTAATTTCCTCTTCTCACATATGAATGAAAAGTTATTTATTAACTACGTTTTCCTCAGTTTATTTGAGAAAACAAGTGTGGCACCATGTTTCAATTAAAGTCTAAAATAATCAACCATAAGTAGATTATATATGCTACTCCTTAGATGGAATCACAGTTCTTTGAGGCCACAAGCCCAGTTCATGTTTTTCCTTCCCTCTGCAGGGCTAAGGCAACAGTATCAAAATATAGCTCACTAACATTCTTCATGCAGACATAGGTAAATTTCATTACGTTCCCTGAATTTCACTAAAATCCCAATGTAATTATATCAGTCTAGTGGCTTGTTAAGAACATCCAACAAACTGATCGTGGAGTTAGAAATGAGACTTTCTGGTTCACTGCTCTTTTCTCTAGATTATATTGTGTTTAAGGTGATTGCAAGGTATGGAGAACATAGGCTGGGATTTGAAGATGGCTGAATCTAAAAAATGAAAGAAAAAAGCACTAATTAAGCATTTACCATGTGTAATTATTAAGCATTTTACTAATTGCCAGGGAAATAAATACAAAAGAGAAAACAGTTCCTGACCTCAAAAAACTGACATTTCTATTCCCGTTAGTCACTGTTTCCATCCAGCGTCTCAAGTTCCTCAGCAGCATCATCTTGATCCCTCACTCTCCTTCACCCCACATTTCCAGTCAGCTGCCAAAACTTGACATTTCTACCTATACATGAACTCTGGCATCCAACCCCTCATCTCTACTTAAACATTTACCGCCTCACTTCAGGCTCTCAATATCTTTTTGCCTACTTTGTTGTCAGAGACTCCTAATCGGTTTCCCTGCCTTGAGTATCTCAGTGCTACAATCCATACTAAACACTGCTACCAAAGTAATTTTCCTAAAGTGAAGATCCAGTCTTACAATTTCCTTATTTCCTCAGTTTCCCTTTGTCTCTAAGATTAGCCAAAAAAACTCTCCCCAAACAAGCAAAAAAAAAAAACCAACCAAAACAACCTCTTGTTTAGCTTTTAAAGCCTTACACAAGTGGCCTCCATACGTCTCCCCTTCCCTCATCTGATGGAGGTCTTTCATCCATTTCTCACTCACGTTACTCCATCTCTTCTCTGTGAGCCTTTGCACTGGCTGTCTCCCCAGTTCTACCTTTGACCTGGAAAGTTGCTTGTATCTCTAAGAAGCAGCAGAAAGGATCATCTTTCGCAGAAAGCCTCTCCTTATCCTTCCATTTGATTGTGCCCTTCCTTCTAAATACCTTGATTTTCATGTACTTGTTTACATTGATGCTGTATATTTTACAACTAGTTGATTCCCTCATTAGAACATAAGCTACTTACAACTTGGAATTTTTTCACTCTTCATACTGGTCTCCCCAGTGCACATTTTTGTTCATGTCAGACTTTTCATGAACTTGTGAACCATACTATCCATGGGGTTTTCTTGGCACAAATATTGGACAGGTTTGCCATCTTTTTCTCCAGTGGAATAAGGCAAACAGAGGTTAAGTAACTTGCTCAGGGTTACACAGCTGTGAAGTGTCTGAAGCCAGATTTGAACTCAAGAAGATGAGTCTTCCTGACTCTAGGCCTAGGGCTTATCCACTGCACCACCTAGCTGCCCATTAAGACATATATATACACATCTACTGAACCACCTACCTGTTTCCTTCCTGGTACA
This sequence comes from Bettongia penicillata ogilbyi, assembly GCA_023548195.1. NCBI lineage: Eukaryota > Metazoa > Chordata > Mammalia > Diprotodontia > Potoroidae > Bettongia > Bettongia penicillata. The sequence continues at coordinate 3,131,095 of JAJHZJ010000468.1, forward strand.
TGGCTGGTGCTTAATAAATGTTTTTTGATTGATGGATCCTTTCTAATGGTGTTTATAAGTGGTGGCCAAAGAGGGATTTTTGGTTCAGAAAGTTACAAGACAGGTGAGTGGAGCCATAGAGGAATAGATAGACACAGGCTTGCCAATAGTAGTATCAGTGTTGATTTAATTATGGTTCTTGAATTGGAAACTGGTGAGAAGACAGTAAAGTGAAGGATTGCTAGGATCACCACATGAGGCTGGCTGGTTGTTGGTTGGTTGTTGTCCTTCGTTCTTGAGGAAGACCAAAATGACATCACCATGATAAAGTGAAATTTCATGTGTCCAACTGTGACTGATCAGACCAATACAAGCTCGGAATGCTCTACCACAGGTTGGGCACAGATAGTCTGCATGAATATTTGGGGTGGATACTCCAAATTTGCACATCCTATATTTACTTTGTACTGTCTCAATTCTGCTTTTCTCATAGAGTACAGCATCCTTCTTGATGTGGGCATGCCATGCTAAAGAGTCTTGTGAGAGTGTCTCCCATGTCACACAGTCAAATCCAAAGTTCTTGAGAGAGACTTTGAGAGTATCCCTATGTCGCATCTTCTGATCACCATGTGATTGCCTGCCCCATGTGAGTTCTCCATAAAATAGTCTTTTTGGCAAGTGTATGTTTTGCATTCAAACAACATGGCCAGCCCATCGGAGTTGGGCTCTCTGAAGCATAGTTTGAATGCTTGGCGGTTCAACTTGAGCAAGGACTTCAGTGTCTGGTACCTTATCCTGCCAGGTGATCTTCAGAATCTTCCTAAGACTGTTCAAATGGAAGTGATTCAGTTTCCTGGCATGGAGCTGATAGATTGTTCATGTTTCACAGGCATACAACAATGTGGTCAGCACAATAGTTCTGTAGACCTTCAGTTTGGTAGTCAGTCTAGTACCTCTTCTCTCCCAAACTTTTCTCTGGAGCCTCACCAAAATTGAGCTAGCTCTCGCAGTGCATGCATCAACCTCATTGTCAATGTGTACATCCATGGAAAGTACAATACCAAGGAAAGTACACTTATCCACAGCATGGAAAATGATGGGGAAATTCAGAAGCTGCTAAAAGTGATGGGGAAATTCAGAAGCTGCTAAATAAAAAACAAGAACTCCACAGGAAATGCAAGCAGGATAGTTCATCCACCTCTAAGAAGGCAGTGTTTAATTCCATCAAAAGTAAATTACAAGCAAAACTTAGAGCGATTCTTGGCTCAGTAAGAAGGCATATAAAATTCAGTTTTATGCTGATTCTGACAATTCAAAGCACTTTTATGATTCTCTGAAAGCTATTTATGGAGCAAAAACCTATTGTGCATCCCAGCTACTCAGTGCTGATGGAGCCACATTGATTAGTAATAAGGACATGATCCTAGAGAGGTGGGCTGAACACTTCCATAGTGTTCTCAACAGACCATCATCAATCAATGCTGAGGCCATTGATCCTTTACCTCAGGTTGAAGTCAATCCCTCTTTAGCTGAACTTCCAACTGAAGAAGAGGTTTTGAGGGCCATTAGGCTCCTTTCATGTGACAAAGCACCTGGTGCTAATTCTATTCCAGCTGAGATTTACAAGGTAGGAGCACCATTGCTCATACAAAAGCTGACTGAAATTTTCCAGGGTTATATGGCAAGAGGAAATTATCCCCCAGGAGTTTAAGGGTGCCTCCACTGCCCATCTCTATAAAGGTAAAGGGAATATATTGTCCTGTGACAATCACAGGGAAAGGGGGTGTCTCTCTTTCTCTCTTAGTCATTGCTGGCAAAATTCTTGCTAGAGTCCTCCTTAATAAGTTGATCCTTCACTGGAATATGGTCATATACCTGAGAGTCAGTGTGGCTTCACAAAGGGCTGAGAAATGGTTGATATGATATTTGCTACCTGACAACTCCAGGAGAAATGCTAGGAGCAGAACAGAGGTCTGTACCATATGAGGTTGTGAGCTATCAGAAGATCAAGGTCTACAGAGAGGAACTGAGCAGAAAAAGTTAATTCATCCTGAGCATGGTCTTTGGATCACATATCAAGGCAGACAATAAGAATTTAACTAGGGAATGGCAATTGTAGTGAGTGCTATTTATAATTCAGACCATTCCTAAATGATAGCGGCTGGAGTTCTGAGAACTGGAATAAGGAGACTTGACCTCTACAGGATTTTGAGCAAATGATTTCATCTCTTTGAGCCTCAATTTTCACATCTTTACAATGGAACCAATAATAACTGAAATACTTTATGTGACTTCTGTAAGAATTAAATGAAACAATATATATAAAGAATTTTGCAAACCAGAAAGTGTTATATAAATACCAGTATTTTTATAATTTTTGATATTATTATTACTAATAATATTATTACTACTTCTAAGCACCCCCCAAAACAACTGAAACTGGAAATTCAGAGTTGTCTAACTATATCTACAGTAGCTGAAAGCCTTTCCCCCAAGCAAAGTGATGTAAAAGAGTGGGGGTATCTTCCATTAAAACAGAAAATCAAATTTTAGATAAGCAATCCTTGTTTAAAAAAAAATTGTGTGTGTGTGTGTGTGTGTGTGTGTGTGTGTGTGTGTGTGTGTGTGTGTTTGATGAATGGAAGCGGGTAGGTGGATGGGGAAGGAATTTTGACAATCACCAAAAGTTGATGTCTAATAAAGCTTCTAAAAAGAAAATTCTCTTTTTTTAGGACATCAGCTAGCAGTGCCTGAGTCACCATTAACTAGTTTCCATAATCACTGATCTTAAAATAATTACAGCTTTGTTTTGGTTTGTTTTGTTTTTACAAAGTAGAGGTGTCGCACAAAGCATTTATACATTTTTCATTGAAGAACGCTTCTCTGGGACTGTTTTTGCTTTTGATTTGTTGATCTTTTTGTTTGGAAAGCCAAATTTATTCCCAATTTGCCCCACTCCCCACTTTTTGCTATTCCTTATTTATTTCTTTTTAAATTAAAGGACAAAGGGAAGCAAACTTTTAGAGTCATTTTCATTTGAACGTTTGATTCCATTGGCCAAGAAAGCTCAATGTTAGGGTGAATTGGAGCTGAACTTATGACAGGAGATTCAGTGTCTGGGTTTCTTGAAGAGGAACTAAATGGGCATACTGGCCAGGATGTTTTGCCAACTTCATTAGATATGCTGGCCTGACTTAATAGAATGAAAGAAGAACCCAAGCATCTATGGGTAGCTCTCTTCTGTGTCCTCATTAATAGTCACCAGGGGAAGACATGGGGGTTGGCCGTGGGCCCAGCTACTTCTAACCCATGCAATTAAAGAAATCTTGCAGAAAGATGTATTTTTCTATTGTGGTCACACATAGAAGCCCTGGGTGGCTTTGGTGTGAATCCCCACATAAATTCTTCTGTGCTTATTTACCTAAAATGTTTTTCAACTCAAAATTGGTAGCAATTTCTTTTCATTTTTTAAGTATGAATTTTTTTTCAAGTGAGAAAAATGATAAGAAGAAATATAAAGGGAAGGGCCAAGTTTTAGTGGAAAGGGTACTTATTGAAAAAATACTTATGGAGGAGATGACTTCAATTTCCATCACTGATTACTGTCTGTGTGAAGTTGGGCAAGTCAATTATCCTGTGGTGGATGAAAGGATCTCCACTTCCTGGGCGCAGCTGAAAAGACAGAACAAGACCAAGTCAGATGGTTTTAAAGACATGACCTAGTCTGGTCATCAGGTCATTGGGAAAAGACTGCTCCCTCTCATGTAGTAGGTCCCCGACATTTCCCATATGGATACCTCCATCTCAGGTGATCTGGACATGAACAAAACTGGGTTACATTATTATTGCTAATCTTGTAATCTTAGGCAGAAATCATCATTTTTCTGTTTTTTTCTTTCATTTATAAAATAAAGAGGTTGGACTGGGGATCCATTTGGCCCCTTCTTAAAACAAAGTGGGGGTGGGCAGGGTAGGACTGTAATGCAAATATATCTTACTTTCTTTGTTTAGCTTATTCATCCCTGGTCTGGGGGCCAAAGTAATTGTTAAAGTATTATTGCAATACCTTATTCCAACATGGCATGGGAGATACAATAGGCCCTCAGAATCAGGAGACCTTGGATTCATATCTCGCTTTTGATCCACATTGGCGAAGTGCTCATACTTTCCTAATATGGGAGTATGTTACTGAGAAGGTATTTGCTTGCATTGGTAGATGGAGTTTCTTCATTTGGGAATTTCCTTCATCAATGCAGATCACAAGCCATCTAGAATCTAGTGTCAGGGATTTTCCTGAGGCTGAGGGATTAGACATCTTGTCCATGTATCTTGTTTCCTAACATCAATGTAATAATACTAATAAATAATAACACTGACATCTAGTCAGAAAAGTTCTTTACATATATTATCTCAATAGATCCTTATAGCAACCCTGTGAATTAGGTTTTATCATTATTCCCATTTTACAGATGAGAAAACTGAGGCCAAAAAGCCATTTTCTCAGGGTCATATAGCTATTTACTGTTAGAAGGAAGAGTTTGACTCTGGTCTTTGTGGCTCCAAATCTACCATGCTGCTGCATCTCTACAATAAGGAAGCATTTTGAAAAAGATGAACTCTATCAACTGACATTCAACCTTTTAAAGCTGCTGATACATAGAGAACTGGAAAATAATAAATATGGAAAATCATGAACTAATTTAATTGCTATCACAGCATAATGGGAAAACCAAAGACAGAAATACAGAGCAGAAAGATTTTAGGAGTCATCCAGTCAACCCTCTTCTAGATGAGGGAACTGAGGTCCAGAAAGGTGTGGAAACTGAGATCTAGAGCGGTGACTTGCTATTGCTCAAACGCAGATCTGCTGTCTCCATATCCAGTGCTTTTCTTATTAACCTATGGTGCCCTTTCCAAACTCCTCATTCATGCATGCCTCCATAGAAGGCTTAATCAATCTCTTCTCATGTTATCTCAGTCCTAATAGGTTGGGAAATGATAATCAGTCTCTCCATGGTGCAACTCAGTCACAGAACCAGGAGAGCAGTGCGTACACCATATAGAATATTTATTTCTAGGGTCTACTTTGGCCATCCCCGGGGAAATACCACCATGTGCATGTATTATTATTCTGCTCCTGAGTATGAATTATGAAAATATTTCAGATGGTGGGCTAATAAACTGAAAGAATGAGTCTGATTGCTACAAAATAAATTGGACTAGATAATCTCTGAGTCCCTTTCTGCTCAGAATCCTCTAATCCAATCCAAGCTCTCACCATCCATAATTTTTTTCTGTACCTATTCTTAGTGTTATAGTATTAATAGAGTAATTTATTAGCAAGCAGATTTTACTGAAGCCTTGAGTAAGAGAGATTTTAGTTGACACAGATGATACTTCTGCTGGGAAGTATTTTCTTTTTACAGTGTCTTCTACTGTACTTCCCTTTAATTAGCCAATCCTCTACTTGTTAGAAAGTTGAACATTCAAGCTATTTGGAAAAGTCATTTGCAGGTCAGACATTTTTTCATACAGAGATCAGACTTCACTCATATCAAATGTGAGTCCCCTCCTCCCACCCCAAACTCCAGTAACAGAGTTGGAAGATCAATTTTTGTTTCTTCTACTTTTCTGAAGAAAAACATTCTTGTTTTTGTAGTCCCAAGTAGACTGACTAGTTTTAAATCCTAAACACCCCAGCGTTTTCACATAGCAGACCTACTTTTTTTTTGTGGTTGGGGTTTTTGAGTGATTCAGATGATTATTAAAACATTTTTACTTGCAAGATATTATTTAGGAATTATCTCAACATCATGTTTAATTAAAATTTATCTATAGGTGTGTATGCAAAACACATAGACATGAATCAATTTATATGCCAAATAAGCTTCATTCTTTACTTTGTTAAGGTACAGGTATTTTTTTTAAAGCATTTTGACTGTCCAGTTAAAAAGTGAACAACATTAGTGGAGGACTTCTGTGTTTTAGCTTAGTGGAAGCCATAGCACTGCCATCAAATCCAACAAATATTATAATCTATCTATCCATGACTGACAAATAGTGAAAACTTTCAGGTCTCTGCAGTCCAGAAGGTTCAAAGATGGTTACCATTTCCAAAGAGTAATCTTTCATTTATGCTTATAGGAGTTTTATAAATAATCATGTGTAGTTGGTTTGTTTTTTTCAGGGACAAAGTTAAAGGGCACATGTGAAGATTAATGTAGTTCATTGTCACTGAGGCAAGACTTGTCTCCCACCATTAGCTTCCTTTTCCCTAGCAATCTTTATAGTTTTTAATTGCATCACAGCTCTGTAAGTTGCTGTTCATACTTCTTTCTCAAAGAGGACCATGACATTGGGAAGGCAACATCATAATTTAAATGAGGCAGGGCTATGCAAAGTCACCAGCCTCACTCTCTCCTCGGGAGCCATCTGACTTCAGTGGCAAGATACAGATCAAGGTGACTGGAGATAGCCCTGGATGCAGTGAAAGACCTTGACTTTTTTAAGCTAAGGTCCTTCTCAGTTCTCAGTTTGTCTAAGGCAATACCCATTCAGTGATTAAGGATAGGTAAGAAATGAAGCCAAAAATGGCTTCTTTTACCTAGTCAAAAAAAAAAAAGTAAATCTGGCAGGGAAAGACCCTCAGGGTTTCTTGCCCAAATAATTTCTGTTTACATTCACTCTGAGCTCTTACTGATGATTCTGCCCATTGAGCTCTAAGCTGATTCCCAGGCCAGATGTGTTTGTCAAACACATTTCGTATAATTAATGAGCAGGCTTTGGGCAGATAGCCTATAAAAAACATAAAGGCATTATCTTTGATTGGTTACATTAAGTGTGGCCCATGTTAACACCTACTCAAGAATGAAAACCATGACTGAACAATTAACCATTGAACTGATATGTGGTGCAATAAAGAGTTAATGGCCATGGAATATAGAAGTTTATGATGTATTTCAAAATATTCTTGCTGGGAAAAGGAAGCAATGAGAAGTAGACTTTTTTAAAAAAATTATTCCTAATTACGTGTGATTATATTGCAGGGTTATGAAAGTGTAATTTATGGTCCAGAACTCCAGTTCTGGGATTATAATAATGTGATTCGACCTTATGGGATGATCCTTCATACCACAATTTTTTTTTTCTGGAAAGTAAAGAATATTGCTTCTGTTTAGGTTTCCACAGATGTAGGGTAAGAGGGACTTGAGTGCAAGCATTCAAGGTAACAACATATATTGGGTACAGGACAGTCTTCATTTTATCAAGATGAAATAAAGAAAACAAGAATGGCTCACAGTAGTCATAAACAATCTGAATCATTGTCTTTCCTGTTCGTGAATCATACCTTTCCTACAAAAAAACCACTCAGTGGACGATTCTAAGAGCTTTCTACCCTATCACCCACCTCACCTGCTGTGATTATTGTTACTTCAACTGAAATTGCAGCATTATAAGAGCATGTTCCCTTCTCATGGTTAAAAAGACCAGTAAATTTTCATTGCCTCAAAGTTTGAGAAAGCTGAGTTTTAAGGAAACAGAAAAAATGTAGATTAACTGGACCAGATGTGAACATTAGTCTGAGACTGAAGATGATAGAATAATCTTCCTTTTAATCTTTTTAGTTCCTGCTGCCTGCCTCAAATTTTGGTGACTGTAGGTGGCATGAATACTTTTTCTAAGATGAAAATCCACTGCAAAGACTATCTGCAAGCTAAGTGTTCCTTGCATAACCTAGAGCATAACACACATTGGCCAGTCTTCAGCTTTCCTTTCACCTTACTGGGGGCAAAGAGGGACAGTTTACTCTGTTCTGACTTTTAGATTGTTTTCAAACAAAGCTGCACGTTCTGGTACAGAAAACACTGGATTTGAATTTAGAAGACCTCAGTTCAAATCTTGTCTCAGTCACTTAGTACTTGACTGGCAATGATTAAATTATCTCACTTCTCAGGGACTCAGTTTGCCATGAATACCGTAAGTGGGTTGGAGCCAATTATATATTAAAATGCTATGCTTCTATGAATTACCAGTTGCTATGTGTTAGACCAGAGACTGAAAAATGAGAAGAAAAGGCTAGAGGTCTTTGCAAAAATTACCCAGGTAGGGGCTGGTATATTAGGTTTAATTTTTGTATCCAGGAGTCACTAAAAATGTTCATCTTTGCAGAATTTATGCATAAGAAGTAAGCTTTAAGATGTCTATGTAACATAATTTGAAGGCCATTAGGAGGGGTTCCACTTTATAGCCCCCTCTCCAAAAAACTTTTCAGTTTTATGTGTGAAAGTCAAACATTAACTTTGGGCAAATGATCCTTCTACAAGAGTCATCTTTGAAAATGCCAAAGGAAGGGAAGAGGGAAACAAGTATTTATTAAAACTAGTAAGTATCTAAGGCCAAAACTGAACTCATATGTTCTTGGTACCAGACCCAGACCAACGAAATGTCCGCAAAAGGAAGGATAGTACGTTGTCCCAAACAAATTAATGAATGATGGCAAAAAGATAGAGACAACAAGGGAGCAGAGGGCTATTGGACTGAGGGAAGAGGTGCTGAAATAAGGGAAAAGGAGAGAAATAAACAGGAGAAACGCAAACATGTCCTGCCTCTTCATTTTGCCTCATATCAAATATCAAAGATGTACAAGGAGGAGTCAATAGGTGGCACAGTGGATAGAGCACTTGTCCTTAAATCAAGAAGACCAGAGTTCAAATATGACCTTAAATGCTTACTGCTTGCCTGTAGACAAGTTAATGTCTGTTTGCTTCATCAGTTCAATGGGGAGAAGACTTAGCACCTACCTCTCAGGGTGGTTGTGAGTATCAAATAATATAATATTTATAAAGTATCCAGCACATGGTAGACTCTATATAATGCTAGCTGTTATTAAATACTAGCACTATTCAATTAGCTGATGTGCAATATGAGTAAAAGGCACAGAATGCTCTCAATAAGCATTAATAGTGACACACTAGTTTTTGTAGGTAAGAATATTGTACACATAGGTCCAAAGGGGGAAATAGAGATAAGTCTAAGGAGTAGAATTATCCGTCTATCAAATATTTGAGAGTTTACTATATGCAAGCCATCATACTACAAGCTGTGTGGAGGACAAAGAGGTATGAGACAAGGTTCTTGCCCTAATGAAGTTTATAATATAATTCTTCAGATAAGACATGTAATAATAACAATATTTACATAGAGTTTTAAAGATCACAAAAAGCCTTACATGCATTATTTCACTAGACCTTCAAAGCAATACTGTGATGTGTTTAGTACAAATATTATTATCCTTGTTTTATAGATTAGGAAATTTAAGTTCAGATGGATTAAGTGTCTTCTGAGGGGGTGAGGAGAATGGATTTTCCCTATCATCTTCATTTTATTTTCAATTAAAGTATTCTTTTTCCCTATTAACAAAGACTGACCAGAATTTTATGCTTCTGGGGTTCTACAATCCTGACAGTGAGTTGAGTGGTACAGTGGATAATGTGTTGGTCTTCAAATCAGGAAGACCTGAGTTCAAATCTCACCTTAATCTCAGTTTTCTCATCTGTGAAATAATGATGATAATAGCACTTACTTTCTAGGGTTATTAAAAGATGAAATAAGACAGTGTTTGTAATGTGCTTTACAAACTTTAAAGCACTAAATAAAGCTATTTTTATTTTCTCTTCTACTTCTGCCCCTCCAATGAAAAAGGAAAAAAAAAACTCTTGATAAAGATACTGTATTTGTTTGCCATTTCCTTCTCCAGCTCGTTGAATAGATGAGGAAACTAAGGCAAACAGGGTTAAGGGAATCACCCAGAGCCACACAGCTGCTAAGTGTCTGAGGGTAGATTTGAACTCATGAAGATGGGTCTTCTTAAATCCAGGTCCCTCTCTATCCACTGCGCTACCTAGCTGCCCATATATCTTTGTATATGCGTATAAAATATAAAAGGCAATAGATAAGGGTCAAATGAATGGTATATTATAAACACATAGAGTCAGGAAAGGTCATTCTGGGCTGGGAGGTGGGTGGGCCAGAGAGCGATCTAGAAAGCAAGTGATGTCTGATTTTATATTGATTATAAGCCAAACCAAGCCCCAAATGGATAGGAATTCAATTGGTGCCACTGCCTAGCCCAGCTAACTTGTGAAGTAGCCTATTGTGGACTTGAAATTGAAACAAAAAGCTTTTTAATGTGGGCAGCTCTCATGAGATCGCATTGAATTGATTGTGATTTTCTTTTACACAGCAAAGAAGTAGATTAGTATCTAATAATGGATCAGCACATTCACAAATGCTGACACCAGAGCTGTAGGCTACACATGATATGGCGTGGGAGTTATATTAAGCACTGTTCAGGGAACATTAATGAAAGCTGAAAAACTGTTGCCTTTAGTTGCCTGTTCTGATATCAAAAGAGGGAGTTGCAATGCTAAGAAGGAAGTGAATTGGAATTGGAGATAGAGAAGATAAGAGCAAGAAAAGTGTGTTATTTAATCTCTGAGGTCGATTTTGTTGAAGACTCCGTGACCTAGCCCCTAACTGAGTGTACCCAAGACTCTGTCCTGGGCCATCTATCTCTCCATTTTCTCCTTTGGTGACCTCAAAAATTCCCATGGGCTCAATTACATATTTATGCATATAACACCCAGTTCTTATTTATCCAGCCCTTCTCCCTTTCTGGAATTTTAATCATGAATTGCCAATTGATTGCTGACATCTTCAATTAGATGTCTCGTGTATATCACAATGTCAGATGGCCCAAAACTGGACTAATAATCTCCCTCCCCAAGCTTCTCCCTCCTCCAAGCCTCTCCGGTTCTGTTGAGGTCAACACAACTATTGTAATTTCTCAGGTTTGTGACTCTTGCATCACCTTTGACTCTTCTCTTTCACTAACTCCCACATCTAGTTAGTTTACATCTGTTCCCATCTCTTTTCCTCATAGGGTCATCACCTTAACTGAGGCCTTCATCATTACATTTCTGGAGAATCTCAACAACCTCCCTATTGAGTTCCACGCTTCTAGTCTCTCCCCTCTCCAATGTACTTTCTACACAACTGCCGAAAAAGTCTTCCTAAAGTGTAAATCTTATAACTTCCTTGCTTGGAAAACTTCAATGATTACCTATTGCTTCTAGAATAAAATACAAACTTGTATTTACCTTGAGTTCAAGTACCTGAGAGGGAAGTAATGCTGGCTGCTTCATTCTATGTTAAACAATCTCCTTTACTGCTTCCTGACTTTGGGGCCAGGGCCAGGGCATTACTCACAATGAGACCATTTCTCTACCTCTTTTTAAAAGAAAAACAGAACACATGGTGTCTCTGAATTTGAAAATTGATAACAAATATCAAAATAACAGGATGTGTTTCTAGGAAGAAATCAAGAATTACATGAGTGGGCAGAATGTGGATTTAGAGAGAAAATTTCAAACGTTCTCAATCAGAAAATGCACATTTAAAAATATTTATTATAAGCAAGGCAAGACTGATAAGCACAATTTTATTCTAAAGATTGGGACACTTAACCACACTAATCCACACAAATAAATCTTACATTTTTTGAACTGCATATCTTAAAGGAACTAGGATAAGTATCTATTGTTAGAAAATAAATAAGCAAGCAAACCTGAAAATACCTCCCTCTTTTGTGGGAAAATTATGTAACATTTCCTCTCTTGACTGTTTGTAATCCGTTTTCCCTAGGGCATGGGAACCATGTTTTGGTGGTCCTGAGCCACATTAACTTTATCCCTAACAGAGACACAATCTTAACTGGGAAGTTATCTAAACTATTCTCTATATCCTTTTAATAGTCACAGTATACGTGCAGTTTATTTCTTCCACAACAGATGTACAGTTAATTCAGCAAACATTTTAAGTTAAAAAAAAAATATGCCTTAAGGACCTACTGTGTGCTTGCACAGGATTCTTTAGGAAAGAATGGATACATTTTGTATAGGCCATCCCATGACTGGAGTACACTCCTTCACCTTTACGTCTTTGAATTCCCAGTTTCTTTCAAAATTTAAACTTAAATGTCATGTTCTAAAGAAATCATTTCCTAATTCCCTCAACCACAGGTGCCTTCCTCCTCAAACAACCCTGCATTTACTTTGTATATGTTTACAAATGTACATATTGCCTGTTCCAGTAAAAAAAAATCCTTTCTAAACATAGAGATTATTTTAATTTTGCTTTCATCATTCTAGTGCCAGACAGTGTCTGGTCCAAATAATAGCCTATTAAATTTTCATCAAGGGGTTGATTTAATTGAGGACTATAATTTGGGTCTACATCTCCTCTTGTGACTGTCAATGTCCCTTTCTGCAGAAATCTTAATGGCTTTATAATTTTATGTCTCTCATTTGTGTGTGGCACTTGCAAAGGTTCAAGGCAAAGGACACATAATGAAGTATAAAATAGAAAGTCAGCTAGTATTCTCGCTGAAAGGGTCATCTTTTTAAAAATCATATTCTTTCAGTGTCTAAAGAAATAGCGTGTGGGTCACTCCAAAGATGACAAAGAGGGATACGGTCATCATGAGTCAACTGTAACATAGCAATAAAGAACTGTACCAGAGAAATAGGGTAGCTGGGTGGCATAGAGGATAGAGTGCTGGGCCTAGAGTTAGGGAGATGAGTTCAAACCTGGCCTCAGACACCTTCTAGCTGTGTGACTCTGGGAAAGTTATTTAACCCTGTTTGTCTCAGTTTCCTCATCTGTAAAGTGAGCTGGAGAAAGAAATAGTAAGTACTCCAGTATCTTTGCCAAGAAAACACCAAATGGAGTCATGAGGAGCTGGGCACAACTGAAACAACTGAACAACAAAACCAGAGAAATGGTATAAAGAATGTTACCCAGACGGATGGCACCAGCCTATATGCTCCATTGCAATGGTTCTCAAGCTTTTTGGTCTCAAGAGTTTAGACTTTACACTCTCAAAAAATCATTGAAGACCCCAAAGAGTTTTTGTTTATGTGGATTGTATCTATCAGTATATTAGAAATTAAAATATTTAGAAAGTAAATATTAGAAAAATGTCTGTGTTATTATAAAATGGTTTTGACCTTGTGGATTCTGAAATTGTTACCAGGGATCTGTAGGGGTTAATACTGAGCACTGTTGCTCTATTGATATCCATGCAATGCCAAAAAATCTTGAGGAATCCTTTGGGAGGTTGGGTGAATCTCCGATGCAGGAAGGAGGGCACATACAAGATTCATGTGAATGCATTGTGCTTTTCACATTTCTGTCCCAGGTAGAGCAGAGATCTCCTCTCCAAACTTCCATTAAGAAAGGTATCTAGGTCAATTTTCTCTTAGTTTCGCACCTGACTGCTTTCCTTTGGACTTCTCCGTCATATCCCTGTGCTTGGTACCTTCCCTTCCTCCTTCTTTTCAGCTTCTTTTGTGTACTATCTTCACTCCTTAGATTGTAGACTCATCTTAACAGAATGCCTCCTTGCAAAAAATAAATTCAGATTAGAAATTGAATGAAGAGCTAGTGTTTCATCTTAAGCACGTGAGCATGGAATTAAGATAGTTGGAGGTACCCTTCTCCACTACCTTGATATTCCTAGGAGACAAACCAGAATATACAACATTGGCCAGTCCCCCAGAAGCCACACTCATGAGTACTTCTTCTCCCTTTTTGAGACTGCTTAAAGACCAACACTCACTCCTCTCCTTGCATTTATAGAGTTAGAGATTGTAACATGTGAGGCAAGCAGCTTGAGACAGTTCTGAGGATCTAAGAGAAAACTACTTCACAAATAAATGTAACCGACAACTTATCTGAAAGCAGATTAAAAGCATGTTTACTCACTGAAAATAGGATTGGTTGAAATGGGGATGGTTTTCTATCAGTTCATTTACACATGACTGTTTTCAGAATTTTCAAGGATAAAACTGTGGAACTATAAATCACAGAACTATCTGGGGACTACGGGAAAATTTTGCTTTGCATTATACCTAAAAAAATGATGAACTTTGAGTTTGCCTGATTTAGGGATGGAGCCTTCTCATAGGAGGTCTTGATGTTAAGAGTGAGAAGCCGGAGAGGCCTAGATGAAAAGCTATAGAGACGGGGGAAATCAGAAGATCAGAAGCTTGAGAAACCAGTATAAGAACGCACAGAAAAACTTTCAGGAGAAGCTGCTGAGAGAAATCTGCTTGCAGAAGATAGAAGTTGACAGGAGCCAAACGCAGATTGTCATCTCCGCAGGTGTTTGTGGAGATGCATTAACTTCTGGAAGCTTCTTGGAGGAAGCATAATCATCCGCCTCACGAACGGGGTGGGGTGACTACCTGCTGGCACCATCTACAACCTGAGAGAGGAGAAATCCCTGAGGGGCTTGAACACATTGCCCCCTACTGACTTCTCCAGCTTGAGAGGGAGAAACTCCTCCGAGTTCACAGGGCATAGCTGAGGGGCTTTTCAGTTTTCCAGTTTAAGGGAAGTGCTTGTCACTGAATAGTTTAACGTTGCTGCAGAGTGCAGCCAAGGGAGCAGACATGGAAAGCTGATGATCCGAGGCTTATGCTTGCTGTATCACCGAAAGAGCATAATGCAGCTGCTTAATGAAAGAGCTTAAAACTGCTTCAGTGACCCAAGAGAAGCAGACACGGTTTTATCCAACAGGAGGGAGGACAGATTTAGAAGAGGAGAAGTATGAGTACAGACTCTTCCCTAATAGAGACTACCAATGTTTAGATCTGTGGTCTACAGTCATGAGTTGCCTCAGGTCTCCCTAGACATAAACCTTCTGTAAGTATGTGCTTACTCTTCCCTACAGACACTGTATACACTGGTGGGAGAGTTTATGGATGAACTGTTATATTTCAATTATTCCTGCTTTTCCCCCTCTCTTCAGTAAATGTTATGATAATTTTTTCTTTTCTTTTGAATTTTTTTTTATTTTGGATTCAAGGACCAAAACACAAATACAGAATAGAGAAAAGAAACAAAAACATATCATAAGCTTAAATATCGGAATTTAAATACAAAATAAGAAAGAAAAAAAGCATGTCATGTGCATAGCAGAACATGAGAGGATTCAAAATACATAACAATAAATTTTCATTCCAAGAAGGCCTGAATGATAAATAATACACATTGGCTGAGAACTGTCCATCTATTCTTTGCCTCCTTGTGAGTTTTCTTTTGTTCTCAGCTGCGCTCTTTTTTTTAATTTGTTGGGTTTTTCTCAGAAGGCTACAATAAAATTTAGATATATTTCTTAATAGCTATAGATATATACATACACATATCATATATACACACATATATAAGCATATACTTTCTCAAAAATATTCTACTCCTGATCTTTGTTTTTAAACTTGTGAATACCTCTTGTTTTCTACCCCTTCTGCTCCCCTACTAGACTTCTACCTGTTACCTTGTTTTCCTATTATTTGCCTATCCCCCTCCAAGGATCCCTCCACTATCCTCCCATTCCCTTAAATCTAAAGACCCTCAATATTCACCTTTTCCCTTTTCCCTCACCCTTCCCTCTAAAGATCCTTCCCTTGTCCTCTTCCCCCTTCCTATGCCCCTACCATTTTATTTTCTCTGAATTTATAAGATTTTTATATTCTTCTAAATATATATGTATTGCTCCCTCTTAAACCCATTCCTGATGAAAATAGGTTATCAGAATTACCAGCCTTCCTTCATCTAATTCCTCTTACACCTCATTTGTATAAGATAATCACTCTTTTTAGCTATTCCTAAATGGTTTTACTTTAAATTAATACCAAGGTAAGGCTTACCTCAATCTTTGCTATGAGCTACCCAATTATTAATAAGAATCTTAGACATGCATTTTACATATATAAAAGGTAAACAGTCTGTCCTTATGAATCCCTTATAATCAGTCATTGGTATACCTTATATTTCTCTTGGTTCTTGTATGTCAGTCTTCTATTAAGTTCAGGATTATTTTTTAATGAAATCTTGAAAGTCTGAGAGCTTATCAAATATCCATTTTTTTCATTGAGGGTAATACTTTGCAGGATATGATATTTTTGGCCAGAACCCCAGCTCTTTTGCTCTTCTATATATATATCGTGTTCCAAAACTTGTGGTCCTTTAATGTCTCTGCTGTTAGATGATTCTAATTGTGGTTCCAGAATATTTAAATTGTTTTAATCTTGATGCTTTTAATATTTTATCCTTGAGCTGGGAGTTTCAGAATTTGATTATGATATTCCTGTGAGTTTTCCTTATAGGATCTCTTTTAAATGGTGATCAATGGATTTTTTCTATTTTTACTCCCCACCCCACCCCCTTGTTCTAATGCTTTAGGACAATTTTCTTCAATTATTTCTTATATTATTGTATCAAGATTCTTTTCTTGATCGCAACTTTCAGTTAATCTGAATATTTTTATATTTTCTCTTCTTGATCTATTCTCCAAATGTGTTGTTTTTTCTTACATTTCACTTTCTCTTCTATTTTTCCATTATTCATATTTTGTTTAATTATTTCTTGATCTCTTATAATTTCACTGGTTTCACTTTGCCCAATTCTAATTTTCAAGATGTCATTTTCTTCCTTAAGATTTTGGATCTCCTGTTCTTTTATAAATTCTTTTTGGGCAGGTGACCATTTGACATTACTCTCAGGGATTTCTTTGCTTCAATATCCTCCTCTGAAAATGATCTCAATTCCCAAAATAACCTTTCATGGTTGGATTCTTTCTTCTTTGCCTGTGAATTATTTTTTGTGAATTAATTTTTTTAATCACCTCTAGCCCGGGGGTATGGAGGATGTTGCTTCTTGCCCCAGATCTTCAGTTCTCCCCTCCAGACTGGAACCAAAGCCGAACCTCCTACCTCCTGTAAGTGACCGCAGCCAGGGGCTTTCTGCCCCACTGCTTCTGGACTCGCTAGGTGTGTCCTGGTTCCTTCTCTTCCCCACCCCTCTTCTTCACAGCGCTTCTGGGTCTGGCATTTCTTGTCAGCAGAGGTTCCCTCAATTTTCTGGGGCTCAATGCCCAACTCCCCCCACTAATTAGGGGTAAAAGTTCCTGTTGCTGGGGGTGATGCAGCCTCCCAAACCAAATAACCTCAGGGCTTCTGCTTGTTGTTAAAACAGAATCAAGCCTGAAGGTGTTTGACTTTTTACAGAACCCAAGAGCCCCTTCCTTGGATTTTTCTTCTGTTCTTTGCAAATTGTCCCAGGAAGACCCCTATTATGCCCCTATCCTTATTTATCTCCACCCATACTTTGTTCACTCTCAAGTACTATTTTAACTCCTTTGTGGGGGAAAAACTTGAGAGGTTAGAATTTTCTGACCTACTCTGCCATCTTTACAGAATCTTCTCTGATAATTTTTTTTTAAATTCGCCTTCTCATTTAGTATTTACTACTAGACTCATATTTAAGAGTCAGTTGTGCCATTGTGACTGAATTTATATATAATAGAACCTCAGTTTACAAGTAACCTGGCTTAATATGATTCACAAAATCCGTCTTGCAAGATGAACAAAAATTCACAGTACCAACACCAAGATTTTGTTGAAAAACATTACCCAAATTAAGGCTGTAGCAGAGAGAGCCACGAATATTTTCAACGATCATGCAATGTCACATTTCTGTGACATTCTGAAAAAAAACCTTAAAAACAAGTGTCGTTAGATAAAGAAAAAAATATCAGCGAGTCAAAACATGAAAGTGACTCCAAAAAAATGAAAAATAAGTGAAGGCAGTAGTGGTAGTCTTAATTTTGATGAAAGTAGCATAAGAGAACTCTCCTGACGCTGAAATCCCTGATGTAATCATCAAAGGAGATTCTCCTTCCAAATCATAACCCTTCCTCCTCTTGCTCCCTATCATCTCCCTCACATTAGCCACTACTCTTCTCAAAGGTAAGTGTAGGTTAATTTATTTTATTTTCAGTTTATATTGTGTACTAATCATTGTTATTGTATATCAGGCACACTAGAGACAAAAAACTTACTTAACATTATAAATAATTATTTTTATATGAATATTCTTAGGGATGTGATACCAATCATCCAACTTTACATCATGTCCCATGAGAAAATTCACTTTGCAATACAAAATCACATAGGGAACAGAATCTCAGAACAGATTAAATTCATAAACCAAGGTTCTACTAAACATGGAAAGTCCACCACTAGGGGCTCAGAAACTGTAGTTGTCATTGTTTGTCCTTTGTTTTCAAAGGGTGATATCTTTACTTGTGCATGAATTAAATTTAAGGCAGATTTACAAAAAATTGTCTGCCTCACTCTCTTTTCTAGAGTCAGTAAAGTCTAGTTGTAAGACAAAAGTCAGAATATCTGGTGATAGCCTGGGAAATAGTGGATGACTTTGGCATCTTGGATGTCTGAACAAGCTCTGAGCACTCCATATGCCTCCTTCAGCTACCTTCATGTCTCCAGGAACAAATTGTTCTTATCCAGCCATTCTGCCAGAGGACAGCTTCACACATTTGGAATAGACACTTTTCTAAGTCATGGATGGTTCTGATGTCTGTTGGTTACCCTCCACCTGGTCTAGCCTTTCTGCCACGATGGTTTTACTGGGGTGTGGTACAGTTTCTTGGAGTCACAGGTGAGAGCTGGGTGAAGGTGAACACCAAAGGTGTTCAAAGCAGCCCTGAAAAGGGCTCAGCTAGTCCTCCTTGAATACCCCTAGGTCTAAATGTTGGTGGTCTCTTAGGGGAGAGTCTGTACCATGCTTCTCCTTTTCCAAATATCTCCTGTGTATTTGCCCACTCTAGTGTTACACCTAGGACCCTGAAAGTAGGTTGTAGTTGAGTACTCCTCCAACCTCTGGGGACACCATCCTGACCCGAGAGAGTGGCAGCAGTTGAGGCGAACAAGCCAACGAAGAACAGAAAGAGGATGGGAAAAGTTGGGATTGGTGCCATGATTTGGCTACACTTCTAAAAAAAACAACTCTAATATCATGTAAAAATTTCCATAACTGTAGATTATTTTAATCACTTGTGTTTTGAATTTACTACTTCCTGATGATCTACAGGGAGGTACTTAGTTTCAGCAGCAAGTTAATATTGAATCATTCTTTTGGGGAAGATTTCCTGCAGAACTACAATTTCCTGCACAATTACAATTGTAGATTCTAGATCATTCTTTTCATAAAGGATAACACCATTCTCTGTTGTCCCTCGATTTAAGGGCCCATTTTAAGACATTAGCCCTCATTCATATCTGATAGTCAAAATGCTCACACAGGCCTTTTGAGAATACACAAAAACCAGCTTGGGCCACTGGAAGAATACATAGCTGAAAATTTTCTCAACTGAGAAGGTCACACAATTCCTTATTGTTCATCCTGCTCAGCATGAGACACTCTCTGAGCAGAGCACAAGCCACCAATGGGGCTCAGCAAAGTTGTATGTAATGATAATGTAAATTGTCTTTGACTACTATCTCTTTCTGGGTGTATTCTACTCAACTCTGGTGTGGGGAGGGGAAGTAGTTCTCCCTCCCTCCCTCCCTCCCTTTCTCCGTTGTATTTTCCTATTAGCTTCATCTATTTCATTTCTGTCAGCTTTAGCTGCCTTTCACCTAACTCTGGTGTAGCCCACTTCTGGTATATTGAAAATAGGAGCAGTGATAATGAATGAGCTTGGAGCTGGAATCAATCTGATTAGTATAGCTTGGGCAGGGTTCAGAGGCATAATTAAGATTTTTTTCACCTGGGGCATAAGCAGCTGGGGCAGGAGGATACAACATATTGAACAATAGCAACAGGGATGAAGAGGATGGTGTATGCAGCACACAGTCCATACTATGGTTATAGTAACTCTGGAAGAGATGACCTATCGCATCACCTCCTTATTTATTCTCCACTGGCCTGTGACTCTGATCCTTCATACTCTCTCAGATCTAGCTTCTCATTTTCTACCCTCAATGCAATGTGTATGGATTGGGAGGGTGGAAGTCGGTAGATGGGAGTCATGGAGATGTTATTCTCCAGAACCACTCCAGGAAGGAAGCACTCCTTCACCCACTCACACAGAAACAAATCCCAGACCACCTCTTTCGCCTAGTTATAGCAAACTGCAGCAGGATAAGATAAGATGGGGTAATCCCAAGTACTCTCTGCACTCCATGTTCCATCAGTCCATTCTCTCAGTTTACACTTCTGAATACATGGCACTGGAGGCCTAGCCATGAGCAGTTATGTCCCTGGATTCACACAGTCTTGTCTAGTTAGTTAGTGGAGAGTTCTAATGGGCTAGAATGGGGGTAGTAAACAACTTTTTAATGGGAATAACTCATGGGAACCAAGCCCATATTCTTGTTCTGAGAAAGCCCCTCCTCTATGGCAATGGGCCAGGTTTCATTTGGGGAAAAAAAATAAGAAGAAAAAGAAAGCCAGGCTGTTGAATCAAAGATCCATAACCACACAGGAAATTACTTCAGATTTTGGCAAGAATTAGGACTTCTTTATCAAATGTGTCCATGTTGATGTTTCCATTTTTGGACAGGAATTCATGCTAAGTTTTTGAAGTATAGTGAGGATCCACTGATTCTCAAGTATTCCTGAATATTTAGGAAACCTTCATTAACTCATCATCCTCTGGAAAAGACTATTTAAGAGAGGTTTAAATTGATCAAATTGATGGAGCTCCCTTTCTCTTCAATATGGAGCCCACTTCTCAGGTTCTATCTTTAGCCTTCAAAAATTCACATGTGGTAATAACAATTAACCATTGACATTTAGACATATACAACTCTTTTCTCACTACAATGTTTTTTTAGCAATAAAGCAATCAAACATTTATTTATTCATCTCCTAATGAGTCAGGTACTCTGCTGTACTCTGAGAATGCAAAAACAAAAATGAAAAAATCCCTACCCTCAAATAACTTATGTTCTATCAGGGAAGGTGGATTAATATATAGATAGGGATAGTTAACTAGATAGATAGAAAAACAGACAGACAGATAGATAGATAGATAGATAGATAGATAGATAGATAGATAGATAGATAGATAGATAGATAGATAGAGCACTGAACTTTGTGCATAGTAGAAAAAGTCCAGAGTCAGGAATGGAGCCTATAGAGGAATGAAGACATAGCTGGCCTGAATACTCCTTAAAATGAGGGTCCTAGGAGGAGCCAGTCAGTCAGAAAAGGCCAGGTGTAGAATATACTTCCCGTATGAGAAGGAGAGATGTGTAGTAAACTTCCAGGGCCAGGAAATTTTGGGGCCAGGGAGTTAGGGATGGACCCTGGAGAGGTTAGAGGGAGAAAAAAATAAGTACATTGAAAAATATTTTCTTCTAAAACTTTCCTTCAAAGCTCAGCTCATGCACCTCTTCCAAGAAGACTTTCTTGATTCCCCTCTCTTTTTTTCTGTTTCCTCTGCCTTCAAATTACCCAGCATTTATTTTGTTTATGTTAGGTATACTTGGCATATGTCCAGTCTGTGTTATCCAATAGGATGTAAACTCCCTGAAGTCAGGAATAGCTTCATATGCTTATAAGATATTGAAAACACTTTGTTTCCCCCTGTCTATTCTCAGACAGGAGGAGAACTGGAAGGGACCTTGGATATCATTTTGTGCAACTCTCTCATTTTAACAGTGAGGAAAGTAAAGCCCATCAAGGTGAAATCACTTCAGAGAAACATGGAACCTCAGAAATGGAAGAGACTTCAGATGCCCTCAAATCTGGCCCATGTATGAAAAAAAATTTACCTGGAAAGTAACCAGCAAATCAATGGTCATGTAGATTTTACTGGAAGATCCCAGTGAAGAAGAACCCACCATCTTCCAAGGTAGCCCATTCCACCAACTTGAATTGCTAGGAAATATTTCTGAATGTGAAGATGAAATTTCCTTCTTTTAAATTCCTGTCTGTTGCTACTAGTTCTACCCTTTGATGACAGGCAGAACAGAGCCAATCCCCTTTTTACTTGACAACCTTTTAAATACACACAAAAAAATATTTTGTTCTCCAGGTTAAACATCAAAAATCTTTTCAACTGATCTTCATATAGTATAATGTTGATTACTTTTACCATCCTGGTTTACCCACTCTGAATTCTCTCCAACTTATTGACTTGTTATTATTCAGTTGCTTTTCAGTTGTAGCTGAATCTCATGACCCCATTTTGGGTTTCCTTGGCAAAGATACTGCAGTGGTTGACCATTTCCTTCTCCAGCTCATTTTACAGATGAGGAAACTGAAGAAAATAAGATTAAATGATTTGCCCAAGGTCATGCAACTACGAAGTATCTGAGGTCAGATTTAAACTCAGGTCTTCCTGATGCAAGTCCTTGCACTCTCTCCTCTGCACCACCTGGCTACCCTAACTTATCTATGTCCTTCCTAAAGTACAGTGATTAAAATGGAACTCATTATTCCAGAAGAGTTCTGACTAGGGCAAAGTACAGCAGATTGTTGGGATGTAGTGACCGGAGGAAGAGTCAGTTAGTTAGGAGGCTAGCATGAGGGCCTGGGCAAGATGTAATAGAAAAGCAGAATGTCAGAATCTCAGGGTGGGAAGGGAGGGCACCTAGTCCAACTTAAACATGAACAACGATATTTATGAGGAAACACTGTTATGGTCAGCATGTAATAAAGATTCATTGAACAAAGTCAGGCAATTGCTTGTCCTCTCAAACTAATCCCAGTCAACAAGAATTTGTTCATGACTAGCCCAAGACCAGTATCAAACTAGGTGCTACTAGAGATCAAAAAACAAATTTAAAGGTAGTCCTTCCCCTGAAGAAGCTAATACTTAAGCTGAATTTAAAAAGAAAAACAATGTTTTATAAAGCATTAAAGAACAGGAATACAATTAATTGATAATGACTATAAGTGCAACTGGATGTCAGAAGGAAAAGATCATTGTGGTCTAGAATGGTTGGAAGAGACTTCATAGAGGAAATTTTAACTAAAGAATGAATAGGATTTATTTTATTTGGAGGGAGATTTTTTTAAAAAAAAAATCAGCTTATTTATTCACCTTCAAGATTCAATTTTTTTTAAATTTTAAATTCTGAATTCTCACCCTCCCTCCAGTCTCTCCCCCACTTAGAAGGCAAGCAACATGATATCAAAGACACATGTAAAATCATGCAAAACACATGTTCATATTAGCCTTATTGGAAAAAAGGCAAGAAAAATTTTAAAAAATGAAAAAATTATACTTCAATCTATACTCAGAGTTCCTCAATTTTCTCTCTTGAGGTGGATAGCATTTTTCATCATGAGTCCTATGGTACTGTCTTGGATTATTGTATTCATCAGAATAGCGGTCTTTCACAGTTGAATATTGTTACAATATTGCTTTTAGTGTGCGCTATGTTTTCCTGTTTCTGCTCACTTCACTTTGCATCAGTTCATATGAGTCTTCTCAGGTTTTTTCTGAAACCAATCTGCTTCTCATTTCTCACAGTCATATACCACAACTTGTTCAGCCCTTCTCCAGTTGATGGAGCTTGGAAATATCCAATGGATAGAATTTAGATTATTAGAGAGGTGGCCCAATTTTCTTCCATCCTTGGAAACCTTCGCTTGACTCTGCCATATACATTGAATTCTCTCATTTCCTTCAAATCCTTCCCATTTGCGTCTCCTTTACTCCAGTCTCTGATGAAGTGAAAAGAACACCTTGTCAAGAGCAAACTCTAGATCCTTGATCCCATTCCATCATCTCCCCTAGATGGTTACATCCTTTAAATAATATGATAAGCATTTATTAAGTGCTGACTATATTCCAGGGATGGTTAGGTACTGGAGATACAAAAATAAAACATTCCCTGAACCTGTGGAGCTTACATTCAATCTCTTCTTATCTATACCTTTATTTTCTATGGGAAGACTTTTTCAATCTCTCTTAATTCTAATGCCTTTCCTCTCTTCATTATTTCATTATTTATTTTATTATATATCGTCATTATTTATCTTGAATATAACTTGTTTGCTTATTGTCTCCCCCACTAGTTTAATCACTCCTTGAGGGCATGGACTGTCCTTTGCCTCTCTTTATATCCATAGCACTTAGCTTGATGCCTGGCACATAACAGGTACTTAATAAATATTTATTGACTGACTGACTTCTCAGTGTTTTACTAACATACTCGTCTCATCTACTGCTAAAGAAACAAGCAGCAACTTGCACTTGACCCTTTAAGCCATAATCCAATAATTCTTTCCACTTCCAGACTACTAGAATCATCTATACTCATTGCTTCCACTTGCTTACTATTCACTCACTTCTCAACCTCTTCAAATCTAGCTTGTGATGCCACCACTTTACTGAAAATACTTTATTCAATGCTATCAATGATCTTTTATCTGATTCATTTGAAAACTTTTTCTTAGTCCTCATTCTCTTTCATCTCTGTTGTTTTGACATTGTTGGACATACAGTTCCTACTAGATGCTATCTTTTCTCTTGGCTTCCATGATGCTACTCTTTTCTGGTTCTTCTCCCACCTGTCTGCTCCTTCTCAGTATCCTTTAGGGATGATCATCATCTATCTCCTAAAACATATCTCCCACAGGTCCATACTGGACTTATTTCTCTTCATTTTATATACACTCTCCTTTGGAGATTTAATTTATTTTCATGAATTAGTTCCCATCTTTACATGTTTGTGGTCCCAGCCTTAATCTCTCTCTCTCTGTCTCTCTCTCTCTCTGTCTCTCTCTCTCTCTGTCTCTCTCTCTCTCTCTCTCTCCCCCTCTCTCTCTCTCTCTTTCTCTCACTCCTGTCCCATACTTCCAACTCTCTACTGAATATATCCACCTAGATCTAGTTATATGGCCCATTTGTCCCCCAAAGAAACTGTATCTCCCCACTTTGCATATTTTCTCTGGGCTTCTCCCTTGTCTAGAATGTACTCCCTCCTCATCTCTGTCTATTGGCTTTTGTAACAGCAAGCACCCTAGCACACCTAGGATGGCCTGCTAGCCCAGGTTATTTGATCTGCTTTATAAAGGAAAGATAACTTTTAAAGGGGTCAACAATCCTTCTTTAATTAAACATACATAAGTCATTAACTAGTTCAGGGGAAAGGCTAACACCCTGAATGTGGAGAAAAGATAAACAGAGAAAATACAAGCAAAGAAATTAGCACAAAGATCAATACACAAGGCTCCAACTGTCTGACAAAGTAATACAACCACTTTCATACATCACCAGATGAAGGAGCGCCAACATCTGAGTAGTTGGGCAGCTCTTAACAAATGGCTACTGACAGTTCCATCCAGGGAATTAAAAGGCCTTCCTCATAAGTGAAGCCTCCAAAGCAAAATACCAACTTCTCAGTACATATAGTTTTCAACTACTAGACTCAGAACTAGAAGGCTTCACAATCAATGTAACTCAGCATAATTGTGAACTACCAAGGTTTAAAAGAAATTGAGCCTTCAGATGCTCATAATTTAGCCTGAGCCTGGGAAACTGAACTCCAAAAAGAAAACAGCAAAAATCCCACTTTGTTTGGGCTTACAACTTCCTTCAAGTCCCAGCTAAAATCCCACCTTCCACAGGAAACCTTTCTCAATCCCTCTTAATTCTAGTGCCTTCCCTCTACTGGCCATTTCCAATTTATCCTATATGTAATCTATTTGTACAGTTTTCATGTTGTCTCCCACATTAGCTCCTTGAGAACAGAAATAGTCTTTTTCCATTCTTTGTATCATTAGCATTTAATGTAGTGCCTGACACATAGTAGGTGCTAAATAATTATTTAACAGTTGAATGATTGATTTATCTGAATCTCTCATCAACATCTAAAATGCAATATGTCTAAGACAAAATTCATCATCTTCTCACAAACTTGTCTACATGTTTACATGCCTATTTTGAGTGAGAGTAGTAGCACCTTCCTAGTTCTCCAGGTTTGTGACTCAGACATCTTTGAATTCCTCCCTCACTATCTATGTTTATGTTTAATCAGTTGTTAAGTCTTGTTACAAAAGACTCTACAAAATCTTTGCATCTGGGGATAAAAAGAAAACTTCATTCATAATGCAATTATGCTATCATTTAGACCTCTTCATCTTTCAACTGAACTACTGTAATAGTTTCCTAGTTGATCTCCTTGCTTCCAACCTCCTTCTCCCCTTTAATCCAGCTTCCACACACACAAAATTGCCAAAATAATCTTTCCACATATCTGATCCAATCACTCTATTTTTCAAAAATCTTCTGTAACAATCTATTGCTTGCAGGATAGAATACAAACTCCTCAGCCTGTAATTTATAGCCTTTGATAATCTCTCTCTAACTCATCAGTCTAACTTTATTTAATATCACTTGACTGCCCTTCATGAGCTATCCATTCCGGTTTAATTGAACTACTAGCTATTTCCTGAATTTTATATTCCGTGTCTATACCCCATATTTTTACACAGGCTGTCACTCAATTCCTGGAATATACTCTCAACTCATTTACACTTCTCGGAATCCTTGTCTACTTTTAATCCAAGACTTGGGTTGGATGCAAAGTCCTCTGTGAATTCTTCCCTAGTCCTATCAGTTATTAGCGCCCTCTCTCTTCTCAAATTTTCTTCTATTTAGTTAGCTGTGTACATGTTGGATAACCAATAAAATGTCAAATCACTGAGGGCAGAATCATTTCATTTTTGACTTCATATCTCTATCAACTTTGGTAGGCAGTGCCTTATACAGAGCAAATGTTCAATAAATATTTGTTGAACCAAATGGAATTGAAAAAAAGATATTCTAGGTAGAGGAAAGCTGAAAATGGCATATTCAGAAAACATGAGTGAGTAATACTGCCTGAATGGAGTGAGGAATGCATGTTAGAGATTATTGTACAATGCCAAGAAGGATGGGCCAAAATTATGAAGGGACTTGAAAGCCAGGAGGAAATGTCTGGCCTTAATATGAAGCTCTTCTGCCTTCTTGGACAGAGGAATGGCATTATGAAAATGTTATTTTAGGAGGACTAATCTTGCAGCAGTGTAAAGAATAGAGTGGGGGAAGATACTGGAGTTAGAGACATCAGCCTGGATATTATTAAAGTCATCTGAGAGTGAAATGTTGATAACCTGGGATGAAGCAATGGTAGTAGGAATGGAAAAGAAAATATAAGAGATAATTCAGAGGTAGATGGCACTTGGTACCAGATGAGATGTGAGAAATAAGGAAGGAAGAGAAGGCAGATGGGGTTAGGAGGAAAGCAAGATAGTACAATAATGTGGGTAGGATAATGCAGTGGGTTTTTTTTAAGCAATGGTATTTTCCATTCTTTAAAAAACATATTGCAATTATTTAAGAAAGCATATAACTGCCCTTGCACATCTGTTACCCAATACCCTGATGATAAACTTCTATTCTCTTGATAAATTATACTTAAAGCCCCTCTATTTTTGAACCATAACAAATATGAGGGTGGTGCTTTACTCTGCAGCTATATTAATCTCTTATTGTTCTCCCTCTGTGGATATGATGGATGGTAAACAGTCAAATTAAGGTTATAGTTTCTGGCAGGCAACACTTATAAGACTTTCATGAAATGCGTGACATAAGGCACATTTTCTGAGCCGAAGGGAAGTCCTTCAAGGATTTGTTGACCCACCTTTTGGAGAAATATGTCATAGTAGATCCTGAAGAAAAAAAAAAGCCTGGGTTGCCATGGATAGCATATTTTAACAACCAAACTCTATTGGAGATGTGAAACAGAGAGTGTGCTCTAAAACAAAGGAGAAGATGGTTTACAAATGTTGATGAAGAATGAAATGGAAAAGCTTATCTTTTTCTGTTTACTTTTAGATATATTTCTATTAAAGCCCCTCCATATTATTTTTAGCTCTGATCCGTCTCCTGAAATCTAACCCTGGATTGTCAAGTGTCTGCTGAACATCTCCATTGGATGTCCCCTCAGCATTTAAACTCAACATGAATCAACTTCCCTCCTAAACTTGTCCCTCCTCCAGATGTCTCTGTTTCTGTTGAAGGTACCACCACCCTGCCAGTTACCTCTTTTGTAAACTCAGAATCCTTCTTGACTCTGTCCTCTCCTTCACCCTTGCCACATTTAATCAACTGCCTAACCTTGCCAGTTCTATTTCCACCATGTCTCTCATGCTCATTCACGTGGCCAACATGCTAGTACAGATTTTTATCACCTCTTTCCTCAACTATTGTAATAGTGAATTGGTCTCCTTGCCTTCAATCTCTTTCATTTTCAATGCATCCTCCATAAAAATTGCACTATAACCTTCCTAAATCACAGGAAATGGAGAATTACAAACAACCAGAAGTAAGGAATATAAATCAAACAAGCTATAAATAAATTTCCAAAAGGAAAAAATAAAACTCTGATCTTGATATTCAAAAATGAATTGTCAAATATTTAAATAACAAATAACTATTATGCTACATGAACTTTTCTTCAAAATAGAAAAAAAAACTGCTTCATCAAACTCTTTCTATGAAAGATGAAGCAGAAAAAAATTTATAAAGATAACTGTGACTCAATATTATTAAGGATTATGGATGAAAAAAATATTAAATACAACATTAGTATTTATGACTGAGTTAGATTTATGCTAGTGATATAAGGTAGTTTAACACTAGTAAACCTATAAATATAATTCATCATATTAACAACACAAATAATAAAATCATATGATTATATTAATAGGCACAGAAAAAGCCTTCAAAAATAAGATAATTAAGGGGCATTTTCATATGATCAAAATATCTACCAAAAACTAAGGTTAGCATTATTTACAATGGAAAAACATCATAAGATTTTCTGGTAGCTTTTCTGATATGTTCAGGTAAAAAGCAAGGATCCCTAATATTATCATTTAACATAGTTAACATTAACATTTGACATCTAACTCAGAGAAATACAAATCAAAACAGATTTGAAGTATGCTTTCATAATTCTTATTCTAGCAAAAATAGTAAAATGTGGGGAAACTATTTGAAGAAGCATGAGAAGATAGGTATGTTAGTTCCTTAATGATAATAATAATGGCTACATCTACATACTGCTTACTATGTGCCAGATACTCTAGCTAAGAACTTTACAATTATCTTGTTTCATCCTCACAAAAACCCTGGGAGGTAGGGGCTATTATTCCCGTTTTGCAGATGACAAAACTGAGGCAAACAGGGACTAAATAACCTGCCCAGGATCATACAGCTAGTAAGTGTATGAGGTCAGATTTGAATTCAGATCTAGCTAGGTTCAGACCCAGTCCTCTATCCACACTATCACCTACCACCTAGTTCAGTGCTGGAGAAGCTGTGAATTGGTTTGAGCATTCTGAAAAACAACATGAAATTATGCAAAATAAGTTATTAAATTGTTTATATCTTTGATCCATAGATTTTGCTACTGACTCTAGATATTTTAGGAATTATAAAAAGGGAAAATGTGAGTTTATGGAGCAGATAACAAGCCTAGTACATAGGCATGATATAGCAGAATTTTCCTCTGGTGAGAAGGAAGAATTTTGCCCTAGAAACTAACCAATAATTGAGTACTAGAAAGCTAATTCACAAGAAAGCAAAGTAAATAGAAAGGCATTGCTTAGTTTCTTTTGATAAATTCAAGTCATCAGGTCCAGATGAAATTCATCATCTGGTATGGAAAGAACTCTCATACAGAATTGTTGAGATACTGTCAGTGATACTTGAAAGATTGTGGAAAAAAAGAGAAGTGCCACAGGACTTGAGGAGGTTAAGTATTGTCTTGATTTTTGAAAAATGGGAAGAGAATAAAGGCTGAAAACTATAGGCCAGTGAGCTTGACTTTATTTCCTAGGAAAATTCTAGAACAGATCATCAAAGAGAAGCCAGATGTTGCAGTGTACCTGGAGTTCAAATCTGGCTTCTGACACTTAGCAGCTATGTGACCCTGAGTACTTACCCAGTACTTAACCTCTATCTGCCTCCCAGTTTGTTGATGTTCAGTGAAAATCTAGCAGAGGAAAGGATGATTATAAAAATCCAGAATAATGTCATCAAGGACAGGTCATGCCAATCTAACCTTATTTTCTTTTTTGACTGAATTACTGACCTGATAGTTCAGGAAGATCCTTTACTAGATGCTCACTGAACATCATCATCACCGTCATCATCCTCGATAGTGTTTTAAGGTTTCCTAAACGCTATATAAATACGATCACATTTAATCCTTAGAACCACCCTGGGTGGAAGGTGCTATTATGATTGCCTTAGTTTCTTAATCTATAAAATTAAATAAGCTGAAGGAGGAAATGGCAAACTGCTCCATTGTCTTTGCCAAGAAAACCCCAGGTGGGGCCACAAAGAGTCCGACATGACTGAAACAGCTTAATGACAACAAAAAGGTTATTTAAAAGTGGGAACTGTGATACAACAGGCTCATTCTGATATCAGTGGAACTATGATTGTGATTCCGGAAAATGGAGTAAAACATTCCCTAAGAATTAGGGTGTTTGGTACTTTATTCAGTGCGATTAAGTTGGATATACCTTTGACAAATAAACATATATTTTGTCCTTATTTCTGCAGTCACTTTCAAAGTCTCTATTCACTAGTGTAGAGGAAGTGAGGCATAGTGGGAAGAAAACCAATCTCTCAGTCAGAAGTCTAGGTTCAAGTCCACCTCTGACTTAAATCCTATTTATATATTTTTATATTTTAAATTCTATTTCCAAAAAGTTGTGGGAAATAAAGAATCACCTGAGGAGCATATGAGGTATGGAAATAGGGAGAAGTAGAAACCCGTGATAGTTGGCATCAAAATTTTCGGTGAAACATGTGGCCAAGAAGGTAGGGAAGTGGGTGAAGGAGATCACTTAAGGGAAGAATAGAAAATTTAGGATACTGTGGGATATTCTATAGGGAGTCAATCAGGAAAAAGAAAAAGACTGATGTAGGACAATGTAGTTCTAAATGACATTCAATGGAATACAGGCGTCATGGATTTAGTCGTCAGAGTTGAGTGACATACACTGGCTATGACTGGCAGCTCATGAAATAATCCAGGTTTGGGTTTTGGAAAGGTGGTGACAGGACTGAGGCTCAAAGAAATACCATGATAAGAGTGAAGGAAATGGTTAAGGTTGTTAACTCTCATATAAACTTTCAAAGGGAAAAAAATGAAGACAAAGCAGGGATGGTGGACTGGGGAAAAAAGGAAAGAATAGTGTAAATGGACGTTATGGCAAAGATGAAGGTTATCTGTTTAAATATAATTGCTAAAGGTTTTATTTTCATTAAATAGGAGTCATTTTTCACATTTTGTAGTTCATTATTGAGCTAATAAATTCCTCTTTATAATTTCTAGGCTTTCTAGGTCCTCGAATCCAAACTTCACAGAACAAATCCTCTTAATAAAAGAATAACTTCCTCTTTATAATTTCTGGGCCTGATAGTAGGCAGGAGTGGGGAACCTCAAGGCCACATAGCTTTCTAGGTCCTCAAGTGTAGCCCTTTGAATCCACACTTCACAGAACAAATCCTCTTAATAAAAGGATTTGTTTTGTAAAACTTGGACTCAATCAAAAAGCCATACCCAGGGGCCTAGAGGTAGCCTAAAGTTCCCAGTTTCCCCATACCTGATAAGATTTGTTGATCTAGAAATTTCCCTTATAGACCATGCAGCTGATACTTTGCATTAATCCAGCTAGACTTATCCTTTTAACTGAGGAACATTTCAATTGGGAAAAAAGAATGTGTCTTGAATTCAGTTATGGCTTCAGAAAAGACATCTTCCAGTCTACTTCTTTTCCTTTTGGCAGTTTCTCTTATGAGCAAAGAATCATCTATAGCTGGAAAGATGTTATTTCATGTCAAAAAAGTTAGTGAACTTAAGGGGAGTAGTGGACCAGGCAGAACATAAGGGAAAATAGAATTTCTGAAGTCCTCTTTCTCCCAGCCTCCCCAAAATTGAGGAAATTAAGTTGAATTCAGTTCAGAATTATGCCAGTGCTGAGCAGAACCAACAGGAAAGAAGTGCTAGGAATCTAGCAAGTGGAAAATTTTAATTCCTAAAAACACAAAGTCTCCTGCTTGTTAGATATAGAAAAAAATAAAAGTTTAAAAGTCAGTATGTTTATCCTAGGTAGTTCATAATAGGAGATAGGAGGCGGAAAAACAAACTTCCAACAGTAATCCAGTTAGAAAGGTGGAACCATTAAATCAAACTTCTGCTTAGAATTTAA
This sequence comes from Bettongia penicillata ogilbyi, assembly GCA_023548195.1. Classification (NCBI taxonomy): domain Eukaryota; kingdom Metazoa; phylum Chordata; class Mammalia; order Diprotodontia; family Potoroidae; genus Bettongia; species Bettongia penicillata. Next base: position 3,163,231 of record JAJHZJ010000468.1, read on the forward strand.
GACAAGAACTAAAGTCCAAGCAAATCAGAAAAGTGCAGAAATAAGGAAAGAGGGCATGATTGGACCAAAAAATGATGTTTCACAAGCTATCTAGAGTAGAAAGCGGGAATTAAATGAAAATAAAGTAGAACACAGTTTTCTAATGAGCAGTCTCTTTGGTTCAAACTTTTCATAATTACAGTAAAAATTTTTATAGTCATAAAAGTGATTAATAAAATACTAAAGTAATATGATTATGGCACACCATTGCATGGGTTTTTAAGAGGCTGACTGCAAGGGAACACAATCACTATTTTCATTCAGTCATATTTCTCTTAATGTTTTTTAAAATTACAGACTTAAAAATTATCAAGAAATGCGTTTCATTATTTTTAAAAAGCCAGTAAAGAGGATTGAACTTCTGCTATGTTATTTCAAGATATATGAGGAAAGGATTATATAGATACATCCATGATAAAGCTGAATTCAGTAGTGACAACATTTCTACTCTTTTTTATGTATTTGAATTATATGAATGCTTTTAAAATGTCTATGGCTACTCATTAGCCCACCTCCCACCTCATCTCAAGTAGTCTTCTTGTATAAAAAATATGTGTAGTCGAGTAAAAGCAGATCAATGCGTTGACCCTGTCAGAAAACGCATATCTGCTTCTGTATTTCTGGTTCATCATTCCTCAGCCAAGAGAGAGGTCCTGTGTTTCATCATTGATCTCTTGAAGTCATGGTGGGTTGTTGCTTTGGTCAGAGTTCTGAGGTCTTTCAAAGTCATCTCTCCTTACATTATTATTGTGGACATCATGTACTCAACAGCAGTTGAGTCACACTTATTTGATTCAACATCAGCTCATACAAGTCTTTTGGTATTTCTCTATCTACCATAGTCACCACTTCACAGCATAAAAAATCCTAATATACTCACATACCACAAGTTGATCAGCCATTCTATAGTCGATGGTATTCTATTTTGTTTCCAGTTTTTGCTACAGTCAGTCAGTTGTCCTTCATTCTCGAAGAGGACCAAAATGACATCACCATGCTAGAGTCAAGTTTCAGTGCTTCTGACTGTGGCTGATCAGACCAATACGAGCTCAGAATTGCTCTACCACAGGTCAGGCAGACATAGTCCATGTGAACATTTGGAGTGAATACTCTAAATTTGCTTATCCTATGTTTCCTTTAAACTGTTTCAATTCTACTTTGTTCATAGAACACAGCACCTTTTCTGAGGCAGGCATTCCATGGAAGCAGTCCTGCGCTAATGTCTCCCCTGTCACACAATCAATTCCAAAGTTTTTAAGAACTTTGAATTTTTGAATTTAAAAACTTTAAGGACCTTGAGAGTGTGCTTGTATTGCTTCTTCTGACCACAACATGAGCCCTTGCCCTGTGTGAGTTCTCCATGAAATAGACTTTTTGGCAAGCATCATTTTGCATTCAAAAAATGGGTCCAGCCCAGCCGAGTGGCACTCTTTCGAAGCAGAATTTGAATACTTGGTAGTTTAGTTCAGGAAAGGACCTCAGTGTCTGGTACCTTATCCTGCCAGGTGATCTGAAAAAGCTTCCTAACACAATCCAAGCAATTCAGTTTCTTGGCATGGTGCTGGTATACTGGCCAGGTTTCACAGGCATACAACAATGAGGTTAGCACAGTAGCTAATTTCAATTCAGTAGTCCATCTAATACCTCTTCTTTCCCATACTGTTCTTTTGGAGTCTCCCAAACACTGAGGACGTATGTGTGTGTGTGTGTGTGTGTGTGTGTGTGTGTGTAACACATAACACATTGTGCATTCATTGTTACATATGTATGTACACATATATACATGTGCATATACACACTCTGCATATGCATATATAGATGTCATCTATACCCACATGCATATTCATCTTCCTGAATTCAGATTCAGGCTCAGACACTTACTAGCTGTTGACCCTGGGCAAGTCACTCAACCCTATTTGCCTCAGTTTCCTCATTTGTAAAATGAACTGGGAAAGAAAATGGCAAACTTCTGTCAAGTACATTTGTCAAGAAAACCCCAAATAGGTTTCATGAAGAGTTGGACATGACTGAAAACAACTGAATAATAATGACAACAGAAATGGAAGTGATTGCATCAAAGAGAGGTTTGATTGAAAATGTAGGTGAAACTGTTGGATGGGGAGAGTGAGGGATAACTAGTGATCATTCTATACTGTTATTCACATGTCAAAATACTGTTAATAGACTTTTAATAACATAGTCGAAGAATAAAACTATAAATTCAATATTTAAATTTGGTAGGCAACAAGCCCATTGGGTAGATTCCCTCCAAAGGATTTGCAGAAGAACATGAACAAAAGGGCACAGGTAGGTCGCATTATTTAAGGCAACACCCATACCACTGAGACCACAGCTCTAGAAAGGCATCAAAGCATTTGGTGGAGAACTGAAAGAAAAGTATTATTTTTTGAAGCCAAAAGGAAGATTCTAAAAAATTACTTCTCTGTGTATTTTGTTGACATCGTTTTTTCAGGAACCAAGAAATGCACACTGTATTTGTATTTTACACTCAGTTTTTCTATTCTTATAAATTATGATGTTTATTATGTTTGAGGAAGGTCTTTAGGGGAAGGACCATAGCATTGTTCCTTGAGCAAAAGTAAACATGTAGTTTGTGTGCATATGTATGCACATGAACGCTGCTCTCTCACATGTATATATATATATATATATATAATTTTATGTAAGAAATCTGAATAATCAGTCCCCTCAAACATCCATATATCAAGAAGTAAAAAAATCCCAAAACTCCATGACCTCAAGCCACAAGCTTGGTGTCGGCATAGCTATAAGGAATTGTTTCCCATTTCGATCTTAAACAGTTGTGGTAAACGCAGAAAAACACCACCTCCTCTGGAACAGCCCACAGAGCCTGAAGAATAACTTCCAGAGGACAAGGTTGTGTTTTAAATTCGGTTTGAAGGTTTTTGCTTGTTTCTCATATGTGTAGCACCCCCACTCTCAAGTGTTTATTTTTGAAGTCACATCAGTATTTCAGTTATGTCCAGCGAACCTTGCAGATGTTCTCTTATGAAGAAAGACTAAGTCTGCATTTCTGCTGTGCATCCTAGGGGACTTCTGTAGCTTGAGTACTGTTCCCCTCCCTGCATGCTGGGCCATCCTGTTGCATGAGAATGTTAGGCTTCATACCCATGTGATTTTCTCTTTCATCAAGCTCCAGAGGTGAATCTGCCTGGGTCAAACAGGGTGCTGAGCCAGCCCTGAGAAAGTCCTTAAGAATCATTCCCTCTAAACCATGGCATGGCCTCACATTCATAGCTGATACGGGGCTGACTGAATGATACTTTTTCTCTACTTAAAAAACAATAAAAAAAAAAACTCCTTTCATCTATTTTTCTTTTTCCTCCATGTTTCAAGAAGTCTCTTAAAAAAAATAATGGTATTCACTCAAGGACACTTTATGTGTTTGTGCCAAAGATTTCTTAAAATCACAAAATCTGAGTTTCAAGAGACCTCGGAGACCACACCATCCAACCTATAACTTGAACAAGAATCCCCTCTACAATATCAATCAATCACTAAATAAACATTTATTTAGCACTTGCTGTATGCCAAGCATTGTGACCTTAAGCACTAAGGTTAGAAATCAAAAGCATACTACAGTGCAGGATTGTTCTTGAGAAGTTTAATAATAATCTGAGTTTCAAGAGACCTCGGAGACCACACATCCAACCTATAACTTGAACAAGAATCCCCTCTACAATATCAATCAATCACTAAATAAACATTTATTTAGCACTTGCTGTATGCCAAGCATTGTGACCTTAAGCACTAAGGTTAGAAATCAAAAGCATACTACAGTGCAGAATTGTTCTTGAGAAGTTTAATAATAAAGATGTGAAATGTGACAATTATATCAATAGGTATATGTGAGATACATACAAAGCAAATGACAGGTGACCTTAGAGGGGAAGATACTAGCAGTGTGAAGGACCAGGGAAAGCCTCCTGGAGAAGATGAGTCAGTCAACGAACATTTATTAAGTTTCTTCCATGTGCCAGCCATTAAGTTAAGTGCTGGGGATAGAAAGAAATGTAAAACCCCTGCCGTGGGGCTCAAGAAGCTCACAGTCTAATGGCGGAGGCAGCATGAAAACAACTATGTACAAACAACTATTTGAGATAATCAGCAGAGAGAAGGTACTAGCATTAAGGGGGATCGGCAAAGTCTTCTTGTAAGGTGAATGTAACTTCTATGTCTAGGGAACTAGATTCTGATAAAAGGTGAAGTCCTTTAAAATAGGAATTGTTTCCTTTCTTCCTCCTTCCCTCCCTCCCTTCTTCACTCCCTCCCTCCCTCCTTCCTTCCTTCCTTCCTTCCTTCCTTCCTTCCTTCCTTCCTTTCCTTCCTTCCTCCCTCTCTGTCTCTGTGTATGTGTGTGTGTGTGTGTGTGTGTGTGTGTCTCTCTCTCTCTGTCTGTCTCTGTCTCTGTTTATTGGGCATTCACATGTCTATCTCTGCAGGAAAGCTATCCTTGACTTTGTTGCTGCTATCTAATTAGCTAGGAACAAACACTCAGGATTTTTCTTTCCAAGTCTCCAGCAACTATAGTTAATTTTCATATACCTCTGTTCCCAGACAGCCATTAATGGTTCCCGGGAGGGGTTGGGGAGGGAGATATTGTGTGGGCACAGGCTTCCTTACTCCAGGATCACAACTGCTCTACTACCTGCCAACTATCTTCTGAGTAAGACAAGAAAATGAAGTCTAGGACAATGACCTGAGAGGTAATGTGGTGTAAATGAACAGAATGCTAGACTTAGAGGCAGGAACACAGGTTTGATTATTTCACAGACACTTAACTTCTATCTGATCTGAACAAGTCACTTAATCTTTATGCCTCAGTTCCCTCATCTAAAAAATGAACAGGTTGAATGAACTCAATAGTTGCTTAGGTTCATTTCAGTTCTAAATGTGACATCTGGATGATGTAATCAGTAGAGCCCTGGGCCTAGAGTCAGGAGTAACTAAGTGCAAAACCAGCTTCAGACACTTCCTAGCTGTACAACCTTGAACAAGTCCCTTAACCTCTGTCTGCCTCAGTTTCTTCAACTGTAAAATGGGGATAATAATAGTACCTACCTTATAGGTTTATTATGTTGGTCAAATGAGATAATATTTGGAAAATAGCATAGTACCTGGCACATAGTAGGTATAAAATAAATATTATGTTCTCCTACTGTTCCTTTTAAATCTATATTCCCATGCTCCAATGACTTGGTCTGTCAGCTTGCTTTTATAGAACATGAAGGATATTTCTTTTAGCAAGGCTCCACCCACCTGAATGCCAGACAACCAATCATCTTGGATTCAACCTTTGTCATCTTGAACCATTTCAGGACTGCTATTATCTCTCAGTAAGGTGCTGGTGGGCATGTCCACTACTTTTCATGAATAAGTACCTCCATTAAACAGTTTACATTCTGTAATTTCAAGTTACCTGGGGAATCATCAAAATCAGGGACTCCTCTGTTTAACCCTTTTTACAATGAAAATACATAGAGGAAAATATAGACTTGTGGGAAAATGTGGACAAAAGCTACACTCTGTAAGAAAGTGTAGATGGATTGCAATCTGCACTGGAGGAGAGAATCCCCACATGAAAGATCACAGATTTATTTAAGTGTCTTAGCATTCACTGCCAAATCTCCCAAAATGGGAGAGTTAGAGGCAGAGAATAAAGGAGACTGAGAGAGATAGCAGGAAAAACCTTGGGTTTTCCAACTGGGGTGAAAATATCAGAAACTGTGGTTGGAGAAAGATAAGAAGAGAAAAAAATAAAGGAAATATCCCAGTTGGCATTAGGCTTCCAGCATTTGGGGAAAGCTCAGAGTAGTCTTGGCTCTTGCTCAGTGTGTGAGTGCTGATTTCCTTAAGACACTGAGAAAGTCAATTTCTCACTCACCTCCATTTTCTGTAGCTATTAGTGGGGTACTGACAGCAGCCACAAACAGAGACCTCATTTTAAAATAAGGTTTTACAATATTTTAAGCACACTGATTGATGTTCAGTATGGAAAACACTGTAACCTAACAGCACAAAGGTTTCTAAGCCCATACATTGGAATGAAATGTGACTAGTGCAATGAGCTGCTTATAATAGACTGTGGTTCCACATACCCTTTGTCACTACTTTGGAGGAGGAAGGGAATGAGCAGGAAGAATGAGAAAATAAATCTTATTCCTGATGATGAATGTTAATGCTGAAATATTTGCTAAATTCCTAGTAAAAAGCTATTCAATGATGTTAGGCATCTGGACACTGCAGGATACATGCTTCTGGTCAATAAAAGCCCCTTCTTTTTTCCTATGTGTCTCCCCAGGGATGGTGTTGAACTGAATTGTCCTAAAATGATGTGTCTAGAGATTAGCTCTATTTTAACAAGAAGTTCTCATTTTATTATATCCTTGTTCTAATTCTCTACTTCCTATTCAGATGACCATGAGAAACATACCCTCCTGGACATAAAAGGAAGAACATATTCCCTCTTTCTATCCTTCTAATTTTTAGTTTTGTCTAAGCTTAGGCACAGATGAAGGAATAAATTGATACCTAGCCATTGTGTCCTACAAAGCCACTACCAGAGTAGCTAAGTATCTTGCAATATTAGTTCCAGGGCAAAATACGACTTTGTTTCTATCCACGGGTAGCCACCAACTATATTATGCTTATTTCCTTTGATTATGCCATCTTTTGAGGTACATCCTTAGAATGAATACAAATATAGTGGTAATATGAAGATTCATTGTCCTCACCTCTGTGTATTTGACTGGGTGGATTTATATTGGCATAGTGGAATTCCCCTTTCTAGTAACTAACACAGAAATCATATTGAAGGCTTCCTTTATAACTTTTTGACTCCTCTTTTCCACATAAACATAGCACCCTGTAAATGTACGATCTTGTGCTAGGAAATGCATGTGGTCAAATAAATGTCATCACTAAGCATTCAAACTTCTGGTAATGAACATATCCTTAGATTAAATACATGTCACCCATTACTGGCTGTCTACACCAAGGTTTCCAGTTTGGTAGAACCTCCCAGAGCTTGCACTTGGTGACATATCTTTTTGAAAATCCTTGGGAGAAGGGAGACAGGAGAGCTAAAAGCACAAATGGTGGGAAAGATGATGGATGGAAATACACAGATTGTAATCATAACTGTGAATGTGAATGGAATGAATTCTCCCATAAAACGGAGATGGATAGCAGAATGGATTAAAAGCCATAATCCAACAATATGTTGTTTACAAGAAACACATTTGAAATGGGGGGATACATAACAAGATAAAGGTCCAAGGTTGGAGCAGAATATATTATGCTTCAGCTGATGTAAGAAAAGTAGGAGTAGCAATCCTAATCTCAGACAAAGCAAAAGCAGAAATAGATCTAATCAAAAGATATAAGGATGGAAATAATATCCTGCTAAAAGGCACCATAGACAATGAAGCAATATCATTACTAAACATGAATGCTCCAAGTGGGATAGCATCCAGGCTCTTAGAGGACAGGTTGGGGGAGTTGAAGGAAGAAATAGACAACAAAACTATACTAGTGGGGGACCTCAACCTCCCTCTCTCTGACCTTGATAAATCTAACCTCAAAATAAATAAGAAAGAGGTTAAGGAGGTAAATAAAACTCTGGATAAGGTAGATATGATAGATCTCTGGAGACAAATGAATGGGAATAGAAAGGAATATATCTTTTTCTCAGCATTACATGGCACATTTACAAAAATTGACCATGTACTAGGACATAAAAATCTCACAATCCAGTGCAGAAAGGCAGAGATAATCAATGCACTCTTCTCAGATCATAATGCAATAAAAATTATATGTAATAAAAAGACCATAGAAAGATAAAGCAAAAATCAATTGGAAACTAAACAGTCTAATCCTAAAGAAGGAACGGGTTAAAGAAAAAACCATGGAAACAATCAACAACTTCATTCAAGAGAATGACAATAATGAGACAACCTACCAAATCTTATGGGATACTGCAAAAGCAGTTCTTAGGGGAAGTTTTATATCTTCGAATGCCTACATAATTAAAATAGAGAAAGAGGAGATCAATGACTTGGGCATGCAGCTGAAAAAGCTAGAAAAAGAACAAATTGAAAATCCCCAAGAAAATACCAAATTAGAAATACTGAAAACCAAAGGAGAGATTAATAAAATTGAAATTAAGAAAACTATTGAATTAATAAATAAAACCAATAGTTAGTTTTATGAAAAAACTAATAGAATTGATAAACCTTTGGTCAATTTGATTTAAAAAAAGAAAGAAGAAAATCATATTACTAATATTAAAAATGAAAGGGGTGAACTCACCTCCAATGAGGAGGAAATTAAAACAATAATTAGAAATTACTTTGCTCAACTTTATACCCACAAAATCGACAATCTAAATGAGATGGATGAATATTTTAAAAAATACAAATTGCCCAGATTAACAAAAGAGGAAGTTAAACAACACATAAACAACCCCATCTCAGAAAAAGAAATTGAACAAGCCATCAATGAACTCCCTAGGAAAACATCTCCAGGGCCAGATGGATTCACAAGTGAATTCTATCAAACCTTTAAAGAACAGTTAATTCCAATACTGTATAGACTATTTTTGAAAATTTGGGAAGAAGGAGTCCTCCCAAATTCTTTCTATGATACAAATACGGTTTTGATACCCAAACCAGGAAGAGACAAAACAGAGAAAGAAAATTACAGACCAATTTCTCTAATGAATATAGATGCAAAAATTTTAAATAAGGTTTTAGCAAAATAAACACAGCATCTTATCACGAGATTAATACATTATGATCAGGTAGGATTCATACCAGGAATGCAGGCCTGGTTCAATATTAGAAAAACTATTAGCATTATTGATCATATCAACAGCAAAACTAACAAAAATTACATGATTATCTCAATAGATGCAGAAAAATCTTTTGACAAAATACAACACCCATTCCTAATAAAAACAATGGAGAACATAGGAATAAAAGGAACTTTCCATAAAATAACACGCAGTATCTACCTAAAACCTTCAGCCATCATTATTTGCAATGGGGATAAGCTAGATGCATTTCCAATAAGGTCAGGGGTGAAACAAGGATGCCCATTATCACCACTATTATTCAGTATGGTACTAGAAATGTTAGCAGTAGCAATTAGACAAGATATGGAAATTGAAGGAATAAGAATAGGCAAAGAAGAAACTAAGTTATCACTCTTTGCAGATGATATGATGATATACTTAGAGAATCCCGGAGATTTAAGTAAAAAACTATTTGAAATAATAAACAACTTTGGCAAAGTTGCAGGTTACAAAATAAACCCACATGAATCTTCTGCATTCCTATATATTAGCAACAAAGTCCAACACCAAAGACAGAGAGAGAAATCCCATTTAAAGCTAAGGTAGACACTATAAAATACTTGGGAGTTTACCTGCCAAAACAAACCCAGGGATTATATGAACACAGTTACAAGACACTTTTTTCACAAATAAATTCAGATTTAAGTAAATGGAAAAATATCAGTTGTTCATGGGTAGGCCGAGCTAATATAATAAAAATGACAATTCTACCTAAATTAATTTACTTATTTAGTGCCATACTAATTAAAGCATCAGATAATTATTTTCTAGAGCTGGATAAAATAATATCAAAATTCATTTGGAAGAACAAAAGGTCCAGAATATCAAAGAGACTAATGAAAAGAAATGCCTGGGAAGGTGGCCTAGCGCTACCAGAGACCTCAAATTGTATTATAAAGCAGCAATTATCAAAACCACTTGGTATTGGCTAAGAAATAGAGGGGTAGACAAATGGAATAGACTTGGCACTCAAGACACAGTAGGCAAGGAATATAGCAACCTCCTGTTTGATACACCCAAAGACCCCAGCTTCTGGGATAAGAACTCACTGTTTGACAAAAATTGCTGGGAAAACTGGTTAACAGTTTGGCAGAAATTATGTATAGACCCATGCCTGACACTGTACACAAGAATAAAGTCCAAATGGGTACATGATTTAGGTATAAATATTGATACCATGAATAACCTGGAGGAGCAAGGAATAGTGTATTTATCAGATTTATGGAGAAGGGAAGAATTTTTCACTAAAGAAGAGATAGAAAGCATTATGAAATGCAAGATGGATAATTTTGATTACTTTAAACTGAAAAGTTTTTGCACAACTAAACCCAATGCAACCAAAATTCAGAGGGATGTAGTAAATTGGGAAAAAATTTTATGGCTAAGCTTGGGGATAAAGGCCTCATTTCTAGAATATATAGAAAATTGACTCAAATGTACAACCATACAAATCATTCCCCAATTGATAAATGGTCAAAGGATATGAACAGGCAATTTCCAAGGGAAGAAATTAAAGATATCTATAATCATATGAAAAAGTGTTCTAAATCACTTCTGATTAGAGAGATGCAAATCAAAACAACTCTGAGGTACCACATCACACCTATGAGATTGGCAAATATGACAGAACAAGAAAATGATAAACGCTGGAGAGGACGTGGGAGAGTTGGAACACTAATTCATTGTTGGTGGAGCTGTGAGCTCATCCAACCCTTCTGGAAAACGGTTTGGAACTATGCCCAAAGGGCTACAAAAATGTGCATACCCTTTGACCCAGTAATATTGCTACTAGGACTGTATCCCCAAAAGATCATAAAAATGGGAAAGGGTCCCACATGTACAAAAATATTTATAGCAGCACTCTTTGTGGTAGCCAAGAACTGGAAATCAAGGGAATGCCCATCAATTGGGGAATGGCTGAATAAATTATGGTATATGAATGTAAGAAATGATGAACAAGAAGACTTCAGGGAGGCCTGGAAGGACTTATATGATCTGATGCTGAGTGAAAGGAGCAGAACCAGGAGAACATTGTGCACAGCAAGGACCACAGTGTGCGAGAGTTTGTTCTGGTAGATTTGGAACTTCGTAATAGCACAAGAACTTCCAAAAAAAAAAATCCCAATGGTAGTATTCTAACACAAAATGTCTTCCACACTCAGAGAAAGAAATATGGAAGCCGCAAAATGTAGCGGATCATGTTGGTATATGTGTAGGTTTTAGTGTATTATGTTTTGATTTGTTATATGATTTCTTCCATTTATTTTAGTTCGACTACATAACATGACTATTGTGAAAATGTACTCAGTATGAAAGTATATGTAGAACCTATACAGAATTGTATGCTGTCACGGGGAGGGAGGGGGGTAGTGGGGGAAAGGTGGGGGGGGGATAAAATCTTAATTTTAAGGAAGTGATTGTAGAACACCAAAAAAATAAAAATTAATTAATTTAAAAAAAAAAAGAAAATCCTTGGGAGAAACAATACCACAAAAAGCATGGAAGTATGGCTCTATTGGTTGGAGAACTGAACCAATGAAATAATGGACTTTTGAAGAACATGTGAAATGTGATTCTTTCTCTCAAGGAGCTGATATCATAAATGAAATAAGTTAGATTAACTTATGGCTAGGTGGCACAGTAGATAGAGTGCCAGGCCTGGAGTCAGGAAGATCTGAGTTCAAATCTAGCCAGAGACACTTAGTAGTTGTATGACCCTAGTCACCCTTTTTGCCTCAGTTTCCTCATCTGTAAAATAAGCTGGGGAAAAAAATGGCAAAACACTCCAGTATCTTTGCCAAGAAAATGCCAAATGGAGTCACGAAGAGTCAGACACAACCAAAACGACTAAACAACACCAAAGAGAAAGGGCATATTTTTGTAACTGAGGACCTAGAGAAGCCCTCTTCTGGAAGCCAAAATGGTGGAGTAAGCAGTTAATTTGCTCTCACTCTTCCCTATTGACATTGAAAAACCAAAAATATCTTCCAGGGAAAAAAACTTGAACAGTGGAGCTAGTAGAAAGATGGGGTGCAGCAGTCTTTTAGCCTGGGAAGTTTGGTAGATGAATGGAAAAGTTACCTCTTGCTCTGGTGGAAGGGAAGAAGTACAGAATGGAAGGTGTCCTAGCAAGCCAGTGACAAGTCCCACCTCTGTAAATCAGTGAAAGATTCTGACCCCAGAGTGGTGAAGCAGGCAAGCACCAATAGCAGGACCTCATGCCTTGGCACAGCCAGGGTAACTGGCAGAATCCCATTCAGAGAACTACCACATGTACCAGCACCCAAACCTCCATATGCTTCAGTGCAGCACTGGTGAGCAGGCATCCTCTAGGGGCCAGACCTTTTCCCCCTTTCCCCCAGTGTAGCACCAGGGAAATGCAAAAAAAAAAAAAAAAAAAAAAAACCACCTAGCCTCAGTACATGCCAACACCACCACTGGGACCCCAACTCAGCACCAGATAAGCTTCCAGACTTCTACAGACTCCAGCTGCCAGCACCTGAGGCCTCAGCATAAAAAAAAACAGTGACCAGATCCCTGATGCCCAGTACAAGAAGCCTGGAACTGTGCCTGCTGTGCTTCTGCAGAACTCAAGTTTGAAAGCCAGAAAATAGGCAAACATCATGAACAAAAATCAGAAACAGACAGTGATCATAGATTCTTTCTATAGCGACAGGGAAGATCAAAACACAAATTCAGAAAAAGACAACATTGTCAGTATACCCACATCCAAATCTCAGTGGGGAATATGAACTGATCTCAAGTCCAAAAGGTATTTTTGGAAGATCTCAAGAAGGATTTTAAAAGTCAAATAAGAGAGGTGGAAGAAATATTGCGAAAAGAAATAAGAGGCATGCAAGAGAGAATCAATAGCTTAGGAAAGGAAGGACAAAAATTGAATGAAGAAAACAATGCCTTAAAAAAATAAAACTGGCCAAATGAAAGAAAAAGTACACTGAACAAAACAACTCCTTAAAAAGCAGAATTGGCCAAAAGGAAAATGAGGTACAAAAGCTAACTGAAGAAAACAACTTGTTAAAATTAGAATTGGGCAAGTGGAAGCTAATGACTTTGTGAGACATCAAGAATCAGTCAAACAAAATTAAAAGAATGAAAGAATAGAAGAAAATGTAAAATACCTCATTGGAAAAATAACTGATCTGGAAAATGGATCCAGGAGAGATAATTTAAGAATGATTGGTCTACCTGAAAGCTACAATTGAAAAAAGAGCCTGGACAGCATCTTTCAAGAAATCATTAAGGAAAATTGCCCTGAGGTCTTAGAACCTAGTCATTGAAAGAATTCACTGATAATCTCCTGAAAGAGATTCCAAATTGAAAACACCAAGGAATATTGTAGCCAAATTCCAGAAATGCAAGAAAGAATTTAAATATCATAGAACCATGGGCAAGATTATGCAGAACCTTGAAACTTACATTAAAAGATTGACAAGCTTAGAATATGGTATTGTGCAAGGTAAAGGAACTTGAATTACAACCAAGGATCAACTACCTAGCAAAAGTGAGCATAATCTTTCAGGGGAGGAGACGGTGATTCAATGAAATAGGGGACTTCCAAACATTCCTGATAAAAAGACCAGAGCTGAACAGAAAATCTGATCTTTAACTACCAGGCTTAAGACAGACATAAAAAGGTAAACAAGAAAGGAAAAAAACCATGTTATTCAATAAAAAATTGAGGACCTAGCTACGTTGCTACTGTCTGGTAATTGAATGTGACAGTTCAACTCTGGCTGCTACAGAAGATGTGGGAGAAGGTCTATCCCTTTGGGTGAACTTAAAAACTTTCAAAGACATGACTGGAGAAAGATCAGGCTGGAAGAGTTTTGGTGATAAAGATTTAAGGAGTTGGTATGTTTATATTGGAGTTAAATACATTAAGAGGGAGTGGGGCACAACCCACCTTTTTATATTCCCATTATTTAATTGCACAGTTACAATTTCCTCCTGCCCCAGAAATCTTAGACCCCTACTTTGGATACAGTATTCTAAGGGAATGTTGGAAACTATACCAGAGTAGTTTTATGAAATCATAAATAATTACAATCTCAAAACATAAACTAATGTCTAAAAACTTGAAAAATATATACTGTCACACATGGTACACACACACACACACACACACACACACACACACACACAAATATATGCATCCCTCACAATACCTAGTTGAGAAACTTTTCCAAAAAAGATTGTACACCTGGGAGTGATGCATTAGGCAATCAAAGCAAGTCTGACCTTTAGCACTAGTAGTACCCAAGCAGTTCCCAAGACACCTTATAAAGAACAGGGACTGTCTTTAGCCTACCCCTTGCACTTAGCAGGGTGCCTAGCACATATTAGGTATTTAATAAATGTTTATTGATGGATGCTATAAGTTTGCTCATGTTCTAAGAAGAAATCTCAATGCTTGCATGACCTCTTTAATGTGTGTTTAAAGTAAAACATTTTAGTGACTGAACGTAATTTCTTTTAACCCTTAAAGAGTATCTGCCTTTCATTTGTTACCATGACCCAGTTTTTACAGGTCCCAGACGATAAACTTAAAAGAATTGATACTGTGCTTTGTCAGCATCTTTTCTGAGAAATAATGTAAATTATAATTTAATGACTGATTTTGATTAAATGCCTATTTAAGAAAATAACACATACATACAGAGTCCATATATTTATCTTCTAGACTTTAAAGCAGATGCTATACAAATTATTCTGTGAGTTGTCTATGTGACACTCATATGGTTCCTCATATATTCAAAAGGCTTTTAAGTAAATAAAGAGTAAGCTATCCTGTGACATAAGTGTACCAAATTGAATAAGATATTTTTGCTCTGCTAATAGACCGTGTCTTGCCCAAAAGAAAAAAGGAAGGAAGGAAGGAATAGAAAAACATCTAAGCTGATCGAAGTGGAAAATTTTTTTTCCTTTAAAACATCTTAGCACTCCCTATCCCCCCAAATCTACTTCCCACTCCCACATACTTGCTAGGTAACTTCTTTTTAAGAGGCACCATGACATAGTGGATAGAACACTACTTCTGTGAACCCCACATGTGGGTTCACATCCCACCTCTGCTGATAACCTTCTTGAGCCTCTATCAGCTTTCTTATTTGTGATATGAAAAGGCTGGACTAAATGACTTTTAAGATCTTCTGTAGCTCTTTGTCTCTGTTCCTATGCTATTGGAGGTGTTTGTTTGTTTGTTGGGGTAAGGACATTACTATTATTGAGCAGGGATTCACAAAAACCCTGATCTTGGAATTCTCTGCTCCTCTTTCCACCAGACCATGCTGTTTCTCCTAAAGTTCTAGCTGGGGATATAAGATTAATACTGAAATCAGCTGGAGAACAATTGATGTGTGAAAACACTCCAAGGCTTGAGAGACAGACCCCAGATACCAGAGCTGGGGATATGAAGTGAGCTACTAGTATTAGACTACATATATTTTTAAGCTCCCTCTAAATTCAGTATCTTGTGGTGCAATTCTGATTGTGGTTCTGTTGACTATATCTACGGTGGGAGAAGGGAAAGATTAGTTTGAGTTGTCAGAGTGAACTTGTACGGGACACAAGACTTGAGTTGAGCCTTGGAAGAGATCTGCGGACAGGAAGCCTGGAGTAAATAAAAAGACTGCCTCAGAAAAAGGAAAGCCAGGGTTCAAGTCTCACTCTTGACACACAACGTCTGTGTGAAGAGGGCAAGTCATTTAATTTCCCAGTGCTGCAGGCAATTCTTTAAGACAGTAAGCCATAGATGGGACAAGTACCAACTTGCGTTGGCAGAAGTTTCCTCATAGAGAATTTGAATTCTCTATGTCAGTGGACTGAGTCTAGTTAAAAAGTAAAATCCTTTCTATTATAAATATTAGGGCCAATAAGCAGCAGATTAAAAACATGTAGATAAAAATTAATATACTGAGGGAAAAGGTTTGTGTTATATTGGAGGAGCTGTGAGGTTAAAGGGGCAATTAGGTGGTACAGTGGATAGATTGCTGGGCTTGGAGTCAGAAAGACCTGGGTTCAAAAGTGACCTCAGACACTTGCTTTCTATGTGACCTTGAGCAAGTGACTCAATCCTGTTTTGCTTAGTTTCCCCATCTGTAAAATGAGTTGGAAAAGGAAGTGGCAAATTACTCCAGGATCTTTGCTGAGAAAACCCCAAACGAATTCAAGAAGAGTCAGACACAACTGAAATGACTAAACATTGTGAGGTTGCAGGAATAAAATGGAGATAGGGAGAAATGATACTAGAGAGCCACAGGATGGTATGATAGAAGGAGCTCAGGACTGGAAGAAAATCCAGGCTTAAATCCCAACTGCCCCTTAGTACTATAGGCAAAATCAGTTAATCTTCATGTATCAGTTTCCTTTTCTGCAAAATGAGAGAGTCAGAATAGATGGTCTTTAATTTCCTTCTGACTTCAGTGTTATGATCTTAGGAAATAGCTGTTGGAAACTCTTGAGAAGCAGAATGATCTCATGAAAATAGTTTTTTCAGGTAGATCAGCCTGCCAGTAATAAACAGGATGGAAGCAGTCTATTGGAGGTTATTGTCATAGAGCTGTGAAGAAACCTATCCTAGGAGGGTGAAAAGAGGGGGAGACATTTCAAACAGACAGAGAAAGAGAATCATGTCAGATTGAGTAGTAAAGAAGAGCTAAAGAATATCCAAGGTTTGTAGGCTGGAAGGCTGGCCCTCCACCCAGATGTCACAGTATAGTGTAAATTTGACTCATGTTTAAAGCTGAGTCCAAAGGCATCTATTATATGTTGCAACAAAACCCTCAGCTTTCAGCAGAATTTGTTTGCCAATTATCTTTTAATTTGCTGTGCTTTGTGGTTAGATCCACTTGAGAATCTAGTTCATTTTCTGATATCTTGAACATCAGAACGTAAGCTATTTCCCACTGTGCCCAGCCCTAAGGAGGGTTGATCCCTTCAAGTCTTTAATTAATGTCAGAAAGAAAGGGGTGAGGCAGTAAGTAAATCTTCATTTGAGAAGCCCATTGAAATCAAACAGTGCTAGAACATGGCCTGGCATCACAAAAGAAACATTTTCTATTCTCTTCTGCTTTCGAGTTCTGATTCAGCTCACCACTTCTCATCATAATGCTGCCAGTCATGGAGTTGTGCAACATTTCACATGACTGTGCATTGACTGCTTACATTTGATTTTTATTTCATCTGCTTCTAATAGAATCTAATCGAAAGGCAGGTGCATTGTCACTTGAGTGCTATACTCAGAATTGAAACAGAGGAATTTTATTTTCAGTTGTGCTACTAAGTTTCTCTATAATGTTAGCCCACACTGCAAAACAGGGTCTAGGATTCAGAAAAGAAAAATGCCAAAGACTTATTGATTTCTCCAAAGTGTCAGATGTGCAGATCATGACTATTTTGTTCAAGAAGAGAGATACTGGACAAAACAAGCACTAAAAACACCAGGAAAGGAAGGAAAGAAGAAAGAAAGAAAGAAAGAAAGTAAGAAAGAAAGAAGAAGAAAGAAAGAAAGAAAGAAAGAAGAAGAAAGAAAGAAAGAAAAGAAAGAAAGAAGAAAGAAAGAGAAGAAAGAAGAAAGAAGAGAAAGAAAGAAGAAAGAAAGAAAGAAGAAGAAGAAAGAAAGAAAGAGGAAGGAAAGAAAGAAAGAAAGAGGAAAGGAAAGAAAGGAGGAAGGAAAGAAAGAGGAAGGAAGAAAGGAGGAAGGAAAGAAGAAGAGGAAAGGAAAGAAAGAAGAAAGAAAGAAGAGAAAGAAAGGAAAGAATGAAAGAAAGAAAGAAAGAAAGAAAGAAAAGAAGAAAGAAAGAAAGAAAGAAAGAAAGAAAGAAAGAAAGAAAGAAAGAAAGAAAGAAGAAAGAAAGAAAGAAGGAAAGAAAGAAAGAAAGAAGAAGAAGAAGAGAAGAGGAAAGAAGAAGAAGGAAGGAAAGAAAGGAAAGAGAAGAGAAGATAAAGAAGGAAGAAGAAAGAAAGAAGGAAGAAAGGAAAGAAAGAAGAAAGAAGTAAGAAAGAAAGAAGGAAGAAGAAGGAAAGAATGAAGGAAGAAAGAAAGAAAGAGAAGAAAGAAGGAAGAAAGAAGAAGAAAGAAAGAAAGAAAGGAAAGAAAGAGAAGGAAAGAAAGAGAGAAGAAGGAAAGAGGAGGAAGAAGGAGAAGGAAAGAAAGAAAGAGAAGAAAGAAGGAAAGAAGAAAGAAAGAAAGAAAGAAAGAAGGAAGAAAGAATAAGGAAGAGGAAAGAAGAAGGAAAGAAAGGAGGAAAGAAAGAGTAGGAATAAGAAGGAAAAGGAGAAGATGAAGAAGAAAGAAGGAAAGAAAGAGTAGAGAAAGGAAGAAAAGAAAGAAAAGGAAAGAAAAGAAAAGAAAAGAAAAGAAAGGAAAAGAAAATGGCTATATGTTAACAGTCAGGAAATGTTGGGATTCTGTGGTTATCAACATGAAAGTCATTTCTAAATTAGCTAACTGTCCATGTTCAGTCAGACTTCTGGAGAGTTAAAGGTCAGAATCAACATTAAATTAAGAGAAAGATGAGAAGGCATTGTGTGGAAGTAAAATAGCTCACATGAACTGGTCCAACCATTTTGGAAAGCAATTTGGAATATCATATGGAAAACCACTAAAATGCCCACACATTTTGACCCTAAGAACCTGCTGCTAAGTATATATATTTCAGAGAAGTCAAAGACAGAAAGTAAAACCCAGAACATACCAACATACAGATAGCAGCACTTACTGCAGAAGTAATTAATTGGAAATAAAGTAGTTGTTGATTAACTAGGAAGTGTCTAACAAATTGTTGTAAATGAATATAATGGAATCTTACCAAGTCATAAAAAATGATGAATACAATGGATACAGGAGGCACCGGAAAACTTGAATGAACTAACAATGACAGGTAAGAAACGTATACAAGGACTGCAACAGTGAAAATGGAAAGAACAAAAACGAGCAGAAATTGAAAGCAAGGGCTGTGTAACACCAAGCTTAATGCCAAAAAATGGTGACAATTCATCTCCCTCCCTTGCTTGTAGAGCTGGAGAGACAGTGAAGGTGGAGTACTGCATGTCCCTTTAGACTTGACTGGTTTGTTGGTTACGTTAGCTGAACTGCATTCTTTCTCTCTTTAAAATTTCTTTGTTATAAGGGGTAGACTTCTGGTTTGGAGCGAGACGAGGAAAATACTGGGAAATGAAGTACCATTAAAATATATTAACAAACATTAAAAAAAGAAATTACAAAAGCTCTAGAGTAGCCTATCAAATCAGTTAAAAAAACTATTGTCACTATTTCTTAAATAAACTTCATAAAATCATAGAACTAGAACTGACAGGGGCCCCAAAGGTCATTTGTTCAAATCTTCTTACTGCACAGATGATGGGCCTGAGGACATTAAATGGCTTGCCCAAAATCATGCAGGTAGATAGCTATTGTACAGTTAGGTAGTGCAGTGTATAGAGCGCCAGGTCTGGAGTCAGAAAGACCTGAGTTCAAATGTGGCTTCAGATACTTTGTAGCTGTGTGACTCTGGGCAAGTCACTTAAACTTTTTGGCTCAGTTTCCTCATCTGTAAAATAAGCTGGAGAAAAAAAATCAAACCACTCCACTATCTTTGCCAATAAAACCCTAAATGGGGTCAAGAAAAGTTGATGTGATTGAAACAACTGAACAGCAACAACAAAAAACCTTTATCAGAAACAGAATTTGAAACCAGGTTCTTTAGCTCTAGACCCAAGTCCTCATTCTACTGTGTTTATTTTCATCTACATGATTCTGTTGCTACAATAAGGAAATTAAGAGAACCGAGAAACGACCACACATCCTCCACAATCAATCAATACACAGCCATTTGTTAAGGACCTACTATGTGCGCCACATTCTATTAGACCCTAGGAATACAAAGACAAGACTCTAAGAGTCCCTGACCTCAAAGAATTTAACATTCTATGAAAGGAGACAATGCACCTACATGCACACATCATTCATATGAAGAAAAAGATAGAAATATCTCTGTTTATACACACACATATGTAAGTATGAAAAATATGTATTACTCATATATATGATGAAAATATACAATTATAAATATAATTCAAAGTTAATATAAGACCCAAACTAGATTATCTCCAAAACATTTTTAATATGAGCTTTTTTGCATAACACATCCAGATGGCACTCAAAATTTGCTATATTAGTTCACACAAATGCTCTCAATTCTAACCCTAACCCTATATGCCCCGATTCTAAATGCGCTCGATTCTAACCCTAAATGCACTTGATTCTAACCCTAACCCTAAGTGCACTCGATTCTAACCTTAACCCTAACACACAGGAATTACTTAACCATTCAAACTTTCCCTAGTTCTCTGTGTCTCCATGTTTTAAGTCCATAGGAATTCTGTAAATAATTCATAATTTTTTTTTATATATACCCCAATCTACTAAAACCCTAATCTTGAATCTTTACCCAATTTATCACCAAAAAGAAACATTCATTTGGAATATGGGATAAAATTTATTTACTCCAGTGAAAATGACATTATATCATCACATAGATCCTCTGGGCCCACTCTTTCAGGCCTAAGAAGCTATTTCTGTCCTCAGGAATCTCAGGAACTTCGTGGCGGGTTGAGTGTCTCTGCCATCTGCTCAAGACCCTACTTAGTTATATTCACATCATTTTCAAGAGGGGCAATGATCAACCACCCTGTTTCATCTAACCATTTAGATCAGTTAGCTTTTACAAAAGGATAGATACTTGCTTCAAAGATATAGAAACATTTTCCCCAAAACTATTGGGCCATATTCTTTTGTATACCACCTTGAGTTCTCTCTCAACTTTTTCTAGATGAGAAAAACCAAAGGTCAGCCTCAAGATTATTTTTTTCTTCTCAGGTTATCAGTCCTGGGTTGGCTGAAACATTCTGCCTGTGCTTCAACTTCCAAGTTCCTAGAGCTTCCTCTCCTCAACTTTTGAAATTCCTAGAGTCAGAGATTCCATTTCCTCTCTCTAAATGTAAGTAAAAACATTACTGGGATCCCCAAGAGCTGGCAAAGAGGAGGTACCTCCATAGTAAGTCACAAAAACTCCTACATATAGCTAGCTCAGTGGAATGTCTACAAATATAACCATATGTCAGACAAATGGATAGGAAATATTTTCTAGCAGCACAAAGTAAAAAACTAGCACCATCAGAATCTCTGAAATTCCAGAAAATAAGCTTTTTATGATGTCTTTCAGCATAAGGTTAACTCACTAGAACCAGTTATAGAATGTCTACTCATTTTCCACAATCACCTTAGGAATTTCTCTTACGCATGATCAAAATTCTCCTAGAATAAGGCTTCTCAGGTTCCCCATGTGGAGACACACAATCCCAATTGCTCTATACATATACCAGTAACAAAGCAAGCACCCCAACACTCATGGGGGAAGGGCTGCTATCACAGGTTCTTTGATCTGCTTTTCTAAAAGGAAAGCAACTTGAGGGGGGTCAAACATCATTTTAATCAAGCACATATATCATTCACTTAATTCAGGGGGAAAAGTCAGCACACTGAACTTCAGAGAAAATACAGAGAAATCAAAATCAACAAACAGAGATTCCAACTGTCTGATGTAAGTGAGAGACGGCAAACTTCTGTTTTCACAGAAGTTGTTATTAGATGATGGAGTCATTGAGAGTAAGTCAGATAATAAGAAAGCTAGCAGATTACAGGTAGAATCAACCAATCAGGAGACAGACAGTGGCCTTCAGAAAACTGCAGAATCAGAGTAGGGGCTGATTTGACCTAAACTGGTTCAGAAATATGACTGAGAATAACCAGGAGAAAGCTTTTCGTCTTTGCACTTGCTTAATAAGCTACTTGCATATTAACTTCTCATGTGTTAGAGAAGGGAGGGGAAACATATGAAGGAGATATGTAATGAATCTGTAAAGAATGTGGTGACCTAAAGGGGAACCAACCAATCCATCCCTGATGGGAGGATTTTTAAAAAATTAACTGTATAGAGCTCACCTTGCTTCTGTACTCAGTGCTCCCTCCTCCTGAAAAGAGGGTGGGGGCTCGCTTTGGCCAAAATGCTCAATTCCTCTGAACTCTACTGCAATAAATTTTCCTTGACACTTTATTAGGGTCAAGTGTGTCTCTAACAATAAGCAATCCATACATAGATCAACAGACAGATGTAACTGTCAGACCCTACATACATAGTTACCAGAGAAAGAAGCACCAACATCTGGGTTTTCAAAGCTGGAGGTTCCTTAGCAGCTGCCCAGAGTCTCCATCTGGCCAAACAAACACTTCCAATGAGTAAGCTCCAAAGTAAAACCTCACCTCAGAGTCTTTATACACTTTTCAGAGGCAGAGGACAGCACAATACTTGAGAGCTAGTGCCTCATTAACAAAAGATGTGGTTCTTCCTACAAATCTTCCCTAATCAAATTCCCCTTAATGGGCAGGCCCATTAATGGTGGGGACAATCTTTAATCACATTAAAATAATTAACAATACATACATACATACATACATATACATACATACATATTATATATACTGTTTCTAGTTAAAGACTCTTGATTAATTCAATCAAAGGCAATATTCAATCAGAGGCACTTGATTATACTAAAAGAAAAACAGCAAAAAAATTCTACTTTGCTTGCCATTACAACCAGATGCACATCACAAAAATGACACAGTGCTCCTGCCTAATCAGCTTTAGCCAAGCTGCTGTCATTTTAATAGAGTCAGGATTGTCAGTTTCTCCCACCATATATTCTGTATTTTGTAATGGAGCAGAAGTGCCCAAAGTTTGCCTTATTAAGAATTCTTGATCTCATCGTCATTAGGATTTAAGGGAAAATACCAAGTGACCAGTTTTTGTCTCTGATTCTCCTTATGTCTAAGCTATACACCTTGGAAGCAATAGAAACCATTATTTGGAACCTCCATGACCAGCCAAGGGAAATTCTCTATTGGGATAAGGGAGGCAGAGATAAAATTTTCAGAAAAGAAAGAAAGGAGAGTCATTGAATTATTTTTTTAATTTCAGAAAAGAGAACATAAGGAAGAACATAAGTAAAAACAAAAAAAATGACACATGCTTAAAAGTTATATATTGAATTTATTATAAACTTTAAAGGAAAAGTGAGTTGTAGAGATTCATTGTTTTATATGCAAATCCTTTTTTTCTACTCAGTGAATGGAAATGCTTATTTTATTTTGTGTTTATTAAATTCAGAATAAAATAATACAATTGGGTGAAAAAAAGAGAAATTCTCCCCTGGAAATCCCATGTCCATGTCTTCTCCCAGGCTTGCAGCTGTGCTCCAGGAGTATGAGTCAATCAGTAAAAGTGAAACTCAAAAAGTACTACATCTGCCCTTTTTATAGTTCCACTAGAGCGTATGATGCCAGCACAATTTCTGACAATTGCCCTTTGTCATAATTCCCCAGAGGTCATTCAATCCCACATATTCATCTCTCTTTGGTGCCCAAGGTCCAGAAAAATTAAGGGAAAAGCAGATGCCACCTACCTATTAAGAAGGTACTCCAGTAAAGCTACAGATAAAATTGGATACTATAGGATGTGGCAACTGATTGGTTGAATTGGATGAGGAAGAGAGAAGACCCAAAGATAATCTCAAATTATAAGCCTGAGTGATTAGGAATATGGTGGGGCTTTAGGTAGATCGGCAGCTACGTGGCAAAGTGGTTAGAGTGCTGGGCTTGGAGTTAGGAAGTCCTGAGTTCAAACCCAACCTCAGAAACTTCCTAACTGTGTGACCTTGGGCAAGTAACTTAACCTCTATTTATCACTGGAGAAGGAAATGGCAAATGGCTGGAGTATCTTTGCCAAGAAAATTCCACGAATAGAGGTCTATGGGGTCACAAACAGTCGAACCCAACTGAAACACCTAAAAAACAATGGGACTTTGAAGAGATGAGAGGCAGATTTATGAAAGAACTTGAATTCAATTTTAGGCAGGTTGAGACAAGGTCACAGAACAGGTAGGAGGGAATGAGATCAAGGTTGGTGTAAGGGTAACTTTAATAAAGAGGAGGGCCATCTCTTCCTATAAAACTGGAGTAAAGGAAGTAAGGCAAAATAGGGGAGGAGTATATGGAAAGAACTACAGTTGAAAAGGGGAATGGAAAGAGTTTTGTACCAGATGATTTCCATTAAAAAAAGCTAAAAGGAAAACTGTTGGAGACAAGCAGCAGGAGGGTGCAGGTTCAACCCTGTTCTATTCTCTTCTATTTTATTCTTTATGTATACTTTTCACTCTCTATTAGAGGTACCGACAATGAGTAAGAAACAACCTGACAAATATGTCAGGTAACAAGAATTTCCAGTTAGAGAACTTGATTTTTATCCCCAGAATGACTAAGAAGGTAGAGCATTAAAGAGCTTAACAGCTAACGGCATAGAACAAATCAAATGTCCCTTATTCAGCACAAATAATAAAGGTGATAATACTACCGATCATCGTTTCCACTTATGCTATGTATTTCTCTGAAGAGCCTCCAGGATTAAAACTATTAACTAGACTTCGTGCTTTTTTTGTTTTAGTAAAATAATTTTAATACTATTCATTGTTATTTATTAGTTATCTAGAAAAAAATGTAGATGAAAGAAAAAATTCTGTGGTTTTTCAAAGTAGGATGTTTATCAACATACACACATATAGTACAATCATCACAGAAATACAAAAAAATTCATAAACATAAAAAAACTTCATAAAAAGCTTATTTTCTTGAATTTAGTGGATTCTGATGGAGCTAGTTTTCATTTTGTGCTGCTAGAAAATATTTCCCCTCCATTTGTCCAATATGCTACTTCTGCCACACCTAGCTGGGGATATGTTTACACCAGAATGGGGAAGAATTGCCCATTCTTTCTGCTGGATCTAAATCAGGATTGTTTTGTCCACCTTGAGCACACGGCCCCATTCCAGTTTGAATCCCCAAGGTATCATTGCCACATGTATCTGGAAAAGCCATCATCTAAGTCACATTGGTGTGGCGTCAGGACATCCGTGTTTTCAAAACTCCCTTCTGCTCCCAGACCCAGAAGTTTGGGATATTGTTTGCCAAATTTCTTGTCCCTTTTGTGCACTGACCCTTTTCCTAAATATTGAAGAAAACACTTTGGAAATTATACAAAAAGCAAAAAAAAAAAATGTATTCCCAAACCTACTCAGTAATTTCCTGCATTGCAGAATAAACTTAACTTTCACCCTAAAACTCTTGGAACTTTATACAAGTTGAATTTTGTGATGAAATTTGTTATTTATTTCAAAATGATCTTGATGAGCCAGTAGTGGATGAGCTGCCAATGGGGTCTTTTTGAACAGGGTGTGACCATGCCCAAGGCGCTCTGCCCACGGTTGATATACAAGTCTGCATGGTGGAACATGTTTCTGTAGAGGGATAGAACAGAAAAGTACATAGTAAACTCTTAATGGGCTAGCAATGTGAGTCTGTCATTCTGTGTTAGTGAAGGTTTCTGATGGTAGGTAATGAGTAAGAAACTTTTGGTCCATGGCAGAAGAAAGGGCTCTATTTTCCCAATGTAGACAGTACTCTAAAATTGGGATGAGAGTTTCTTTGAGTGGAAAAATACCTGAAGAAATGTGATTTTTGAAATCAGGGGACATTTCATGACAGTGAGTCTTGGATTTGCAGTCAAAGAACCTGAGTTCAAAACCTATTTCTGCTACCTACTACACATGGGAGAGCGTAAAGTCATGTAATCTTTCTGGGCCTCAGTTTTCCCACCTATAGAATGAAGGAGTTGGACTACAGCTAAGACCTTGAGAACTTCTCTAGCTATATCTGGTTAATGATAGGGGCACATATGGAACAGAAAGAATATATCACTGAACACCTTGTAGGGATACTGATGATGAATGACAACTCTAACATTAACCACTTGTTGAATACCCTGTCATATAACCTAGCTAGGGGTTCCTAACTCATCATTTGTGATTCTAAATGAAAATATCTTCCACAGTAATTAGTCTCCCCCAAGTCACTGATGTAGTGACCTCCCTACATAGGTCTGAGCAATTCCCAGTTGTATGCACGGTTGGAATGCATCCATCACCAATCAGCTACTTAATCCAGCATAAAAGTAAAATCAAAGAATGTTAGCATTAGAAGGAAGCTAAGAGACTGCTTACCGCAATCTTTAACAGAACAGCAATCTTCTCTCCAACATCCATTGGATTGTGAGCTCCTCAAGGGTAGGGACTGACTTTTGCATTTCTTTGTATGCACAGAGCTTAGCAAAGTACCTGGCACATAAAGACACTTAATATTTATTGACTTACTGACATCCCTGACGAATTGTCATCTTGCCTCAATCTGCAGAAATCCTGTGACACAGGACTTACTACTTTCTGAGGCAGTCCCATTATCTTTTAGGACAATTCTGATTGTTAAGGAGCTCTTTCTTTCATGGAATTGAAATATGCCTTTCTGTAACTTCCATCTATTGCTACTGTACTAATTTTACCTTCTGGGCAAGGATAGAATAAGTTTAGTGCTCCTCCACATGTCACCTTTGAATTCTTAAAAACACCTATCAGACCCTCTCCCCTCCATTCTTCTCTTATTCTAAACCAGGGGTAGGGGATTTGTGGCCTTTGGAGTCAGTGGAAAGGCCACACCTAAGGATCTAGAAGACCACAAGTGGCCTTTAGGCAGCAGCTTCCCCACCTCTGTAATCTAAACATTGACATCTCCTTCAGCTGATCCTCAAATGGCATGTTCTCCAGTGCATTCTCCATGCTGGTTACTTTCCTCCATATATGCTCTTGTTTGTCAATGTCCTTCCCCATATGTGCCACCCATGAGTGGACACAGTTCCAGGGGTAGTCTGAAGAGGACAGAATATGGGCCATTGCTCCTTTCCTCCTAGACATCATTTCAGTTAATGAAACCAAAGATAACAGTGCATCTGCATAAATTGTGAAGCGTTTTAATGATCAAAAGCCACTGTCTAATATAGTACTCTATCTCTTTACATGAATATTATTCCAAATGATGCTATATGGCTGTAAATTCTGAAAAAGTTAATCAATCAATAAGCATTTATTAAGGGCTAACCATGTGTCAACACTGTACTATGTGCTGGGGATACCAAAAAAAAGGACTAAAAACAGCCCCTGTCCTCAAGAAGCTTACAGTTTAATGGAAGAGCAACATAGGAATAAATGGATCCAGTACAAAGCTAATACAAAGCTATGAAGATAGGAGCACAGTGCATCTTGTCATGTATGAAATACAGCAACTAGGTCAGACTATAAAGATAAGAAGAATATAGGTTACGAAGACCTTAAATGTCAGATATAAGAGCTTTTTATCTGACCCTAGAAATAATGGGGGACCGATGGAGTTTATTGAGTAAGTGGTAAAATGCTCAGAACCATCCTTTAGGAAAGTCATTTTTGGCAACTCTAGACAATGGATTGGAATGGGGAGAGACTGGAGGTAGGGGCACCAAGAAGATGATGATGCAATAGTCTAAGAATGGGGTGATGAGAACCTATGCCAGAGCTGTGGCTGTGTGAGCAGAGAGAAGGGACTGTATCCGAGAGATATTGTGGAGAAAGAAATAACTAATTGGCTATGTGGGGTGAGTGAGAAGGGAGGGGAAAGGAGGGGAGGAATGTTTGGAATAGCTACTGTAATGAGAGGAATAGAAAACTGATTGGAGGGAGTAGAAGCATTGCCTTGCTGCTGTGAGGACCCGGTTGAAATTAGTCAGTACAATTATATAACTTTCTCTAGCTACACTGAGAAACTCTGAGCCTCCAAGAGATAGGTTCTTGGCTGAGCCCACATCACGCTTTGTAGCTTTATCGTTAGCCCTAGTTCAAAGCTAAAGCCAAATCAGATGTGGAAATTTTATTTTACTGAATGTCATTTCCATTAATCACATCTATTCCTGGATAAAATGTATAGAAAACTCCTTCTTCCAAACCTGAATTTTTCTCCTGCATTTTTAGGAGTGGAGCAATCAGTGCAATGGTATAGGCTTGAGGTAAATGCATTTAGTCAATGATTAACAGACCATTCCATTTATATCTGCAGTCCTTATTCCAGGGCTTTGCAAATAGTAACCACTTCGGGTTCACTTATTCTTTCATTCACTCACTCAGACTCAGTCATGGGGGTCTTTCTAAGGCACCAACTATCTTGGTACTTGAGTACGACTGGCTCCTGCACCATGATGTTACACTTGATTCTGGGTAAGAGCAGCAAGTCTCCTCATTGCTTTAGAGTCCTCATCCTCATCCCCAACCCTTGGCAAATTTATGGAAGTGCTATTGGGAGCTGAATAGCATAATGTCTTAGAGCAGGCCTGCACAACATATAGCCCATGGCCACTTTTGGCCACCAAAGGATTTCAGGTGGCTCTCAAAAAATGCAGAGAATGTAAAAGAAAGTAAACGTGTAATGAGTGCTTTGTCCATGTCCCGCTTAACTCGCCTTCCACTAATCACTACCGTGCCCATCGTGTAACTTGGCAGCTGAGTTGCCAATGTGAACTTTCTCCTGTTTGTCACATGACCCCTTGGCAACCAACTATTGTCAGTTTGTCTCTAGTCTGAGAGGAGCAATTCTGTCATAAACAAAAATCTTTAGTAATAAGTGTAATTGGTATTAATTGAAATTTCTCTTTTTTAAAATACGATCTATCTGCAAAATAGATTTATCATTAATTATATCTCTAGTCAGAAAAATAAACTGCTAAAAGCCTATCTGCAGCCTGAAGAAGTTTAGCCTATTTTAATTCTGGCCCCTACCAATGCCAGGTTGTGCAGGTCTGCCTTGAGGTATGTAGGAAGAACAGAGCTTATGAACTTCTAGGACAATGAAAGAGTGACATCAGTGAAATACAATGATTAACTACTGAATAATAGCCAATTAATACTATAGCACTTGAAAATTTTCAAAGTTCTTCATAGACATTATTAAATTCAGTCCTTACAATAAAAAGAAACCTTTCTCTACCCCTCTTAATTCTAGTGCTTTCCCTCTGTTGATTATTTCAAATTTAGCTTCCATACAGCTCCACTGTATGTGTTTGTTGACGCGTTGGCTCCTCCGTTAGACTACAAGCTCCTTGAAAGCAGGAACTTCTACCTTTCTTTGTATCCCTAGCACTTACTATAGTGCCTGGCACGTAGTAGGACCTTAATAAATGTTTATTGACTGATAGCAACCCTATGAAACTGGTATTCATATTATCCTTATTTCACAGATGGAGAACTAAAGCTGAGAGAGAGGAAGTGACTTCCTTACCCAGAGTCCCAGAGCTAGGAAGTGGCTAAGGCAGGATTGAAGTCATGTCTTCCTGATTGCAATTCCTGCACTCTGTCTTTTCCACCACCTGGCTGCCTGTCAAATAATGGCAGCAGACTTCCCATGCTCCCTCTAGGGCCACAGAACTTGGCATCTGGAATAGGACGTATTGGAGAATGAAACAGTCATGAAAAACGCAATCAGATTGGCTGCTGTTCACAGAATGTCCAGGTTAGAAGGTACCTCAGAGTCATCTACTCCAACATGCACCAGACCATGAAACCCCATTAAACGAGCCCTGAGGAGTAGACATCTAGCCCTGGCTTGAAGACCTCCAATGAGATGGAACCCAGCACCTACTTTGTAGGGGAATCAGGGGTTCCTGGACAAAACAAGAGCCTCAGACTGCCTGAAGGAATCTTGCTGCATGTCCCTGTGTCATTGGTTTTCTGAAAATTGAATCTCTTTTATAACTGATCATTTGTCACAGGGATTGACTCTATATGGGCTGAGTTTAAAGACAGAAAAAGGAGGTGAAAGTGCGAGCCTTCTAGCTTCAAGTGTGATCTCTTATCTTCATGTCATTTGGCCTCAAAACTGGACAACTTGTTCTCTGTCAACTGGGAATAAAACCAACAATAATGAGATCATTTGCACATGTGACTTTATCAGTATTTAAGCTGTGTCCTCCAGGGACCTGAGTACACAGTGTCTTAGCTGGAGATCGGAAGTTTTGTCCTTATCATTCACATTTAGCCCTGAAGGATGGCTGGCATCTTTACACAGATTTGGTAGGCTGCCACAATTTTATGCATTGTTCAAAATAATTTCCCATATTTTTAAGGTTGATTATTCCTTGAGTCTCCTAAAATAAATTCCAGGTCAGGAGGTCACACATTTTTATTGATTTATTTGTATGTAATGTGCAGAAGAAATTGAGAAGTGAGATTTGGAAGGATTGTAGATTTAAAGCTGGAAGGGCCATCAAATCCAAATGCCTCATTTTATAGACAAAGTAACTGAGGCTGAGAGCAGTTAAGTAATTTGTTCAGGCACATGATTTGCCCATGGTTATGAAACTAACATGAAGAAAAGCTAGGAATACTTTGGTCAGCTGTAGCCATAGAATCATGTGTCCCAAACAGGGAAGGACCTTAAGGGTCATCTGGTCCAACCCCCTTATTTTTTGACACAACTGAGTCCAAGATAATTTCATTGGCTTGCCCTAAATCTCAAAGGTTGTAAATAGGGGAACTGAGGCTAGAACGTCAGTCCTCTGACACCAAAGTCAGTGCTCTTTCCACTGAACCATGATGATACTTGAATGATGGGGTAGGATGATTTCTTTTAGTTTTAAATTCTATAGTTCTGTAAGGCAGAATTTTCTCCCATTTTAAAGAGGGCTTTTTTTTAACTTTGGTTTTTGGTCTGTACCTGTGTTTTCATCAGTATAGGGAACTATATCAGTATGGAAACTCCCTCCCCAACCCCACACTGACATTAATTTGCAATTTATCTATAACTTATAGTCAGAGACATGCTGAAGCCAGCTCCTATTGTATGAGTACTTCTACCCTGGAAACTGGGGAATGAAAGAAATCAGGGTCTGATTTACTGCATTGTTGATTGTCTAGACTTAAGAAAGTGATGGAAAAATGTTAATAATGCAGATTAAGCTTAAAAGCAGGTTCTGCATTAATTTTTTTGAGAGCTGATTGTTAAACATTCATAGTCCACCTTATATAGGGAGTAGAATTTAAAAACTAAATCATTTGCTCAAGATAACATACCTAGCATGTATCAGAGATAAGATTTGAAACCAGATCTTTCTTACCTCAGTCAGCCTTCTATCTGCTATGCTATGCCATGCCATGTCACGCCATGCCATGCTATGCCATGCTATGCTAGGTTACTTTTTTTATCTTGTACTTTACAGAAGGCAGTTAAATGGTTCAGGAGTCAGGAGTCAGAATGACTCCTCTCTCTGAGTTCAAATCCAACCTCAGACACTTACTAGCTGTTTGACCCTGGGCAAGTCACTTAACCCTATTTCTCTCAGTTTCCTCTTCTATAAAATGAGCTGGGGAAGACTCAGGTTCCAATCTCAGTTCCCCTATTTACAACCTTTGACATTTAGGGCAAGTCAATCAAATTCTCTTGGATTCAATTGTGTCATCTCTAAAATGAGGGGGTTGGACCTTTAAAGCCCTTCCCCATTTAGGACATATGATTCTATGACTGCAGTTGACCCCAATATTCCTAACCTTTCTTCTTTTCTAGTCTCATAACCATGGGCATATCACATGAGCCTTACTGGTCTTTGATTCCTCAACTATCAAGCGGAAATTGAATCATAGTATCTTTTAGGTGCTTGTACAAGCTACTTTACTCCTCTCAGTTTCAGTTGCTTTGTCTATAAAATGAGGCATTTGGTTCCCATCCAGCTTTAAATCTACAATCCTTCCAAATCTCACTTCTCAGTTTCTTCTTCAAATTTAATGCAAATAAATGAATAAAAATACGTCTGTCCCCCTGGCTTGGAATTCTCTCCTTCATCGGCTCCATCTCCTGGATTCCTTCAAGCGCCAATCTTACCGTCTGCCAGAAGCCTTTCTCCATCTCTTTCCTCTTTGATCATTTCCAATTTGTCTTGACTGTAGCTTGTTTGTACCTAATTGTTTGCATGTTGTCTCCCTGTAGTAGCAACATGATATACACAGTGCCCACAGCAACCATGAATATGCCAGTCTAGTCCTGAATCACAAAGTATTACAGACTCTCCATATAGAAGGCAGAAGAAAAACATTTGTTCAGACACCAGAAAGCCAAATCCCAACACCAGAAAGCCATATCCATCATAGCAACAAAGAAATTCGTTATAATAACCAATAAATCTGTGCACATTATCAGGCCTTCCCACAAATGAACACCTCAAGCAAAAGACCCTTCTTTCACTCACAGTTGGTTGTCTGTTTTCTCTCTCTCCCCCAGATCTGACTAGTCTGTCTCATTTCCTCTCAGCTCTGCTCTAGCTCTGCCTCTTCCTGTCCCATCCTTCCTGCTCCACCCCTCCCTTTTCCATTCATTCAGCAAGCTCCTCCCACCTCAAACTTCCATGTGACCCAGACAGGTCGCATGGGCTTATTAATGAATATAAATTACCATTCCATTTCCCATTTAAATTACCGCTGCATTCCCCCATTAGAATATGAACTCCCTGGGACCAGGGACTGGTTTTGGCTTTCTTTGTATCCTCAGCCCTTATTACAGTGTCTAGCACAGAGCTCTATGAGCTTAATAAATGCTTATGGACTGATTACCTATCACAAGGTAATGATATTTACCCTATTAAGTATAATAGCAATGGTAAATTACATTAAAACTAAGGATGGATGAATGATCTGGGGTGAAATCCTTCATAATTTTCCATTGTTTCTCCCAGGAAACTGAGTCTTATTCCTTTTCAAGCTCTTCCAACCCTCTGGAGTTCCACTTTCTCACCTTTCAGGACTTCCCTGTGCCTGCAGCCACCCACAGAGACTCAGCATCACTCAGAACAGCTCCTTCTCAGAAATTCTAAGCTCTAGCCTGTCCCTAACTGATCATAATCTCCTGTCTGGCTCTAGTCAAGAGCCCATAATACTTGTTATTTTAATCCTTGATCTTACAATACAAATCCTAAGCTTTCCTAATGTACAAATCTGATCATATCACTCCTTGTTTCACATGTCTTGGGTGCCACCATTCCTGTCACCTACCCATTGAAATTCAGTCTTTACAATCCAGTGATTTTACTCCCCTCTCCCTTTCTTCAGCTACAATATTCAGAATACAAGATTCTAACTTTGCCTTCTATGACATCTGTGTACCTGTTCAACCTAGAACTAAGGTGCTATCTCTCCTTAAATGTTCCCTCCTTCCCTGAATTACTCAGAATAGTCAGTTGGACTTCTCCTATACACCAATCTAATTTGTATTATAATTTTATTATATAAATCTTTGGTCTTTCCATCCCATCAGTAGATTAGAAACTGTCAGGGCAGGAATCTGTCATCTTCACGTCTTTTGCTTATTATTGTACTTTAGTCATGATAAATGCTTAATAAAAGTTTGTCAGATTGAATTAAAGAGGCAAGTAGGTGGAGAAGTAAATAGAATGCCCAGGAATTAGAATAATAGAATAGAATATAGAATAATAGAATAAAATATAGAATAGAATATTAGAATAAATAGAAGTCAGGAATTCTCATCTTCCTGAGTTCAAATTCAGCCTTAGACACTTCCTAGTTCTGGGACCCTGGGCAAGTCACTTAACCCTGTTTGCCTCAGTTGCAGATCACTTGAGTATCTTTGCCAAGAAAACCCCAAATGGGGTCATAAAGAGTTGGACATGACTTAATAAAAAAACCTGAATTACTTCTTTGGGGGGGGTTCCTCTTAGTTTAAGGTCTTAGTAAGCCAATACAAAAAGCTGAAGTTACCCTTTGACTTTTAGTTGCTTCCTAGGCTAATATACTTTTTGGGGAAAAAAAAAACAGTGAAACTTTGCTGATGATGAAAGTCTTTTACTAAAAATTAGGAAGTGACAAATATCAGTTCCTGATTTATTCATTGCTTGGATCACAATGTCAGCCTCATTGGATAATCTGAGTATGTAACAATAAATTAATTAATGGTGTGTAAAATATCTGGGGCATCTTTAAGTACCTCAACAGAATTGCCTCTCCTTCCTATGGTATAGAGGCAGTTAGCCATCTTTTGCCAGGAACTTTCTAGTATATAGTGCATTTCTAACAATTCAAAGTCAGTTTATCTATTTCCCTGATTACAGACACTTGGGTCAAAGAAATGGAACCTCTTATGACTCAAGTCCTCCATTCTGTTAAAATTATAGACAGGGAAAAGATGCAGAAGGGAAACAGGTCAGCTTTTTTTCTCCCTTCTAAAATTTTTTCTTCTTTTATTATGAATTATAAAAAACATATGAAGAAGAACAAAATAAAAAAGATTATATATGAAACTGTGAACTTCTGTTTAATGTCTTCTGGTAATAGTATTGCAGGATCAATGGCATCTTCTAAAAATGTCATCACCTTCCTTGGACCCTCTAGGTCTGGTGTGTCTCCAAGATGCATTGATCTAGAAGTGCACCCTCTTCTGGTGACTGTTTGACATGGTAACATCTGAGCTGCATTGCTTTACTGGTATTATAGTGAACATTTCTCTGCTGGTCTCAGATGATCTCCTGGTGACTGATGGTTGCTAGGCAATACTGGGTATTGCTCCTTGAAACATGCTTCTGGGCTCATCTTTTAAGGTCCATCTGCAGATCATCATGGCTCCCATCAGTTACGATATCATAAGTACAACTTCTTGAAGATGGTAAACTAAGAACTTTAACATCAGCAAACAAAATGATAGGCAATTTTCAATCCCAAATCCCTTAGACATTCCTCAGTTCCTCTCAATTTTAACATGTACTAAACGAGCACAAAAAAGTCATTGCTTTTCTCTCACATTGCTGTATTCCTGTCTTTCTTGTGTATGTATGTCAACAATAAAACCAAGATTGCTTTAGTACACTATTTTGACCAGGGAACATCCCAACTTTTCCTCCTACATCTAGATATAGCTATTTACTAGCTAAGTGACTAGTCCTGGGAACTATTAAATAAAGAGATTGTTCTGACGATTTTAGGATCCATTCTAGCTCTATATTTGATCAATAAACAGTGTTATGGCTACTATTAGAGACATATGTAAAATTATTCTATACATACTTCTATTTAGCAATTCTTTCTCTGAATGCAGATAGCATATACCTTCATAAGTCTTTTATTTTTAATTTGCGCATTTATAATCATGAAAATAACTGACTCAAAGTCACTCTTAAAACAATATCCATGTTACTGTATACAGTGTTCTCTTGGTTCTTCTCACTTAGCTCTTCATCATTTCATGCAACCTTTCTAAGCTTATTTTGTTCCACGAATTGAAAATAAAATAAAATACACAGTATGTGTAAGATGGTTTGTAAAACTTAAAGCAATTGCAATGTATGTCAGTGATTCTTGTAAGAAATTTCACAGGTGCTTTACATAAGCTGTAAAAGTGTAAGGGATTTCATTGTCTTTACAGAACCAGGCTTACAAAAAAAAGCAAATGGAAAACTCTAATGGGGTTCTAGTATCCAAGAGACTGAGCCCCAGAGAGCATACTAGCCCACAGCCGTGTGGCCACAGCTGCTCTTTTGAGGAAGCAATGTCCCAGCCTGCTGCTTACCCCTCATCCTGGGGAGATTTCTGCTCCCACATCTCTCCAGGCTGCAAGGAAGGAGCTGTGTCTGCCTCCTCAGTAACAGACACACAGACTCCAAAGAGCTCATGTAGCAAAACTGAAGGGCTTCAGATCTACAGGAAGTCACTGGCCTTCCATCCCCAGTGACACTGTGCCTGTCTTAATTGCAGTCTTAGATTTCACTCTTCTGGCGGCTGTATATTACACCAATAAT
The DNA here is from genome assembly GCA_023548195.1 of Bettongia penicillata ogilbyi. Lineage (NCBI taxonomy): Eukaryota > Metazoa > Chordata > Mammalia > Diprotodontia > Potoroidae > Bettongia > Bettongia penicillata. The sequence goes on from JAJHZJ010000468.1 coordinate 3,198,997, forward strand.
GCTTAGTTTCCTCACAGCTCGTGAAGACAACAGATCTTTAACAAATAACTTGCTGTCTCTCCATAAGAGCCTATATGAATGGTACATTGCAAAGGAACTCTATTGGAATTGAGCCATGAACACTGAGGGAGAAAGAATTAGTTGGATCTTGGCTCTGCTCCTTGCTACCTGTGTGAGCTTGGGAAAAATCACTCTGCCTCTCTGATCCAGCATCCTCAATGAAAAGGGTTTGAACTAGAAAATCTTTTAAGTTTTTCTGGCCCTAATTCCCTCTTATCTGAACTTTTCTTCTTCATCAGTTCTTTGCACAATACTTTGTACATCACAGGTGCTTAATAATTGCTTGTTAAATTCAAGGAGGAGGCTTTAGAGATTATCATATTCAAATTCTTCAAATTTATGCAAGAAACTGAGACAGGGACTGGTTAAATGACTTGCCTGAGATCATACAGCAAGTGGAGGGATAAACTAGTTAAAAGAGGACACAATGCCACCATCAGTGGGTGGGAAAAGCATTGTGCCTGGAGTCAGAGGACTTGGGCTTATGATCTTGGGCAAGTTCATTAACCTTTCTGGGCCTTGCTGCTCTACTTATGAATTGATGGGAGTTCAACTGTTGGTCTTCAGTCATTTCAGTTGTGACCAACTTTTTGTGGTCCCATTTGTGGTTTTCTTGTCAAAGATCCTCGAGTGGTTTGCCATTTCCTTCTCTAGTTCATTTTATAGATGAAGAAACTGAGGCAAACAGAGTCAAGTGACTTTTTCCCAGGGCTGCACAGCTAATAAGTTTCTGAGGTCAGATTTGACCTCAAGAAGTTGCCTTCCTGACTCTAGGTTCTGTGCACTAAGGTGCCACCTAGCTGCCCAGAGATGCATTAAAGACAGGATAAATCCATGACCTTTAATAGCTACTCTAGCTCTAGCTCTATGATTGGATACATTCTACAGAGAATTTTCTCTTTAAGTTCATGGTAGATTTAGGGCTGGAAGGGACCATCAAGGCAGCATAGTTCAGACCTTTCATTTGACAGATAGGAAACTGAAGCCCAGAAAAGAGGACTCACCTAAGGTCTAGAATATGAAAATAGTTCTCCTCATTTTTTCTGATGCCAAATGCAGTGATCTTTCCACTATACTTTGCTGTTTGCTAATACTTACTTATTAATTTATATATATTTTTTTAATTTTAAATCTAAAATGTTAAGCTTAGATTTGCTTAGAGCCAGTCATAATTGCATTTCAATGAAGCACAGAACTTATAATACATAAAAAAGTATTGTTTTTTTTTAGCAGGAACTAATGCCAAAAACTGTTTTCTTTTCTTTCCTTGCTAGATAAGGTGAGATGTATTCTAGAGCATGGTCTTAGCTTTGGCCTTGATATCACAGCCTGGAAACTATAATGCCAGCAGGACACTGACACTTTCATACTAGGATAAATACCATCTATTCTGGGGTTTCCCAACCTCTTCTGTCCTTATTCACTTGGCCTCTCAGGAAATTTTCCCATACAAATCTTAGTGTTTGCCATACATGTGCACATAAGAAATAAAATAGATTCATTTCTTTTAGAAGGACAATATAGGTTTTTGTGGGGTTTTTTTATCAAATTTTGTCCTGACAACATACTCTTATCTTCCAGTTGTATGTACCCCAAGTTGGGAACCCCTGATCTATTCATTTCACATAAAACAACTTGCCTACATTCTTCCACAATTCTAACCCAGAAAGTTGGGAATTGAAAGCTTTACATTTCAGTGCTGATCCTCTGAGTCATCTCCTCCCTTGCATACATTTTTGTTTGTTTGTTTAATTTTAAAAATGGATACTATGTGGGAAAGACACAGTCAAACATTAGTCTCATCCTAAGATTACAAAACTATTTAACTTGATTTCCCAAATCCAATACTAGCATGATTTCTACTCAGCCTGGCTTTAGCGGAATTTGTATTTTCTAATCCTGTTTTCCCTATTGGCCTACATTTTGTTATTTTTAAAAAACTCATTTTCCCATCTGCTGAACCATGGCAGGAAGCCAATCTTGAAGCCTATCATTGAAACAGCAAGGATATGGAGTAATGAGCTGCTTCCCTAACAAAGACCTTGATTGCATCTCTGCTCCTGGCTTGAGCTAGGTGCTTCTGGTCCTTCTGACATTTGATTTCAGGACAAGAACACTTGGTTCCTTTTTGGTCTGATGACCTCTCACTCTACATTACTTGACAACAAGGATGAAAATGCTACCTATCACAGTCCTTATCACAATTTTTTGATGAGAGAAGATATTTGGCCAGAGGAAGTCTTACTAATCATGTCAGTAACAAAGAACTTTTTAAAATAATAAAAGTAATAGGACCTCAAAATAAGAATAACAGTTTATGAGGAAGGGTGGGAATCATCCTTAGTAAAGTTCAAGGAGTGTGGGGCAAGTCGAAGACAGAGGTAATGAAAAGTGGATGTGTCTGGGAGTCAGATTTCTGTTCTAATTCCCAACATGCCACAGACTAGACTAGTGACCTTGGGCAGATCCTTCTCTAAACCTCAGTTTCTTCATGCATAAAATGAGAAGATCTAGACTACTAGATGATCTTGAAGCTCCCATACAACTGTAAAATTCTATGGTTAACAGTAGAGCTAGGGAAATTAGGAAGGTTGCTGTGTTTAATAGTCTATGGTTTTATTCTTCTACTGCAAGGGTGGGGAATCTGTGGCCTTGAGGCTACCTGTGGCCCTCTAGGTCCTCAGATATGGCTCTCTGACTAAATCCAAACTTCACAAAATAAATCCCCTTAATAAAAGGATTTGTTCTGTAAAACTTGGACTCAGTCAAAAGGCTGCACCCAAGAACCTAGAAGGCCACATGTGACCTCAAGGCCACAGATTCCCCACCCCTGTCCTAGTGGTTTTGGTTATTAAATAAATAAGCTTTAAAATTAAAGATTTCAGCCCTCCAGCCATCCAGCTCAAGTTTAACTTTTTCTTGTGATTCTAATTATTTGAATTCTCTTGGATGAGCCACTTAATCTCCTCGGGTCACAGTTTCTTCATCTATAAAATACAAGGGTTAAACGAGATAGCTTCCAAGGATCCTCCTAGATCTAACGCTATGTTTCTGGGAGGCAGTATGGTAGAATGGATAGAGCAGTGACCTCAGAGTCAGAGAAACTTGAATTGAAGACACTTACTAGCTGTGTGACCCTGGGCAAGTCATTTTATCTCTGTCAGCCTGAGTGTCCTTACCTGCAAAATAGAGATGATTTTTAAAAACCACTTCACCAGCTTGTGAGAATCCAATGAGATAATCTATCTAAGTTTTTTACAAACCTTAAAGTATTATATAAATGTTAGCTAATATCTACATTTCTCTGTGATCTTGTGATATGACCTTTTCTCCTTATCTTGGAAGGGCAATGGGGTACAGTGTAAAGAATGTTGAGACTGTATCAAAGGGATACTTAGGTTTAAATCCTTACTCTAATACTTACTAAATAGAGTTCCTCCATGGGTGAAATTCATCCATTTGTCAGCCTCAGTTTAATTGTTTGGAAAATGGGAATGATAGCATCTATTTCATAGGATTTATGATGAGAAACATACAAGATAACATATGTAAAGTACTTTGCAAACCTTAAAACATTCTAGGATATGTGACATCTGTTATTATTTTCCTGTTCTCCACTATTAAAAAGTTATCAGTTCTAAGATGTTATGATTTGTTCCTTTGTCTGAGTTTTGATCAATTAGCCTCAGTTAGTGAAATGAACTCTGAACTTAGAGTTCAGCACTCTGACTCAGCACTTACTGTGATTCTCTGAGCTATACACTTAAACTTTCTGAATCCTAGTTTTCCCATATTTGAATGAGAATAATATTATAATTTAAATGAGAATAACATGGAATTAATATTTCATATCAAATAATATTCCATAACAAAATGGAAATAATACTTCCACCACTTTGTAGGATTCTTCACAGGATCAAATGAAATTAAGTACACTAAAGGTTATCATCATTGTCATCATGGTCGCCATTGGACATTTAGTAGCTTGCAGTAAGGACTCCAAATGAAACTCCAGATTAAATAACATTTTTGAAATTTTTACATCCTAGAGCATGTTATTGTCAATTTTTTTACTCTAGCTTTATAGCTGTGGTGAACAAATATCTGAAAGTCTCTTTTTTAAAAGACAATATGTTTCACCTGTCTCGGTGACTTTTTCTTGCCCTCATAATCTGTGCCATTTCATTTTTCCTGTTTTGAAGGGGAAAAATGGAGGATTTCCTATGACTTTTGTGTTGAGTAAATGAGCCAAAATAATCCATAAGAGAGCAATGACTTTTATTAAGGAACAGGATTCCTGAAGTAGGAAATTTTGATTACCATTGACCTCTGAAAATGACCAGTGTTGCCTTTTACTCTTTCCCCTTTAATGAGCTTATTTTGATAGAAACTAAAACTAAATGAGGTTAGTGACATCCCTTAGAGATCTGTTGGCCTAATATCCCAGTGGTACATAAAAACAACTGCCAGAGATGTGAAATCTTTTTCTGAAATCTACAGACAGGTAGTTCTAATTGGATATGGGGGTTGATCCCTTCAGGCCTCAAGGACGGGCCTTTGGTTGCTCTTTTTTGAGGTCAAAGAAGAACAGGATGGTAATATTTTGAAAGAAGTTATTATTCTTAGAAAGTAAAAATTTATTGCAAAGGATAGACCCAGAAGGGAAAATAAATGAGAAGATAGAAATTGTCTATCTACGCATAAAACTAAGGCATGAAGAAGAAACTGTTAATAGAGTCAACTATGGAATCCAACAAAAGTAAATTTGGTTGGGGGAAAAGAAACTATACATTTTATTCCTGTACTAAAGTTCACAGAGGTCACCTTGGATTCTCAAAAGTCTGACAGGTCCTAAGAAACTGCAAGGCTATGAGTGGGCTATGTGTCTGTCACCTGGAGAACCAGCCTTTCTTAGTTTTGAGTTGCCCAAGGTGAGAAAGATGGGTCCTAGGCAATAAGCTCATTTGACCAAAAAAGGCTGCAAAATCATTTTCTAAGGCAAGGAGGGTACTATGGACTACGTTAGTGAAGGGAATAAACACACTAATGAAATAACAGTACTTTAGAAGTTTTTAAGTATTTGTTAAAGGCCTGGAATTCTAATGAATTTATTTTTTCACTTCCCAATGTAAATTGGTTGGCAAAGGAAACTGACATTACACTAATTGACTACTATCAATTATAGAATAATTAACTATTATCTCATTGCATTGAAGAACTATTTGTTTATTGCAATAAATCTCATTTGTTTAGGTGACAAAAACCTAGCGTCTCTGTAGCCAAAGAGACAAATTGCATTTTTTTTAATCCTGTGATTAAACCAGATTCATCTGCCATCTAGATTGGTTTTTTTGAAATCTAGGCTGTTGTTTTGAGATCTGAAAACTAAGATAGCTCACTGAAGCCATGTAAGAGGAACCTGAATCTGTAATGGTACCTAGCCTTCAATCAGCTGCAAGCTCCTAGCCACTATTTGAGCTGAGCTATAGTTTCACTGAAAGCTTGATTATTAGATTTGTTTCTAATCCATCACAGGGATTGTAGATAAGAGTAAGACTTACCCAGTATATAAGTGATATACTCAACCCTTTGAGACTAACTAGTGCTACTAGATTAAATGTAGTATATCTACCCACATAATATATTGCTTTGATTTCAACGACCATGGCAGTTTAAATTAGTTACAATCCAGCTTTCTAAATACAGTTCCACAGTTTAGTCCTTTTCCTGATAGGTACAAATGAAAAAAGCAAAAAAGCAGCAGCATCAGGCTTGGTTTATTGATCTAGCCTGATTTTCCACATTAACTTCTATTTGAGTGAGGAGATTGAATTTTCTCATGCTTTCTCATAGATTCTAGTGCAAACAACCCCTTTCATCTTGCATTCCTAGAAGAAAAGAAATGGATTAAGTGTCTAAAATCCAGACCCAATTGCAGATTGTTAGTAGTCAAATATAGGTATTTTTTAAAACATAGGTTCAAATTTAAATGGCAGCAAAGTGTCATTATATCTAAAATCAGTCATTTAGACTTTTAAAATATTTGGACTGAGTTGAAATTTGCCTTTGATTCATTTATTCAGTCAATAAATATTTATTGAACCCCTTCTTTGTGTAAAATATTATGTTTGATGCCCTGGATCTTACAAATATAAAAAAATTCCCTGCAGGAGAATTTAAAGTCTAGTAGGAAACATAAGACAACCAAATTATCAACAAGAGACAGCAGAATGTGGTAACCACCAGGAAGAGATATGAAAAGTGCTGTTGGAGTTGAGAAGCAGCATAAGAAAGTAGGCAAACCCCTAGATTTGAAGTTTAAATTCAAGTTCCATTATTTACTTTATGTGACCTTAGGCAGGTCACTAAACCTCTCTAGATCTCATTTCCTTCACTTGCTAAAAGAAAAAAAAAAGAAATCTGGGCTAGTTGACTTCTAAGATCCCTTTGAACCCTAAGTGTATTATCCTATGAATACTATATCATATTTGGTAAAGGCAGGGCACTAGTAAAAAGTTTCTAAGCTGGTGGCCACTGAGTTGAGCCATGAAAGCTAGGTGGAGTTTCAGTGGATTCAGGTAATGAAAAGAGTATTCTAGTGGGAAAAAAGGATGGGTTGGGTCAGATTGTGAAAGACATTGAATGACAGGCTAGGGAAGGAATGTGAGGTTTATTTGGTAGTCAGTTGGGAGAAGCTGCATGCCCTAAAACAATGAATTGACCTGATCAAAGATGTGTTTTGGAAATATAGTGTATCAGCAATGAGATCCAGAGAGGATATGACCTGCCTAAGATCATGCATTAATCTATCAATTAAGGAGAATCCGCATTGGCATGCTATTGAATCCAGGATAGTAGAGGAATGGGTCAAAAGAGATAGAGAAAGAGTATAGAGAGAAAAAAGGAGATGAAAGAGGTCAAAATCATAGGGGATGTCTATATTTACAAAATGTGAAACAGAAGAAAAATAAAAAGGAGACATAAAATGAGTGGTTAAAGAACAGGCATTGTCATGGAGGTTAAGGAAGAAGAGAGGGTGCTCCCCCTTGTCAAATGCTGCAGCATAGTCAAGCAGTACTGAGAACAGGCCATCAGGTTTAATGAGTAGAAAACTGTTGAAAAGGATTTACTGACCATCAACAAGTTTTAATGCAATTTAAAGACCAAAAAGAGTACATTAACGTCTGATATCTCAGATAAACTCTAATGAGAAAATCACAAAACCTTCTAGTTGGATGGGACTTTATGAATCACCTCATCTGGCCTGTTTCATTATTTTTATCTGGTCATTAAAACAGATCTCCACTGACCTCAACTGGCCAGCACTTTGTTAGCCTCTGTAATAGAATACGAAGTGTCCTTGAAAGGGAAAGAAACTATATTTCTTTTCGAATATTCTACAATTCAGACATTTTATTAATTTAGCACCACCTTCCCCTCAATGGGCTCAAATTAATGAGACTTATCTGTGTTTATCTTACTTTGTAATAGGTAAGAAAACCTCAAATTTGGAAGGAAATTTGAGGTTACCTAGTCTGAAGCATCTTTACTGAGATTCCTTTGTTTCTTGTTCTGAAGAATTTCCTGGGGCTGTCCTCAAAAAGGATGATCTTAATGATTTAACTACTTTACCTGTGGCCCTGTCTATATGAGCTCTAATTTTGTCAAATAACTATGTCTTAATATTTAACTTTGTTTTCATCCATTTGAACTAGGTTTTCCCCTATTATGTTTCAAAGAAAAAAATGTATTTTGATAAATAAATGACTAAAGAAACAGCAACACAGGTAAACAGTGTGCTCATTTTGGAGTCAGGAAAATCAGAGTTCAAATTCTGCCTCTAACATGAACTCTTTGTAGGTCACCTGATTTCTCTAAGCACCAGGCAACTTTCTAAGATTTAAAGGCTTAGTTGGGTAGTGATCTTGGAGAGTGGTGGGAAATCTCATCCCAACAAAATCTCAGTTCCTTGATGTCATATGGTTAAAATGCCATTAGCAATTTTATCTTTTTTGGTATTCAGGAATAAGAAAAGACTCTTACCACCACCATTTTTCCATCCACCAACTTTCTCTTTATTGTAGTCTCTTTGCCATCCCATTTCTGGACTTGATTCAGTGCTCCTCTGTCTAAGGTTACAGTAGTCTGCAAAGACACAATCACATAATGGGCTTGCTTGGAACCGAGCTGAACAAAGAGGCAATTTATTCTATACTGAGTCACTACCACAGGGTAAGTCACCCAAGACATATTGTTTTTGAGCAAAATGAAGACTTCTCTTTGGAGGAATTGTGAAGTAATTAATATGGACAACAACAGGAAGGAGACATGATCTTGCTACCTCTCCTTTGGTAGATTAGGGACACAGTAGAACAAAGTTAACCTCTCACCTTTGTTTTCCTGTTATCAGCTGTGGTTTCTTCGAATTCATGGCCCAGCTTAAAAGAGATTTCTGTATTTTTAAAGGCACTCTCAGTCCGGATGGTTATAATATCACCCTTCATGCCGATGATCACAGTGGGTTTGGCCAAATTTCCCAATTTTCTGGTGGCTAATCCCACCCCTAAAAATCAGACAGGGTTAGAATCATAAATGCTTGCTCTTTCAAAAGAGAAGGCTTTTAATCGCACTGTTCTACTCTTTTGTGAATGTTTCCATGGTGTCACAAATATAGATTGGACATAAACTGTAGCATTATCAAGGAAGAAATCTTCCTGTCAATGTTTTATCTCCTGAAGGGAAACTATTTTTGTGGTTTTTTTCCTGTCCCTTCAGTAAAATCCAATTTTCAGGATTGAATTGAGCTTCCAGAAACGTAGCATATGAAGAGAATACCACCTGGCTTCAGAATCCTTACAGATAAAAATAAATACAATTTACTAGAATAAATAAGGAGCATTTTAACTTTTAAAAAATTCTAGGCTCTGTTCATGTTAATTACTGCTCTTCACTGCACTGAGACAACTTTATACCTCTGTGAGAATTAGAAATGGCCAAAGAGGGAAAAAGTGTGTGATAAACTCAAGTAAAGAAACCAGTGCTAAACGCTATTGCTTGGATTATATCATTAATCATTTCACTGATTCAGCAACCATTTAGTGTCTACTGTGTACAAAGCACTGACTCTAACAAAAAATATAGGAATCAAAAGCACTGAGGTACATGGAGATGGATAAAGTTAACCAAATTCAAAAGAATGTGATATGGAAGAGAAGTGGAGTGCTAGATTTGAAATCAAGCAGATGTGAGTCTAAATCCGTGAACATGGACGTGAGATGCTCTGAACCTCAGTTTTTTATGTTTAAAAGGAGGGTAATAATACATTGATCACCCACCTAGTATGATTATTACAACGATCAAGTGCAATACTGTATACAGGTGCTTTGTAAACTTTAAAGAACCGTATAAATATAATTTATTATTATTTTTACTGATATTTATTAGTATGTCTCATGATATCTAGGGTTACATGAAAGGAAAATCAAGAAATTTAGAAAATTCTCATATCTACAGCACATCTTGTATAGGTTAAGGACCTAGAATGTTAGAGCCAGAGAGGATTTGAGACATCTTTTTTTCTTTATTTCACTGGTGAGGAAATTGAGACTCAGGGCCACTCAGTAACCAGACCAGATCACACAGCTAATCTTAGAAGCTGTTAGAATTGATGAATTTTTTTTTCAAGAGAGAGATTATAATAATAGAATAGAAGACGAAGGACTGAATTAGGGGAGAATCATACAGTTAAGGGATAAGAAGAGGAATAAGACTGAATGAAGATACAGTCAGAAAGGCAAGAAAACCAGAGTTAGAACCTTTTTTTGATTATTTCATATATTTCTTTAAGTATCTCTTGTTTTCTGAAATGAAGGAAGGAAGGAAAACAGGAAGGAAGGAAGGAAGAAAGGAAGGAAAATAGGAAGGGTAAAAAAGTATTAATTGCATACTTACTTCTTGACAAACATCCTGCTAAGTGATTCAAAGACAAAAGCAAAGGCAGTCCCTGAAGACAACACATAGGGGAATGAGGGTCAGAGTAGGACACTTTGGTCCTTTATAAAGTTACTCGGATAGTTAGTAGGGATACAGTAGAGCTATGTCTTATAAAAGTTGACTATAAGACTTAGTAAAGTAAATCTTGTTTTCACGTTGATTTCTATTATAAAATTGAAGATTCATGGCCACAGAAAAGTTTATGAATAAGGGGTCATGAATAAGATGGTCATTTTTTAATTCAAGCTACACTATACTAATTGGAGTTAACAGCTGATCTCTATGTTGAATAATGTTTTTAAGCACTCTCAGACTCCTACAGCTACTATTCATGACCTTGTCATCATTGCTCATAATCTACCCGTATCAACATTTTCCCCAGACCAACAGATTGGGTACCCTCAAGACTTAGATAATAAAGCTTTACATGGCAAAGCAAAAAATTTTCTTTCAGTATTTGTAAATTTATAATGAAGGGAACAGTGACCAATTGATTTTCATCTATGAAGCAGATAGAGACTGAATGATCCTTAGAGTCCCTTTCAGCTGTAAATTTATGATCCTATGAAGCAATTGGATTTGAGGTTAGAGGTAAAAAAAAAAACCCTCCTAGAAGAAGTGTGTTAGCCAATGCATAATGAATAAAGACTTGATTTTTACTGATAGTTTTATCCCAAGTGAGAAATCTACGCAGGTCAGATAGTCTGTCATTGATTGGAGTCAATGAAGACCGAGTCACTGCTCCTGTAGTACTGTCTTCTCCTATACCCTTGTCTCCTATGTCCTTACTTCCTCTTACCTCTTTCTTCTCCCACTCTGGAATTAGCTAACCACAGGAAGCCTCAGTTTGCTCAGACAATGAAGTGGAATTCAATGGTGGGGACAAAGAGAAGTAGTCTCTGTTAGGGGTTAGGAGAATCGGGCAGAATTCCCCTATGCAAACAGTGTCATTACTGAATAAGAAGGAGCTGACAAACAAAAAGCAAATCTAATTCAGTGAACATGCTATGCCCAGATAAATATCAGACTCTTCAATTTTGGACAGTCTATATTCTGTTTCCATTTTTTCCCTTCTGGAGTGTCTTGGTCCCTAGAAATCCAAGTGACAAACGAGAATAGAAGATGACTACGTTGACAAAGCTTCTCAAAGTCTCCTCTTCATTTTAAGAATTTTGAAATAAAAAAAAAAAAGAACCACATCAGGAAACCATTATTACCATAATTTATATTTTCCTCTTCATCATCAGCCCAACTCCCCTCCCCCCACCACACACACACACATACCCAGCTTCTCCCAGAGAATAAGGAGTGGATGATTTTCTCCTCAAGCAGAAGTTTTTTGTTTTTTTCAAATTATTCCTCACCTAGAGCTTTCATGTAATCCTCAAAGTTTTCACTGGAGACCAGTTTCCAGGTGCCCACAAATCTGTTACTCATGATGTTGGACCTGCTGGGCACTAAATGGTGACCTTAGCCAAAGAAAGGTAGTCACAGTTCTCTGTGAGAGGCAGGATGGCATGAACTGCTGCAGCTTCAAAGGCATCTTTTCAAAGATGCTCTGGACATGTGACTACTACCAGCATCCAATGGGGAAAGGCAGTGTCAGGGCCAAGCGATGAAAGGCCTCCGCTTCATAGCGTTGCTCATTCATTCATTTGGCACAAAAAAGAATCCCACCCACAATCTCATTTTTCTCCAGAAAAGGGTTTGCTTTTATATTTTTCGAATAAAAAAGCCACCTAAGTTCTTTAAAAAAAAAGGAAACGAAAAGAAAAAACAAAAAGACCTTGTTTGGGCCCACATTTAAGTTTCATTATCTGACCCTTAATAGCTTAGAAAAACCATACTATCCCACAAGTCCAGTTCAAGGCCAGGGCATGCAAATATTAGAGAGGAAGAGGGTAAGTGAGATTCTCTTTGGAGGCATCCTAAGGACACCAGATGACCAGATGCCAACTCCCCACATTCAAGAATTTGGTACAAAGGAAAAAAGGGAAATCCGAGTCTTTTTACATCATGATAACTCTACCCCTCACCAAAATATGCTGTGGTAGAGAAAGGTTAGGAAGTACTATAAGGATTATTCATTAGAGAAGGAGGGAGTTGTTGACATAACTCACATTTTCTAGGCAGGCAGAGTGGGCAGTAAGTATAATATACCAGCTATGTTCCCACATAGGACAAAGAAACAGGCCTAAGACAAGGTCTAGCTAGCACAAAGATTTTAATTCCCAGGAAAACCAGTGCATTTGATCACATACCTTATAGCTTCCTACAGAACTTTGCTTCATTAATATTCTCCACAAACTATTAAATCAGGGGTGAAGGAAAAAAATGGGTAGGCTACTACTAAGTTTCAAGGTGGATAAAGGGGGTGATGGGAGCTCACATCGGATGGCTTCAGTTTCAGATAGGAGTCTGGGTGATTTACCATGAGTAGCAGATGGGAGCAGTGGGTCAAGGTTTTGAGGATGATTATGTTTTCAATAAGTGGGGATGATAATAGTAATGACTAGTATTTATATTACCCTTTAAGGTCTGCAAAGGGTTTACAGAGAGTGTGAATATCATGTGAAAAGAACTGTATGAACAAAAGTGTAAGGGTAAGAGAGTATAAGGTGTGCTTTGAAGGTAAACTCAAAGCTTAGAAATAGTATGCTGTAATGGAAAAAGTCCAGTCAAGATACCCGAGTACAAATCCTGTACACTTCTTGGATTTTAGTTTAATCATCAGCAACAGAATTATATTCTCCTCGATGAATTCTAAGCCTTTTATGAACACTTTTCTGGCTATACCAGGTCTTTGACCCCTTTCCCAGTCTATAGTACTCAAATTCTAATAACATATCCTGCCTCACCTTGGACTGAGAATCACAGTAGACCAGGACTGGAGAGTACTTTTGAGATCATTTACAGATGAGCAAACAGAAACCTGGAGACTCGCCAATAGTCACACAGCTATTGAGTACAGGAGGAAGAAGGGCCTGGGAAGCACCTGTTCCACACTGTTGCCCGGGTTGCCTGGCACCAAATGGGCCAGCCAGCAGTACCCTGCCATAGAGGCAATTGGAAAATAGACTCTCTTCCTCTCGTGGGATTCAAGCCCAGTTGTTTTGACTTCATATTCAGTGCTCTCTCTCCTGTTACACTTTCAGTCACTAAACTTTAGGTATTAAAAAGTTGGATTTATTCATATTTTACACAACCTCAATCTTCTCTTGGAGAAATAGTTTCTTTTACCTACACTAGAGTACTAAAAATAATTCAGCCCATAAAAGGAATGTTTTACTGTTCTCTCATTTCTCTTCTCTCAACAAAAGTTTCCTCCTACGAAGCTGTTAAGCTGTGAAAAACAATGGTCTATTACCTAGTTTATGGTTATTGACAACATGCCATCTCTCCTACTGTATTATAATGCTCTTGAGAGCAAAAACTTCATCTCCTACATGACTGCTTGAGAGAAAGGAGAGGAGGGAGAAAGGAAGTGAGCTCCTTGTTTCTGGGGGTCTCCAGGTACAGGATAACTAGGGTAACAGGATTAAGTTCTAAAGGGGCCATCTCATTCAGCTCCTCATTTTACTAACTTGTCAGGAATTTTGTAGACAGGATTCATGATTAGGGTATGGATGGGAGTCAATGCCCTCAGAGGCCTCTTCCAACTCTAAGGTTCTATGAATACTTCTTTGTACCACCTCACAGGACACAGGATAGTGCTTTGCAAACATGGCAGTAGGCAGTCAATTCCGTAATTGTTGAATGAATGAAACAATAAGCCAAAGACTGAAATAAACAGTTATTCCTTTATAGTAAATCAAAGAAAAGTTGCTGACTTTCAGCAAAGGCTTCCACAGAGGTTGGTGGTGGTTGGGCCATAGACCCGTAAAGGTCCTCCAGTGTAACACATAAGCTAGTTAGGCTGAACACCTAGAAATCACATTTGCCCCAGAAAGCAGCGCATTTCTCTGAAATGGAGAATACTAACTGAATTTTACAATTAAGACTCTTAGTCATTAAAAAAGACCTTCTAATTGAAATTCTTTACTTGGAATTGTGTTGGCTTCTTAAAATTGTTTTCAGCCAATCATGGATGTTTGATGGAAAGAAAAAGAACCAAAGAAAGAATTTCAGAAATTCATTTTTCTGTACCACGAGAATAAAAAGTACTCTTCTTATTTCAGTGTGGGATAGCAGAAAGAGACAGTCCTGGGATCAGAATAACTTAATTCAAGTCCTCACTCAAATATATCTGACGTTACTTAACCTCTTAATGACTCCATGCAATACAGCTTTCTAAGAATGTAAGTTGCAGAACAATCACTGATCTGAATTGATGGAGGGACTTTCCTCCCTTTGAAGTTCTGTAAGTCAATTAAATCACAGTCCAGAAAAAAGAAAAAAAAATCTTTACAGTCTAGCAGGATCTAAATATTGTGTCTATGCTATGGCCGTAACACTTGATTCAGCTGCCAGGATCCTCATAGTCTGAAAGCACCTTTTTTTTTCTTTAGAGTTCACTTTATGAACTTGGGCTAACCAGTGAGAAGCTGAAGGCATTTTTCCAGTGATGCATAGGAAAATAATAAAGGAACAATCATCTATGGAAAGCAACCTTCATCTTGATTCTAATTTCACATGAACCACTAAAAATTCCAAAATCTCCTTTGACATGTGACATCATGGAAATTTGCTTGCTCTAAAGGATCAAGTGATCTGAATCTGACCATTCTAATAGTTTGATAATCTATATAGCAAGTGCCAAGAATCTCAAAGTGAACTTTATAGAGGCTTTGGAGGGTGTGGGGAGGTGGAGAGGAAGAAAGCACCACATAATCACGGATATTGGTATTGCAAATGTATTCGTGATCTTATTCATATATTTCCATCCCTGCCATGAGTTCAGATTGTCACTCACCCATACATTCTTATAAGAGAGAGCCACTGTAATGTATTGGTTGGGGGAGAAGGCGTCAAATGATTAGGTCTACACATCAGGAAAATGACTTTGGCAAGTAGGTAGAGGAAAAACTGAAATGGGGAGGGGGGGCGAGCATGGTGATGCTTGAGGCAAGGGACAAATTAGAAGACTATTACAATAGTCTCAGTGTGAGGTGATAAAGGCCTGGATTATAACAGCGGCTTTGTGAGTAGAGAGAAGTGAAAATATCTGATGCATGTTATCCAGAAATAAACCTCATGATACGGTAACTGCTTGGATATGTAGAAGGAAAGAGAGTGAGTGGTTGAGGATAAAAGCCAAGGTTGTGAACCTGCATAATTGAAAGTTTGATCATATTCTTGGCTGTCATAGGGAAGTTTGGAAGAAAGGTAGGTGTTATTTTCGACCAGTTGAATTTTAGATGCTTTTAAGGACATTAGTTGGAAATTCTAGGGCTAGATATAAAGACCTGGGAATCATCTTCATAGTGATGATAATTAAAATAATATGAACTGATGCAGTCACCAACTGAGAGAAAAGATAAAGAGTCTAGGACAATCCTTCAGGGACATCTGCAATTGAGAGCACAAAATGGAGGAGGAGTCAGGAAAGGAGACTGAAAAAGACAATTGTTAAATTTTCGGTGTGAGTATTTTACACCTTAGAAATTGGTAAATGCTACAAATCAGAGATTGATTTATTGCTTTATTGATTGTGATTTAAGGTAATATTAGTGAAAATGTTAATAATGCAGTTAAAACTTAAAATGTGTGGTCCATACATGTGGACATTCCCGACTCTGCGAAGAGCCTATCATTAAACATTCACCAGAGCAACATTACTTTTATGATACTTTTTGCACATATATCAATATTAGTGAACATACTGGAGACTACTTACACCTACCATGTGCTTTCACATGGCCTTGTGTGTAGCTTGCATTTTGATTCATTTGAGATTGTGGTGTTTATTATTCACAGCTATATAGTAAAAGCCAAAGAATACTGGCATTCAAAATGTGTCTTGGCAACAGGAATTAGCTTGGCATCATTGCTAGTACTACACTAATGCACTGTTGGTGGAACTGTGAATTTGCCTAGCCATTCTGGAAAGCAATCTGGAATTATGTACAAAGTCATTAAACAGTTGCTTACCCTACTAGGGTACATATTGGTAGGCTTATACCTCTAAAAAGATAAAAGAAAGAGGGAAAGGACTAATATGTATATAAATAATTATAGCAGCTCTTTTTTCAATGGCAAAGAATTAGAAACTGAGGGGAATGTCCATCAGCTGGGGAATAGACAAACAATTTGTGATATATGAATGGGATGGAACACTATTGTACTAAAAAAAATAATGAAGCGGTCAGTTTCAGAAAAAGCTGAAAAGACTTGTATGAACTGAGGCAGAGTTAAGCAAATTGAACCAGGGGAAATTTTCTACAATGACAACTCAGTTGTAAAAGCAAACAACTTTCAAAGATTTAGGAACTCTGATTAACACAATGTTCAACCAAGATTCCAAAGGCCTCATGAACTCATGATGAAACGTATCACCCACTTCCTGTCACAGAGATGATAGACTTAGGGTGCAGAATGGGGCATATATTTTTTGGAATGTGATCAATGTGGTAGTTTGTTTGTTTGAATACATATATTTGTTATAAGCCCCTACCACCACCACCACTACCGCCACCAATGAGAAGAGAAAATTGTTTTCTTGTTAAATGAAAAAAAGTTTAAGGTCCATAGAGTTTCCTGATTGTGAACCACTTCATTATCCTATCTAGTTCTGGACCCTTTTCTGTCTAATTTATATGTGCTAACATGTGAATTCAATATATTGCCATCCAAATAGGCAATAATTGGGGTAACATGCATCCTTTATCTAACTGGCTTTTCCTGCATAGTTGCCATGCCAATTATTTTAGTGCTCATATATCTCATTGAGGAAGATATGTTGTAATCCAAGACCTGAAATAATAGTCACAATGATGAAGCATGAAAGTAGGAACAAATACAGGATCTCACTGCGCACACAACATCCATCTCTTTCCACCTGATTTTTGTGCAGGGTAGCTTCCATGACAATGAGAATCCCCTTTGACGAGCATTGCCCTTTTATACCTTTTTTATTTTAGATTTGGTAATCAAAGGATTATTAAACAAAGTTATTTTGTTGTTACATCTATAGAGGATGCTTATATTATTTTAACATATTCACATATTTTGTTAGAGTCTTCAAGGTTGTATTTTCCTCTGTTAAGTCAAATGTTCTTTTTTATCATCAAAAGGAAACAAAGCAGGATGTCATATTCTTTATATTTTTTGGTGACTAAATTTTGTTGTTTAGAATTACTTATGAATATTTGCCTTTTTCCTTCTTATTTTTGTCAAGGATACCATTGTTATAAAATAGGTCATTCTCACAGAGATACAGAAATGAGGGGCTAGCCGTTGTATCATTGGTTACTAATATCATCTCAGTTATCCTTTTTTGGAAAGAATACCATCCATGATATTTTTCATTGTTTTGTAAATTTCCTTTCTCTGATTTGGGAATGAAATTGATTCCCAATTTTTTTAAAAACTGATACCTCCAACATGGATTTCACATATATGCAGGTATGAGTATGTATCTGTGTAGATATAGATATATATATAAATATATATCTATATATATAATATAAATATATTTATATAAATATAAATATATATTTATAAATATAGATATAAATATATATATATTTATATAATATAAATATAGATAGATATACCTACATATATACATATACCATACACACAAACACACACACGGATAGTCCAGCCATCCTTCCCACTTTAATTATCTGACTACCATTTCTACTTTTGCAACATAATATTGGATATTGATATGAGTCCTGAATGTGGTGGTTCCAACTTCGCTGATGATGAAAAGTAATAGCTAGATAGTATGTCAGCTATTCCACTGTCCATCTATCTTCCCTTTAATTTCTTCAAATAATGATGATTTGACTTAGATTTCATGTCAAGATTTCTACAGGCTTATTTTCCCCTTACTGCTTTTTGCTCTTTTGTGAATCAACACTGCCTATAATCTCTCGTCATTATTTCCACCACATTTTATAAGTAGACTTCTGCACTAAACTAGTATTGCCTTTGAATCATATGTCTCTGCTTGGCAATAGCAGCTATTCGTTGCCTGAAAAAAATTCTAGTTTCTGGGCCTCTATGATAGCATTTGCTTTCTATTTTGGTTAAACACCTCAAAAATGTCAATAATCAGAGTCATTTCCAATTTTCTGAAATTGTTAATTTTAAAAGGTTGGGTTGATACTATAGTTGAATGCAACATTTTCCCTCTACTAATTATCCTTTATTTTAATTTAGTACAATCATGACCTTTTCTCTAACAAGTCAGTAGTCTAACTGACACGGATAACTGATTCTGAAATGAGCCCCATGCTGGCAACCAGTCTTTCATTTCTTCTAAGACATAGTTGATCCAACTTTTTGTGATGATGTTCACTGATCACCATGTCGAGTACCTTCAGACTCTCTTTTTAAAGAAAGCACCCATGATATACAGGTGCAAAGTTTCTGAGTAAGTTACTGATATACAATCTATTTCACTTCTGTCAGGGATTTTATCACTGTTTTTAGACCTCCTACAAAACTGATTTAATTCTTCATATGTAGATAAAATTGTTCAATGATTAGAAGAGACAAGAATAGTTGACAGTGAGTGATATTTCTACTCTAAATGAAACCAGAAGACATAAAATAGTTGCAGCTAAATGGAAGAATGACTCTCAGGTTTTCTTTGAATAAAGGTATTCATAAAACCAGTTTTACCATTTGTCCAAAGGCAAAAAAGCACCTTTTTTCATGAGACCCCTGATTATATTACCTTGAAGTGCTCATGATGAACATAGACAAGAAGACCACCATGAATATAAGTGTGGCTTTTTATGGCAGCATCAATTGCAGAGGATGAATAAGCATAACCATAACTTGAAAAAATCAAAGAATCACAGAATTTTGAAAATTAGGATCAACTTCAGCAGCACTCTGGTTCATCTCATACACATCCACGATATATTCTAAAAGTGTTCATCTAGCCTCTGCTTGAAGACCTCCAATGAATTTCACACAAATCTTCCCAGATTTCTCTCAAACCATTCCCTTCATTATTTCTTACAACAATGTTGTAAGTACAACATTGTTCCATTATATTCCTATACCACATTTTGTTCAGTCATTCCCCAATGAAAGGAGATGTCCTTAAGTTTTCAGTACTTTGTCTCTAAAAAAAAAAAAAAGAACCTGCATTTTTTTTACTTATAGAGAGAAGTGGGGGCTGCCACATCATAATGTTAACTGATATTGAGTTTGCAATCCATTAAAACTGTCAGATATTTTTTCAGAATAAATGCAAACTATGCCTCTGCCATCTTGTATTTGTGAAGCTGAATTTTTGAACCCAAGTATATTAGACCTTACATTTATCTTTATTGAATTTAATCTTAAATTCAAATAGACACTCTTGTCTATCAAGACTTTTTTTGAATCCTGACTATAATCCATTGTGTTAATTATATCTCTTTACAAATGTCATCAATAAATTTGATGAGTATTCTTTATGTGTCTTTTGCAAATCATTGATAAAAATATTAAATAACACAGGATCAAGAACAAATCCCTGCCCTACTATACAGGTAATCTCCTGTCACATTGACATTGATATATTAATGATAACTCTTGAGATTTTCTAAGCTAAATGAACTTATATCTAAATAGTTTTCTAACTTCAGAGCACAGGAGACAATGGCCAAAAATATACTGGAAAAGATAGTTCAAAAGCAGAAACATCATTTTTACAAAAATTGATCATACATACCATAATAATGTTTGTGCTATGCATGATGTTCCACTCAAAAGAGGTGGGGATAGTGGTATTATAGAAAAGAAAAAGAGAATGACTAAAAGTCACATATTATCATAATGAATTATTCTTCTATCTCCAGTATTGGCTCCTCTGAGATCCCTTGAGGTTATTATAATCTTCTGTTTCTGTTATCTGCAGCAATCAAATCAACAATGCCAAGATATCAAAAAGTGATTTTCTCTAATGATTGTCATAAAAGCTATCACATAGAAAATGCTCACTAAACTGCTTATTGAATTAATGATCACTATTATGACCAAGAGATTAATTTCCCTGTAGAACTTACCTGTCCCTGGATATTTCTTCTTGCTTACCTACTGGGCTTCCTGTTGGAAGAGAGATAATACTGTAGCTAGATATCGATGTTGTATTTCAAGATAGGTGAAAATTGTGTGTTGAGGGTGAAGGAGGCAGGGATGGAACAAAGAAAATGAAATCAACTTATTCTCTCAGATATTTGGATGAATGTGCTGAGAGAGGATGGAAGGATGGAAATAGAAGAAGGACAACAATTTAAGAAATGGAAAAGATTTGCAAGGATTTTTCTATCAAACTTTTAATCATTAGAGTAGCAACAACACTTGAACTCTTCTATCATAGCCCAATGGTGTTGACAGTAGTACACAAGACAGGAAAGAGAACAAACACAAAAAAAGCACTTGTTTTAGACCATGTAGCCACAGTGTAGATTCATGCTGAAGATAAAGCACTTGTGAGGACATTGAGGGATTGACTCACAAGTTACCTGGAGAAGAGAAGATGCCCAGGTGATCTTGGGGTACATGACAGGTGTGAGTGATAACTAATACAAAAATGGAAAAGAATGGAGATAAATTTTTTTCATGTATGAGGAACAGAGATAAAGCCAATCTGCCTTGATAGTGGAGTATGGGAAAATGGGAAATGCATAATAAAGGGGGAAAGGTAGATTGAGATTAGGTTGTGCAAACCTAGGAATTCATTAGTATTTTATGAGCAAGACAGTGATATAGTCAGGCCTGTAGTTTAGGGAAAATACTTTTGATAGTTGTGTGGAGAATGGGTTGAAATAAGGAGAGAATTTAGGTAGATAAACTAAGAGGCTACTGTAGCATGTCAGGGGAGGGGTGATGAAGGTAGTAACTGTATGAATACAGAGAAGGGAGTTTACACATGAGAAATTGCAGAAATAGAAATGAGAAGGTTTGGCCTTCCAGTGATTGTGTCGGGTGAGAGAGAACAGAGAACAGGGGATAACATTAAGGTTGTAAATCTATGTGACTGGAATGGTGGCAGTGTACTTGACAAATAGGGAAGTTCAAAAGGAAGGTCGATTTTGGGGGGAAAGCTGAGTTCAGTTTTGAACATGCTGAGTTTGAAATGCTTATGGAACATCCAACTTGATATATCCCAAAGACAGTTGAAAGTATATGACTGGAACTGAGGAGAAAGATTAGGATTAAAAGAGAAATAGATTTGAAGTCATCTACACAGAGATAGATGATCATTGAGCCATTGAGAGCTGATGAAGTCACCAAGTTAGAACACATTGAAAAAGAACAGTTCATAAAGAGCACTCACAGTTAGAGGGTCTGATGTGGTTAATGAAGCAGCAAAAGATAGAGGAGGAAACATCAGATAGGTAGCAGGAAAACCAAAAGGGAGTAATGTCTTGAAAACCTAGAGAAGCTTCACAGAAGGGGAAAGCCATCAGCAAAATCATATGTGGCAGAGACTGAGAAGGTTGAGGATTATGCAAAAGTCATCAGATACAGCAGTGAAGATATAAGTGGCAACTTTAATACAGTTTCATGTGAATGATATAGTGAAATTGCAACATTTGAAAACTAAATGAAGTGAAAGGGAGGTTAGATATCACATAACTGATTGAAAAATGTAGAAATACAAGATCTCATTGTGTTTATAATTTACTGGCTATTTTTTAAAAGCATTGTATTTTGTAGAACGCAATACTGCCATA
The DNA here is from genome assembly GCA_023548195.1 of Bettongia penicillata ogilbyi. Lineage (NCBI taxonomy): Eukaryota > Metazoa > Chordata > Mammalia > Diprotodontia > Potoroidae > Bettongia > Bettongia penicillata. The sequence goes on from JAJHZJ010000468.1 coordinate 3,220,896, forward strand.
AGAATTCTCTCCCAACAAGATATTTCTTGACAAAAATGAAAATTATTAAAGATTCCTCGGAAGATAAAATAAGAGATTAACATCATTTGATGACTCTCTGGTCATTGATAAAGATCCTTGCTATTGTCACAGAGAACACCTAAAAGGGGGATTCCCTGTGGATGGTAGTCTTCCAAATGTGACATCATACTAGTTGCATCAAGCTCCAGAATGTTCCAAAGCCTCTGGAAAAGAATCATAACTGATCAAAAGAGTTTGACCTAATCATCCTCACAGGAAAAACCAAGTAGATGATGAATTCATATTATTATGTCCTAAAGAGAGATGGACCACTTAAAAGTTTATCTATCTGTATCTCTTGGACAGACAGTAGAAAATGACAATGAGATTGGACCAAAAATTAAACAGCCGGAGGAAATGTGGTTTTATTCTACATGAAATTACAAAGCTTCTTTAAGGGCCTCAAATTTCTCCCAGAAACAGAGACTCATCTTTATTCATGCAGTCTTATGGCTGTGAGTTATGGAACAATATGTTTCTAGAAGTGTATCACACAGGGAACAATGGAGAGGGGCATGGTGGGTGTAAATGGGCTACCACACAAAGCAAATAAGGAACTTTGAAAAACAGGAGCAAAAATTTCATCAAAGATATATACAATTACAAAAGAAGATATGCTGGTCACATGATAAACTGAGGGATAACTGATGGATAGTCTGTGAACTCTTCTAGTATTTTCATTTGAAAGTGATGAAGACCACTAAGAGCTTTAGGTAGGTCCTCTGTGATGAACTTGTGGTAGGTCATGTATAAGACTCACCTGAATAAGCTGACGTGGATGGGTTGCAATCTGTACTATTGGAGGGAAAACCACATTGATGAAATCTTAGACCCATTTGAGTATTTGGGTATGGAGAGAAAAATGACTTATGAGGCAAGGGGAGGGAGTAAAATTAGATGCCAAGGTGATTCTCAAATACAAGATTTTTTAAGATATCATCTTTGATCCAAAAGGAGAATTAGGCTGAATCTCACTCATTCTAAACTTAAGACTTGTTCTATCTCATTTTTTGTGGAATATTTAACTTGTTCTAAAATTCTTACATTGTTTCAGCTCATGATTTGATGTTTCAGCTGATCAAAGGTAAAGAATACTACAACTCACATTTTTATTAAGATGGCTTCATTTATGATAATGCTAGCTACAAAATGAAGAGATGAACTTTCTTTGGATGGTCTCAAAGGTCCTCCTTTGTAATACAAACATTCTAAAACTATGCAATTATGATTCTAATTGCTGGGAAGAGTTTCAACTTTAAAAAAAGGTGATATGAATATTACCTTCTTCCTTCTCCACCTGACAGTTGCAATCAAGTGGGAATTTTGAAACTAGAGACAAAGTTGGAACTTGATAAAAGCTCTCCAAATTGGTGTCTTTGCCAGGCTGTAATTTAGAATGACTAAATCAATAATTCCCATGTGACAAAAGAGAACATTAAAGGCAATGATTAACAATGCAATCATAAGTAAAATACAATGGGGCAAATGTGTTTTGTGTTTATAGGCAGAAGTTTCTTTCATAATTTAACTCTTAGAAGTTAATAAATATAGTTATAAAGGAAGTACCTTCAATAGCAATTTATGTACATACACCACATCTTCCTGATATTTCCTATCAAAATGTATGGAAACACTTTAAATTATTTATAATTTATAGTATTGTCCAGTGAATTTTAGTACAATGCAAGTTTTGTAAGATAATACACATATACATATATACACATAGACTACACACATATATATACATATATAGATATGCATACATAACTCTGTATATATAATATATACACACATATACACACATATATACGTCTGTATGTGTATATATATATATATGTGTATGTGTGTGTGTATATATATATATATATATAATATATATACACACACATATATATAAATAAAACTAGGTCCAACTCATTTAGCAAATCTGAATAGGTATTGAGTTCAGTATAGTGGATAGTAGAGAGTTTGGGAAAGAAGGTTCTAGGTCAAACCTTGGACTCAGTTGTGAGCCTCTCTGAATTAATCACTGAGTCCCAGAAACATGGCATTTGACAGTTTGAAGAGAACATCTAGTGAATTAGAGTTCAACCTGTACACAAAAGGAATTCCTTCCATAAAACACATGTGCCAGCCTCTCCTGGACAGCTCTGATCATTATAAAGATGTCTTGACATTGAACTTAAATTTACCTTTTCAGTTTTACTAATTGCTTCTGATTCTGCTTCCTAGAGCCAAATGGAACAAGCCTAATCTTACTCTATATGAAAGCCCTTCAAATACTTGAACAAAGCTATTAAGGCTCTTCCCTCCCCTTATATATACACTTCTCTGTTCCAAGCTAAACATCTCCAGAAACTTCACCTAAGTCACAAGTCACTTTTTTCATCCAGTGGCAATGCCTCCTGCCTCACCTTTCCATGGATGTAAGTGCAATGGTAACTTCAATGGGAAGATCTTTCCCATTCATTAATAGGCCCATGTGATCTGTTTAAGTCACATGGAAGCCTGAGTCATATGAGTCTAAGTCACATGGAATATGAAGGGGTGGAGCAGGAAGAGTGGAACAAGAAGAGGCAGAACTAGAGCAGAACTGAGAAGAAATTGGTTAGAGCAATCTAGTAGGGAGAGAAAGAAAAGCAGGCAGCTGGCTAGTGTGAGTGAGAGAGCTTTTTTGTGATTTGTCTCCTTACAACCTTCAGTCTCCTTACAACCTATCCCAAACATTCTCTCTCTCTCTCTCTCTCTCTCTCTCTCTCTCTCTCTCTCTCTCTCTCTCTCTCTCTCTCTCTCTCTCTCACACACACACACACACACACACACTTATATTCCAATAAAAATCGTCAGTAGAAAAGTGCTATGTGCACAGTAGGGACTAAAAATATTTTTTGAATTTGGTAAATTGGTATCTGGCATAATCAAACATACTCTACTAAAATAGTTTATTATAGGGGAAGATTATGACCATGGGATCATTTACTAAGCACTTTCTAAGTGTAAGGCACTGGAATTTCCTTTTAAAAATAGACTTTCCATGCATAGAGATTACATTTTACTGGGGGAAGGGAGCAGTTGCAATATTTTCATAGATAAGTAAATATAAGATAATGTCCAGAGGGAGAAAACACTAACAACTTGGGGATTTGGAAAGAGAAGAGGGCCTCTGAGTTTAACCTTGAAGGAGCTAAAGATTTCAAGAAACAAAGATGGTGACAGAGTCCATTCCAAGCATTAAGTATGACCCATGTAAAGGTACAGAGGAATACTGAGTCTAGGGATCAGAAAGTAGACCAATTTTGCTAAAACTTAGAGTGTATGAAGAGAGAACTATGAAATATGTAAGGAAAGTATCTACCCAGTTTCAAAGGAGTATTGATACCACCTGCACAATATTTCACAACTTTATTCACTCTGCCTCTACCAACACCCTCATTATCTCTTACCTAGACTATTTCAAGAGCCTTTTAAGTATGCTTTATTGTTTCTGATTCATTTGAGCACCAACACGATATTCAAGTGCCTACTGTCATCATGAACATCCCAGAGTAATTCTGTATGAAATGCAGCAGACTCTTCACATGAAAGACAGAACCAAAACATTTATTCAGACACCAGAAAGCCAAATCCCAACACCAGAAAGCCAAACTCATCATGTAACAAAGAAATATATACACAATAACAACGCTGATGGCAACACCAACCCCAAGCCTTCCATCTATTAGGCTTCCCACAAACCAGTTCCCTTAAACAAATCACAAAAAAGCTCTCTCACTCACACTAGCCAGCTGCCTGCTTTTCTTTCTCTCCCTACTAGATTGCTCTAACCAATTTCTTCTCAGTTCTGCTCTAGTTCTGCCTCTTCTTGTTCCACTCTTCCTGCTCCATCCCTTCATATTCCATGCGACTTAGACTCATATGACTCAGGCTTCCATGTGACTTAAACAGATCACATGGGCCTATTAATGAATGGGAAAGATCTTCCCATTGAAGTTACCATTGCACTTATCCCTCTTCAATCCATTCTCCAAGAAGTTGCCATATTGATATTTCTAAAACATAGATCTGACTCCCCCCTTACTCAAAAATCTTCAGCATCTCTATAATAAAATAAAAAATCTTTGGCCTGGAATTTAAAACTTTCAACAATTGAACTCTCACCTTTTTCATCTTATTTCATATTTCTTAACTTCATACACTCTCCATTTCAGGGAAACTTGTCTACTAGTTACTCTCTCTGAGCACCCAACATTTATTCCTGAGTATAAGGCTCCCACCCTTTTTTGTACCTTATACTTACCTCATGTCTGTAGGTCTTTGTTTCCTACTTCCACTTCCTAGAATCCTTAGTTATCTTCAAAGTTCAGATGTCATATCCTAATATAAAGCTTTTCCTGATAGCTCCTCCCAACTTGGAATTATCATTCTCTCTCTCTTGAAATTACTTTATATTACCTTGCATATACTTTATATTTTCTTCCATAAGAACATGCTATATTGCCTGAATAAAATGAAAACTCCCTTATTGATAGACTTACTAACTAAAAAAGTTAAATTGGCAGTTCATAGGATGGATTACCCAATAGATGATACTGGAGGGAAGGAAATGTAATCATTATTGCAAAATATAAGGAAAGCCACTATTTGCTCTTCAAAGATGCCAAGAGTTTTCTAAATTAATTAAAGCTTTATTAAACAATAAAATATGTTTAATTGTCTTTTTACAATTTTTGTCTTTTTATGCTATTCAGCTAGCAAGTGCCTTATAAGAGTAGGCATCTAATAAATCTGTCGAATTCAATTGAATTATGAAGGATTTAAAATGACAAGTTGAGAAGTTTATTTGTTCAAGATGTAATAGAAGGCAGAAGAGATTATTACACCAGAGAATAGAATGGTAACCCCTACTTTAAGATACTCTTTTGGTACCTCTGTGGAAGACAGACTGAATAAGGGAGAGACTGACAGCCAGGAAAAGAAAAGGCTACCCAGGCAAAAAGTGATGATGGCTTGGATTTGGTCTTTGTGCATGAAGAGAAGAGGATGACTGTCTGAGACATTGTGGAGGTAGAAGTCATAAGGCTTGTCAACTGATTAAATCTAAGGGATGAGGAAAAGGAAAGGTTGACTGAAGATGAGGCTGAGTTTGTGAGCTTGCCTGACTAGAAGAATGGCTATGCCCTCCCCAGAAATAGAAAAGCATAAAAGTGGGATGACTTTGTGGAAAAGATTACATCATGAGTTCTATTTTTAGATATGTTGTTTTTGGCAAACCAATGGAATGTCCAATCTGTAGCTAAATATGCGAGAAAAAGTCTAAGGCAGAATATATAGATTTAAAAGTCATCCGAGTGGAGATGATAATTCCAGTTGAATAGTAGTTGATGAGATTGTCAAATGAGAATATAGACAGAAAAGAGAAGAGAGCCTTAAGAAATAGCTATAATTACATTTATAAAGCTCCAACAAAGGAGATAAAGCAGGAATGGTCAACCATGAAGGAGAAGAGGAGATAGGTTCTACAAAAACTCAGAGATGAGAAAATATACAAGTTGACCAAACACATGACACACCATAGAGAAGTTGAGAAGGATAAAGATGGAGAAAGTGTCATTGAGTTTTGGCAATTAAGAAATTTTTGGTAGTTTCACAGAGAATAGTTTCAGTGAGGTGGCAGGTTCAGAAGCCAAATCACAAGAAATTTATACATGAGAGAGAAGAAAATGAAAGCAACAAAGGTGGGCAATTTTTTCTAGGTTTTTGGCTGTGAAGGAAAGAAATATAGAATGAAAGATTGAGCATGTAGCAGAGTCAAGTGAAGGTTTTTGCTTTATTTTCTTTCATTTTTTTAAAGAATGAGGCTGACCTGGATGTGTCTCTAAGTAACAGAGAAATAGCTAATATATAAGAAGGTTGTTTTTGCTGTTTGTCTTTCATTTTTGAAGAGGACCATGATCTCAGAAGGTGATGCCATGACATGCAAATGAATTGGATTTAAGTGAGGGAGGGCTGTGCAAAGTCATCAGTGTCACTTTCTCCTCCAAAGGGAAGATGATTGAAGGCTTGCACAGGTACATGCTCTCTTATGAATGCGCACACACACACACACACACACACACACACACTCCTTTCTTGATTTAGAAAACAATGTTAATGACTTCTATCCTTATAAAAAAAGAATAAGGAAACTAGTGAACTGTTCATATAATGCACTTTCTGAAGGATTTGCAAAGACAATTACACATGGTTTTATCATTTAATAAAGCTTTGAGTACCTGACTATGTATTCTTCTCTCCAAGTTCATTCATCCTACAGGCATGGCCAGTTTAATTTTTCTAGTCAGTAAGTCTATCAATAAACATTTATTAAGCACCTGCTATGTTCAAAGCATTGTGGGAAGCATAACTCTGAAAATATTCCCCTGCTCAAAACTCTGAGTATTATAGACAATGACCTTAGAGATGAAAGTAACATTAGAAGCTATCTCCACATTTTACAAATGAGGAAACTGAAGGCCAAGGAAGTTAAGTGACTTGCCCAAAGTCTCACATGTAATAAGTGGCAAAGAAGGCATTTGTAGTAAGGTCTTCTTATATCAAATCCAATATTCTTTTCTCTGCATCTCTCTGTCTCTTTCACGCCAATCTAACAAATATTTGAGCCCCTGATGATGTGACTAAATACATTCAAATTCTTTAGCCTTATATCCAAGGTCTTTCACAATGTTTCCATCCAGTGTGGTAAATAGTAAGTATCCCTCTCTCTCCTTCCCCTTACTCACAAGTAAGGTTCTCCTGGACACTGGACAGAGAGGTTTAAGTCATTATTCTTACAACTATAGCTCACAAGTCCCCACCAAAATGTCCAAAAATGTGCAAATTTTTTAGCCTGGTACTTGGAGGATTTTTTAATGTCTGCTAGCATTATCTTATATTATTCACTAACACATATTCTACTCACCATTCCTTGCCCAAATCCATTGAACTTTCCTGCCACCATACTTATGATTTCATGCTTTCCTCCCCCTCCATTTTTGGTATTCAGTACACAGCTATTGACATCCTATCCAGTCTTCAGACCTACCTCAAGTTCTACATCCTCTGCTAAGATGTTTTTCCTAATTTTTCCAATCAATGATAATCTCTCTCTTCTCTGAACTTCTACATCTTCATCAATAATAAAAATAATAGTAAAAACTTTAAATTGCATGGCATTTTATAGAGGTAATGTAGTCTAGTGGATGGGGTCTTAGGCTTGGAATCAAGAAGGCTTGGGATCAAATTTCAGGTCTGACAGTTAGCAGCTACATGACCCTAGGAAATTTACTTAATTTCTATATACAATATATGACTCCTTAGAATTTAGCTAAGTCATAGAAAGGTTATGATCAACCTTTGTAGGGTTCATAATCATAGTTAATCTCACACATCTATATGTGTATTCAGTGGGTCAGTCAGACATTCACATGGATGGACCAAATTTCCTGTGCACCAAATGACATCAATAAGTGATCAACCACTGGACTGAGGCTGTTAGAACTCTACTGCTATGAGATTTTGCAGTATGACTTTTGTTTTTTGAAAAAAATTACAAGAGGGCAAATTTTCAGGCTTGGATTTCCCCTTCTTTCATTTGTTTAAGTAAATGACTATATTATTAATTTTCCAACAAGGCAAGATTTAAAAGCAATTTCCCATTTCTTTATACCAACCCTATATGGCATGTCAGTAGATTTTAGGACTATGTGAAATTTTGAAATGGTACAGCCCCAGATAGTTGATTATATTTTATCAATTGACAGTAGAAAGACAGAACAAGCAATTTGTGGTCTTTTGTAAATAAAATTAACATTTGATTCTAAGCAATATTGCTGTCTTCTCCAAAACAATAAAAGATTTAAGGCAATTATATTCTATAAAACACAAATGGAATTGATGCAATTCCTTGATTGGGGTAGGAATATAAAATAGTTACTAAATGGATAGATTTTCTTTTTTTTCTATTTTCCTTTCCCTTCTATCTGTTTTCCATTCTTTCTGTTTTCCATTTGTGAGGAATTTATAAAGACAAGTCAGTCAAAATTTGCCAAGTACCTACTATATGCCAGGCACTGTACTAATTGCTGGGGATACAAAGAAAAGCAAAAATATAACAACCAACATTCCCTGCCCTCAAGGAACTCACAATCTAATGAAGGAGACAACCTGCAAACAAGTGCATACAAACAAGACATACAGGATAAATTGGAGATTAAAAAAAAAAAAAACAGGGAGAAGGCATTATGATTAAGGAGAACCAGGAAGGACTTCTTGTAGGTAGAACTTCAGCTGAAACTAGGAGGAAGCTAGAAAAACCAAGAAGTAGAAAGAAGGAGGGAGAGAATTCCATGCATGAAGGACAGTCAGTGAAAACTTACAGTTGGGTCATGAAGTGTCATACAGCAGCGAGGATGCTAACATCACTAGAAAGAAAGAAAAAAGCAGTATCCTTCAGAGAGTGATGTTAGTAGCCAACAGAAGACAATTCAACTCGATGTTAGGAAAACATCTTAATAATTAGACCTGTCTAAAGATGAAACGGACTGACTCAATGTTTAACAAGTCCCCATAATCACTCCGGATCCTCAAACAGGGGCTGGATAGCCACTTATAAGAGATTTCATGAAGGGACTTTTGCTCAAGTATAGCTTATACTAGACAAACTCTGAGAATGTTTCCAGTTCTAAGATTCCATGGATCTATGAATAGAACTTCCAATATTTCATTCACTGATACCCTATGTATTTGGGTTCATATTTTTATGGATTCATGAAGGAAATTAATCCCACATTCAATTAATTCCTCTGTAATTATTTGTTTTCAATTATCAAGCATTTATTCAGAACCTACCACGTATAAGATACTGTGCCAGGCACTGGATTTTGTCCAAAAACTAAATAGCACTGGCAATGTCCCAAGCTGTTTATGGTCCATCAAATAGCTGGTAGAGAGAAAAGATAGGAACCTAGTCAAGATTATTTTAATAAATTTTAATATGAAATGAAAACTTATGTCCTCTCCTGTGTTACCTGAAATATGCCTCACAAGGTAACACAAGATGTCTTTATTACGACATTTGCTTCCCCTGTGCATTTTATAGAAATCAATATGATTACTTTGTCATGTCTTTTACATCAGAGTCTTCTAGTTCCCACCCCTTTAAAGGTTGAAAAATAAAGCCTTTGTATCATTTGAATCACCATATTTTCTTCTCCAAGTATGATTTCCATTTATAGTTTCTCTCTCAGAACACTGTATATCTCCCCAATTAGAATAATGTGTCATTTCCTTCAAGAAGAGTCAGCATGATAGACTGGTGGCCCCATGCCAGGAAACCTTTTTTGAGCAAGTCATTATCACTTGAGAAAGAGACATTGTGAAATATTTGAAAGGAGAGCAGTTGTTCTAACCAACAACCTTGATAAAGCCTGTCATTTGGAATTAAACACTAAGGGAGTCTATGGTTAAGTTGTTGAGGTCTCTTTGCCATTAAAATTATGAAGTGATAGCTTATATTATATATATATGTATTTAATATATAGCAATATATAATATATATTGTAATATATGTAATATGTGGCTATATAATATGTAGCTTATATATACATATATTGTGTTGTGTACATGTACGTGTGTGTGTGTGTGTGTGTGTGTGTGTATTGTGGTGAAACCTATTTAAGTCAACCTACAATGGAAGCCCCCACATTTCTAGATGCTGATTTGGGAACAAAAGAAGATAATTATAACCATAGACAGTGAGTGCATTATAGTTTGTTTCAGCCTGTCATGACTTTAAAACATTATTACTTGAAAAAAAGGAACATTTTGAAATTTAGAAACTAGAATTCTTTTTTTCTTGGCTAATTTAATTCAAGAAGCATTTATTAAGCACTAATTTATTACCTAGTTGCCTTCCTCATCTGAAGTGTCATGGTGGTCCTCCAATAATTTTGAGCATGAAATTCTTGGCCATCTTCTCACTAGCCACTTCATCATCCAAACCAGAGACCATGCTCTGAAGGACTTAACCCTTTAAATGCCAGAACTCCTGCCCTGTCAAACCTGAGGTCCTGATTGGTGAGCATTTCTCACAGTCCACTATATATAGCTCGACTCCTTCCATTCTTCACTTTACTTTCCACTTTACATCTTCTTGACAGATGCCTTCCTGATCAGATAAGAGACTCTGTCCTGAAGTACTTAACTCTTAATCCTTTAGTACTTAATCCTTTCACTTCTAAAATTCTTATAATAGGCTCTCAACTCTCCCAATTGGTGAGTGCTTCATGGGGTTACTATGTCCTGGTCAACTCCAGCGATGTGTTCCTTTATTCCCTAGCCATCTTCTCACTAATTATGCTGACATCACAAACATATTCTCTGTGCCATCCTCCAACTCCTACCCCTGCCTTTCCATTCTGGGGCCATAATCATGTCAACACTGTCATTACTACCAATTAAGGGTGTGCTATTTTACTTTCCTTTACTTTTCCATTCACCATCCCTGAAACTTTCCAAACATTTTCTGATAAATTTAATTCAATAAGCTTTTATGGAGCAAATTAGAGTGAGATGGTGATTTTTCAAGGCATTTTTGAGGACCGGATTATTAGCATCTTCTCATCAGCCACTTTGCCACCCAGATAAAGCTATATGTGTTACCTTCCCCATTTTGGAATGTATGCCCTCTGAAGACAGAGAATGACTTCATTTTTATGTTTGTATCCCCACTAGTAAGCACAGTGCTGGTACCTACCAAGTATTTGAATGCCTTTTCTCATTCATTCATTCATTCTTCAAATGCCTAAATGAATACCTCCATTTTTCCCACAGGCATGTTCCTTCTTCCTGGTGATTGCCTAAATTATCTCCACTATTTTCAGAGAGCCCTACAATTATCCTCACGTCCAGATTGCCCCTGGGAGAATCTCATGATTAAAGTAACAGTCAGACTGATTCTCCCCTCTAGGCATAAGAGAAGCTCTGTCTAGAATTAGTAGTAAAACTTTTATGGCTGATCATAGAGGACACCTAGTATAGTTCTCTAAGTACCAAGGATATAGATTATAATTGCACCTTGAATATAGTAGGCATTTAATAAAGGCTTGATGAATTTAAGTTAATATTGCTTCTTCATAAAGATAAAGGCTGGTGGGACAGTCCAACTGCTAACAAAGACCTACAAGAACCTTTGTCCTCATATCTCATGAAAATTCCCAGTAGAATTCCAGGACTTGCATTTGACATAGTGGTCCCAATCCACTTAGGAAGTAGGGGATTGGGGGAAGGGATGGAGAATCAGGATGACTGTCTATCCTGGAACTGGAGGTACAAAACTGAAAGTCTAGGTATCCAAGTTTCAAACCTGGCTTTGCTACTAACTTCACGTATGAGACTGGGAAGGTAATTTCCAGTAGAATGTAAGCCCTTTGAGGGTGTTGACCTAAAAGTTTGGTCAAAGAGGCAAACATGCCAAGTGATATGAAAATTCATATTGTTTATTCCTTTAAAGCTAGCAGATACATGATCATGGAGCCAGAAGGAAACTTCTGACTGTCTGATACAAGAATGACAATGTTTAAATCTGTTTTAGGGACAATCCCAGGAAATTTGTGTCCCTCAGGTTTACGGTCTCTGTATGCGTTTAACTATAGCATGAGAAAGGAATTTTCTTAATTGAAAAAGTTGTAAATACAATAAGGTAAGAGAGTTGACAAAGTTTCAATTGAAATTATGACTCAGATATCTGGGGTTTTTTTACCATTAACATGCCATAACATAGTATATGTCCACAAAATAATAAGATATGGAAAAAGTCTCATTATTCAAGATAGTATATTGGGCTAAGGGTCTCATAAAGAATGTTAAGTCAACCCCATCTGGCTTTGTTGACATAGGAAGAGGTATTCTCTGAGTTTACTCTGAGAACAAAGAAGCTTTTAGGTCCAGCCTCTTCTGATTAATTCAGGCTCTGGCCCTTATTAAAGTCCAAAAATGGTACTAAGTGATTATCAAGATCAAGGACTAAATTTGTTTTATTTTGTCCCCAACACCAAACATAGCGCCTCAGATGTAGTAGGTATTTGATAAATGTTCATTGATTTTAATTAGGTTTCATCATTTTTTCTTTCAATTTTCATATCTGCCAAAGAGGCAAGTGGTTTAGGTGATCTGTAAGGTGCCTCTTAAGGTAACATTCTTTGGGTCCATGGAAGCAGTATGATATAGTGGAAAGAACTCCAGTTTTGGAAACAGAATCTGAACTTGAATCTCAACCCTGTCGTATACTAGCTATTTGATCTTCAGCAACTTACTCAATCTCTCTGAGTTGTGATTTCTTCTTTTGTAAGATAAACATACTAGACTAGAGGATGTATTGTTACATTCCATATTTCAGCTATGATGCCATGAAACCTTACCCATCTCCACTTATACTTTCTTCTTTTTCTACCTTATCCTTCAATTTCACCTGTGTATGATTCTACAGTAGCAAACTAATGCTTGAGCTTTTTCTTTTTTTCTCTTTTATTTCCCTCTCTGTTTGGAAAAAGAAGAAAAATAACGTATTTTGTCATCTAAAGAGGAAAACCCAGATGATGACTGTTTACTCTGAAAATGCTATGTTCAGTAAAAGATCATTTCTTAATGTATAGAATACTAGCCTTAGAATCAAGAAGATCTGTTTGAATTCCATGTTAAATAGTTACTAGCTGCGTGACCTGAGCAAGTAACTTAACCTCTCTGGATATGCTAATAAATGTTTCAGAATAGGGTCTCTGAAAAAATAAATGTACCCACAACATGATTTTAAGTTTCATCTTCATTATTACAACTTTTTTAAGTCTCAAAAGACCCACAATAAATAAAGCCCTTGTTTTGTAATATTGGAGGTATAAATTATCACACTGAAAACCTATAGGCTGGTTCCAACACCCCCTCCCCACCTCCAGGGCTATTTCTTCTTCTGTAAAATGAGGGGGTTGGACATTGATGTTTCAGACTCCTTTCCAGCCCCAAATCGAGGATACTACGATCCTACTTAAATCTCATTTTTTACTCCATCACCATCACAGATACCCTTCCTCTTTTCATGATTTATATTTCAGTTTCACCTGCAGCATCCCAACCCCATCCAACCTTGATACAGGCCTGGGAAATCCCAAATTTTTAGCAGCAGGACTTAGTAGGCTTCTGAGGGAGTAGGTTTAGCTGTAACAATCAAATTCTTGTTAAACAATTATAAATTCCAGCCTGCCCCATAATGAAGTGGCTTTCTGTGAAAGCCTGGTTGTCACAGTGGTGACATTTACACTAGCTTCACTATTTTAAATAGTTGAAATTACAGACAAGCAAGACAATGGTTGCTTTTAAAATAGTCTTTGGTAATAACTCCGTGGTGGTATATAATGTCCTCACTCTCTTCTCACTGCCATAGTGAGTATCTTTTATACCATGGACACTTGGCACAATAAATAACTGAATCTTCTACCCTGGGTCTCAGCATGGCCAGATCCTGGACAGAATCATGAAGCAAGTCAAATTGTTCAATAAGACTGGTGTCACCTCTCTGTTCTCTTCTTTCTTTTTTTCCTTTTCCAATTCCTCCTACCTCCCCAACATTCAGTGCTCTGAAGGTACTTTAGGTAAAGTGAATTATTTTAATATATTGCTACTCCATGGGATATTTACTTCACAAAGATAATGCCTTTAAAAAAATAAACTTTAGACTGGACCACTTAGACTAAAAGTGGAACTAGAATACAAGAAGACATTTATGGGTCATCAAATGCAACAAAAATAATATTACTAATAACAAAGAACAAAAAAAGAACACAGTTTCTAAAGTTAAAAACAAACCCAGAAATTTAAACAAAAAGGACAGTTCCCCTCTAACTTTGCTTTCACTAATCAGGACAAGTTCCCTGCAGGGTATAAAAGCTTTACTAAAATCCTCAACATTAATTTCATGCAGGAAGAACTGACATGGACATATTTATGATCTGCCTCCTTGGAAGAAATTTCTACATTAATGAGATCATGAATATATTGGAGTGTTGGAATGGGTGGAGAGATGCTGGAGAACACTGGAATTTGTCAAAGGTTCTCAGATCATACCTCATAAGTAGCTGCCTTCTTCACTGAGGTATGGTGTTGACTCTACTCCAGCATTTGAATTCCTTCAAAGTCTGTCTCCAATTTGGTTTTTTAACCTCATTAGACATCAATCCCTTTCATACTCTCTATGTATCAGAAAAAAAAACTGGCCTTGTTTTATTGTCCCTCCTGTTTGCATTTCATCTTCCCTTTGGACAGGCTATCCATCAGGCCTGGAATTCATTCCCTTTCCATTTCTACCTCTTATATTTCCTAGTTTCCTTAGAAATTCAGCTCAAAAGTTACTTCCAACATGGGACTATTTCTTTTCATCTGCTACTGCCCCCAAATTTTCTTCGCATTATTTTATTCTATTTTATATATATTTGCAATTGTGCATTTTCTCTTCTGCTTTGGAATATGACCTTTGTGAGGGCAAGGATTGTTTCACTTTTGTCTTTGTATTCCTGATTGCCTGGAACATAGTAGGCACTTATCATGCCTGTTGATTAATTTCTTAAAATCATGCTTCATTTGGAAATTGTTTATTGATTAAATTGATATTGGGTAAATCACTGTTCTTATTGCTGGGTAATGGATGCTTCTTTTTTTTCCAAATTCAGGATGCAGTTTATGTTGAAATTTCTTCATACTTTTTCATAGATTCTGATGCTTACAACCACATTAATGGTATATATCTGTAAGAAAGAACATTTGTTATTATTTGTACACAGGGTGGAGTCGAAAGATCTGTATTTGAATCCTAGACTCTGATATTGTCTATGTGACTTTGGATAAGTCCTCTAACTTCTCTGGGCTTTGGTTGCCCCATTTGTAAAGTGAAGAGGTTAGGGTCGGTGACCTGTGACATCCCTTCCCGAATATCTTTAATTTTAAAGTAGTTCTAAAGTTGTTATTGAATCCCCAACCCAGAAAAAAAAAGATGTAATTTAGGACATTCAAACAAAATAGGAAAATTTTACAGAATCTCAGAACTAGGAAGGATTTTAGAGGCTCTTCCATCCAACTTGTATAATTCTCAATAGCCAGCCTTTGCTCAAAGACCTCTAATGAAAGGGAACACCTGACCTCCAAGGTGACATTCCTCTTTTAGATAATTCTCATTGCTAGGCTTTTCTGATATTGCAACTTAAATATTCTTCTCTGCACCTTCTACACTTTGCTGCTAGTTGAACTCTCTGTGACCAAAGAGAACAAGATTAAATCCAATGTGACTGTCAAATGAGTCTAGCTGTTCCCAAGAAACTTACCACCACCATTTTCTCATCTACAATCTGTCTTTTGATTGTTGTCTCCTTGCCATGCCATTTCTGCACCTGGATCAGGGAGCCATTTTCCAATGTTACGATGCTCTAGGAATCCACAAAGGACTTACTTTTAGAAATCAACAAACTGATAACTTTATTTAAGAAAATTTGGATTTACTTATGACTAGGTGCCAGTTTATCACATTCCATGTATTGGTACTGATAAAAACAGGGGGAGGCAGTTGGTCAGTTAGGGGGGTGCTTGAGAAGAATTTACAGAAGCACAAGGATAAAAATCACAGAGAGGGAGAGGAAGGGGAGTTGATATAGTCTAGCCCTACAGAAGAGGTATCTTCACTGAGATCTATTGATGCATTGAAGGCCATTTATACATTTTTCCACTTCAAAATCTTTACCATAATACTTCAAGCAATAGTATCATAGATCTGGGTTTTATTTCTGGAGGTTACCTACTCAACAGAGGTAATATTATGGTCTAGTAACAAGAGGCCATGGAATCAGGAGGGCCTGGGTTCCAGCCCTGCCCCTGACACATACAGGCTGTATGCCCTGGGCAAATCACTTAATATTTCAGGATCCCCTCTGTGTTCCAAGACTAGAATTTGCAGAGCTGTTGACAATCCACAATGACAGAGAAAGTTTCTCATGTGCATGCATGCAAAAAATATGTACATTATATATGCATATACATATACATACACACACACATACACACATATACATGCCCAGTTTCTAGGCAGGTAATGTGTGATGAGGTTTGTTGTTCAGTTGTGTCTGACTCTTCCTGACCCCATTTGGAGTTCTCTTGGCAAAGATACTAGAGTAGTTAGCCCATTTCATTTTCCAGTTCATTTTACAGATGAGGAACTGAGTCAAAAAGTAACTTGTGCAGGGTCTCATAGCTAGTAAGTGTCTGAGACCAGATTTGAACTCAGGAAGATATCTTCCGGATTTCAAGCCTGGCACACTATCCACTGCAGCACCACCTAGGTGTTTCCACCTGATAAGGTACTTAAGGAAAGTAATAGAAAACTCCCTAGAGTTGAGCAGCACTAAAAAATAAAATCTTTTCTTTTTTTTGCCATTTTAAATTGTTAAATTGATGAGCTAAAGTTAAAGGCTAATTCAATTTATTGCACAGAAATTCATCATCAAAAGAGCTGAAAAACGAATTAGTGCTTGATTCTGTGGTATGCAATCAGTGTAGACAGAGCTTCAAAACTAAGAATTCTTCAGAAAAAGAGAGCTCTCAAACTCCTGTGAACCTATTCCAGCTCTTCATCATCTGGAAGCAATAGCACTCACCTTCACTTTCCGGTTATCTGCTGTGACTTCGTCAAACTCCTCACCCAGCTGGAAGGAGATCTCCGTGTTTTGGAGCGAGCTCTCCGTTTTGATGTTCATCATCCCACCTTTGGCCCTGATAGTTAACAGTGGGCTTTGCTAATTCTCCAGCATTCTTGGTGGCAAAACTCATGCCTACAAGTCAGATAAGAAATCAGATCTGATTCTCCTTTCTGAGGATATTGATCATCTTAAGACTTCACTTCAATAAATCTTCATTAAGTGCCTCCTAAGTGCCAAGTACTGCGCTAAATTCTGAGAATACAAAAAGAAGCAAAAGACAGTTCTTGGTCTCAAAGAGCTTACAATCTAATGAGGAATTTGTAATCTAATTTCAAATTTACAATCTTTAAGAAATGGCTAAAATGAATCATTTTTAAAGCTATTTAAAAATCTCTTTTCCCCATTATACATTTTAGTAATAGATTTGGACTTTTCTTTGCCTCCTCTTTGCAATTTATGCTCCCAGACTATCAACTTCTTCCAAGGAGGCTCTTTGGCAGTATGGGAAACTGTAATCCTTCTCTCAGACTATTGGGTTTCATTTATAAGATCAGTGCCTCAGTATTACTACTCCCAGAGGCCTGAAAGAGGGAGGTAATGCAATGTCTTAAGATTCTAGATTTCTCTCAGACTGCTACTTGGTGGAAATCTTGCTTATGAAGATAGCGATGAAAAGAAGCATAGCATAGTGGGTAGGGTGAGGGACCTGGAGTCAGAGAGACCAAGTTTAAATTCTTTGTCTAACTAGCTCTATATAGGACTACGGACAAAGGCACTTAACTACTCTGTAAATAATACCAAGCAGAACTGTTGTGAGACTGAAGTAAGTAAAGAATAAATAGATAGATAGATAGATAGATAGATAGATAGATAGATAGATAGATAGATAGATAGATAGATAGATAAATCCTAAAGAGCTAAACACACAGGTCAGGCATCATAAACTTGCATTTATGTAGTACTACTTTAAGTTCCATTAGTTATAGTGGAGCCGTGTGTACCACAAAACACTTTTCTCGTGACCTCTCTGTGAAGTAAACAGTATATATAATTACAACAGGGGATGCTAGTAAATGCTAACTAATTGGCTCATCAGAAAAATGTCGATACATTTTTAAGTTTAATCTGCATTGTTAACAATTAACATTATTAAGATTTTAATTGTTTTCTTAAAACTTAAAAACTAGACAAACAAGTCCTGACTTATTGTTATCATTTATATAGCATGTCCTATGTGCCAGGCACTGTTCTAAGTACACTTAAAAAATATTATCTCATTTGATCTGCACAACAACTCTACAAGGTAGGTGCTATAATTATTCCCATCTTACAGTTGATGCAACCAAGGCAAACAGAGGTCAAGTGACTTGTGTAGTATCACAAAGCTAACAAATGTCGGAGGCTGGATCTGAACTCAGGTTTTCTTGACTTCCAAGCCCCACACTGCTTTGTAGCATTTAGCTCTATCCGAGGTATACATGTTTGTACTAAAAATTTAGCACTTGGCTTTTAACAGCTGGTTTGAGCTGGTTTTAGCACACACCCTGGTTATACCCATTTTGCAAATGTGGAAACTGAAGCTTAAGGAGAAAAAACAAAGACAAAAACTTCTTCACAATAGTCAAAAACAGTGAAATGGGTTGCCTGGTGAGTTCCCTATCTCAGGAGGTCTTCCAGGGAAGGCTGGATATCTGCTTGTTGGTTATAGAAGGGATTCTTATTCAGGCCCAAATTGAACTTCATGACTTCTGAGCTCCCTTCAGACTCTGGGATCATATGATTCTATACTTGTTCATATAGATAGTGCCAGAGACAGGGAAATGCCAATTAGATTGTAAGCTCCTTGAGGTCAGGCCTGTCTTTTCTTTTGTCTTTTTGTATTCCCAGTGTTCAGCACATGGGAGGCCTGGCACATAGTAGGCCCTTAACGAATTTTTACTGATTGATTGACTAGAACCTAGCTTTGACTTTCCTTGCTCACATTCCATTCCCACCACATAGTCTCTTCATATGATTTAAATTCTTTGGTCATTGCAGGATTATACCTACATAGTACATCAACATGCTGGAAACATATTTGGAAAGGAGGGGGATGAAGAGGGTCCAGACCTATGATTTGAGAAAACTCCTAATGTGTAAAGTCCTTTTACTGATGTAGATAAGCAACTCATCTGTAATTTAGTCTTAAGGGTCACCTGGTGCATTAGAGAAGTTAAACCTAGTCCATGTTAAAAGAGAGACCTAAATTCAACTCTTTCTACCTCTGAAGCCAACCTTGTATCCATTATGCTACATTTTCTCCCTCTGTAGATTCTGGTTAAGAAATGTTTGAGTTGAACTTGCATCTTTTCTCTATTTCCTGCTTCATGCATCTGTTTCAATAATCCAAGAAAATTAATCACGTATTATCTAGTAACAGCAGCAAAACACAAACCAAACAAGTAGTCTGTTGGTTGAACTTCACTGGTAAGCTGCCCAGTGCCTTTAGGTTAAGATATCATACCCAGAATGTCCTCATGTAAACACAAATATGGTATATCAGCCTTAACAAATAGGTCAACTCATTAGTGCAAATTAAATTGAGTAGTGTTCTGAGCAAATAAAAAATTGAAATTTTCAAGCCATAGAATACTGTTGGGAGATCAGACCTGAATATAATGACTATATTCCAAAGGAGGTGTGTTATATTCACTGTCTCCATTCACTTCTCAGCTCCTTGCAATCTGCTTCCTAACTCCATTATGATGCTGACTGGTCTCACAAAGTTACCAATGATGTCCTTTATTTTTAATTTTCTTTTTGAGGTAATCAGGGTTAAGTGACTTGCCCATGGTCACACAACTAGTAAGTTTCTGAGGCCAGATTTGAACTTAGGTCTTCCAGACTCCAGGGCTGCCAATGATGCCTCAATTGCTAAATTATCTATCATTTTCTTAGTTCCAATCCTTGCCATCTTTGCAGTTTTGGCAGCTCCCTTATTCTGTTCGCAATCCTCTCCTTCTGGACACTCTTGCCTGGCCTTCTGTGACACTACTGTCTCTTAGTTCTCCTTCTTCCTGTCTGACCATTCTTTCTTACTCTCCTTTTCTGGATTATCATTGCAATATTCTACTTCCTAAGCTTTGGTGTTTCTCCAGCTCTAAGTGCAGAACTCTTTTCTCTTTCTACATGCTTTCCCTTTGTAATTACATTCACTTGAATGAATTCAATCTCCAAGGCTGTACCCAACTCCAAATCTCCAATTGCCGACTATATACTTCTATCTGAATGTACAATTGACATCTCAAACTCAATATATACAAAACAGAATTCATGATAGTCTACCCTAATCTCACTCTTCTTTCATGCTTCTCTCTTTTTAGATCACAAAAAGGGAGAAAAGACCTACAAGTACAAAAATAACTTTTTGTGGTGGCAAAGAATTGGAAATTGAGAAATTGGGGAATGGTTGAACAAGTTGTGATATATGTGAATGTAATGATGATAATAAGAAATGATGAGCAGGTGGATTTCAAAAAAATCTGGAAAGGCTTTCATGAACAGATGCAAAGGAAAGGAAGCAGAACCAGGAGAACATTATACATAGTAATAGCCACATTGTGTGATGATTGACTTTGATAGACTTAGCTCTTCTCAGCAATACCATGATCCAAGACAATTCTGAAGGACTCATGATGGAAAATGCTTTTCATATCCAGAGAAAGAACTGAGGGAATCTGAATGCAGAGCAAAACATCGTATTTTCACTTTCTTTATTTTTTTTGTAGTTCTTTTCTTTTGGCTTGTTTCTTTCACAACCTGACTAATATGGAAATATGTTTTACATGATTGCACATAGGTAATATATATTAGCTTGCTAACTGTCTTATGGAGGGGGCAGTGAAGAAGGGAGAGATTTGGAACTTAACATTTTTTAAAAATGAATGCTAAAAATTATTTTTACATACAATTAGAATTTTTCCCAAAAAGCATATACTTCCTTCTTTATTGCTGAGGACATCCTCCTCTTCCATGTCCCCTAGATTCATAAGCGTACAGTCACTTTTAACTCTTTCCTCTCCCTCTTTCCCCATATGCCATCAGTTGCCAATTTAATTAATTCTTATTTCAAAATCCTTCTCAAATCCATCTACTTCTCTCCATTTGCTCTGTCACCACTATAATTTATTCCCTTATTACTCCTTACCTGAGCAATTTATACTAGCCTCTACAACATAATTCACATTTGTTCCTTCTCTCTATTTAGACAACCACCTGCTTAGTTAGGATTTTCCCTAGACTCCTATAAGAGGTCTAGGTCCAACTAGAGTAAATGATGAATCTCCTGAAGTGATTACTGTATTTGAATTCATAGTATTTAGTGTTATAATTATATAAAACGTGGTCATCAGTTCCAGTCCACTGGAAATATGCAGTGTGAATTCAATGCAACCACTTTATGAGATTGTGATTAGTTCTAGTCTCCCGTCTGTCTTCGTACTTGCAATATCTTCATTCACCTAGCCATCTTCCACACAGCTAATAGAACAATCTTTGTAAGACTTTCCCTTGTTCTCTGCCTTGCTCAAAAATGATCAACATCTATTTATTGCTTAGAATAAAATACAGACCTCTATAATCTGGCCTCAATCTGTGGTAGAGTAGTAAGAATGTTGAATCTCAAGGTCAAGACCCTACATTCAAATCTGGACACTTCCATGTGACCTTGGTCAAACCATTTAAATTATCTGGGCCTCAGTTTCCTTATATGTAAGAGAATATGGCTGCACTAGATGACTGCTAACATTTCTTCTGCTCTGAGTTAGTGATCAATCTCTTTTTCTAGACTTATTGTGCCTACTACTCATTAAAGGCAGCATGGCATAAAAGACAGAGCTCTGATCTTGGAGGCAGGTAGAAAAGTGTTTAAGCCCACATACACACTGGTTGTAAGATCCTAAGTAGGTCAAGCCACTTAACCTTTCATTGCTTCAGGTAACTCTAAAACTCTAAATTGAAGAGAAGGTACCAACTTGCATTGATAGAGGGAGTTTTCTCATTGAGATCTCCTTCTGCCATTGGAATCATAAGTACAGTCTCCACCTCTATTTTATCTTACTCCCCTTCATGTATGCCACATTCCAACCAGACTTGAGTAATAGATCTTTCCCTAAGTTGACACTTTATTTCTTGTCTCTGCACCTGCAAATCACCCGCTCATGTCTAGCATGCACTCCCTTCTCATCTCCATCTGTCACAATTCTTTTTTCTCCAAGGAGCCTCTCAATGTTCACCCTCTATGAGGCCTTTTCTGATACCCCAATTGTTAACTCCTCATTTAAAGAGGGGCTCAATCAAGAGCAAAAGCTTTTACTATTAAAATCTAAGATTTTGCACATATATTATAAAGCCAGCTGAACACAGGTCTTGCTATACACCAAATCTGTAATGTAGAGAAGGCAAGAAATAATTTGAAGATGAAGAATTAGGGACAATGTGAATTGCCCAAACAAATAATAGCTGATGGAAATGGGGTACCCAAGGATGCTCTCTTTTCTTGCCAGATAACCTAGAGTTGTATATCCAATAGAGATGTTCATCAGTTTTTCTCCTAATTTGACTCAGTATTCACATCTGAAAAAAACTGATTCCTTTTGGAAGCTGTTTCCACTGTAAACTAAGGAATGTTCACATAACATCTGAGAATAGATTATTATAATCCATATGATTTTTCAGCATACAGAAAATACTCCTCCTCCCCACCACACACACTTCAAAACAATGTCATTTAGGGTTGCATATATGTAAAAAAGGTGGGTTGTTTTCGGGTCAATATGGCATAACCTAGAAATCCAGAAGAAAGAAGAGGAAAGCCATCATCCCCAACACTCAAAAAGGAAACCAATAACTCTCATGTGAAACAATGGCACATCTCATCCAGTTCCTTCATGTAGTCATCAAAGTTTTCACTAGAGACAAGTTTCCAGGTTCCCAAAAAAGGCTCAAGCATCTTGGATAATATGATGGAAATAGAGACTCAAACTAGAAGACCAAGGAATATTATGAGCTGCAAGGCCACCAAGACTACCTTTTAGAAGGCATCATCATCTCATGACTCCTTTGACATAGCCAATAACAGGACTCCCATTACCACCACATGACTAATCTTTCTTACCACCAAATTAGAAAATGAAAAATAACATGTAATTTTGGCTTAGGTCAGTGATTATTGCTTCTAGCACTATGACTTGTACCCAGAGGACAAGGGATAAATATTACTTTGTTCATAGTGGAGACAACTTCCAATGGTAATCAGTCTTTTTAGATGTAAGTGCTGAGTCAAGTATGGGGCAAGAAACTGATGAATATACAACTCTTGGTTTTCCATCGGCTATTATTTGTTTGGACAAATCACATTGCCTCTATTTCTTCATCTTCAAATTATTTCTCCCCTTCCCTACCTTTCATGGATGATGTGTAGTTCAGATAATATCTATAAAATGCTTACAGTTTCTTAGTGTGTTATGTAGGGCATTATTATTATTATCATAATTATTCATCAAGTTTAATTGGGGGTGAGAAGAAAAGGAAATCATTTCTCTTTGTGGTTAGATTGTGCTTTGAGTCTCAAGAAGAGCAGAGTATTTAAGAATAAATATCTTTTGTGGATAGAAAAATCACCTTTGAAGGTCGGGAAATAATGAAAAAATGAATAGTAATAGGTTTAAAAGTAGGAAGAGGAATTTGTTGAAGGTTTTAGAAAAAACAAGTAAATGAGAATTTGATCAAATAGAAGAAAGTTTTACTACTAAAGTCAATAGGGAATTCTGAAGAAACACCTTGATAGCCCTACCAGATCTCAAATTGTACTAGAAATCATCAATCATCAAAATCACTTGGTACTAGAGAAGAAATAGAGGGGTAGATCAGTGGAATAGGTTAGGTACTCAAGACACAGTAGTCAATGAATATAGCAGTCTACTGTTGATAAACCCAAGGATCCCAGTTTCTGGGATAAGAACTCATTGTTTGAAAAAACTGCTGGGAAAACTGTGTAACAGTGTGGCGGAAACTGGGCATAAACCAATGCCTGATACAGTACACAAGAATAAAGTCCAAATGGATACATGATCTAGGTATAAAGACTGATAATATGAACAAATTAGGGGAGCAAGAAATGGTGTATTTGTCAGATTTATGGATAATGGAGAAATTTATGACTAACAAGAGGTAGAGAGCATTATGAAGTACAAAATGGATTATTTTGATTACATTAAATTGAAAAGTTTCTGCACAAACAAACCCAGTGCAACCAAGATTAGGAGGGAAGTAGAAAACCGGGAAGGAATTTTTGCAACTAGTGTCTGTGATAAAGGTCTCATTTCTAAAATATATAGAAAATTGAGTCAAATGTATAAGAATACAAGTCATTCCTCAATTGATAAATGGTCAAGGGATATAAATAGGCAGTTTTCAGATGAAGAAATTAAAGCTATCTATAATCATATAAAAATGCTCTAAATCACTATTGATTAGAGAGATGCAAATTAAAACAACTCTAAAGTACCACATCACACCTATCAAATTGTCTAACATGACAAAACAGGAAGATGATAAATGTCGGAGAAGTTGTGGGAGAGTTGGAATATTAATTCATTGTTGGTGGAGCTGTGAGCTAATCCAACCATTTTGGAGAGCAATTTAGAAATATGCCCAAAGGGCTAAAAAAATGTGCATACCCTTTGACCCAGCAATATTACTTCTAGAACTGTATCCCAAAGAGATCATAAAAATGGGAAAAAGTTCCATGTGTACAAAAATATTTATAGCAGTTCTCTTTGTGGTGGCCAAGAACTGGAAATCAAGGGGACACCCATCAATTGGGGAATGGCTGAACAAGTTGTGGTATATGAATGTTATGGAATACTACTGTGCTATAAAAAAAGGATGAGCAGGAAGACTTCAGAGAGGCCTGGAAGGACTTATATGAACTGATGCTGAGAGAAAAGAGCAGAACCAGGAGATAATTGTACACAGTAACAAGCACAGTGTGTGAGAAATTTTTCTGGTAGACTTAGCCCTTCACAGCAATGGAAGGACTTAAAACATTCCCAAAAGACTCTTGAGGCAGAATGCCTTCCACATTCAGAAAAAGAACTATGGAATTGGAACACAGAAAGAAGTAGAATATTTTCTCTTATGTTATGTTTTGTTTTGTTTGAGCTTTTCTCATAGTTTCTTCTATTCATTTTAAATCTTCTATGCAACATGACTAATATGAAAATGTGTACAATAAGAATGTATGTATGGAACTCATATAAGATTGAATACAGTCTGAGGGAGTGGGGGAGGAACAGGGAGGAAGGAGGAAGAAGGAGGAGAAAAATCTAAGACTTATGGAAGTGATCGTAGAAAACTGTAAGCAAATTAATTAACTAATCTTTTATGCAAAAAAAATGAATGACTTTTTGTGAGGAGGAAGATAAGGGTTATTGCAGAAAGTAGGTGTCATAAAAATAAAAGCAATAACTATTTAAAAAAATAACCACCTTCAGTAATTCATCAATGATGCAACATTAAGTGTGGGATTTAATTTTGCTGGACTTGGCATATTTTTACAGGGATCAACCCCCTCAACCCAGTGGTGGAGGTGAAAGGGAAAGAAAATATATTTTGTTCATTAATTTTTTAAGAACGCAACAGTTTAAAAATTTTGTGTTGCCCATTTCCACCTGATTTGGTTAACAGTCTTCCAGAAAGCTATTTAGGGGATACAACTGACTTTCTCTTCCAGTGCCAACTGATTGTAGAAATATGGAAGAAATAGTTGATGGTATTTCACAGCAAGCATCATTCTTGGTTTTCTGTTTGTTTATTTATGTTTATATATTTTAAGTTTTCAACATTCATTTCCACAAAATTTTGAGTTCCAAATTTTCTCCCCATTCTCCCCTCCTCCCACCCCAAAACACCAAGCATTCTGATTGTCCCTTTCACCAATGTGCCCTCCCTTTTAACACCCTTCCTTTCCCTTATCCCCATCTTCTCTCTTGTCCTGTAGGGGAAGATAAATTTCTAGACCCCTTTACCTGTATTTCTTATTTCCCAGCTGTACACAAAAACAATTCTCAACATTTGTTCCTAAAACTTTGAGTTCCAACTTCTATTCCTTCCTCCCTCCCCGCCCATCGTCACTGAGAAGGCAAGCAATTCAATATAGGCTATATATGTGTAGTTTTGCAAATGACTTCTATAATAGTCATGTTGTGTGAGACTAACTACATTTCCCTCCATCCTATCCTGCCCCTCCATTTATTCTATTCTCTCTTCTGACTGTGACCCTCCCCAAAAGTATTTACTTCTAATTGCTCCCCCCTCCCATTTGCCTTCCCTTCCATCATCCTCCCCAACCTTCTTAACCCATTCTCCTCTATTTTCCTGTACTATAAGATAGATTTTCATACCAAGTTGAGTGTGCATGTTGTTCTTTCCTTGAGTCAAATGTGATGAGAGTAAGCTTCACTTTTTCCCTCTCACCTCCCCCCTTTTCCCCTCCATTGGAAAAGCTTTTTCTTGCCTCTTCTATGTGAGATAATTTGCCCCATTCCATTTCTTCCTTTCTCCTCCCAATATATTCCTCTCTCATCCCTTAGTTTTGTTTTTTTAGATATGATCCCTCCCTATTCAACTCACCCTGTGCCCTCTGTCTCTCTGTCTATTGGCCTGTCTGTCTCTCTGTCTCTGTCTCTCACTCTCTCTCTGTCTCTCTCTCTGTCTCTGTCTCTCTCTGTCTCTCTCTCTCTCTCTCTCTCTCTCTCTCTATATATATATATATATATATATATATATGTAGTGTGTGTGTGTGTGTGTGTGTGTATAATCCCACAAACTACCCAAACACTGAGAAAAGTTTCAAGAGTTAAAAATATTACCTTTCCATGTAGGAATGTAAACAGTTCAACTTTAGTATGTCCCTTATGATTTCTCTTTCCTGTTTACCTTTTCATGTGTCTCTTGATTCTTGTGTTTGAAAGTCAAATTTTCTTCTCAGTTCTGGTCTTTTCATCTAAGAATGCTTGGAAGTCTTCTATTTCATTGAATGACCATTTTTTTTCCTCTGAAGCATTATACTCAATTTTGCTAGGTAGGTGATTCTTGGTTTTAATCTTACTTCCTTTGATTTCTGGAATATTATATTCCAGGCCTTTGATCCCTTAATGTAGAAGCTGCTAGATCTTATGTTATTCTGATTGTATTTACACAATACTCAAATTGTTTCTTTCTAGCTGCTTGCAATATTTTCTCCTTGACATGGGAACTCTGGAATTTGGTCACAATATTCCTAGGAGTTTCTCTTTTTGGATCTCTTTCAGGAGGTGATCAGTGGATTCTTTCAATATTTATTTTGCCTTATGGTTCTAGAATATCAGGACAATTTTCCTTGATAATTTCATGAAAGATGATATCTAGGCTCTTTTTTTGATCATGGCTTTCAGGTAGTCCCATAATTTTAAATTGTCTCTCCTGGATGTATTTTCCCAAGTCAGTTGTTTTTCCAATGAGATATTTCACTTTATCTTCTATTGTTTCATTCTTTTGGTTTTGCTTTGTAATTTCTTGGTTTCTAATAAAGTCATTTGCTTCCATCTATTCCATTCTAATTTTTGAAGAACTATTATCTTCAGTGAGCTTTTGAACCTCTTTTTCCATTTGGCTAATTCTGCTTTTCACAGTGTGGAGAGAAAAATGTGAGTGGCAAGGTTGGAGGGAACAGGCTATGAAAATCTTTCAAAGTCAAACAGAGGATTTGATATCTGATAATGCTGGTAACAGGGAGTCATTGGAGTTGATTGAATTTGGGATAACATGACCAGACCTGTATGAGGAAAATTGATTTGACAGGAAATGATTGTTTAAAAAATTTATCCTTGTGGTAAACGTGGATCTGCCTCTCTTCAGATTTTGACCATTGTTCCTAATGCTGCTGTCTAGGGCCAGACAGAGTGACTATAGCCCCTCCATATGGCAGACCTTCAAATATCTCAAGATAGCTATCACCTCTCTTCAAGTATTCTCCATCTCAAACTAACTCCTATAAAATCTTCCATGCATTTTTATATATCAGTCTTGAGATCCTTTAACATTCTGATTGACCTTTTTCAAATATTCTCCATTTTGTCAAATTCTTTGCCAGAATTGGGTACAAGGCTCTTTATGTGATCTGATAAGGGTAAAGTACAAAGGGACTATTAACTCCCTCTTTCTGAACCCCAGATCTCTCTGTTCAGCCTAAGATCACATCAGCCCTTTGGATGCCATGTCATACTGTTGACATATTTTTAACTTGAAAAATCTGCTCAGATCTTTATTCAAATGAATAGTTATCTATCTATGTCTCCATATCTTGGAAATTTACTTTTTTAAACTCAAGTACAACTTGCTGTCCTTTATATTTTATCCTAATAGATTTTGTACAACATTTCACTTTGTTAAGGTCAGATCCTGACTGTTATTCAGTATATTATCTCTTTTAGTTTTATGTTATCTGTATGCTCTATAAGTATGCTACCTTGCATCACTTTAATCCAATTCACACACAAGTCACAATGTCACCTGTGGTGTCATCAGTCCTCTTCAAAAGCAAAGGACAAAAAAATAGACTAGTTTGTTCTTGTTATTATGCCATCTTGGTAAATACCTTTGCTCCGAACTAATTGTGTGTACTAGCTAACTATGAAAGAAAACTTACTGGCAGCTGATCATGAGCAGGAGTTTGAAGAATGTGTGCCCACAGAGTATCTTTTTAGCCTTAGGGTAGCCATTCCACCATGATATAACCTGAAATCTGTGAGTGTCAATGTGGGGAGGTAGCCTGGAGGTACCAGTGCTCTTAATTATCAATTGGGAAATGATTTGTATTATTCTTATAAGTTTGACTCAGTTCTCTATAAATTTGAAAATTCAGCCATTATCAGACCTATTTATTTGCATTTCTCTAATCCATAGCTTCTAAACACTCTGGCTTTTGACTTCATCATTCAACTGAAACTACTTTCTCCAAAGTTATCAATAATCTCATAGTTTACAAATCTGATGGCTTTTTCTCAAGGCCCATCTTTCTTGGCCTCTCTGCAGATTTTGACATTGTTGATAACCTTCTTTTCCTTGATACTTCCTTCTTTCTAGGTTTTTGTGACACTGCTCTCTCCTGGTTCTTTTCGCTCCTCAGTCTTCTTTACTAGATCTTCATTCAGGTCATGCCCACTAAC
This sequence comes from Bettongia penicillata ogilbyi, assembly GCA_023548195.1. Taxonomy (NCBI): domain Eukaryota; kingdom Metazoa; phylum Chordata; class Mammalia; order Diprotodontia; family Potoroidae; genus Bettongia; species Bettongia penicillata. The sequence continues at coordinate 3,249,970 of JAJHZJ010000468.1, forward strand.
AGTAGGTGACTCCCTAAGCCTCTGATCTGAGCCCTTTTCTCTTCTCCCTCTATATTATTTCACCTGGTGATCTCATCAGTTCCCACAGATTCAGTTATCTTCTTTGTGCAGATGAAATTCAGATTTATTTGTCCAATTCTAATTTCTCTTCTGGTCTCCATTTATACATATTAGACATCTAGTACAGGATTGCCATAGACATTTTAAAATCAAAATTAAAGTCCAAAATTTAATTATCACTTCTCTAAAACCTTCCCCTTCTTCTTGACTTCCCTATTACTGCTGAGCTCACCATCATCCTCCCAATTACCCAGGATCACAGCTTCAGTGTTATCCTTGACCCCTTACTCTCTCTCTCTCACCACCTCCCATATCCTATCAGTCAGCAAATCTTGTTAATTCTACTTCATTAACTTCTGTTGTATACCTCCCCTTCTTTCCATACACATAGCTACCACCCTGATGCAAAACCATATCACCTAATACCTGGATTATTTCAATAACCCTCTGGTTGATTTCTCTGCCTCAAATCTCTCCCCAAATCCATCCTTGGTTTAATTGTCAAATTGGCCTTCCTTATACACAGGTCTGGCCATGTCATTCCAAATTCAATCAGCTCCAATGACTCCTTATTTCCAGCAGGATCTGACATCAAATCCTCTGTTTGACTTTGAAAACCCTTCATAGCCTAACCCCTCCAATCTTACTGCCTTTACATTTTTCTCCCCTTTTCATAATTCATGATCTAGTGACCCTGTTTTCTTGATGTTCCTTGCACAAGACAATCCATCTACTCCCTGTGAATTTTTTCTGGTTGTCCTTCATGCCTGAAATTCTCTCATTCCTTGTCTCTACCTTTGGGTTTCCCAGTCTTTTTCTAAGTCTCAGCTAAAATCCTACCCTCTGTAGGAAGTCTTTCCCAGTCCCTTTTAATGCCAGTGCTTTCTCTCTGACATTATTCCTGTTTATCCTGCATATATCTTGTTAGTACAAAGTTGTTGGCATTTGCAGGCAGGAACTGCTTTTGCCTAACTTTGTACCTCAGTTCTTTTTTCATGAGTGCTTAATAAATGCTTGCTGACTTGACTTTACACTGTCCCTGGCATCTAATCTCAAAGCTCCTTTCAGATGTCCAGTGTCTCTTTCCTCCATACTTTTTCCCTCTATCAATATCTCTTAAGAAAGGTTTTTATATAGGTGATATATATTTCAGTGTGAATTCTTAATACATTACTGTCTACCTAAGGAACTTTGTATTTGTGTGCTCCTGTTCTCAAATATAATGAAGGGTTCCCCCCCACACACACAAAAGAAGGGAAGAGAGAAGGAAAAAAGTTTTGGGGCAGGAAGGGGAGCACAAGTAAAACCCCTGAAATTACATTAAATAGGAAGACACCCATTCCATTAACACGGAGTACATTTGGTTCAGTTCCAAAGTAATAATGAAAAACATATACTATGTCTGAGTTATCATAAATTCCAAATTAATGAAATGTTACTCTATATAAGCATGGCAGAATAATTCTTTTGGATTATTGACCATTGAAGAGATCACAAATTAATTACTTTAAAGTAATTACATTATTATCCTCCCCTATACAAGTACCCTAATAAACTACAAATTTTTCATGAGAAAATTTATTTAAAATGCCAAGAGGTCATAATTCATATGCTATTCCCTAGGCGATGCAGTGGAGAGAGCACGAGTATAGGAGTCAGGATGACCTGAGTTCAAATCTCACCTCAGACACTTGACACTCACTAGCTATGTGACCTTGGGCAAGTCATTTAACCCTAATTACCTCATCCTAGGTCATCTCCAATCATCCTGATGAATATCTGGTCACTGGATTCAGATGGCTCTGGAGGTGAAGTAAGACTGGTGACCTGCACAGCCCTCCCTCACTCAAAACAAAGTCAAGTGCAAATCATGTCATTATTTCTCTGATGGCATGGTCTTCTTCAGCAATGAAGGAGGAAAGCACACACAAAGTATCCATGCACATATTTAAATGTTAAAGATGTTTATTGAATCAATAAAACAGAAAAGAGTAAATAAATGTTTTACAAATAGAATTTCTCTCAGTGTAGTCAGGGAAAACCATACTCATTTAAACAACACGCACAAGAAAACATGGTGGAGTTTGGGAAGCTTTGGCTCATTGAGAAGTCAGTTCATATTTTTTCATAGAGTCTAGTAGAAGTGACATCTTTCATGGTGCATTCCTAGGAAGCAAGAATAGGTGAGGGTCAAAATCGAGATGAAGAAGGAAGGTGAGGGAGTGAGAAGTGTTTTATTATTTATTATAAATTTTTATTTATATAAGTTTTATTTTATTTATTAAATATTAAATAAACTTATTTATTAAACAAATAATTATTATTTGTTAAAAATATTTATTATTAATAAGTAAGGCAACAAGCCCAAAGAGATTAAGTGACTTGCTCTAAAATCACCTAAGTAGAAGTTCTTTTTTCCTCTCTCCTCTCTCAATTTAGTAAGAGAGTGGGAACAACCTATGCATATTTCTCCTTTACTAACATCAGCTCCAGGTAGATGCTACCTTAGCATATACACTTGAGTTCAGAGTGGGCCCAGCAGTCTATTTTGCTTTCTCCAAAGTGCCCAGGGGCAGAATTGGCAATTAGGTGTTCTATAGATCGAAAATAGAACCTGTGGTTGTCTGGGCCATAAATTTAGAGCAAGAAAGGACTTCAGAATTCATCCAGCCCAATACCATTATTTCATAGATGAGGAAATTGAAACCCAAAGAGTGGAAGTGATTATTTAGCTACTAATTGGAAGAGGCAATCATCAAACCTAGGCTCTCTCACTTTCCACACAATTCTTGCTTTCACAGCACAAGAACTCTGCTATAGTTAGTGATTAGAAATAACTCACCACCACAAGTTTACCATCCACTAGTTTTCTTGTTATTGTGGTTGATTTTCCATTCCATTTCTGCACCTGAACCAGTGCACCATCCTTTAAGGTTATGAGGCTCTGTAAAGCATTAAAAAAGTATGAGACTCTTGGTGTTCCCAGGAGAGACAGAAGAATTACCCACCATGTTTATTCTTACATGTCATTCATTTTCAATGGGTCAGTCATTTTTTCCCCTATTATCATAGCTTATGACACTTCTCAGGTGCTGTGTAGAAATGTATCCTAAAGGAGAATTCTTAACCAAAAAAGAAATCAAGGTAATAAGAAGATAAAATAAATAATTTCAATTACACCAAGCTGAAAATGTTTTACACAAACAAAAGCAATGCAACTAAGATAAGAAGGAAAACAATTCCCTGGGGAAAGAAAATCTTTCTATCAACTATCTCTGATAAGAATCTGATATTCAAGATATACAGTAAACCAATACAAATATATTTGACAAGGAACTACTAATGAATGGCTAAGTAGTCAAAGTGTATAAATGGTTCTCAAAAGAAGAATTATAGCTATGAACAACCATATAACAGATTGTTCTGTATTGTTAATAATAAGAGAAATAAATACAAGTCAACACAACTCTGAGGTTTCACTTCATCCCCAGCAAATTGAGGTGGGGGAGATGGCAAAGATGGAAATAGCTGATTTTGGAGAGATTACAGAAAGGCAAGCACACTAGTGCCCTGATGATAAAATAGCAAATTGATCATTAAGGAAAGAAAATTGAAATTACTGCAGACCTGGAGACTCTACTGCTCTACTGCGCAGCCCAGGGAGATGAAACATAGAAAGGAAGGTTCCATATGTGCTAAAATATGTATCACAGAGGTGTTTTTGTAGTAGTTGTGGTAAAGAACTGGCAACGTGGCGGATGTCTATCTATTCGGTAGTGGTTAAATAGACTGTGGTGCATAACTGTAATAGAATACTACTGTGCTGAAAGAAATCATGAATATGAAGACATAGAGAAACATGGGAAGACATGAAATGGTGCAAAGTGAAGAAAGTCGAGTCAGGAAAACAATATAAACCATAACTACAATAATGTGAATGGAAAGAGCAGAAAAGAAAAGAAACCAAATCATGACAACATTTGGTTCCACAGAACAGATCTGAAAATGTAATTGTCTTCATTTCATTGTGAACATGAGGGACTTTGGGTATGGAAAAATGGATCTTAATACTTCGTTGAGGTGTTGGTTAGTTTCCCTAAAGTTTTTTTCTCCTTTTTTTCCTTTGTTATAAAGGATGACACTCATGGTAGGCAAAAGGGAGGCAATTTTGAGAAATGAAGTTGATGCAAAACAAAGGAAACCAATAATTTTTATTAAAATAAATGTCCCTTAACATAAAGAGAACTGTGATTCCTCACCTTGACTTTTCTGTCATCTGCAGTGACTTCATCAAATTCCTGGCCCAATTTGAAAGAAATCTCAGTATTTTTAAAAGTACTTTCTGATTTAATGGTGATCACGTCTCCTTGCACGCTGATGATCATGCTGGGTTTGGCCATGCCTGCCACTTTTCTGGTGGCAAAGCCCACCCCTAAAAGGCAGAAAAGAGAATGTTTTGAGTTTTATATTCAATTCTACTAAGAGTAGACAACTGTAACACAACTCCAAGTTAGTTTTCTTCTAAGGATTTTTTAAAATTATTTTTATTATTCCTTTGATTCTAAAAAAGAATAAAAATGATAGTGAGTTCCTAAAAGGCCTTACTTATTTTTGCAGGAAAAATATACTGGGACCATTTGATGAATGAGATAATGCTTGAGAAACTATTTCACCTATTTGTTGTGATAGTGGCAGGCCCAATGGACAATAGTACATGTTCCATCTCTGATCCTGGTCACAGCATAGAGAGTAGAGATACTAATATATCTCTTTACAAGAACATATTATGAACATGCATGAGGGTCAGTATTATAAGTGATAGATAATATGGTTTAAAAAAAATCAAAGCTTTGTCAGCATCATTAGACACCAAACTTAGCCAACCCTCTCCAGACATGGGAACACATCAGAACAACCAAGGCAACATCCAGTACCTAGCACATAGCAGACACTTACTTAATACAGGCTTATATCTTGATTAATAAATACCTGGTTACATCGTAAGTGAGCCTTAGAGAGAGAAGTGTGACTGAATTCAAACTTTAAGTCTGACTTCTCACTCATAGCGTGTCGTTGGCCAAGAGCTCTTACCTTGTTTTGTGTCATAGTCCCTATTTATCTCTTCTCATACATACCCCTTCTCACAATAATATTTTAATGCGCAAAATAAAATATATTCCAGGTTACAAATGAACCTATTATATTGAAATGCAGCTATAAAATTTAAAAAATAGTAGATAAACCTTAAATTAATTATCCCTGTGATATGCTCAATCTAAAAAAAAAAGGAACCTCTTCTCTCTGTAAAGGAAGCATGGTTGCAAGTTGATCATGCTTTCTTGATTAGCCCTTTCTGTTGGTTATCATCTTACACTCAAGCCTCATATTTATATGCTTTTTCCCCAGTTATTCTGTCAGACTTTGTGTCTTGGCTTTATTTCTCCCAAAGACATGATATTTTCTTATTATTATTATAGTAAGGTACTCTGGTTGAGTGGATAGAGGGCCAACTTTGGGAACAGCAAGATCTATTTTCAAGTCCCATATACTGGCTATATGACCATAGGCTACTTATCTTTTCAATGTGCTCAAGCATCCTTCTAAAACTACAAATCATAGCACAATTGACAAAGTCAATTTGCATCTATACATAAGTGAATGGAGTTTCCACAACAGAAGTTCCCCCACCAATGAAATCACATTGATCCAGAATGCCACCAAATATCATCAGACCATTTGCTATAGAGTTTTCTAAGTTGGTTTAGAAAATATTATGAGATCCTTGTGGAGAAGAGAGCAGAGCAGCTACAGGGAAAAAGATAATGACGGGGCCTAGACCCATGATTTCACCAGTATAGGGAATTGGTGGAAAGGGTTTAGAAATTCCTTCTGCAATACAATGTGAGATTTTAAATTTAATTTATATCTAACAGATTGGTTTAGAGCAGTTGTGTGTTGGTCCTTTGTTCTCAAAGAGGACTATGACATCAGGGAGATGATGACACAAATTGTAGTTGACTTTGATTTGAATGAAGGAGGGCTGTGCAAGGTCACCAGCCTCACTTTCCCCACAAGAGCCATCTGGAGCCAGTGGCCTGATATTCATCAGGATGCCTGGAGGTGACCCAGGATGCAATGGGAGAGTCTGACTCATTTAGGCTAAGGTCTTTTCAGATTCTCATTATGAGTGAGGTCATGGCCATTCAGTGAATAGGCCTCTTTAAGAAGTAAGTCAAGGGGTGGCCCCTTTAAGAAAGGAAGAAAAGAAAGAAAGAAAGAAAGAAAGAAAGAAAGAAAGAAAGAAAGAAAGAAAGAAGGAAGGAAGGAAGGAAGGAAGGAAGGAAGGAAGGAAGGAAGGAAGGAAGGAAGGAAGGAAGGAAGAAAGAAAGAAAGAAAGAAAGAAAGAAAGAAAGAAAGAAAGAAAGAAAGAAAGAAAGAAAGAAAGAAAGAAAGAAAGAAAGAAAGAAAGAAAGAAGGAAGGAAGGAAAGGAAGAAGGAAAGGAAGGAAGAAGGAAAGAAAGAAGGAAAGAAGGAAAGGAAGGAAGAAGGAAAGGAAGGAAGGAAAGAAGGAAAGGAAGGAAGGAAAAAGAAAGGAAAGGAAGGAAGAAGGAAAGGAAGGAAGGAAGGAAAAAGAAAGGAAAGGAAAAAGAAAAGAATCAAACTGGGAGGTGAAGGTCCTCATCGCAGAAGAGAAACAGTTACTATTTACAATCACTCTTCATTATTTACTATTCACTATTTACATTCACTATTTACACATACATTCACAGGAGGGCTCAAAAAATAGTCATTACAAGGTGCTTGCTTAGGGACCTATTGTTGTCCAGTCTATGAGCTCCAGAGGGAAATGGGTTTAAGGTCAGGTCTTTGAGAAAGAAATCTACCCAATAAACCCCAAGTTAACTAGGCCCTCAAAATTTACCTTGTTTTGGAAAGGAAAAGGACAAGGAGAGGGAGAGGGCTTAGAAAACCACATATTAACATTATTCATATTCTGCTGCATTTTTATTTATTTTGTTAAGTATTTCTCAACTATATTGCAATCTGGTTCAGCAGCACTCAGGAACATATTTGATACCTCTGGCCTAGAGTACTGAAAGGTTATGTAACTTCCCCGAGGTCACCCAGCTAGTTTGTATCAGAGACAGGATTTGAACCTTGGTCTTCTAAACTCTGAAACCAGCCCTCCAACCATTCTACCACACTGACTCACCACAATAGATAGTATATTATTATGCCTATGGGAGAAATTAAATTAAAATTAAAAAGCTTAACAATATAACTATAAATTATTTTATATATAAACTATATATAACTAATATATATAATTATATGTTATATATTATATATAACTAATATATTATTATATATTATACTATATATTATATTATATATAATATATATAACTATAATTATTTTAGATTCCCAATTCCAGTCTAGGATGTCTGTATTGAACGTGGGAGGTCTATTAAAAAGAGAGGAGGGAATGTATTTTCCTGAGAAATGCCCCTTTTGGGGTTATAAATGGCTTCAATTCAAGTTATTTCAACAAGTATTTCTTAAGCATCTGCTGTGTGTCAAGTTTCTCAAGAATTCCTCCTTAGCTAACTAGACTGTAGCATTCCTATCTCCTGTATATCCCCCACTACTAATGATAATAGCTACCATTTACTTAACAGTTTGCAAAGCACTTTACAAAGGCACAAAGTATATGAAGGATTGGAAGCATGGTAGGCTCATGAAAAGAGAAAACACATACGTGGGAGTCCAGCCAGGAGATTTTAGGTCTGCTAAATATGTGACCTTGAACATATTCAAACTCTATGAGTCTCAGCTTTCTTGCCTACAAAATGAAAGGGTTAGCTAGCCTGGATAAGCTTTTGTCTCTCCGAGCACTAAAGTTTTGTGTTTTTATGCATATGTTGATATTGCTTTAATGATCTCAGACTCTAAACTTTATTTGCTTTACTTCCCTAGGGATTACAAGAAGCATCTAAATAGGGATAAGTGAAATAATGGCAAAGAGGGCAGTACTAGTGGGATCAGCCCTCATTTTGTACCCAGTTTGTCTGAAAAAAGCTAAGTAATGAAAAGGTAGGCAAATGGGGGCTCTGGCAAAATATGGAAACATTACTGATGCTTAATGAATGCAACAACAACATAGTAAGAAGATAGTATTCTTAAGAATAAGGAAATCTGAAATTTGACTTTTTGATTTGCCTCCTTGAATGACCTTGAGTAAGTCACATTCTCTCCTCACCCAAAGCTGTTTCTCAGGGTCTGCTCCCAGTCATTCTTATCACTTCTTGAGGATTAAAGAAGTAACCTAGCCTAGTGGAGAGACAGGAGTCAGGATGGCCTGGGTTTACACTTTGCTTCTGATTATATGTGGCCTTGGGCAAAGCACTCAAACCCTCTCCCCCCAAAGTGCAAATCTCTGAGATTATATAATTTGTAAAGCAGATGCCAATCTGCATTGGGAGAGAAAGTTTCTTTAGTGGCATTTCTTATGCCAGTGAAATAACAAGTCCAAATGGACTAATTAAAATTGGGGGGAATTAGGTGGTGCCTGAAATAAAGGAAGACCTGAGTTTGAATCTACCTTCAGACATTTCCCAGCTATGTGACCCTGGTAAGTCACTTAACCTTGTTTGCATCAGTTCCCTCATCTGTAAAATGAGCAGGAGAAAGAGATAACCATCCACTTCAATGACTTTGCCAAGAAAACCCCAAATGGGGTCATGAAGAGTCGAAAAAATGACTGAAAAACAAAATTTAAGGGCAGCTAGGTAATACAGTGGATAGTGCACTGAACTTGGAATTAGGAAGTTCATGAGGACCCTAGTCCCTCATACAATCTACCTGAAAAGAAAAGTTAGCCAGTGAGATGATGGTGTTGTATAAGAATCAATACAAGACCCAAAATTATGGGGGAGAGGATGCACTCTCACTATCTCTCTGTCTTAAAAAAATCCCATTTGTTTTTAACTAATAAAATAAGTACAGGTAAAGTATCTAAAACCTTCTTCAGTTGAATTCTTTAATGCTTCTGCTATATTATTTCAAATGGGTTTGTGTTATTAAAGTTCTAGTGCTTTGTTCTGACTTTAAATGGGAAATCTGGATTTAGCATCCACAAATCTCCTATAATTAAAATTGTAAAAAAAAAATTTCTTTTTAAAAAACTTTTTTGGAGGTGGGGAGGCAATCAGGGTTAAGTGACTTGCCCAGAGTCACACAGTTACTAAGTACCTGAGGTCAGATTTGAACTCTGGTCCCCCTGACTTCAGGGCCAGTGTCAAAGAACATTTCTAAGTCCTTCCAAGAAGGCGAATATGATGAATGAGACCTGGTCTCCCATAAAGCAGCCATTGTCAGAATAAGCCTGATAGTAAAATAATCAATATGCAACCTTGGTGACATTTATATGGCTCTCTAAACAATCTCTAGCTACAAGGGAAAAGCCTGATCATTTCAGCTATGCCTTCAACCTGGAAAAGAAAGTGAGAGTAGAACATGGCATAAATTAAAATGGCAAATTCACTATTTGCATTTCAAATGCAAACTGCTACACAGCTTCATGCTATACTGCAAATACATTTCTTTGTTTACATGAGTGGGCAGGCCATGGGCAATGAGCCCAATGAATCAAATGGATTAGGGAGAACAGCTCAGGAAAATACTTTCTGTTAGCTATTAAAAAAAAACAAACAAACTCTATTAGACCTTTTCACGCACAAAGTTTACTTTTCTAACTGAAAGCTTTAAAAAACAAATATGTAGAATACAGAAGCAAAAGACAGTGCAAACATATCCTCTGAAGAGGAATGAGTGTTTAATTAATGGCCAGCCTTCCAGAGCGAACAATACACTCATAAACCCCTTTACCCTAGAGAGAAAAAGTCATTCATTAAACAGGCAGTGCAAAGCTTATACTTACCCACTTCTTTCATGTATTCATCAAAGTTTTCACTGGAAGTAAGCTTCCAGGTTCCTACAAAAGCCTCACACATTTTGTGGGACTCCTGAGATTTCGACCTCAAGCAGAGAAAGGAAATAGTGGTTTTCAGGAAAGCAATGTAACACTCTTGAGCCCAGATAACTTCCTTTTAAAGATGTCTAGAACACGTGATACTTGTAAGAAACCAATTGGAAATATCTGGGCATTTGGTTTAGGACCAGTTTTTCTGTGTGTGTATATGTATGTGTGTGTGTGTGCGTGTGTTACAAATTCTTCAACTTTGTTTCCCTTTCCGGCATGTGGTCATTGGCTCTACAGCCAAAAAAAAAGAGGGGGAGGTAGTGAGACAGGGAGGCTCAAATCATTAGAAAACATGCAGAAGACAGAGTATTTTAAAGTCTTTGTTGAGGAAGAATCAGGCCCCAATAATGGAATTTCCTTGCAATATTTCCATGAATGTATATTTATCTGAGTGTACAATAGGACCCACATCTTGATGTGAACTTTACCACAATTCTATGGAGTAATTTTTTGAAGGTGTAATTATTTCTATTCAATTTGAAGAACAATGGACATGAATCCTAAAGTTTGTCCTAAAGCAGCTGGGAAAGCTCTTTGGGAGTAGATGTTATTTTGCCTTCACAATAATCTTAGGAAATAGGTGCTATCATTGTGCCCATTTTATTAGATTACTGCAGAAACAACTAAGTAAAGATAAATTCAATTGTTTTTAAAATCCTTTAATTCCACATATTATTTATGGGGCAGGAAGAATTCCACAATTATTCCACTGTTGTACATCTAATAATAATGATGACGATGATGATAATTCGCATTTATATTTGTTGTTCGGTTGTTTCTCAGCTCTTTGTGACCCCATTTGGAGTTTTCTTGGAAAAGATACTGGAGTGGTTTGCCATTCCTTCTCTAGCTCATTTTATAGATGAGGAAACTGAGGCAAACAAGCTTAAGTGACTTGCCCAGGGTCATGTAACTTCTAAGTGTCTGAGGTGAGATTTGAACTAACACAAATCTTCCTGACTCCAGTTCTGGCACTCTATTCACTAACCCAGCATTTATATAGCACCTACTATGTGCCAGTCACTACGTTAAGTAATTTTCATATATTGCTATTTTATCCTCACAAACACCTTAGGAGGTAGATGCTATTAATATGACTATCTTAGAGTTGAGAAAAATGAGGCAAATAGAAGTTAAGCAACTTGTCTAGGATGACACAGTTAGTATCTGGGGCAAGATTTGAACTTGGGTTTTTCTAACAGGCCCAGTGTTCTATCCACCATGACACCTACATGCCCCTGCTTCTAGGATTTTAATTAAAATAATGGGTAATATTTCAACCTTCCTTATATAGTTGCTCCTTAAATGAGGAATGAAAACAGTCTTAAATGACTTGGCAATTTTTACAGATCCCTTTAAAGCATGCCCATGTTCCTAACACTCTCTTACCCATAAAGATAATTAAATTTATTTGATAAACCACTCATGAGTGCCTAAGTCATAATTTCCCCTCTAGAAGACCATCCTTTAGTATATAGTCACCAAAATGTAGTCCAAAAGACTTGTTAAAGTGCTGCTTCTGACACTTAGTAGTAGCTTTGTGATCATGAATAAGTAATTAAACTTTTCTAAGACTCAGTGTCCTCAGAAGTTAAATGGAAATAATCATATCATAGTACCTTTGACATAGGACTATTGTGTGGCTAAAATGAGACAATGTACTTGAAGGCAAGTGTGTTATAAATGTCAGTTATTATTAAAGACCTCATTTTGCAAGAAAGTGAATTTTTAGGATATTATAATTAGAACCGAAGAAACTGCAGTGGCTTCTAGTCCTTCTCCCTCATTTCAGAATGGAGGAAATTGAGGTCCAGGTTGGCTAATGGCTTGCTAAAATCACAGAGGTAGCACATAGTAAAGCCATATTCAAACACTGTTTTTTTTTAATCTCTAATCACTGTACCACTTTGTCTCTTGTTTGAGGACAAGCCCATGGCAAGTTAGCTCACAATCTTAGCACCATCAGGACCGAGATTCCTGGTTCAATCACTTTTCACCAATTGCTTTTGCACTATTTCATGGTTAACTTAAACAAGAGAACTTGGCCATCCTGAAAATGTGTTCAATAGATAAGAGGAAAGAATAAAGTTAAAGAGATCAGAGCAAAGCACAACTAGCAACCTTGGCACCCAGAGCATGTAATGCATTACGTGCTCCCAGAACATCCATTTTACCCTTACCTCAGCTTTATAATTCATGATGTGCAAGTGACAGTAGTAATAAAGAAAAATGTCAGTTGAGTTGTAAGAAGGGTTGGTTTCTATAGTCGTGTGTGAAATTTTTTTACCTTCTAAATTTTGGAACCCTGAAGCAAAGCTCCCTTTGCCCTGCCATAGTTATGGCTGTGGTTCAGAACAAATTTACTGCTAACAGGGCAAAAATTTGTCAAGCAACATTTTATTAGGTAAATAGTGTTTTCTTCATATCTAAAGGACTACTTATTTAATAGGTGTTTATGAGTGAAGAAACAATTTGTTCAGGATTCTCTACAAAGATCAATGACACTTGCTGAATTAGTATAAATAGGAGCCTTTTAAGCCTATAGTAAAATGAGTGAGTTCATGGTTGTTAAGAATAAAATGAATATGGTAGGCTGTAATAGATTTTGAAGGAGAAATTTAAAACTAACAACCATATAAAGGAATTACATATGTTTGGCAATCACGACCACCTGAAAAAGCTCATTAAGTTTCTAAGTATATGTGCAATCTTACAGAACGCTACATGTTCTAATAAATAATAAATACGAAGACTAAAAAGAAATACAAAGAGATTTCAATGAAATGATGAAGAGTAAAGAAAGAAGAATCAAAATTGACAACTATAAAAATAGCCAATGGCAACAAAATATAATAATAAAAACAGAAAAAATTGAAAGGGACAGAAGCAAATATGGTATTTGCTTATTTTCTTAGGGTCTCTTACCATGTTCATGTTTGTTAACAGACTACAAATAGTTTGAAGCTTGTAGTTTTATGGGTGATTTTTAAAAAATTTTTATTTTGAATTCTATTTTATATTTGTTGGGTTTATAATAAGTTATTTTAAAATTAAAGTAAGACAAGTATAAACTAAGTGTTTCATTAGATGTTGTTGGCTTGCTTTTTCTTTCTCTGAACCTGCAGTTTTGTGGGTATAGAGAGCTTCTGGTGAAGAAGACTTAAGCAGGTCAAGTACCGTCTTCTTTGTGAAGCCATTCCTGATCCCCATCCCCATCTGTCAGTGCCTTCCTTGCCTCTCGACATTGCCTTGTTTTGATTTTGTATATTTCCATTCTACACTTATCACCCCCTCTTCTGGTCCCCCAGATTTCTCTCTTAACTTGCACTCATCAGCTTGGAGGTTAGGTATCTAGAATGTAACTGTGACCTCAGAATCCTTAGGTGTCTCTGTGGGGCTATACCCCTAGTATCTGGGTTTCCATCAACAATCAGCTAGTAGATTCAGCTAGCTCTTATCAAAGTCTCACTCAAAAGGCATGATAAAAACTCTCTCCTCCATAACTCAGGGTATTATAGATTACTACACACTGTGCCCATGGGGAGAATGGGCTCAAATTTGTATTACAGTGGTAGCAAGGCACAGCTGTAGGCAACAAGTGCGTCAAAGGATAACTCTTGGTACTGTTGAGTCTGGAAGCCCTGTACTTCTCTGTTGATTTCTCACAAAGTTCACAGCTACATCTGGATTAGACAGGTTGCTCCAGGCTACTGTGGGCTCCTAGGATCTGCCCCTATGTTTTGAATTCATAGCTAGCACTTCTCTCTACCATGAGGAATCTCATTCCCTGAAATTGCCTCTTCCTTCAGGGAACTGCTTCTCCAAATCCTCCACATTCTCCAAATCTCCAACTGGCTTGTTTGTCTATTCTGGATGCAAATGCTTCACGTGCTGCTTGTGATTGTCACTCTAAAGATACTGATGCTGCTACCTCACAGGCCTTACATAACCTTGAGAAAGGCAGGTCTGAGGAATGTCTTTTTTTAAGGTATTTAATCTTTTCTTATCAAAAATTCAAGTTTATATAATAACTATTTTAATATACTTATTTTAAAGTGTTTACATGCACTTGATAGATTGCCTTCCCACTTAAGTGATTTCGATGCCCTTTCTGTTCAGCCTCTGATATTACAGAAAGAAAACGTTTTCTTCTGACAGTCGAACATTTCGCTGAACTGTATTCACCTAGGAAACTAGGCTTCGATGAAAATGGTACAGAATTCAGGAAACAGCTGCCCTAAATACATGAGGCCTGTATATCGCATGCGAAGACTGCAAGCAACTTAGAGCAAAGACCTATATCTTATTTATTTTGTATATACCTCAGCATTTAACATATTGCCTTGAACATCTACAAACCCATAATATTTGTTGAAGATGAACCCCAATAAATGAGTGACTGATGAGTTCATAATGATTTGGGGACCTGGCTGCAATGTCTGCATAGTATTGACATGACTGTGTCCCTACCCTAGCTTGGACAGATGATTCACTCTTATTTAGCCAATTTGGCATTGTCCTTTGCTCTACTTCTTGTAGCTCCAGAGGATTGTTTCATTCTGACCTTTGCCGATGTTTACTTCTTTTGGAGGAAATGAAGGCACTTTTCCGACAGTTTTAAAATGGAAAAAAGGAAGTATGCCCAATTGCTGGATAATGAGACTGAAATTCTGCTGCCATATCTAATGAGGAAAATAAGGCTATTTAGAGAAAAATAACCTAGGAGAAGAGAGTGTTTCCAGAGAATATATGTAATAGGTCAACAATAACCAAAAAAAAAAACCAATTCTCAGAATTGATCATTAAAATTCATATTCAATTTTCAGTCCATGGGCATTACTACTGGAGTATATATTATGATGTGAGCCTTAAATCAAAATGGCAATATTAGCATTTAAAAACTTCTTTAATGTTCTCATCATAAATTAGTGAGAGGAATTAGAGTAAGAGTCTTCTTACATTTGATATTCTAGAGACAAGGGAAATGGAAAATAAATGACATTTTGTGAGAATTATATGTATATTTACCATATTATTTGACTAAGTGAAAAAGTATCTATTGAGCATTTACTTTGTACTAAGCTCTGAGCAAAGTAGTGGTGATACAAATATAAAAAGAGATACAGTCCCTGTCTTCAAGTATCCTCACAGGGGGAGACAATACACTGTGGAGCCTGAAGACACCTCCTCTTGGACCTGACCCTGACTTCTTAGACTTGAAAAACCATGCCGTCTCTCCTTCTGCCTCATCTTGTAATATCTTTGAGTGCTGTGTGCTCCTAGCCCTTGCAACAGCCCATCACTCCTATATCCTGTTCACCTAGGAATATTCCATAAGGCCCACTCTGCTTCTCACCAACCATTTTGTAGAAAGGCCCAAGTCAGACTGTCTTCATTCTTCTGGTCTTTTCTGATATTCTGGACCTCTGACTGGGTACCCTCCTTCCTTCCCCTTTCCCCCATCCCACTTCAGCCTCCCTTTATGTATCATCTTCCCCTATTAGAATGTAAGGTCTTTGAGGACAGGAACTCTTTCTTTTTGCTTGTATTTTGGACTTCAGACTGAGAAACTTTCTTACCATGGAAGGTTCCTAAAGCTTAGGGAGAGAAGGAGTGAGAAGGAAGATGCTCAGAGTTTAGCACTGTACCTGGCACATTGTAAATGCTTAATAAATTCCTTCTTCCCTCCCTTCCTTCCTCCTTCCTTCCTTCCTTCCTTCCTTCCTTCTTTCCTTCTTTCCTTTCTTTCTCCTTCACTCTCTTCTCCCTGATTATAAGTTACTTGACAGTAAGAGATCACATTATTTTTCACCTTTGTATTCCAAAAATTCAACAAAATCTTTGTGATTTGATCAGTGAGAGGGGTGCTTCATGCGGAAGACTCACTCAGTTGAAGCACCCTGGCAATCGATCTTTAACTGAGGGTTTCAGAAAGCGGCCTGTATCACGTGTGCTCCATAGTCATCAAGCTAATAAGTGGCAGAGAAGGGACTTGAACACAGTTTTTACCCACTGCGAAGTTGGTGATCAACCTAGTTATTCTATGAAATCTTTCATCTTTCCCATAAGTGATGCTTAGCTAACATTTGGTGAAACTGAGCTGGTTCCTATGGATTAACAAAAGAAATGGTTCTCAAATAGTGCTGTTCGGTACATGATGAAAAGCTGAGTTCCCATTCCAGCACCCAAAAGAACTCTAGAACCAAGGATAGGTATGTGTACTATCAGAATTTTCATCCATAATAGAATGTTCAATTTGGAAGAGACCTTCAAGATTATCTACTCTAACGGAGACATGTTTTTTTTTGAGGCAATTGGGGTTAAATCACTTGCCCAGGGTCACACATTAACAAGTGTCTGAGGTTGGCTTTGAACTCAGGTCCTCCTGACTTCAGGACCAGTGTCCTATCCCCTGTGCCACCTAACTGTCTCATTAATCTGATCATTTTAAAGATGAGGATACTAATGCCCAGATAAATGGTGACAGAACCAGACAATAACTGCTATCTTCTTGCTTCCAAATGAGACTCTTTTGACACTGGAAGTATTGAGGAAACTTTTCTGGAAAAGTATTGTTTTTTAAAGTGGTTTAAACTCTATAGGAGTACTTTGTGGTGACAGAAAGGAAATACAAGGAAGGAAAGTTTTAGATCTAATTCTTCTAGCTTTCTATGTTTTGCTAAACAGGAAAAAAAAAGGAAAGTAGAAGTTTTGGAAAAGGTCTGTCTGCTTCAAGGAGGTTAGGAATGGTTACAGAGCTCAGCAGAAAGAATCTGAAAAGGGACCATTTGGAGGATAATTCAAAGAGACTATGCATGTGTCCTGAAGCTAAAAAGAAACTCCTACCTGTGACTGGTATTTAGGAAAATATAAAACAAGGAGCAGGGCAAGCAGCAATTGTTCTCGTGGTGCAGCGAAAAGAATGTGGGAGCTAGGTGTGAATCTTGGGCCTGCTTTCTTCCACCTACATCATCAGCATGAGCTTTTCCTTCTCTGGGCCCTCAGTGTCCTCTTCACCTCAATGAGATGATTGGAGAAGATGACCTCTAGGGTTCCTTCCGGCTTGAAATCTCTCTCTATCCCCCGACTTCAGGAAAAGCTAGTGTGCCTGTCTTTTTGCTGCCCTTCTCCTGCACAGTGTCACCCAGTGAATTTTACTGTAAGAAGGAACTAAGTAAAGAGAGCCAGCATTGGGGGACCATATTTGCAATTTGGGTGTTCGTTCCCTTCCTTGATGTCAATCTTTTATCTCTGAATGGAATGTACATCCCTGCAGTTTTTCAGTGATTCCTCAGGATTATCATGATGTCCTTTCTCATGATGTAAGCTACAGAACCCTCAGAATGGGCCTGCTAGTTCAATCGTTACTATTAGAAAATGATGAATATGCTTATGTAGATATTACTACAACTTGTAAAAGAGGAAAATAGAATATAAGCTCCTTGAGGGCAGGCCAGTACTGTTTCACTTTTATCTTTGTATCCCCAGTGCGCATAGGCAGCTAGGTGGCACAGTGGAGAGAGCATTGGGTCTAATTCAGGAAGACGCACTTTCCTGAGTTCAAATCTGGCTTCTGACACTTATTAGCTGTGTGACTTTGTCACTTAATCTACTTACCTTAGTTCCTCATTTCTTAAATGAGCTGAAAAGGAAATGACAAACCTTTCCAGTGTCTCCAAGAAATACCCCCAAGAGGGGGTTTATGACCATAAACAGTGGAACATGACTGAACAATAGCCACTTTCCCAGTGCCAGCATGGAGTTTTGTATATAATAAGTGCCTAATAAATGTGTGTTGAATTTAATTAAATCAGGGAGAATCCTGTTAAAATCTTACTCATCATTTAAGGTCCAATTCAAATTTTCTCTTTGAAGTCTTCCTTGATCCTCCTACTCAGCAGTGATTGACCTTCCTCCAAGACCACACATAGCACTTTGATCCGAACCTATCATATCACTTTTTCTATGACAACTGATTGTGATAGTTCCCCAAAAGAATATGAGCTCCTTGAGTGCAAAGATTATCTTTTGTCTTTCTTTGTATCTCTAGCACTTAGCAAGGTGTTTGGCACATAGTAGGTGCTTAATAAATACCTGCTGCTGCCTGTAAGCCCCATGAAAGCAAACCTTGTGTCTGATTTCCTTATTACATGCTATGCTATGCAAATGGCAGGCATTTAACTTATGTTTGTTGAATTAAATTTCCTTGAGGCCATGAAAGAGAATCCAAACATTCAGATGAAGTCAAGAATCAGGCTCAGAAATGAACAATTTATTAAATAAATAACATTACATATGGAATTCAGAGTCTGCAGCCCCATGACAGAAATGCACCTGGGATTTCTAATAGTCTTTCCCTCAATGCCTCCATCTGAAGATTTTCTGCATTTTAAATATCACAGACATTTAATAAATGTTTACTGAATTGAGTGCTTTATTAGGATCACATATTTAGGCCTGGAAAGAACCTCAGAGAACATTTAATCCACATTTTGAAGATGAAGGCAAAAGTAACCAAGACCCAGACAAGTGAAATGATTCATCTAAAGTCACATAAGTGTGAGAAGTCACAGAACCCTGTCAAAAATTGATCCACTACCCTCAGATCTGACTCTTTAAAAGAGAAATGTCTAAGACAAACTTGGAAAATCCTTAAAGAGTTAGGGTTTGAACTCCTGTACTCAAGCTCCAAACTGAGTGCCTTTCCTACCACAATATGTTGCCTGTGACTGTCTGTGACTGTGAAGTCAAAGATATTGCTGTTTTTTTCTTCCTTTTTCTCCATTCCAACAGAACTACTCCTCCACTCCAAATCACTGCCATCTCACACCTGAATCATAGCATGTAAGAACAGTCTCCTAGCTAAATTCCTTGACTTGAGTCTCTCCTCCCTCCAAATGACCCCATCTGCCACTTTCAGGTTCAATTTTCTTAAACACCAATTTTCATATCACTCTTTGCCTCAAAAACCAGCATTTGGGGATCCATAGCACGCTAAGTTCTAAGTCCTTTTATCTTCCTGACTTACAAAGTTTTTTGTAATCTGGCCTCATCCAATCTATCCATTCTTACTTTTACTACTCTCAATACAAACCCCCTGCTCTAGTCGAATGTCTCCTTCATGCCAGCATATGATCATAGTTGCAATAAAAAGCCCTCACTCATATTAGTCTCCAAAATCTGGGATATTATCTTCCCTGCCTCTCCTTTCTGCCTTTCCATCTCATCATTCAGGGCTCAGATTAAGCTTTGCTTACTTCCAGAGACCTCATATAGCAAAGCCCTTATATTGTTCCAACAAATCTCCCCTACTGCCAAACTGCTGTAGCCCAGTACCTGGATCATTCATCCTGGTACCTAATCAGATGTCACCTTGCCTTATCATTGAATGATTTTACGTCTTGTCTTTCCAAACAGATTGTGGCTCCTGGAGGACAGGAGTCTTATTTCATACTTCCTTAGAGGCAAATCTCTAACCATTTCAGATGGTAAGTCTTTTTGCTCTGATAAGCATTTAATAATAAGACAGTATCTTAATGTGGGTGATGAATGATTTTCAGGAATGTGTTCGTCAGCTAGTAAAAGAGATTGCTTAGCCAAATCAGACTTGGCCATCTACAGCCATGGGAATGCTGTACCCAAGAGCACTTTTTGTATAACATCAGGCATTCCTACTGAGGTTGAGAAATAAACTCAGAGGAAACCCTGGCAGAACATCCCTATGAGCCTCCAGAGAACACTCAAGAAAGAGAATGAGGATGCTTTATCCAAATTAGAACACTCACACTGACAAACACAGGGTGAAACCACATCCTGATAACACAATGTTACACACAATAAGAGCATACTCCTCCACTGTGCTTTAGAGTTGGCACAGCACTAGTATCACAGTAACCCTGGGAGGGAAGGAATTGGTGCCATGGATAGAGTGTTGGACCTGGAGTCAAGACCTGAGCTCAGATCTCACCTTAGATATTGCTTAGCTGTGTGTGCCTGGACCTACGTCCCAGGGTTGTTGTAAGGATCAAAGGAAATGATACGTGGAAAACACTTTGAAAATCTATATAGAAATAATATATATATAAAGAGATATAGCTATCTCTGTATATGTATTTTTATATATATATATATATATATATACATATAGAGAGAAATCTCTTTATAGGTGTATCTCTATGAATAGAGATCTCTATTCATAGAGATACACCTATAAAGATATATATATATATGTATACATATATATATACACATCTCTATGGTGATGGATCTCTTTCTATATATAGATATATACACATATATGTATATATAGTTTATACATATACACACATATAAATACACACATATGTATAATATAGCACCTACC
Source organism: Bettongia penicillata ogilbyi (assembly GCA_023548195.1). NCBI lineage: Eukaryota > Metazoa > Chordata > Mammalia > Diprotodontia > Potoroidae > Bettongia > Bettongia penicillata. The sequence continues at coordinate 3,270,435 of JAJHZJ010000468.1, forward strand.
TGCTAGGGTTGTTTTAAGGATCAAATTTTAAATATAGATATATACATACATATATACACGTATACACACATGTATTTTACATATATACACTTATAAACTCATTTCATCTTCAAAAATTGCTGGAAGGTGGGTGCTAATAATATTCCTATCTTTCAGATAAGGAAACTAAGAAAAAGAAATGTTGAGGGACTTACCCAGTCTTACACAACCAATAAATATTCAGGGCAGTATTAGCACTCAGGTTTTCTTGACTCCTCCCATGTACAGAGCTCTATCCATTGCAACACCTAGTTTCTACTACCTATATAAATGTTACTTATTATCAATTACCTGATAATAATATTTATCCCCATTTTACAAACCAAGCATCAGAGAAATTGCTTTTTGCCCATAGTCACACAGCTAGTAAATGTTTGAGGTGAAATTTGAGCCATATTCTTTTAAACTCAAAGTCCAACAGATTCATCCATTAAGCCATGCTATCTCTGGACATAGATTGTATTAGACCAAGAACTATTTGCATTGACTACTGCTTCTTGAAAACGGAAGAAGATATTATTAAGTTTTGTGGTTCCCCCTCAGTCTAGCAGAGTGCATTGCACACAAGGGGAAAGGTTTAATAAGGGCATGACCATGTTAATTGTTTAAAGGAGTACCAGCATTGAAGTTTGATGCACATGCAAGGTAAAGAACATAAATAAAAGTTTCTGCCAGTCTAGTAAAATAGTATTTTGCAATGGAAATATGAGTCAACTCTTGGTGGCCGCTGAATAGATCAACCATTTGTTATGTTTCAGGATCATAAGAGACAACAGCGAAAAATAACTGATGGACAGATTGTGTATTCCATTGACACCTTCACAATGTCAAGAGAAATGAGGAAGGCCTGGTGTGACAACAGTCACATAGGATTAATAGGCATGTGTGAATTATGATTTGCATTGTTCAGAAGGACACCTGCATGGATCAGTTCACAAATCTGTTGCAGAATCAAAGTATTAGCAAAGTCACTTTTTTAAACATGAAATAAATTTCTGAGGATATCCCTTTTGCCTTCTATTGTGTTTTTGTACATTATAAGAGCTAGGATACTTTGTCCCAAGGGTAGAAATTAGGGGCAGGAGGGAGCTCGTGTGTACATGCGACCTGTATTATTTTTAAGTATTGCTCCTAAAAATTGGCCTCAAGTTCCAATTAAAGAGTTTCTTCACTGAGATATTACCCTGATAGCAGTGATAAATTAAGATGCAGACATGACTGGGTTCTGGAAAACTATATCTACAAAATACAAGTTTTGGCAGGTACAACCAAACTAGAAAAGTTTCCAAAATGGGACCAGACTGGAGACAGAAAGTATTTTTGACTGGTAAGGACCAGACTCTCTAAGTCTGGAGAGGCATCACCCAGGCATTGGTCATTAGACAAAGAAGATTTTCGATTGTTGCAATTCACGAAGATGGTCAAATAAAGCGGACAGGGTTTTAGCTTTCCAGGGGACAAGGGATACCCAGATAGAAGATCTTCATGGTCTGCATGTTTCAAGAGCGGTTGAGGTTATGCTCTTAAGATGCTACTCTAATATCTTGAGCACTCTTTGGAGAGATTTCCTAACTCTTTGTCACTCTCAGTTAGACGATAAGCCCTGAACTAAAGAATAAAATCCTCACTTAGGAAAACTTCTGAGGTTAAAGATTTTTTTCCTCTTCCCTTTACTCCATTGTATACTAGGTTTATATGATGCATTTCTTTCTCCTTCCAAACTTAGCCAAGTCAAGAAAGCAGTGACCTACTGTATCCCTGGGGAGGGCCATGTCCTAAAACATTTCTAATCAGTACAAAGTTGACTTTCTCTTTACCCTGGTCCTTCTGGGCAGTTCTTTAGTTTTTCCCTGACTTCCCAATCACTTGTGTATAGTCTTTCCATTTCTTGCCCTTTCCCCTAGTCATCTTGCCAAATTATGCAAATGTAGTTCCTACTTCCCCACAGGTCAACCCCTGACACATAGTTTGCTTCTTTCTCATTGGGAGTTATTTGTCCCACGTCTCCTCCCCATCAACTCCTTCCACCACCTTTCACACTAATTCTGATTTACTCAGTCCTACAGGGGATAAAATAGAACAAAATTAGCCCAGGAAGACACTCTCATTTCCTTTTTCTGTGATTGTTCCTCCTGTCTACATAGATCTTGCCCATGTGGAGGGGGCGTGCAAATTTCTGTCATGTTTAGCATTTTCTTTGTTGAAAAATGCTGCACACCATAAGTGAATCATAATAACTGGACCAGAGTTCACCAAAGCTATCATCATAGCTACAAAGATATGAGAAGCATAAGACTGGACTTAATAGTATTCTTTGGCCTTAAATGAGTGCACTACTAATTAGGATAATTAGATTCTGGCCAGGTAAAAGACATAGGAATGAAAAAGGAAAACTAAAAGGCATCTAAAGAGAATAGGAGAAAGAGACTTCAGGTGTTTTGTAAGTAACTTTATTTGTATTATTCAGGTTTCTCTGCTTTTCATAAGATTTTTACTAAGAATGCTTCATTTCCTCTAAATACAAGATTAAGGTTAGCTTTAGTTAATTTAAGGCTACTTCTGTCCTCCTAAGCCATTCTCAGTACTGTATCATCACAAGAATAGAGAGAAAACATAAGGAAATTTAACATCCCTATTGGGATGACAATCATAGGTTTGCAGGTTGAGTCCCCAAAGGGTCGACTGCTTGCACAGCTTCAAAGGTGAAGTACTCCATGAGCCCCCACCAGTGAGCTTACATTTAATAAAGACTCAGTTAACTCAAAGCAAAGTCATTTACCAAAACAGCATAGTGACAATACTAAGTACCAAAAATTCTCCCCATAAGACTGTGTGTATTTTTCTACAAATACACACAGCATCTTTAGGAAGACTAGAGACAAAGTCTGTACACTGAGAGTGAAACACAAAGATGGAGAATGCACATGGCCAAGGCAATTCTGGCCTCTAGTGCTAGAGGGTCCCAATGTCCTTTCTCTCTGTGGGAAGTCCTCATGCTGCTCCCCACTGGGAGTAGCATCTCTGCAGGGTGGATTGCTCAGCTAAGCCCCTTGGATTTACTCCTCTCTGTAGCTGTATGATCAATTGCCAGTGTCAATTCTTTCTAATCCATAGCTCTCTTCTCAGCAGCTAAAGGTCACTCTTTGAAGCTCTTTTTCTGTGTCTGTATCAACATAAAGAATTTGTGTCTCTGCTCCCAGTTAGATGTGTCCAGGAGTGTGTTGATAAGTGTTTAACAACTGCCTCTCCTCTCCCCTCCCAAAAAATGTACCCACAACACACTTTTAACCTGCATTATTAATATTTTCTCCATCGTTTTCTTAAGTCTAAATAATCAAGAGGACAATATACCAAGCCCATATATAGCATTCTAAGGTATAAATGCTAAATTTAGTCTGCTAAGCTGGTTCTAGCTGATTGTGAGATACCCTTTGACTCAACTGTGCCTTGAACTCTCTCAAACTGTTTATTATAAGATGTGATATCTCTTACTGGACAAGTAGGTGCAAGATGCCAAGCTGGGGAATGGAAGAGGAAGAAAAATCCCCTTCCTCCTTTCTACCCTCTAGTAGAGACACAGGAGTCATATTCTGCAAAGTTGCTTTCTGTCTTGAACATCTCAAACTCTTGAACTATCCTAGGGCTATAAAGCTAGTATCCAAGAGTTATTTAGTGCATGGCCAATTTTCCCAACAATGGCCAACTTCCCTTGAAATTCAATCAAATAATATTTTATGCTTTGTAAAGGGGATGACAATGTGAAGAAATATTTTTACACTTCATCAGCATGTAAATGCCTCACTACTTTGGTCATCTGCCCTTTGCTTTCTATAATTACATTATTTATCTAAGAGGCTTAGTGTTGGGAGGAAGGGATGGAAAAAAGACAACTAAATCCACTAACCGTTGAGAAGCTTAGGATGTTAAAACCTGAAGGGACCTCAAGGATCACATTATAATAGGATATAGAGGTGGGCTAGACATTACAGATAATCTAATTCAAATTCCTTACCCAACATCCTACATCTTCAAGAGGCAGTATGGAACACTGGAAGAATACTAAAGTCAGATGACATTGTTTCAAATCCAAGCTCTTAGATTTACTGCCTATGAGACCTTCAGTATATTACATTGCCTCTCTGGGCCTTTGTTAGATCATTTATAAAATGAAACTTCAGGAATACATGATCTATATAAAGTCCCCTCTGACTCCAGTTAATATGTACTTATATTTATTACTTCCTTTTTAAAATATCCATTTATATACTTTGTTCTAGATGTAATTTTCGTCTTCTGAGTCATATTTTTAACTTTCTAAATTATTTTTTATCTCGGTCTGTATTACCTCCAAAGGGGTCATTCCTACAACCAACAATGGCACTAGTAGATTAGGTCCTGTCAACATGAACTTTGTAATGCCTATAGATAATCTGGAGTTTCCCTTATTTTACAAGGGAGTGGAACACTGGAGTAACACAATAAGCAGCCAATAAGAAGGTTTTCTGAAGCCCAGAGATGTTTGACATACTAGTGATCCTTTGAGAATGAAATCTAGCCAAATATGAAGATGCATGTAGCTGCTAGAAACCACAGAACCAGCTTTGATCAGCTCAAGGGCAATCTTGGGTAGAAGTTATGAAGTCAAGATTTTGCTTAGGACTTTCTAAACCTCTTGCTGCCTGGCTTATTGCGTCTACAGATATCTTCTCCTTTAACCTTTGCCCCCCACCCAAAAACTTCTAGAAACTATATTACCTCACCCTTTTTCCACTCTTCTTTTGAGCAGCTGAGAACTCTTGCTCCCTCTCTGCTCCCTTGCAAGCTTCTTCTCTTGCAAGTTCTTCTCAGACAATAAATGCTTTTCAATCTGTGATAGGACTCTTTCATTTAGGGTCCCTCTTTTGGGGCCTCTGGTCTTCTTTTAACAGTCCTAAATGGGATGGCTACAAGTACTCCAAGGATTCTGGGAGTACCTGTATGCATTTGGTTTTCCTCCTAACACATGAGCCCCCACTGGATTTACTTCTCCCATAAATGCACACAAGAGTCTGTGGAGAAGAGAGTGGGCACAAATTTGAAATACAATAGCAGTAACACACATATATGGGGACACAAGGTCCAGCAATTCATAGTCCTAGAACTCTAAGGACTCCATGCTCTTTCTCTAGAGGGTCTTCATAAAATTTGCTGTTTAATTGGCTCCTCAAAGGGCACAGAATCTTTCTTGGATGGGAAACTTGATTGATCTTGCACCTTATTTGATGTGACATGTTCAGTGCATGGGACAATCCTCCTCTAGGATGGAATGAACAGGTTGATCAGCCACCCAGCTATACCAGTCTCTGGAGCACTGTCTGTAAATTTAAAAAAAACAAAACATGTGCTCACGTTTCTGTCTCTTCTAATTCTGAAAAAAAATTACACAGCTTAAATTTCATCTCCATTCACCTCCATGACTCTGGCAACTTCCCTCCATATCTCCCATTTTTTTACAAGGTAACATTTCCAGACCTATTCTCTTATTTTGACACAAGTTTCCTGAAATTCTAGCATAACTTAGTTCCCTTCCTATCACACCAGGTGGCAATTCTCCAAATTTCTCCACCATGACCCAGAAATCTCTTCAACCTTCCCTCTACTTAGATGGCTCCTCCCAGAACCTCCATTTAAGAAGGGCACCAAGATCAGCTGACTCTTCATTTCCCACAGAGCTGCATTCATCTAGATTTTTCCACCATACTCCTGACAGAAAAAAAATGTTAATATAAGGACATAAATTATTACTACCAAATGTAATGTTAGCTGCCGCTCCCTGAATGATCTCAGAAATGTCAGAATGTCAGTAGCATTCCCAGCAAGATAGCATTGATTGCATTGAGATGAGTCAGACCTTAAGTCCCAGCCTGAGATCTTGCCTTGTGGGGAGACTGGCTCAAGCTGGATCTAGGCCTCTAATGTCCTTGTGCCTTTCCATTGGGATTTATGGCATGAAAGGCAAAATAGCCAAAATGAAGTGATTTTCCTTGCTCCGATTGCTGAGGGCTGCTGGGATCTGATGACCAAATCTTGCTACCTCAAGTCACCTCTATTTTCTCCCCCTCTCCTACTAAAACTATATTTTTTTCAGGATGTAGCCTTCTTATGCTGGATACCTTCTTTCTCCTCTTTCTAACTTTTTATGTAAGCTCTTTGACGTCAAGGACTGTCTTTCTTTTTGCTGGTATTTGTATCTCCAGCTCAGCAGAGAGCATCTGGCACAAGGTAAGCCCTCAAAAAACGCTTATTGAATGTCCAACTGCCTGAACAACAGCTCTCTTGCCTTGTCTGCTCTGTGCCCCCAGAGTATCCCCTGAAAAACTTCATTAAAGACCCTGATGTGTCCCCATGACAACAATAACAACATTAATTCCTATCTGTGATTGCCTCTGTTCCACCTTCCCTCATCTCTTTTTAAAATTTTCAACCCAAAACATAGTTTATCCAGAAAGGTTTTCTCTAATTTAAACCAGCCATCCTCTAAACTGCCAGCAAAGCTTGCAATTCTCCCTGGTTCCTCAAGGCACTTGTGTAGTTGATGTGATATTTGTGGGAGCGTGGGAAATAGAAGTTGTTTATTGTCTTGTCTTCCTTTTTAGATTCAGAGTTCCCTGAAGTAGGGGCCATGCTAATTAAGGGGTAAGACAAATCAAGTCTAAAATAAAGGGAGACCATCCCTTCCTTTGAATCTAGCTCATTGTTTAGGGGACTCAGAAGAAAAGTATGGGAGAGAAGAGGTATTAGACTAATTACCAAACTGAAGGTCTACAGAACTATTGTGCTGACCTCATTGTCGTATGCCTGTGAAACATGGACAGTCTACCAGTGCCAATGCTAGGAAATTGAATTGTTTCCATTTGAACTGAATTGCTTCCATTAGGAAGATTCTGAAGATCACCTGGCAGGATAAGGTACCTGACCCTGAAGTCCTTACTTGAACTAAACTGCCAAGCATTCAAACCACGCTTCAGAGAGCACACCTCCTATGTGCTGGTCATGTTGTTAGAACGGAAAATATGTGCTTGCCAAAAAGACTGTTTTATGGAGAAGTCACATGGGACAGGTGATCCCATGGTGGTCAGAAAAAGCATTACAAGGACATTTTCAAGGTCTTTCTCAAAAACTTTGGATTTCACCATGTGACATGAGAGACACTGGCACAGGACCACTCAGCATGACGTACCCACATCAGAAAGGGTGCTGTGCTCTATTAGCAAAGCAGAATTGAAACAGCACAAAGGAAACATAGGATGCGCAAATTTAGAGTATCCACCCCAAATGTTCACACAGACTATCTGTGCCCAACCTGTGGTAGAGCATTCCAAGCTTCTATTGGTCTGATCAGTCACAGTTGGACACACTGAAACTTCACTTTATCATGGTGATGTCATTCTGGTCCTCATCCAGAAGGAAGAACAACAACCAACCAACTTTAAGAGGCCCATTCATTGAATGAGTGTTTCTCACTCTAAGTGAGAATCTGATAAGACTTTACCCTAAAATGGCCAAGGTCTCACATTGCATCCTGGGCTATCTCCACTCATCTTGATGAATATCAGGCCACTGGACCCAGATGGCTCTGGAGGAGACAGTGAGGTTGGTGACCTTGCACAGCCCTCCCTCACTCAAATCAAAGTCAGCTGCAGGTCATGTCATCATTTTGATGTCATGGTCTTCTGGGAGAACAAAGGACAAACACAACAACCATAACACAAGATATAATACTGTCCTATTACCCTTCTATCTTTATTTTACCTACATTAGATATTTGTTGTAGGGTAGAGTACAGTATTCAAGGGACTTCTCTTTTTGCAGGATCTCAAATTATATCCTCAAGAATTCCAGTGTCTGTTGTACTGCTTAAGGTGATCCCAAGCATTCATATGAACACTCTTACCAATGTTGTAGAGTGCATTTCTCCCTGAGATAGGAGGAAGTAGGACCAGACAAATTTGAAGTTCCCTTCCAATATAAGATTCTTTGCCTTTCTCCCTAATGTGCTACTTTATTTCATCCTCTTCTAATTTTTATTTATTTATCTAGACCTGTTGATTTCATCTATTGTAGGGAATTCCCTCCTCTGATGTACATCAGCAACTCATCTGTAATTAAAAATCTTAGAGAGTTGCCCAGAGTCACAAGCTCATGACTCTAGTATGTATATATCAGAGACCCAACCTGAACCAAGCTTACTGACTCATATGTTAGACCTTTAGCCACTAAGTCTTTCTCACTCTATATTAAAACTTTTAATAAAACACAACTGGTATACTTAGAGGAGCTAGGTGGCAGAGTACTGGGCTTGAAGTCAGGAAAACTAATCTTCCTAAAATTCAAACCTGGCCTCAGACACTAACTGTGTGACTCTGGGCAAGTCACAACCCTGTTTATCTCAGTTTCCTCATCTGTAGAGTAATCTGTAGAAGGAAATGGAAAACCACTCCAGTATCTTTGCCAAGAAAATCCCCAAAAAGGGGTCACAGAGTCAGACACAACTGAAAGGAATGAAGAACAAAAATACTTAATGAGTGGCTCATGTGCCATCACATGCTGAGTTGAGGGGTCGTTGGTCCTTTCCTTCTCCTTTCCCTCAGGGACACTTCTATGCCCATCTTTGTAGACCACCTATATTATAATCTTTAAGAAGTATCAATCTAATTAATTACCTTGCTATTGCTTGTAGAGATGAAAGACTAAGAGCATAAACCAGCTTTCCTAATGTAATTAAGGAGTTAGGACTAAATTGCAATTGGATGGAATTATGTTAGAAGGACTTAGAATATGACATTGAAGAGGACAGGTCATCCAGGATCTGTTTCAGTTTAAAGAAGGTCTAGGGAATAACTAAAAACACAGTGCTCTTCATTAGGATACATGCTGTCATTGCTAGACATCAGGCAGTAAACCTCTTGACAAGATCTAAGAATCTTCTTTGAATCAATTGCTTTTGTTCAAATTATTTTTTATCACTCCTCTAGTTATATGAAGCATATGTTCAAGTTACCATTTTTACTCCTTGATGATTGACTGTTTGGTTTACCATGTATATGAAAGTTGACTAAGCTCAGAAAAATGTATTTAAGACAGAGCCTTCTATGATGTATTAGTAAAGTTTTCTTAAGATATATCTGTGATCCCTGGAGTACAACATCAATCAATTGAACAACCTGTACTACATGTTTTAATTAAGCATTATGGGTCTATTCTGTACCTGATACTATGCTAAACACTGGGGATACAAATAATGAATGAAACAATCCCTACCTTTAAGGAACTGACATTCTGTCCAAGGTTGCAGCATGTATCTATATAAATATATAGAGAATAAATACAGAACAAATTAGAAAACCCTAAATAGTTGAAGGGGGAGGGTGCTAGCCATTGAGGGTATGAAGACATATACAACGGGTGCTTAAGTTGCGTCTACAAGAGAGGGATGAGGCTGAGATGAGGTGAGGGACCATTCCAGGCACAGAGGACAACCAGGGCAAAGGCAGAGAGGTGTGTAAGGAACACAGAGAAGGAACCTTGGCTTAATTGCATGGTGCAGGAAGAAAAGTAATATATAAGATTAGAAACTAGGCTAGGAGGCCAAGTTGTAAAAGGCTTTTAAAGTTATTTTAACCTAGAAGCAATAGAGAGAGGCACTGGAGTTTCTTGAGTAGGGGAGTGAAATGACCAGATCTATACCTAAGAAAATACTTGGCACTTCAGTGGAGGTCAGATTAAAGGAAGACGTGAGGCAGAAATATCAATTAGGAGGTCATTGTAAAAGTCTAGGTAAGAGGTTAAGAGGGATTAAAAGTGGGGGAGGAGGAAAGAAGCTGCTGCCTCAAGGCCACATGTGGCCCTCTAGGTCCTCAAATGAGGCCCTTCAACTGAATCCAATCTTTTATTAAGGGGATTTGTCTGTGAAGTTTGGATTCAGTCAAAGGACCACACCTGAAGACCAAGAGGACCACATGTGGCCTCATGGCTGCAGGTTCCCCACCCCTGGGCTAAACGAAGGGGATATATGTCTAAGTAGAAGGAAGGGGTTGCATGTGACACATATTTTAGAGGCAACATTCGAAAACTGATTGGACATATAAGATGGAGGAGAAAAGGAGCCCAGAAAAATGAGATTATGAACCTGAGAAACTGGAAGAATAATGATAGCTTTAACAGAAATAGAGAAATTTAAAAGAGGAGTAGGTTTGTGGTGTAAGATAATGAGTTCTGTCTTGGATTTGTTGAGTTTGAGATGTTACCAAGACAGCCTGTTGGAAATGTCTAATTGACAGCTGATGATGCTCAAGGGTAATACTAGGGTTGAGTATATTCACCTACGAATTATCTGCATAGAGATTATAATTAAATAAATGAAAGCTGTTAAGGTCAACAGTAGAGAGAATACATAGAGAGATAACAGAAAAGGGTCCAGGATAGAGCCTATAAGGAACACCAGCCATTAGGGGGCATGTTGTGAACGATGAATCAACAAAGAAGATGCAGAAAGAGTGGTCAGATAGGTAGTGAGAAACTTCAGAGAGAACAGTATCATGAAAACTGGAGAGGAGAAAGTATCTAGGAGGAGAGGATGGCCAATAGTGTCAATTGTAGCAGAAAGATCAAGAATGAGGGAGGACTGAAAGCAATTAAGAGATCACTGGTAGCTTTGGAGAGATCGGTCTCAGGTATAGGACATATTAGGGTCTAAATGGAAGGTAATCTTAGAAGGGGATGCAAGGAAGGCCTCTTGCAAGAGTGGGCTTTGAGTCAGGATATATGGGGTATCACATGCTAATGATCAACAAATGCAGTGCATGGAGTTCCCAAACATCAATTATCGACACTTTTCCATCTAGAAACTAGGACAGTCATTTCTCCTGCTTCCTTACCTCCCAAAGTGGGTGGGGTTTGTAGAGCTTGGAATGAGCCCAATTAGATAATGGACCAAAATTTGAGGTGAATACACTCTCTGGGACTAAGCTGCTCAGTCACATCAGGTCAGCTTCCTTTGCCACACTGTCGGTTCAGCCAAAAAAAAGAATCTGTTCATCATGAGGAAACAATGAATTAGAGAGAATCTTTATTGCAGACATTTTTAACATGAGAGTTTGTTAACTTGTTTTGCTTTGCTTTTATTGTTTTGATGACTGTTTTTAATATAATTGGTTTCCTTGGTAATCTATGTATTTTATTTTATACATCTGAAGGAATTATTCTTGGAAGGAATTGCATAAGTTTGAACAGACTGCAAATGTCTGTTTTTCAAAAGGTTAAGAACTCCTGCTCTGTAAAATGAACATATACACATGAATAAATAAAAGAATGAATGAATGAATAACAAAACGAATGACGATGAATGAATGATATTTCTGTTATTAGGTAGTGCTTGATCTTTTCTAACTATTTCCTTTTGGTTGGTGCTAAGAGCCCATAATTTATCAGAGATGATCCTACGTATTAAGCCACCTCAATGATATAACTACCCTAATGAACAAGTAAGAAGGAACTTTTGCTGGTTTTCTGAATGAGTTTGGTGGCAGTAGGATCCGCATAAAATACAGAAGTTGAATGAGGAAAAAACCCTGATTATCTTGCTTTGATTTTCTATAATTGTGAGATCAAACTGTCTTCAGGGAATGACACAGGCTTATAGGAAAAAATTTAGAATGTGAGTTAGACACAGTGACAACTGGAAATTCTTTCAAGAAGGACAAAGCATACTGCAATAGCAGAGGAAATATTTGGGTTGGGCCAGAAGGCAGTCTAACTACTGGTGTTCTTATCCCAGAAAAGGGGAAAGCCCCATCTCCAGAGAAGCCAATCTATACCCCAAGGAGAGAAAAGGAAGCCAGGAGAGGGTCTTTCTGACAATGGGATCCCAGAGAGTGGAGAGGGTGGATGAATAAGAAATACATGAGCTCTGGAGCAGCACTGAGTAAACTTCTCCCTATTACTCGTGGTTATACCTCCTGAGGTGGAACAGAACATGTTTAATCCCTCTAACACATGCTGTTGTTACTGTCCAGTCATTTTTCAGTCATGTCTGACATTTTGTGACCTGATTTGGAGTTTTCTTTGTGCAAATACTGGAATGGTTTGCCATTTCCTTCTCAAGCTCATTTTACAATTGAAGAAACTGAGGCAAACAGAGTTAAGTGACTTGCCTAGAGTCACACAACTATTAAATGTTTGAGGCCACATTTAAACTCCCATCTTTCTGAATCCAAGCCCAGTGCTCTATGCACTGCACCTTGAACACCAATCCTTCAAATACTTGATGATATCTATTAGGTTTCTCGTGAGTTTTCTCTTTTCTCTTTTCTCTTTTTCTTTTTCAGCTTCACTGCCTTCTTTCAACCAATCTTCACATTGAACTAACTCAAGATTCTTGACTATTCAGTTGCCTTCCTCTTGACGTTCCCTAGATTCTGAATGTTCTTCCTAATCCAATGCTCAAAGCTGAGCACAATATACCTGATGTGGTCTAAGGCAAGAGTACATTTGGATCATCAGTTCCTAATTTGTGGAAGCCATGCTTTTCAAGACTGTCTAGTATCTTATTAACTTTTTTGTCTGCTACTTCCCTCTGTTGACATATTGAACATGCAGTACATAAAAACTTCTTTCAGATAAATCGTTATCTAACCATAATCTCCCATTCTACATTTTTAAAAATTTATTTTGAACTTAAGTGTAAGAATTCACATTTACCTATAATGAACTTCATCTTATTAGACTCAATCAATACTTGCTGACTTGACTTGAAATGGGGGGGGAAACAATTATATTTCTATGAAGATTCCATTCAGAGTTTCTGAAGACAAGTCACAATCATTTGACAAACTATTTATCAGTTGTCTTCTATGTGCAAAGCACTGTGCTAGGGAGAAGAAGAATATTTGCTTCCTTGGTGTAACTTGTAAACTAGCAGTAAGGGACAGGTCACATACACCATTATGTAAGGCTATAAAATGTAATAATTATAGACAGCAGGGTGTCATGAATAAAACTAACTCTTTGCATCAGAAAAACCTGGATTCAAGTCCCATCACTGATATAGCTATGAAAGCTGGAGAGCAGGTGCTAATTTACAATGGTGGACTGGGTTTCCTCATTGGAAATTTTCTACAGCAGTGAAATTACAGATCTGATCCTCTCCCCCATTCCAAGGGAAAAAAATGACCTTGACTGGACTATAATGAGAGCATGTGAAGTACCAAGTACTATATAAAGTTGGAGGAATAAAATATCTTTCTACTAGGCATTCCATTTCCCTTGAAGCTGGGCTTGAGGGACTTTCCAAGTTGGGGCAAGAGCTGGAAGGGAAAAGAAGAAGCGAAGTTCATTGTCTCAGTTCAGTTCAATTCAATAAACATCTATTAAAACCCCTACTCTGTGCAAGAAGATATCGTGACAGCCACCAAGGACATGAAGTTTTGCTTCATTTTATTTTTAAGGATAGAGTTCTTGTTTCAAATAACCTATATTTTATAGAGCTTTGGCATGAGGGAGATAAATGGCACAGTGGATACAGTGCGCTGACTAAAGTCAGAAAGACCCTCCTCCAAGAGGTCAAATCTGGCTTCAGACACTCTCCAGCTATGTGACCCTGATCAAGTCAGTTATCTCTGTCTCAGTTTCCTCATCTGTAAAAATGAGTTGGCAAACCAATCCAATATCTTTGCCAAATAGGGTCACAAATAGGGTCACAGAGTTGGACATGACTGAATGAAAATGAGGAAAAAGGTTGCAATATGTCATTTATACAGATATGCCTAAGGTAAGGAGTAAAGTATGACATCCGATATAACTGCTTCAGAAAATTCAGGGACAACTCTTTTACACACGGGGAGGGAGAGGAAGGGGAGGAGAGGGTCAGGAAAACCTTCACAGAAAAGGTAGCACCTGAGCTGAAGGAAGAGGATTTTAAGAAGAGACAAACAAATATTGCCAGTATATTTCAGGCAATGAAGACAGACTCTAGGAACAAAATGTTTGTTCCACTTGAAGGCCAGTCATACCTTTTACCTTTTAACCTGTTATACCTGTTAACCTTTTGGTTAACGTGCATTACCTCATTTAACTTGAGGATCTCTGGGCCTCAGTTGTCACCTCATTTAGCCTCTCCCTTAACCTCAATTGCCTTATCTATAAAATAGGGATAATAATAGTAATTTAGCTGCCCAGTGGATCTTTTGATACATGAAAACTTATGCTCTGTGATTCATTCAATGCATCTGTCATTACTGGTGATGCTCCTTACTTTGCTGCCTTTGCTAATGGTATTCCCCAGGTCTGACATATGTTCCCACTCCATGTTTGCTCATTGACATTTTACCCTTCTGTTGTTACCCTGCCCAAGTCCCACCTCCTCTGTGAAGCCTCCCACAATAGCCCCAGACCTTCAATGACCTCCCTTAGCCCTTCATGTCTGGGGTGCTCAGCTGGCCCTTAGCATTGCTGCTCTGTGATGTTGTTTAACTTTTCTAATGTGTAGCCCAGTCATGGCACTGGCCCATTCACATGGTGTGCCATCTGACATGGCACCTGTACTCTCCTTTCCCTCTGTCTGTCTCACCTCCAACCTGCTCTCATACCAGCAGATCTATGACTTTTTCCCAAGAGTTAAGGCCAGTCTTGGCCTCTAAACTACTACTTATACTCTCTCTCAAGGTGCTAGAAATAACCTGGGTACAGTGGATTACACTCCTACTACTCACTACTATAGTTTCTGATCCCCTACCAGTGTGCTTGCCAGTTATATAAAATCAGTCACCATGACACCATTAACTCTTAAACATAAAACATTTATTAAACAAAGGCAAAAGCAGAAAAAAATCAATTTGATCTTTAGAAAGCAAAAGCAGAAAAAAATAACCTTTAATCACTACAAAGCAAATAAGAATAATAACATTTGCTCAAGTAAGAGCAGGAATAATTAAATAGAAGCTACCTCTCTTTTCCAATGAATACAGTGAAGGCAGAAGAGAAATCTGTCAGGGAGGCTGATGAGCATGCAAACCCATGTACCCAGGGTAACTCATGACTCTGGACAGCCGGACTTGACATTGTAGGTCTCTCTGGAAAACAATCTACCGTCATTTCTCCTCTAACTCTTCAAACTGGAAGGGATTCTATTTTGTCCAATCAGCTGTCAGCAAAGTAGCAAAGATTAAAACCAGGTCTTTCTCTCTCACTCTCAAACCAAAGAGGCCTAGTGGAGGATGACGCAGGCAACCTTAAGAAAAATTACCCCTTTCACAAGTCCTAAATAGCTTAGTGGCCAATAAGGCCAGAAGGCTCTCCACGTAAGGATTCAGATCTCCTCCTGCTCTCAGCAAAGCAACACCTCTCTTCCAATCAAGGGAATGCTGTTATCACTCATGGATTTAGTCCCTGGAAAATCTTCTTGTTTCCAACCATGCCTTTAAACTAATTTGGACTAGGAAAGACCACATTTCTGGTAAGGTGAGTTCAGGCAGATATTAACGATGTTTGTACGTATCTGTTTATGTGTTGTCTCCTCCCTTGGATTGTAAGCTCCTTGAGGGTAGGGATTGACTTTTGCCTTGCTTTTTTTCCCCAGTACTTAGCACATAATAGATATTTAATAAATGATTATTGCCTGGCTGTTCAATGACCTCATAATCAGTTTGAGCAAGGAGACATGTTCATTCAACACGTTAGTCATTGTTACAGAGTGCCCTAGATAGAGTCCAAATGGAATTCCAGGAATGAAGTTCTCCAGATATTCTTCTTGGATGACTAGAGATCAGGCTAGCCTTCAGAAAAGGAAAACAAGTGAAAAATACATATTATCCAGATTACAGCATGCAGTTTGGTGGACATCCCATTGAATCAATCTATACACACAAATATCTGACACTATAGTTGGATAATTAGCTGAGTCCAGAATTTAATAAGAAAACACAGACAATAAGAGGCTGAATAGCATTTGGGAAATTGATTAACACTTTCAATGATGTCAAGTTGCTACAAAAACCCATTTTTTAATATCAGTGTTTTCCCTATAGTTGTGAATCATGGAACGTAACAATTTCAGGGGAATCAAAATTACAGAAGACCCAAAGAGCAATGGAAAGGCACATGTTGTAATTAAGTGGATTCCAAAATATAACAAAAAGGTAGCATGGCAAAAGGCATATGCTTTGCGTCATGAAAATTGGGTTTAAATCCGTCCTAAGATGCTTACTAGCTGCAGAGCACAGGGTAACTTATTTAGTCTACCTGAGTCTCAGTTTTCTCATTTATAAAATGGGAATAATGACATATACAGCACTTACTTCATAGGATTGTTATGAGCATTCATCAATCTATCAGTAAATCGAATTTATATAGTGCTTTAAGTTTTGCAAAGCATTTTACACATGTTATCTCATTTGATCCTAACCAGGCATCATGCTAGGTACTAGGAAAACAAATCTAAAGAATGAAACAATACCTATATGGAAAGCAGTTTGCAAACCTTAAAGTGTTATACAGATGGCACATAACTGTTATTGCCAGCAATGACCTTTGCAAGCAGTCATTGCCAGTTTTATAGATATCCACAGTGGGTATAGCGCTGAGCCTAGAGTAAGGAAGACATGAGTTTAAATCCAGCCTAAGACACTAGTTGTGTCACCATGGGCAAGACATTTAACCTGTTATCTGACTCAGTTTCCTCAACTGAAAAATGGACATAACAATAGCACTAACTCACAGGGTTGTTTTGATGATCAAGCATAAAGTACTGAGCACAGTGTCTAGCACATAGTAGGGACCTAATAGATGCTTACTCCTTCCTTTCTCCTCTCTATCCCTGCCACATAGATATATATATATGTAATAAAAACATCATTAAGATCATTTATGCCTGGAAAAGTAAGAGGTTGGTCATGTCATGAATGTGTAAGATGAGCCTGTCCCAGTACTGAAATATTAAAAGAATCAGAGAGTTGCTTAGATCCTCCCTGGAGGATTCACAGAAAGGGGAAAGAGGTTGAAATGGGAGGGAGGGAATGGATTCTGTAATTGAGAAGAGAAATCTCACAATGCTGAGATCATAAATCCACTGATATGTTGAATATGTGATGCTCCTACCCTGGACCTTACTCCTGACATGTTTATTTGTAATAGTGAGGAGGCAACTGGTCACCCAAACATGAAAATGATTTTCCATTAGGAACTCCCTGAAGAAATCAGAATGTAGTTGAGTTATCCTCATGAGAGAGAAATAGATTTCAAAGATACTAATAGAGAATAGGACTCAAAGAGAACCTTCTCTAGGCTCAGACAGCCATTAAATTTGGTGTCTCATTTTGCATGCAAGGTAAGGAGACTGGGTAAGCAGAAAGAAATCTTCTAAATGCTTATTCAAATAATCTTCATCAGTGAGATTTCCTGCTCACTGGTCCCCTAGGCTGTCTTTTCCTCTTCCTGATACAGAAATACCACTGTAGTGAGTGACGTTTCCCTTGCCTCCACTCAACTCTGAACATAAATGACATTTGAAATTTCTTTCAATCCTTAGTATTTTATTAATGTGTAGCTCTATAGAAATCCATAGAATACCCATCACTAGGCTATTCTATATCAATGGCTATTCTTGCAGACACCTAAGGTTACTTACTGCCTTTGTACTGAAAGGCTTTTACAAGAATAACTGATGTTTTTGTAGTGATTTCACTAGCAGTTAGTTATTAAACTCATGTGCCAGAGATTGTGCTACACATTGGGGAAACAAAGAGGGAAGGGAAGGAAAAGAGCATTTATTAAAAACTTACTATGTGCCAGATTAAGTGCTTTACAAATAATCTCTCTTTTGACTCACATTGATTTTATGTGATCACAAAGATAAAAGTGTCTTGTCCCCAAGAAGCCTGCATTCAAACAGTGCAGATGACTTCTACACATATAATATAATAATGCCTACATAATATATATTTTAAATGAATACAAGATGCTTATGAAAGAGAAGAAACTTGGAGGAAGACATTAGAAATCTCTTTGTGTTCATTTGAGCCTCACTACAACCCTATGAGGTTAATACTATAGATATTATTATTAAGTGACTTATCTACAGTCACATAACGAGGGCGAAGGATTAATATTCAAGCCCACGTCTCTTCTGACACAAAGTCCAGGATTTCTTTTGCTTGTCCACATTGCCTCCTCCTGGTGAATAGCTTGCTTTCCTAAGCAAGAAATCAAGAAGCAGTGGGGCCCAAAGACTGATGATAATGAACGAGGAAGATGGAGACATAGTCCCTATTACCAACCACAAGAGCAAATTAATTCAGAAAGCAAACAAAAATAGATGATTTGGAAACTCCATTTCTTCATTAGAAGTGGCTGTTTTGAGGTTTGGGAGACTGAAATCCACTAATGGATAATATAGTTGTAAGGGCAAGGAGGAGAAAAAGTATAGAAAAACAAATGAGCGGCTGGTTGATTAATTTATTTTCTATATTCTTTCTCTCTCCTCCTCCCTTAAAACGACATCACCCATTAGTAAATTTCAGGATCCTGATCAATCAACTACCAGGGCATCTCGGTGGCACAGTGGAGAGAATGCCAGGCCTACAGTCAGGAAAACTCACCTTCCTCAGTTTAGCTCCAGTCTCAGTCACTTACTAGCCCTGTGATCCTGGGCAAGTCACTTAACCTTGTTCACCTCTGTTTCCTCATCTGTAAAATGACCTGGACAAGGAAAACCCCAAATTAGGTCACAAAGAGTAGAATATGACTGAACAATAAATCAGCCACTGGCTATAACGAGTTTCAATTGAAACGTACCTCAATACGGGAATCTTATTTGTCAGTTTTACTGATGCTGGTTTCTTCTATTGAACAATAAAGCTATTTATGTAGGACACAGCTGACATCATGCAGTTGTTGCTCTTGCCATAGGCAATCTCAAATAAAATTAACTCTTATAAATCCCACAATTTTGGCTGGTCAGCACCTGTGACCAGATGGGTCAGTTTCCATGAGCTTTTAAAAGATAAAGAGGCAAAAGACCAAATTAGTTTTCTACTTACCTCTGGCTAATCTAACCTTTGTTTTCTATGCTGTTCTCTTTTCCTCCACCTCCACCACTAAGTAAGCCTTTCATCACCTCGGTTAGGAAAGAGATTAACCCCTTCGGCATAGTTGTGTAATGTGAAACTAGAATTACATCAAATAACTTTTTAAATTTAAATATACTGATTCACTCTGCAACCTACAGAACTCTGGAATTGGTCCACAATGAGGAAGGGGTTCCATGTTGAGGAATCATGGAAAAAGTCTTAGCTTACTGGGATCCAGCGATTTGAAATGCTTATGTCGATTATCTGAAATTATTATGCTAGATTATTGAGAAGCCATGAACAATCCCTTGTGCTTAAAGAAGTACAGAGTTTTCATCCTGCTATGTTTTATATCCTACAGATAGGTCAAAAACAGGACAGTGTAGAAAGAATGCTGACACAGACTCAGAGCATTTGAGTTTGAATCCAAGGCCTCAGTTATTACCTGTTGAACCCTGGGCCAAGAATTTAACCACTTTGGATCTCATTTCCCATTTGTGTAAAATGAAAGGGTTGGACTTGACCTTTAAAGTCTCTTTTGGCTCTAAATTTAAGATATTAGAATCCTACGAACCAGTAAGGATCTGAGAAATACCAGGCCCTGGCTAATATCTTTAAATCCTTGAAGTATAATTAATTAACTGGCAACAATGCCCTTGGCCCATTCACTGAAAAAAACAGATTCCAATCAATGTCACATTCTCCAGATGTGAGAGGAGCTTTCAAAAGACTTAATAATAGAGCACAGAGTTCAAAGCTGGCTCTCCTATTGTTGACAGATTTCTTTTTGGACTTAGCAAACAGGTGTCTGAGCCTTGTCTAACCAGATCTATGACTGTGAAAGTTTACACTAGGGAAAAGTTAGCTCTGTAGAGTATAGAAGTTGGGGTGGAGACAAGGGATAGGGGTGGAGTGAACAAGGGAGAAGCAAAGAAACAGCCCCAATCTTTCTGGGCTGTGGAGGGCAAGACTAAGTTGACATTTGTTTTTTCACCTGTTGGCTTACCTGAAGTGAAACAGATGGTGCAGAAGAAATAGTTTATCAATGACCCTCCAGGGTGCCTGCTAGAGGATAGAGCCCACTCAAATAATAAAAACATAGAAAGCCCTAAGCAGACGGTTTAAAGGTTGCTGTAAAACCTGTCTTCTTCTTCTTGAAAATAAGGCATTATTATCCCCAGAATACCTCAGCAAAAAGGTTAAAGTTATCTGAGAAGAAGGACGTGTTAGCACATTAGTTGATCAGATTAGCAGAAACCACAGCAGGGCCTTAATGCAGGAACAACAGGTTTGGTCAAGTTTTGCTCTGTCTAGGGCATAGGTGCTGAGCGTGGAGGGCCTGGGGAGCACGCCATCCTGAGGGATCTGGAGCAGTCTTGGAGCACTGGGCACCTGGGTTAGGCCAATCACCCACTTTGTCCCCACATCATTGGGTCTAATTAAGCTAGGCTAGACAGTCCTAATAGTTTGCTATCATGCCTGAAGAAATTCAAGTTTCTTTTTTATTGTTGTGTTTCTATGAAGAAGAGAATAAGCTTTTATTATACATTTATTACTATGTGCTGGGTGCTGTGCTGAGCATTTGGCAAATATTGTGTCCTTTGTTACAACAATCCTGGGAGATAGGTGCTACTATTACCCTCACATTACCAGTGTAGAAATTGTGACGGTAAAGTGAAGTGATTTATCCAGAGTTATAGAACTACTAAGTGTCTGAGGCTGGATCTGAGTTCAAGTCCTTCTGACTCCTCAGCCGGAGCCCTATTCACTGAGCCAACTAGGTGCCATGGGCCTGCGTATCTCTGATGCTGATTGTGGCGAGTATGTAGAGGACAGTTTGGAAAAGGGAGACAGAGATTAGCAGACAACACAGCAGTCTAGTTGACAGGTGATTTTGTCTGGTAGCATGCCTAAAGAAATCAAATGCTTTTTGCTTAGGGGAAGTGTCCTGATGGCCCTGGAATTTTCCAGTGCTAAGATTAATGTAAAACTGACAAGAATGTGCTTTGTAAAATTTAGAACTATATGAACTTATTATCTTTATTATTGCTTATGCTTGACTAGTAAATAAGAGAATCATCATTCAATAAATATTTATTAAACTCCTTCAAGATAGAAGACATGGTAGATAAGGCCATAAACGCAACATAGCTGCAGTTCAGCAAGGCGTTTGATAAATTTTCTCATACTAACCTTTTGGACAAGATAGAAAGCTGTAGAATAGATGAGAAAAGATCAAAATAAAATGCTTTTGGCTTTTTGCTAAGTATTTTCCTCACAACTGACTTATGAGTTGGATAAGGCAGAAATCATGAAGTACTATTATCTCCATGTCGGGACCAAATCCTCCGCAGGTGAATTGGTTTGCCTATGGTCGCGTAGCTAGTCATACTTAAATAACTGAACCCAAGAAGTGACGGCCAATTGATCAATGTCCACTGAGAGAGAGGCCACTAATGGAATATCCCAGAAATCTACCTTTGACTGAATATTTTTTCAATTATTATTTTTATTGACAGATTTTGTTTGGACACAGCCATCATTTACCAATAACAATACTCCCCTAATAGAGCATTCCCTTGAAATAATAATTAAGCAAATTCAGCTAATACAGTGATTTTGACTGATAGCACGTCATTTTTCCATTTCTATATTTTACTCTTTTCTAACAAAAAGGATGGATGTGTATTTTAACTTCAGAAATTTGGAAGCAGCATTGTCCAACATATCTGACAAGTTTTACTGCATATTACTGTTGCCATTTACATCATTGCATCATTGCAAAGTTTATATTATTCTTTTGTTTCCGTATTATTTGTTCCACACTCATTCATACAAGTGTTCCCATATTCTCTGCATTCTTCATATTCATAATTATTCCTTACTGTGCAATTATATTCCATTACACTCATGTATTTTAATATGACTATAAGTTAATGTAGCCAGAATAAGAACAAAAAAAGATAGATTGGAGAAAATACCTTTTCACCAAACATCTGACATTCAAAATCTCTAAGGAAATGACAATTCTGTAAGCTTAAGAGCCATTTCCCAATAGACAAGTAGTCAAAAGAGATGAATAATCAATTTTCTTTTCTAAATTTTAAATATTTTATTTTTCTCAAGTACATGTAAAGACAATTTTTAACATTCATTTTTTTTTAAATTTGAGTTCCAAATTTTTTTCTTCCCTTTCTCATCTTCCCCTCTTCCTGAGACAGTAAGCAATTTGATATCAGTTATATATGTGCAATCATGCAAAACGTATTTCCCTATTAGTCATGTTGTAAAAGAAGAAACAGAACCAAAGCAGGGGGAAACATGAAAAAGAGAAAAAAATAAAGTGAAAAAACAGTATGCCTCAATTTGCATTCAGACTCCATTAGTTCGTTCTCTGGATGTGAACAGCATTTTTCATAAAGTTCTTTGCAATTGTCTTAGATCATTGTATTGCTGAGAATATCTGGGTCATTCAGAGCTGATCATTGGGCAATATTGCTCTTACCATATATAATATTCTCCTGATTTTGCTCATTTCATTTTGCATCAGTTCATCTGAGTCTTTCCAGATTTTTGTGAAATCTTCCTGCTCATTATTGCTTATAGTACAATACATTATTCAATATACAATACAAGAATATACAATATTCTTATAATACAATAATTCCATTACAAACATGTATCACAATTTGTTCAACCATTCCCCAAATGATGAGCATCTTCTCAATTTCTAATGAACAATCAATTTTCAAAGGGAAAATAGCAAAGTATAAAGTATTTGAAAAGGTGTTCCAAATTACTAGAGAAATGAAAAAAATAATAAAGCTCTGAAGTATTGCTTCACCAAACTGACAAAGATGTAAAAAGTTGGGAAAAGTCAGTTACAGAGGGATTGCTGGACAACAGGCTTATTCACATACTGTTGGTAGAATTGTCAGTTGGTCCGTTTGTTTTGGATAAGCTTTTGGAATTATGTGGGAAAAGTTACTAAACTATTCATACTCTTTCACCCAGAAATACCATCGCTGGCTTTACATAATGACCAGAGGAAAGCTCCCACATGTTTTAAAAATACTACTTGAAATGGTAAGACAAAAAAAATTTAGAAAAAATTATATGCGTAATAATTGAAAATAACTCAATCTTATAGGTTTATGTCAATTGTCTATAGATTTTGAATATAAAATGTCTGATGAAAAGACATTTTCCCCTTCCATTTTTTTTCTTCTTTTGATTTCTATTGGAATAAAAACTTTTAAATTTGATTTAAATTAAATTCAATCATACTCTCCTTTTCCCCATGTTGCTATGAATTCTTCCTTTATTCTCAATTATTTAAGATATAACACTGCATCTCTCCACTCTGGGCATTTTTCCTGTCTGTCTCCCATGCCTGGAATGTTCTCTCTTCTCATCTCTACCTCCTGATTTTTCTGACTTTCTTCAAGTGCCAACTAAAACCTTCTACACGAAGTTTTTCTCTTAATTCTACTGCCTTCTCCCTTATTTCCTGTTTCTCCTGTACATAGCTTGCTTGTACACATATGCTTATGTATTTTCTCACCCATTTGATTATAAACTTCTTGAGGGCACAGACTGTCCTTTGCCTTTCTTCACATCCCAATCATCTTTCACAGGACCTGGCCCTAGTTGGCACTTGACAGATACTTGACTGACTGACTTTCTGAGCCTCAGTTCCTTAATCTATAAAATGACAGGGTTGAACCAACGTTGCTCATAGCTCTTAATGTATGTTCCTATAAAATATCTTACTTCTTCCAAAAAGCTTTTCCTGGACTCCCTAGTGATAAAATACCACATATATCATTTGGTTTGATACTTTATAAAGCAGTTATGATATATTAATATAGGTATTATAATTATCTCTATATGTGTCTTATCCCAAGATCTCATAGACTGGGGTGGGGAACCTGCAGCCTTAAAGCCACATGTGATCCTTCAGATCCTCAAATCAGGCCCCTTGACTGAATCCAAACTTCACAGAACAAATCCCTTTAGTAAAAAGATTTGTTCTGTAAAACTTAGACTCACTCAAAAAGCTGCACCCAAGGACGTAGAGGGCCATATGTGGCTTTGAAGCCACAGGTGTGGAGATTATAGACACTAAATAGCAAAGGCAGCGTTCGAATCTAGGTCCTCTGTGTCCTAATCTAGGACACTTTCCACTCTACCACACTGCCTCTAGGTCAGAGACAACCTGCCTAGTCCCAGGAAATCACATATGGACAAAACAGAAATGAAGAATGGTTCTGAGATAGGAGTTTTTAAGAGGATTGTTGGTTATACTGGGAGGGAGGACAGAAGAGAAGGAAGAAAACAACATGGCACACTCCATCCTGTTCTGGGTTTTTGTGGACCCTGAGACTTCTTTATCTTCTGCTAAGGTCTGACACTGGCAACTAATGCAGTTCTGGAAAGTTTCACTGATCTCACCATTGCTTTTCATGAAATTTGATGCTATTATTTCATCCTTCCTGTCTCTGGATACCATTCCACTCCATCATTTGAGTAATGGTAGTAGATTTCTGATCTCAGTGAGCCCCAGTGATGATATAAGATGTCAAGACAGAAAATAATTTAAGGTTATTAACCCACAAAATCCTGCTCCCTGGAGAGGTCAGAGTGCTGATAACAATAGCATGGAGTCTTACAACTGAAACAAGGCAGGCTAGATACTTTTCTATCTATTCTTCTGTTGGAAGAGACCAGAAAGTGGTTTGGTTTGGGTCATCACTGTTGAGAACCTTAATCTTTAAAAAATTATCTTGTTTCTTGTTTTTATAGGAAATTGTCTTTTATTAAATTACCATTTGATTTCATGTAATCAAATTAAAACTCTATATATAGTATATAATCAAGCTCATATATTATATTATAAATCTATTACATTTGATATAATAGATATTAAAACTCATAAACACTCATTGGTTTGTTTGGGGAGAATTTAGAGTTGAAATTATTACATGGGTTATCAAATTGGTTAGCCTGGAAGGTAGAGAATGCTACATTTGTTGTTTGAAATAGCCAATTTCCCAAAATTAAAGGACAAAATCATTCAGAGGAGTATATCTTTAAAGTACCTTTCTATCCCAAATTACATTCAATACCATATTGCCTCTCATATATTTAGACTCAAATTCACAAACTGTTTGATCAAGGTTGACCCTAGGCAAAATTATGCAGTGGGCCAGACTTGACTTTGACTGCTTCCTAGCTTCTATTTTAGAGCATTTTTCTCTTCTCCATCCTAGGAGCCCCTACTCCCTTCTCTAAAGCCTATCCTGTATATTATTTCTACAAAGGAATTTGGGCTGTCTTCTGGTTCTCTTCCTATCTGTCTGGTCAGTCTTTGTAGGTCTTTACTGATCATTCATTTCCTATTGCCAAGTATGAGTGTACCCCTAAGCTTTGTTCTGGGCCTTCTATTCTTTACTCTATGCTTTCCATGGTCACATCAGCTCCAAAAGGTTTACAATTATCCTCTCTTTACAGGTGACTCAAAAAAATTTCCTCCAAAACATTCTCTCCTCCTAACTTCACTATTTCTATTGAAAGTATCACCAACCTTCTAGTCACTCATATTCTCAACGCCATGGTCGTCCTTCAGGTCTTCTCTCTGCTTTGTTCTGTATATTCAATTGTCAGTTCTATCTCCATAACATCTTTATATCCTTCTCCTTCTCTCCACCCTCATAGCTACCACCCAAATTCAGACCCACATTACCTTTTGCCTTGACTATCGAAAGACGCTTCTTATGGTGCTCCATGTCTCAAGTATTTTCCCAATTCAGTCCCTCCTTTACAAAGTTATGGCCAAAGTACTGACCATGTTATTCCTCTACTCAACAAATTGCTGGGAGTCCCAGTAATTTCAGGTATAAACTTTTCTACTTGGCATTTAAAGTCCTTCACAACCTGATTCAAGCTTATCCTTCTAGACTTATTAAAACATTACTACACTTCATACACTCCGTCCAAGCCAAACACATATGATATTCTATCTGCCATCTGTGTACTTTTGTACAGGTTACCTTCAGCCCATGCCAGGAATGCACACTCCCTTCATTTCTACCTCAATGCTAAGCTCATTAGGTCTTTCCTGATTCCTTGAGTTTCTAGTGCTTCACTTTCCCCCAAATTTATGTTGTTATATATTACACATTGTTTTTCTAGATAGATTATAAGTTCCTTGAGTACAGGGACTTTAATTTTGGTCTTTGTCTCCCCAGTGCTTAACCCAAATGCTTGGCAAGTGGTTGAAACTTAATGTTTATTTGTTGGTTAATAACAATTGGAAACATATAACACTCCCTGAGAGAAATGGGATCCAGTGAAATCTTGACAAGATGGAATAAAAGTCTATATCTGAACTACAATTGAATAAGGATAAAAATGAAATTTAACATGTATGTTCAAAAAATCAAGTGTATAAGTAGAAGATGAAGTAAATATGGCTAGACTGGAGTTTAAGTATAAAGAAGCTTGTGTTTATAATCAGCCTCAAGTTTAATATTCATAAGCAAGATGACACAGCAGTCAAAAAACTCCAATTTGACATTAGGCCATGTTAATGTTAGGGTCCTCATCTGTGAAATGAGAGGGAGGGCCACATTATTCTCACCTAGACTATTAAGAATAGCAAAATGTTTCAAACAAGGAAGGACATGGCCTGTTATCCACTGCCCTGGAAAACTATGTGTGAAATGTTGCACCCAGTTCTGGGTCCCACATTATAAGATGTTGATAAGTTGGAACACAGCCAGAAAAAGCAAACCTTTTTCAAAGGACTCAAAACCATGACATGCCATACTGAAAGAATGGAAGATGTTCAGTTTAGAGTCAAGAAGAGTTGTTGCTTTAAGAAAAGAAGATAACAAGCATTTATTAAGTCTCTACTATGTGCCAGGAGAAGGAAATGAAAAACCACTCTAGTATCTTTGCCAAGAAAACTCAAAACAGGGTCACAAAGAGCCAGACAAGACTGAAACAACTGAACAACATGTGTCCATCTCTGTGTGAAGTGTTTTACAAATATTAACTCATTTACTGGATATTCTAGAAAGATGGTGGAGTAAGTCATAAATACGACCCTTACAACAACCTTGTAAAGTAGTTGCCATCATTATCCCCATTCTTTTTTTCTGTTAAGGAACCTGAGGCAGATAGCAGTTAAGTGACTTATCCATGGTCACATTGCTGGTGTCTGAGACTGTATTTGAACTCGGGTCTCCCTGACTTCAGGCCTAGTCTTTTATCCAATCTACTGTGCCAACTAGCTGTCGTAAAGCATTTGGAAGGGGATTAGATATGTTCTGTTTGGTCCCAGACTACAGAACAAGAAACAGTGGGTAGAAACTACACGTAGAATGATTTCAATTTCATAATAAGAAAAATTTCTAACAATAAAAATATTCAGATTTAGAATTGGGTTGCCTCAGGAACTTGTAAGTTCCCTGTTTTCAGGCAGAGACTGTTTCATCCACAGATGGAATTAATGGAATTAGATGATTTCTGAAGTCCTTTTCAACCCCAAATTTTAGGATTCATAGGATTATAGACCTGTTACTGTTAGTGACCTCAGAAATCAAGTCCAATGCCTTCATGTTGTAGATGAAACCTGAGGCCCAGAGAGAGCAAGCAATTGCTCAGTAACACAGGGGTAGTAAGTGACAGAAATGGTGTCTAAACCAAAGTTCTGTGATTCCAAATCCTGCTACACACACAGCTTAAGAAAAACTTAAGAGGTGCCACCACTTTCAGAGTTCTTAAAAGAACAAATCCTTTTTAAAGTACTAACTGATAAAGACTTAAAGTGTTATGATTCTAAGGATTATTTGCATTTTAATCTCTTTAAAGGGGAAACGTTTTAAACTCTCAAAGAATTTTCAACTCTTTAAAAGACAAAATCATTTTGGTGGCAGGACCACTTTTCCCCATGCAGCCAACCCACTTCATACAAATTCTATAAAAGATTACTTAGAGCCAATCTTAAAATGATAACAATAAGTCTTACAATTTCTCCCTACCTTGCTTTGGGAAGAAAAATGAAATCATTGAGAATCTTTCACACTTCTGATTTTCACTCTTGGTATTAGCCAATATCATGGCAGCCAGTATTTATCATTTTGGGCAACTCACAAAAACAAAAAAAGGCAGGCCCTAAAAATGACATTCCTATCAGTTTAAAATCTAACTCTGGAAAAAAAATACTAGGAAAAATATAGAATAGATAGGTGTATTATCATAGACTACAAAGGAACTATTCTTGCCTTGAAAGAAATAAAGATTGTCAAATTAAGACACACCACTTTGATAACAGATGATCAACCTAGTAAACTGAGAAACAAAAAGTACAACATATATGTCAGTGGCATGCAAGGGTGCAAGTTGGGGTATGTTTTTGAGGTCATGCAGTATGAACTGATATTAGACAAGGAACAATTTAAAAATTTGGTAGTCTCCCTATGAGGAAGGCAAAACCAAAGACTTTAGTAGAGGTATGTACTGCACACAAAAATGGCACCATACTAAGTGAAAAGAGAATATAGAAAACAAATAAAAAGTCATGAAAAATTGTCTGATAAAGATATTCCAGGAAAAGGATGGTATTGCCTAATTAAGTCAGAATAAAATGGCAGTGATCCTTTTCTCTGTGCATAGCACCACCTTCAGGGAGAGATGATGGAGTGCTATTTTGTGTTTAATAAAGTCACCTTGTGTCTCACTTCATGTGAAAAACTACACCCTGATCCCAGAGATGAAAAGGACCTTACTACAACATTTTACATATCAGAAGAGCTAGAATAGAGATCCAGAGGGATAAAAATAACTTCCATACAATCATGTGAGTGACAGGGAGAGCCACAAAAGAAAGTGACTCCCCCTAGGACATTCCAACGTGAATGAAGGTTCATGGATTACATTTTTGTGTAATGAGTATACATTAATGTATAACACACATTAAACAGAATAGCATGGTTCCCCACTTAAAGGAAACCTGTGTTAATTTTTTTCTTGTAAATTCAGAAACAGTTTCCCATGTTTTTCAGAATTTTTTTAAGATTTGTTAAAGTAATAATAGTATGAGCATTTATATACTACTTTATGATTTGCAAAACCCTTTACACATGTTATCTCATTTGATCTTCACACAAACCTTGTGGGGTTGGTGTTATTGTTATTTTCATTTCATTGACATTAAGCTGTATCGAAGTCAGTTTCCTCGACTGTAAAATGAGGGGGAAGGGACACATTACTCTCTCCCAGACTATTAAGAATGGCAAAATGGGTCAAACAAGGAAGGTCATGGTCCTGTTTTCCTCCACCTGGCAAACTATGTACGAAATGTTGCAGCCATTTCCAGGTCCCACATTGTAAGATGTTGATAAACTGGATCACAGCTAGACAAAGGCAAGCAAACTGTTGAAAAGACTTGAAACTATGGCATGCCATACAAGCCCAGACTGAAAGAATAAAGGATATTTAGCTTAGGCAGGGGTGGTGAACCTGCAGCCTTGAGGACACATGTGGCCTCCTAGGTTTTTGGGTGGAGCCCTTTGACTGAATCCAAGTTTTACAGAACAAATCCTTTTATTGAGGATATTTGTTCTGTAAAACTTGGGCTTAGTCAAAGGACCACACTTGAGGACCTAGAGGATCACCCCAGCTTTGAGTCAAGGAGGATTGGTCATCTTAAAGAAAGAAGGTAAGAAGCATTTATTAAGCTTTTACTATGTGCCAGGACAAGAAAATGACAAATCATTCCAGTGTCTTTGCTGAAAGAATCCCAAATAGGGTCATGAAGAATCTCACAAGACTGAAACAAGTTCAAGACTGAACTACAGAAAATATTGACTCTGAGAAAAATTGTCACATAGCTAAATACAGTCAATCCTCAACATTCCTTTGTTTAACATTAGGGACTTTAAGCATTCCTCTGATTTTATTAGTAATCCCATTTTCAATTTCCCACTGGCAAAGCACATTCGTAGCTATGTGCTATGATGAAAAAAACGAGCAGTGTTATGCATCCAAGTTTGTGGAATGAGGCACTTCACTGGTCTTCTTCACCCCACCACTATAAAGAGGCCCTGTGCATGGGCTGCGTATTCTCATTGTTTACTTTTAACACTCGAGTTCTGTACTACAACTATGTCCCCAAAGGGGTGTGCAAGTTCTTTAGGCTCTAAATCCAAGAGCGCAAAGTCGGTGATGCAGCTTAGTGAGAAAATAAAGTTGTCAGATAAACTCCATGCTAGAATGTCAGCATCCATAGTCACTGTGAGTTTGGTGTTAATGAAGCAAAGGTTTCTTATATCCACAAAAACAAGTAAAATATTTGTGCATCTGTTCCAGAAAGTGCTAAAGTGACCTCTCAAAGGGCCAGTGAAGGAAGTGAAAAAATGGAAAACCAGTTAAGTTCGTGAGTGAGTGAGATGGTGGTCTCAGGTGTCTGAGGGCCCTACCTCCCCTGCTGCCTATGTACTCCAGCTCCTTGCAATCACAAGCAAGGTGGAATTTTTGTTGTTTCTTTTTTGGAGTTTAGTTTCCTAGGCTCAGGCTAAATTGTAAACATCTTAAGGATTAATCTCCTTTGAACCCTGATAATTCATAGCTGTGCTGAGGCATATAGGTTTCATGCCTTCTGGCTATGAGTCAATCAGAGGCCAAGTCTGTGTTATATATTCTGGGAGGTTGGTATTTTGCTTTGGGGGTTCACTCATGAGAAGGACCTTTTGATTCCCTGGACAGAACTCTGACTAGTCCTTCATTAAGAGCTCTCTGACTCATATGTAAGTGCTCTCCCAGTCTGGTGATGTATATATGGTTGGATTACTTTGTTCAGACAGTTGGAGCCCTGTTTGTTGAATCTCTGTGCTAATTTCTCTGCTTGTATTTTCTATACTCGCTTCTTTCTACTTATCTGTAATTAAAATAATATTTTTGACCCCTTCAAAGTTGTCTTTCCTTTAGAAAAGCAGATCAAAGAACCTGTACCAGCAGCACACCCTGTGTGCTAGCTGACCTCAGAGTCGGGCCAGGCTAGGCCAACCCCAGTGTGGACACTTACTAGCTGTATGTCCCCAGGCAGGTCATTTAGCCCTCTTTGTCTCAATTTCCTCTTCTATAAAATGAACTGGAGAAGGATAAGTCAAATCACTCCAATATCTTGCCAAGAAATCTCCAAAAAGGAGATAAAAAGCACTGAAAAATGACTAACAACAATATTGGTGGTAGGAGACCATTAACAATTGGTATAGGAAGGATTAGGAAAGTGGTTGTGTAGGAGATACTAGAATGTGTGATCCTATTTTTTCAGGTCATAAATGATACTTAGATTCCCAGGCCAGCCTAGAAAAACCTAATTAATCTATAATGTGTCTGAAATAAAGCAAAATCACAGAATCTCAAAGTTGGAAAGGATCTGAGAGGCCAGCGTAACATACCTGATAAAAGAATCTTCAGAGTTGTTATCTCCAAGGTTCCTAATGACAGGATACTCATCACCTTGTGAGGAGGCAGCCCATTCCATGCCTCAATAACTCTAATTATTAAGAAATTTTCCATCATAATTGGACCAAAATCTCTCTTTCTATAATTTCTGACCACCATTCCTAGTTGTACTCTCTAAGCAAAACAACTGAAGAAAGAAAAATGTTCTTTTAAGTCTTTCCTCCAAGTTAAACTTTACTAATTCTTTCCACTGATCCACATATGTATGGAACAATTTCAAGTTTTCTCATGACTAGCTAAGCCAAGTCAAAAAACATTTATTAAGTACCTATTATGTCCCATGTACTGCGCTAAATGCTCTGGGACAAAGAATCCTCCTGTGATACCAACTCTGCAAACAAACAGAAAATCGGTCTTTACTCTCAAGGAGCTCACAGCCTAATGGCAGGAAACAACATACAAACAAATATGTACAAATACATGTAGGGTAAATTGGAGACAATCAACAGAGGGTAGGCATGCATAATAAAGGAGACCAGCAAAGACTTCTTGTAGACTGTGGGGTTTCAGCTAGAAGAGAGAGAGCAGAAGGGAAGAGTTCCAGAAATGGGGGACAGACGGTGAAAATGCAGAGGAGGTGGATGGAGTGTCTTAAGAGGAGCAGAAAGTAGGACAGTATCACGTCACTGGATTGTAGAGTACATGGAGGGAAATATAAGAGGACTGGAAAGGTAGAAAGGGGCCAGGTTATGAATGCCTTGAAAGGCAAAGGATTTTATATTTGATTCTGGAGGCCAGCGGGAGCCATTGAAGTTCATTGAATGGGAGTAGGGGAAAGTGTTCGTCTCTTCTGGTCAGATAATAGTCAGATTTGTGCTTTAGGAAGATCCATTTGACAACGGAATGGAGGACAGATTTGAGTAGGGAGAGACTGGAGGCAGGGCCATCCATCAAAGGTGCTGAGCATCTGCACCAGGAAGTGAAAGAGGAGAGAAGATGGCATAAGTGAGAGATGTCATGAAGGTAGAATAGACAGTGCTTAATAGACTGGGAATGGGGAAGGTAGGCAGGAGAAGCATGGGAGAAGGAGGGAGGAGTTGAGGCCAATGCCTGAGTTTCAAGTCTAAGTGACTAAGAGGATGGTGATTTTCTAGGCTGACCCGGGAACCTAAGTATCATTTATGGCCTAAAAAATAGCATAGCAATAGAGAAGTTAGGAAGAGGGGAGGTCATAATAAGTTTATAGGCTCCAAGTTGTTCATGTGTTCCCTTTAATACAGCTCCCAGTACTTTCTGATAGGTAGCTAGCTCTTAATCTCTCTTTCAAGTTTATCATCATCCTCCCATTCTCTTAACAGGATATTCCAAAAGAGTCTGCCACAGTTTCTCTTTTCTCTGCCTTGGCAATGAGAGCCACTCCCATAGGTTCAGACATTATCACTACATAAATGACTGCCAAGCCTATACATCCACCCCTAATCTCATTTCTCCTTATCTTGCATCTCCAGCTGCCAACTGTATACCTCCTCTTTGATGACTCACACACAGGAGGCGTAGTATTGCTTGACGGAGTGATGTGATGGTTGCACTTCAAACGTTCAAAACTGAACTCACCAACTCCTCCCCAAACCTATTCCTACTCCCAAATTCCCCCATTTTTGTTTGTCATGCCACCTTCCTCCTAATTACTCAGGTTCAAAATAAATCAAAAATCAAATAATCAAAATATCAATAAATCAAAAAATCATTTAGTCTTACCCTATAGGCAAAAACTTTCTAAGTCCTATTGATTCTACTTACACAGTCTCCTTCAAATCCATCCCCTTCTCTACATTTATCACATTCCCATAATAATCCAACCTTTCATCATCTCCTAACTGAACTATTATTATGGTCATCCATTCATTTTCAGTCATGCTCAGCCATTCGTGATCCCACTTGGGTTTTTTCTCGGCAATCTCAGCAAAGACACTGGAGTGGTTGGACATTTCCTTCTCCAGCTCATTTTACAGATGAGGAAACTGAAGCAAACAGTGTCAAGTGCTTTGTCCAGGGTCACATGGCTAGCCTGTTTCTGAGGCCATATTTAAACTCAGGAGGATGAGTCTTCCTGACTCCAGGCCCAGCATACAAACCACTGTATCATCTGTACTAGACTCCTA
Source organism: Bettongia penicillata ogilbyi (assembly GCA_023548195.1). Lineage (NCBI taxonomy): Eukaryota > Metazoa > Chordata > Mammalia > Diprotodontia > Potoroidae > Bettongia > Bettongia penicillata. Next base: position 3,304,210 of record JAJHZJ010000468.1, read on the forward strand.
ATTGGTTCCCCGACTCCAGTCCCTCCCATTCCCAATCCATTCTCTACCCACAGTCAGTGATTTCTTATGCTTTCTTAAGGCAAAGGTCTGAGGATGTTAGTTCCCCTCTCAAAAACCTTCAGTGACTCCTTATTACATCTTGGAGAATACAAACTGCTTAGTCTGTCTTTCATGCCCTCCAGAATGTGGTTCCAAATGACCTTTCCAGACCATTTTACATTCTGCACCCTGCATTCCAGCCTATCTGTTCTACAATCAATTTCTCAAATTTGACATGGCATCTCTTGCCTCTGTTCATTTAGGCAGATCATCTGCTGTGCCTAGAATATAGTCTTCTGAACTCCTCCAAGTCTAGACAGTCAGTATTGACAGTCCAGATCTTTTTCACCACATAGATAATCTGCAAATGGGTAATTTTAGGCTGTTGATAAATACGATTTATCCTCAGTATACATACATACAGAAAGCACTTTTTGGCAGCCGTCAATACATTGCACCATTTTAATAATGAAGTTAAAACTAAAGGTGAGTGACATGGAAGATTTAGCAGCACTGTTATTGTTATATAAACTTAATTTTTAAAAGCCACTTGCCATTGGCAATGAAAAGCCATAATTAAATGTACATATCATTTCTCAGAGTGGCAAATCCACAACTAAATTCTCAAAAAAAAACAGAGGAATATTTGTGGGGCTCTTTAGATTTTGACTCAAATACATATGATAAGAGGGCTAATGATTTAAAATTAAACCCAAGAGTCTAACACAATACTTTACATGTGCTTCATTTTCTCATTGCAAGGCACTCAGTGAAGAACTTACATGGTGGCTGTCAGTTACAACAGGCATACATCATCAGTGGCATTATCAAAGTTTTGATACTGATTTAATGCTTTATTATTACATCATGGTAATTGCAGTAGACTTCAACCCTATTAAAGAATAAAGAAAAGATATCATTCAGGAGCTCGGGTGCATAATTTAATAGCCTGGTCACTGTCAAGCATTGATTTAGATAAGCTTTGATAAAAGCTCACTATCCTTCTGTGTTCAGTGTGAAATGCAGAGAGATTCTGGACATTGCTTAATGAGTAACAAAACAAATTCCAGTCACATATCCTATTATGAAACAAAACAATATCCATACACTTTTTTCTGCCATTCTAAAAACCCAAGACACTTAATTTGTAATGCTCTTCTGCAATTATTACTTTAGAAATTTGCTTTTAATAAAAAATATATTTTACCAAAATTCTTACTCAAGCATTTATCAATGAAAAAGTATCAAATAAATGCACAAAACAACCATAATATTTAAAAGCTAGTAGCAAGAAAATTCAAAATGTCTGTGTAGCTTACAAAAAAGACATTGGTAAACTTTGTTTTTAACTACCACACCATTATCAGCATAGGTAATACTCCAATAGCATATAATAATTAAAAGGATATATTCACTGATTTTACTACAGTCACATGTTTTCATTCAATAAAATTCAAAGTATGCTTTAAAAATAATGTTTCTAAATCTATTTGGAAACTCAGTATTTCCCTGAGGATTGGAAACATTCGAAGTTCCATGTCATAGTTAGAAATCAGTTTACAGTCAAGATGATAAACACCAGAGGGTAAAGCTAGACATAAAAAATAAAAGTCATTTACATAAAATACCTTCAAAAATATCAACAGTCATATAAACTTCTAGAGCATATATTAGCATTATAGGTACAGGTAAAATTCATTCATGAATTCTTACTTGCTAATTTCCTTCAGAGATCTCTTTGCATATATCTGATAAACCTCTTCATTCCCTCAGTTCCCCTCTCTCAGTCCATTATCTTCATAATGTGGATGACTGGTCCTCCCTGTGCACCATTTGACTCTGACTAAATATTTACATGCTTCCAGCAAATACAAATTTTCTGGGAGTGTTTGACTTTATCCATTAACTTGTGTTTATTCATCAACCTCACTGTCCCTGGGTCATAGAGTTCTCTCAACTTTGATGTCTCTGCCATCATTCCTAACTAGAACTTACAGCAAAGATAGATGAGTATTAATACTGGTGTGTAGATACCTCTGTTTTTAAAAAGTAACTCCTACATGTCATTGCTGCATAAGCCAAATGATGCAAACACACATATATGATATATATTAAATGCTGAACCTCCAAACAAAATAGAGTTGTAGGCTGTTCCTGTGCATTTTCCCTTATTATCCACAGACTACATTTTGGCACATTGGTAACAGAAAAATGAATATTAAGTATAATATTATCTTCTCCATCAAAAGGCAATCCCAATAGTGAGAAAAGTCCTCTCTCCCTCTAAACGATCCTAGTAATGTTTTTGCATTCCTACTCTAGGGGTTCAGTTAGGTTGGATGGGGGGGCCTATAATGTCAATCAACAGAGCACACTTGAGGGCTGCTGCTGTAAATATATTTATTTAAGGGATCGACTTGCAAGGTATAATAAGTCCTCTATTTACTCAAAACTAAACCTTATTCAAGAAACTAAAACATTCACAATATAACAAAACAATACAGCAACATATTGCCATTACGTGACTTTAAACAAAATGTATCATTTAGTATATCCCCAAATATTTGTTTATACAATCAGGGGATCCCAGGTCAGGCTCTTCCCTAGCACAACACATCCCCAGGGGGAGCAGAAAATACAACACACTCTACTCCTAGGTCACAGTAGGCTATAATTCCCTCAATCAAAGTAAAGCATCCAAATCCTAAAAGTCTTCTTGGGCATATGGCACTCTCAGGTTCATGCATGCTGGAATGAGCCAAAGAGTCCAAGCCTTAACACTACTCCAACCCCTTGCTTCCAAGTTCTGAGAGGCAGCTGGGCAATAGAGCCAACAGGATGGGTCCCTGGGGGTTATAACACTTCCCCCTACCCACCAGAAGCAACTCCACCCCCTAGGTCCCAACCACCCCAGGGGGGCATAATAGGAAAGCACTTTCACTGCAAAGTGTCTGTCTTGACTCAGAACTGAGTCCCAAGCTCCTAGGTTCCTCCTCTGGGAGGTCTGTGAGCTGACCTGTCTAGTTCCTGCCTGGGTTCACATGAAGGCACCTCTCCCCTCCTCCATGTCTCAGCTCACAGGGGAAGGGAATGCTCCACTCCAAGCTCCAGGGGCTCCTGCCCCCAGCTTCTGCCTCTAAGACAACAAAGCTTAACAGGAAAACAAAAATATTTGCACATATTGCCAGCACTGCCACCTCAATTCAGTTTCACAGTCGGGAGGCTTCCTGACAACAGCTACTTAAAAGGGGCTTAAGCTAAGTGTCCTTGGAGGGGTCCTCCATCCAGGGAGCTTCTCTTCAGCAAGTTCCTGCTGCTGTGGCGGCTGCTGCTGCTTTTCTCAATGCTCAATGCTCATCATCTTCATTTTTTCTTTTCATGCTCATTTTTTCTCCTTCTTTTTTCTTCAATTATTTTTTTCTTCTTCTCACTCAATGTAATCATAATTTAAATGGGAAGATCTTTCCCATTCATTAATAGGCCCATGTGACCTGCTTGAGTCACATGGAAGCCTGAATTGTATGAGTCTGTGGTGGGAGGAGTTTGCTGAACAGGTGGAACAGGGAGAGGTGCAGCTAGAGCAGAGCTGAGAGGAAACTGGTCAGAAGAAGGAGATGTAGTAGTAGATGGAATAGTGCCAAAACTCAACATCTGATTGGCTTAGTGCCCACAAAAGCCCACATGCCACCACACCTAATGTGCCACTGCTGTGAATTACCAGGGTTCAAAGGAGACTAATCCTTCAGATGTTTGTAATTTAGCATAAACCTAGGAAACTGAACTTCAAAAGAAAAACGACAAAAATCTCACCTTGCTTACAGCTCTCAGAGCCCCAATCTGGAATCTCTTTATTCTGTAAACAGAGGCTGTCTTGGTCTAGCCACAGCTACCAAATATTCTTGCCTCTTTCATTAAGATTTATGGTGATTTAGATCATGAGCAGCAAAACAACCCAACTGAAGTGAGTTTTCTTTCTTGGATTACCATGGGCATATGAGGCCTCATGACCAGGCCCCACACCTCATATGATATCCCAAGTCTTTTTGCTTCCTGAAAATAGAAAAACTTTTCTGTAACTTCACTTGGTGCGCATCTCAGATATATTAATGATCCAGGCTCTCAAGACTTCCTTATCTCAATTAAAGATGCTTTTTTCCTTCACTTAAGAGTTAGATTTATTTCAGTACTAACATTAATAGTGGCAACAGTGGGATTCGTCAGAGTCTACATCTTCCATATTCCTAAGAGTGAGCTTCTGGATGTCCTGGGACCAGTCCAGGCCTCTTGTGGCCAGTCCCCAAGTTCCCTCCCATTGAACAAGTAAATGCCTAGTCCTGCTTGAACCTAGACTCCTAGTCTGCTTGGTCTTTTGTTTTTTTGGGTTTTTTTGGTTGAGTTGGCTCTTTAATTGAGAATATTGGTAAGGACCCCATGGACAAATTCAGGGTCCACTTTATCTGCACCCTTAATGGCAATGCTGTTGGAATGCTTGTAAGTTCTAGGATCTGATCCTCCAAAACTGCTAGCCATGGTGAGGGTTAGTAAGGTTAAAATTAACTATTTAAAGATTTCCCTTCAATAAAGCAAGGCCAAAAATTCAAACACCCTGAATGAGAATCCTTTAACCAGTGTCTGTTACAAGACAATAAGAGGGAAACAGAATCTAGGCCTTCATCCCTCCAAGAAAATATTAAAAAGCTCAAAATTGAAAAGAAGGAAGATGGTTCTAAACATTTCTCCTTCAGGAAGGATTAGGCCAGTTGGAATCTCAAAAGAAAGAGAATGAAACTAAAATAGTATCTCAGGAGACATGAAAGATCTGAGGGAGGCACTGAAGATTTCTGAATAATCTATATTTCTAAAGTATATGGGTTCCAGATCTAAAAAAGAACTTTCTTAGGTACACGCTGAATTATTTTTAAGGAAACCGCAGTCTTTTGCCCAGCTTTGTGGAGTTTGTATCTTTTGTAGTGTTTGTATCTATTTGTGTTTGACTAGAGACATCTAGTAACCCAAACTGAGAGTAGGATCCTTTTCCCAAAGTCACTATTACAACCTGTTAATATTTTCTACTTTCTTGTCCACTGTCTCAAAGCTGTTGGTCTGTTTCTGTGTTTTTCTGTGCCCATGTTTGTGAGGTTCTCTGATCTCTATGAATGCAGTGGTGGATGCAGAGCTTAAGAGGAAAAACTTTGCCAGCAAATCTGTGTCTTATTAACCACTCTGATAAGCTCTGTTTTCAAAAAAGATCCTTCTTTTCCCTTTACTTTCCTGAACTGTGGCCAAGTTTGGGAATGTAAGGATCAATATTCTTTAGAATTGTTTCAAGGGAGATAAGAGCATCCCTTCCCCAGAATAAAAGGTTCATGGTTGTACAACTAGAAGACAAAGGTAATCTTACTGATATAAGAGAAAAGTAAGCTTGTAAGAAGTATCAGAAAATCTAATTGTATACATGGAAGTTTTACAAATTAAAGTGAAATAGGAATCAACTTAGGAATAACTTTTTAATTGATGTGTTTTGAACTTAGACATTTTGTTGTAAATTGTATGAGATTTCTATTCATTTTTGTAATAGATTCAGGTTATTTTACAGCTAAGAAGGAAGGATATCTTTGGATATAACCCCACTATTTCTGCCTTCCATTAACTTGTAAACTGGGGAGGTTTATTATGTGTCCTGTAACTTTAATTCTTAGAGAGCCGACCACCTGAGTCTCAGCTGAGATAAATTGATAGCCTTCCCCTCAAGTAAGCTAACATGGCTCCTTGGGAGGGAATGTTGGGCACTCTAGAGACTGAGTTAGAAATTAAACTGAAAGATATAAGCCTCAGGCAGTTAAAGAATTTTTACATGTAACGGGAACTAAAATTATCTGCACTTATTTGTTAAAAACATTTCTACAACCAATATCCTAGTATGCCTATTGAGCACATCAAATGTGTTGCTTTACATACTTTACAGGAGAAAGGAGAAGAGGGGCGAGAATTAGAGAAAGATCAGCCCCCAAGATCCCAGTCCTTTTGTTTTTCTTCAAGTGTTCTCTTCACCCTCTTTTCCCACCAATTTTTAGAAGCTTAAGTAACAGAATAAGGTATCCATTAAAAATGTAACTTGCTAACAAACTGAAATTGAGTGAGGAAAGAAATTTAATTTAAAGAAATTTAACTCAGAGAAGCAGCAACTAGAGAGTAAATTCTCTTCTTGCTTTTAAGGCTAAAAATGTTAATTGAAAAATGATCCTGAATCCTAAAAGTTTGTAAATCCAGGTTTCATTGGATACCAAAACTAAAGTGTATAGATTATGTTCAATTTAAATTTGAGGAACTGTCAAGGTATAGGATTCTGTTTCCTAACATTGCCCACTCCAGTGTCTAACATCAGGGTAATGTGTTTAAAACTGCAAAATAAGTTTTTTGTCCTTTATGGCACACTTTGATCAGTGATCCTCCATAATGGCCTTAAATAAAGTCAGTTTACAGTTTCAGCAATTTATGTTTAAAATGTATGTTACCATTAATTGTAAAAGCTGTTTCTATAAGAAATGTTGGTAAGAATTGAAAAATACATTTCTCCTGACTTACAAATTATGAAGTATTAACTCTCTCTAGATTCTGAAAAGGAAAGAGTAGGTAAACAGAAAAAGAGAAGAGAGTAAGTATGGTTATTTTGGAAAAAAATGTGTCAAGTTGATCTTCAGTGGCAACATAACAGACCCTGCTTGTTAATCGGGCAGTCAAGCTTTTTGTAAACTGTTGGAGATCCTCAGAACCTCACCTTTAGCAGGAGCACAAGTTACTATGGGTCTCCTAAAAACTTTTGTAATTACTAAGAACATATTAATTGATTTTTTTTTTAACTAATCAAGCAACACAGTATAATTGTGATAGATGAATTAACAGAAAAAATTACCTGGGATGAAATTAATTATATAGGAAAGTAAGGTTGTAGTTTAAGTCATAAGGTTTCACAATAATGTGTGCCAAAATTATAAAGGAAATATTCAACAGAATGAATACAGCAGTGACTCCAGCTTCATTCAGCTTGCAGTCACCTCATTTGGTTTGACAGGACACATTTCCTGTGTAAATGTGAGTTGGTCACATGACTTGAGTCCTAGCTTTCTTCTCTCTAAAATGAGGGTAAAAATATTGGCGCAATTTTATAGTGTGAAATGTGGAGAAAACACCTTTTAAAACTTTCAGAACTATATATGTGTACTACGATCATCATTAGCAAATGTCAGAATCACTAAAAAAATAAAATAAAATAAGACTAGAGAAGTTCTGGCACTTAATTGCTTTCTTTAATAGAGATCAGGTAACAGAAATTATGCTTGTCATGAACAAAACTGATGAAGTGAAGGTTTTTCAAGAATCTACTACCAAAGCTCAGTTCTGTGCCCATCACTTGGATTATACTGACATTTTACTTTCTACTTGGAAAAAGCACTGACTTTGGAGTAAAAAGAAGTAAATTCTGGTCCTCTTTCCTATCCTTACTAGCTTTGTGACTCCGGGTGGTCACTCAGTCGGGGAATACAGAAAAAAATTGATAATCTTGTAATTAGAAGTCTTGAGTTTCACTCCCAGTTCTGTCATTTGATAGCTATGCAACCTTGGCCAAATTGCTTTACCTCTCTGACCCTCAGTTTCCTCATGAATGAATAAATGAAAAAAAAAAACATTTTAGCACTTACTTTGTGCCAAGGATGGTGCTAAATGCTAGGGATAAAGACAAAAAAACAAAAAAAAATCACCACCCTCAAGGAATTTACATTCCCATGGGAGAAACAGCAAGTGGTGTATTCTGAGCCAGCTCAAACCAATTTAAATATTCAGGTATTTTCTGAGCAGTAATGCTATTTGCTGCTTTAAAAGAACCTGAGTTTGGGGAAATTTGAAGATTGGTACTGGAAAGTATGAATCTCAAGTTGAAGCTTTAGATCAAATATTTTCACAGATATTCTATTTGATAAAAAATAATCAATTAAATGTTCTTCCTAGAAATATGCTACTAGAAAATATTCAGCACATGAACTTCTATCTTTTATCAGAGAAAAATGGTGAAAGCATTTTTAATTTTGCTGATTTTTAGAACCAACTACTTGGCCTAATGAAGAACTAATTATTCCATGGGCAGCTGGTGAAAAAAAAAACTAAACTTTAGGTGAAATTTTAAAACAAGATTGATTTGAAAAGTTTTCAGAATTTTGTAGATAATGATGTAAAATCAATGTTCCAATCTCTGTAACAATACAAATAATGTCACTTTAAATGACTGTGGCTTTAAAAATAACTACTTGAAAGTGAACTTAATTTCATTTTTTATTTATGAGGGTAATAGAATTAGGGACAGAAAGTCTGGAGTTACTATAAAATTGTTAGAAAATTTACCTAAAATCATCATTTGGCAGTTTAAAAAATGAGTCACAATTACTTCTTGATGATTCCACATCCAATATACAACAAGTAAATCTGCTAAAATATTTCTGGATAAAATTTATTACATTTATCACTACTCTAATAAAAATAAAACCAAGTTAGATGTAGCTAAAGAACTTGAAATTGAATTGCTAAAATTGGTTAAGTACTAGGACTAAGATGGACATTGTGTGATTTATTTGCTGCTACTGCTGTGTAAAGCCTTTGTCCTCCCTTATATGTGCGTTTTTCTCATTATTCTAGTAATTCTGGTTTGGCAAAAAGATTAGCTAACATTAATTTCTTGCAAAACTTTGCTTTAGTGATTAACATTCTTGAGGAATTTTCATTACTTTTAATCACATTTCATTTAAGATCAACTAACATTCAGAAAGCACAAAAATTAATCAAACATATCATATGAACTTGGGAAAATTTAAAGATTGGTACAAGAAAACATGAATCTCAAGTTGAAGCTTTAAGTCAAATAGGTTTATAGATATTCCACTTAAAAATAATCAATTAAATGTTCCTCCTAGTAATACGTTACTAGAAAATTATCATTTAGCACATGAACTTATATCTTTTATTAAACAGGAAAAAAATGGTGACAGCATTTTCAATCATACTGATTTTTAGAACCAGCTACTTAGTCTAAAGAATGTAAGGCATGATTAAAACTTTTGTTTCCACAGAAATCAGGTAATACATGACTTACAAATCCATAAATATTGGAAAGTCTTTGACCTGCTGCTAATGCAAGAAATAAATTGTTTGTGAAGAAAGTAATGGGAGGATGTTGATTAAACATTTTTAGTCATCTGGCTAATCAGCATACCTAAAAGTGAACATTCTCTCCTCTGTTCTCTAAAGTAAACCTAGGAATTGCCTCTCTTGTCAACAACAGGGCCAGATGAAACTAAGAGCATTCCTCTGCCCACAGTCATCAAAGATGAGGCCGTTAACCCAGGACATTATCAACATAGTTAGTACTAGGTTATGTTCTAGCAGAAGAAGGGGGAAATTGAGAGATGTAATGGAGAAATTTGTCTCCAGAAGTTCAGAGTAATAGTCAATAGAATGGGAGCTATAACAGAGAAGTTATGTCTCACACAGTAGATAATGGACAAAGCAGGATCCAACTGGTTTTACTCTTTTCTGAGGCTAGAAGTCAGTTTAGTAGGGTAAAAGTTATTGTTGTGTTTGTCATTTATTCTCGAAGAGGACCATGACATTAAGACGATGACATGACTTGCAGTTGACCTTGATTTGAGTGAGGGAGGGCTCTGCAAGGTCACCACCTCACTTTCTGCTCCACAGCCATCTAGGTCCAGTGGCCTGATATTCATCAGGGCAGATAGAGATGGTCCAGGATGCAATGTGAGAGCCTGGCCCTTTCAGGCTAGAGTCTTATCATATTCTCACATTGAGTGAGATACACCCATTCAATAAATAATTTCTTTAAGCAGTTAATCAAGGGATAGCCCCTTTAATAAAAAAAAAAATACTGGGAGGGGAAGACCCTCAGGGTTCCTGAGTAAAAGAGAAATAATTACTATTTAGTAATGACATTCACTCTGTGCTAGGAGAGGTGGGACTTGTTGTCTAGTCTATGAGTTTCAGAGTGAATTGGGTGTAAGGCTTCATCTTGGAGTAAGAAATATAGTCAGTAAACCCAAAGGAAAAAAGGCAGCTTTTGGCCATGGAGTGTATCTTCCCTTGGGTAGAATACCAGAGGACAGGAATGGAGGGGAGAGGAGAGGACAAGACAGGACAGGAGCTGCTACTCGCTCACAGGTTGTGTTTGTCTTTCATTCTCTAAGAGGATCATGACATGGTCATGTGTGATGATGACATGACTTGCAGTTGACTTTGAGTGAGGGAGGGCTGTGCAAGGTCACCAATCTTACTTTCTTCTCCTGAGTCATTTGGGTTCAGTGATCTGATATTCATCAGGAGAACTGGAGATGACCCAGGATCCATGTGAGACCCTGGCCCTTTCAGGCTAACAGGGTAAAAGTTAAGTCTTGCTTGGAATACTCACACACAGTAAGTTCATGAATACTCTGGGAGGAGTAACTGCCCATTTTAATAGTCTTAGAATGTATATAGTAGGAGGGGAAACATATCAAAGGGAACTGTATAATAGGTGCATGGGAAAATTGTACACCCTGTACAATGGGGAAACAGTGGAGGAATTTTGCGCTCAGGAACAGGTATGCAAAGCTTACTTTTGCTTCTATAGGGTGTGCATATTGCAATTACAGCTGCAGTTGCTTAATAAATTTGACTTTTACCTTCACCCCTTCTGAGACTGAAGGAGTTAGCTCCCACAATGAAAAACTATTTTATGAATAACTGGTAGAAAAAATTTATACAATTTAAGTGAAATTTTAAAACAAGATTGACCTGAATAGTTTTCAGAATTTTTTGATAATACTATAAAATCAATGTTTCAAACCCTGTAGCTACACAAATAATATAAAGTTAGTTAGCCCTATTATAATCAGTAGTATTGAAGCTAAAAGAGGTTTCAGCTAAAGGAATATAAATTGGACACAGATGAAAAATAATTTATCAATAAATCACAATTTGATTTAATGACATTACATTTTTTGGTAAAATAGTAGGATATATCAAATCATGGTTAAATTGCAACCATAGGTTAACTATGGAAACAAGGATTCAGAAAAATATCAACAAAAGCATTCTGTTGAAAAATCAATTACCTATATGAAATTTAAAAGAAAAGGGTACTGTGTATTTGATTATTATTGGTAAATTGTGTTCTACACAGGTAGTGCAATGGATAGATCATGGGTCTGGAGTCAGGAAGATCTGAGTTCAAATTTGGCCTCATAAAGGGTTGCACAGTTAATCACTTACCTTCTGTTTAGGAAACTGTTTCCTCAACCGTAAAATGGAAATTAAAATAACATCTATTTCCTAGGGTTGTTTTGAGGTTCGAATGAGATAATACTTGTAAAATGCTTCGCACAATACCTGGAACATAGCAGGCCCTTACTAATGTTTGTATCGTTCCCTTGCAGAAGAAATGATCAGTCTCCAGGAGAGACAAAAGGAGGCAACTAGGCAGAAGTTCCTACAGGACTTGGTCTCTGGCATGCACAGGTTTGGTTTGTTGAAGATATGGTGAAGATGATGGTAGGAGGGAAAGGATCTTTCTGAGAGGGTTAATATCACTTACCCTACATATCTTACAAGGGTGCTATGTTTAAGACAAAAATGTGAGCTAGTATTATACGTTTAAAATAATACATAATAATAATTGACATTAATACCTGAAATTTTAATAAGCACTTTTCTGATAATAAACCTGTGAGGTTAATAGTAATTATTATTATTCCTATTTTACAGATAAGGAAATTGAGCCACAGAAAGGTTAACTGACTTGTCAATGGTTCGGACATCTGGTAATTGGAATTAAAAACCATACTTCCGCCAAGATGGCAGAGTAGAAAGATTCACATACACCAGCTCCTAACTCACAGCCCATAAAATAACTGTAAAAAAGAACTCCCAACAAATTCTGGAGCAGTGGAAGCCACAGAACAACAGAGTGGAGGAGACTTCTGTTCCAGAGAGCCCTGAAAAACCGTCACCAAAGGTCTGTCATGCACTGAACCCGGAGCAGATCCCAGCCCTGCCTTGGCCACATGGCACCGAGAGGAGCAGATCCGAGCAGGCTTCAGGGACAGAATCTCCAGTGGGCCGCAAAGGTCCCTCTGCCCCCAGATACCGAAGGTCAGTGGGAGACTATTTTTGGCTGGCTGAGAAGGAAGTGGGGGTGTCTACATAACTCAGGCCCCCTCAGGAGGCAGCAGCGGAGGCAGCAGCAGATAGGGGCTCCCAAAGCAAACAGGGGCTAGGATCCATTGTTGAAGGTTTCCACATAAACCCCCTGAGGGAACTGAGCCCTGTGAGGCTGCCCTGCCCCCACTTGAGCAGCTGAACTTAATCTCACACTGAATAGCAGCCTCGACCATGCCAAAATGCCTGAGGCTGGGAAGCAGCATTTGAATCTCAGACACCAAGCACTAACTAGGCGGATCTGGAGGTGAGGTGGGGGTGGAAAGGAATCTCAGAAGTCAAGTAACTGGCTGGGAAAATGCTCAGAAAAGGGGGAGAAAAATAAAACCATAGAAGGTTACTTTCTTGGTGAACGGATATCTCCTCCCTTCCTTTCTGATGAGGAAGAACAATGGGAAAGACATAGAAGTCAAGGCTTCTGTATCCCAAACATCCAAAATAAATATGCAGTGGGCTCAGGCCATAGAAGAGCTCAAAAAGGATTTTGAAAATCAAGTTAGACAGGTGGAGGAAAAACTGGGAAGAGAAATGAGAGAGATGCAAGAAAAGCATGAAAAACGGGTCAATACCTTGCTAAAGGAGACCCAAAAAAATGCTGAAGAAAATAACACCTTGAAAAATAGGCTCATTCAATTGGCAAAGGAGGTTCAAAAAGCCAATGAGGAGAAAAATGCTTTCAAAAGCAGAATGAGCCAAATGGAAAAGGAGGTTCAAAAGCTCAATGAAGAAAATAGTTCTTTCAAAATTAGAATGGAACAGATGGAGTCTAATGACTTTCTGAGAAACCAAGAAATCACCAAACAAAACCAAAAGAATGAAAAAATGGAAGAGAATGTGAAATATCTCATGGGAAAAACAACTGACCTGGAAAATAGATCCAGGAGAGACAATTTAAAAATTCTGGGACTACCTGAAAGCCATGATCAAAAACAGAGCCTAGACATCATCTTCCATGAAATTATCAAGGAAAACTGCCCTGACATTCTACAACCAGAGGGCAAAATAAGTATTCAAGGAATCCATCAATCACCGCCTGAAAGAGATCCAAAAAGAGAAACTCCTAGGAACGCTGTGGCCAAATTCCAGAGTTCCCAGGCCAAGGAGAAAATATTGCAAGCAGCTAGAAAGAAACAATTCCAGTATTGTGGAAATACGATCAGGACAACACAAGATCTAGCAGCTTCTACATTAAGGGATAGAAGGGCATGGAATAGGACATTCCAGAAGTCAAAGGAACTAGGACTCAAACCAAGAATCACCTACCCAGCTAAACTGAGTATAATACTTCAGGGGAAAATATGGTCTTTCAATGAAGCAGAGGACTTTCAAGCACTCTTGATGAAAAGACCAGAGCAGAAGAGAAAATTTGACTTTCAAACACAAGAATGAAAAGAAGCATGAAAAGGTAAACAGCAAAAAGAAGTCATAAGGGACTTACTAAAGTTGAAATATTTACATTCCTACATGGAAAGACAATATTTGTAACTCTTGAAAATTTGTAACTCTTTCAGTATCTGAGTAGTTGGTGGGATTACACACACACACACACACACACACACACACATACACACACACACACATACACACGTGCATGCACACACAAAGACAGAGAGCACAGAGTGAATTGAATAGGATGGGATCATATCTTAAAAAAATGAAGGTAAACGCTGAGAGAGAAATGTATTGGGAGGGAGAAATGGAATGGAGCAAATTATCTCTCATAGAAGAGGCAGGCAGGAGACTTTTTAGTGGAGAAAAAAAGAGGGGAGCTGAGAGAAAAGCATGAAGTTTACTCTCATCACATTCAACTAAAGGAAGGAATAAAATGCACACTCATTTTGGTATGAAAACCTATCTTACAATATACGAAAGTGGGGGAGAAGGGGATAAGCAGGGTGGGGGGGATGATGGAAGGGAGGGCAAAGGGAGGAGGGAGCAATTTGAAGTCAACACTTGGGGAGGGACAGGATCAAAAGAGAGAAGAAGCAATGGGGGGCAGGATAGGATGGAGGGAAATATAGTCTTATACAACACAACCATTATCGAAGTCATTTGCAAAACTACACAGATATGGCCTATATTGAATTGCCTGCCTTCCCAAAGGGAATGGGTGGGGAGAGAGGAATGGGGAGAATTTGGAACTCAACGTTTTAGGAACAACTGTTGAGTATTGTTCTTGCTACTAGGAAATAAGAAATACAGGTAATGAGGAATAGAAAGTTATCTGGCCCTATAGGACAAAAGAGAAGATGGGGACAAGGGAAGGGAGGGATGATAGAAGAGAGGGCAGATTGGTGATAGGGGAAATTAGAATGCTCAGTGTATTGGGATGGGGGAGGGGACAAATAGGGAGAAAATTTGGAACCTAAAATTTTGTGAAAATGAATGTAGAAAGTTAAATAAATAAATTTAGAAATTAAAAAAAAAAACATACTTCCTGACTCCAAACTCAGTAATCTTTGTATTTACCTTACAGTTGATTTTAACCAAAATTCTTACCTTTAGTTTCAAAGATATTCATCCAGCTTTTCCAAATCCACTATTTTACCTTTTGTTTTTACACCAGTTATTATTCCTTAGTACTCCCACTCTATTAAACCTTCTCAAGAACAATAATTTTAAAATGAGCAAAGCTAATATACACAGGAATTACATATGAGCTTATACTTCATTCCACAACTACAGCTCTTGTCTCTCTAGTGAGAGAAAGGAGATAGGCTTCTTTACTTACGATCTAGGATAAAGATTTCCTAAACTCACATTTCACCTTATTATTAACTATTTATCAACCAATATCTTCTGTGCAACCCCTTCTTCTTATAGACAAATTTTCTTATGACATTTCTTTGACATTCCTTTGAATCATTTCAGACTTGACTTGGAGCCTTTGTACATGCTACACCCTTCCACTCTCTCATCACAACTCTCTTGGAACCAGTCCAGCTCCTCTAGCAATTCTATCCCAAATATTTGAAAGTCAGGTGATTTTTTTTTTCCCTCAGGACAAAAAGGAAAGAAATTCTTTCTGAAATGTCTGAGTGTTCATTTTGTGACTATACCTATCCTTCAAAATCATTGATTCTACCATACCAACTAAATTGATGGATTTGTTTTGTTTTGTTTTCCAACAAATTCAAATTTTGGCCCAGTATAAACATATCTTGTGCTTGTATATCTGAAGATCTTTCTTTAGATTACATGTTCCTAGGGGGCAGAAATACTATTTCTAACTGTCTCTGGAAATCAAAAGTGCTGAAATCTTTTTTTCCTCCTTTCTCAAAAAATAATGGTGTCCTCTTCAAATCATGCATAGAAGCAGATTAGAGTGGCAATTGAAGGAGACTGGATGGAGAAAAGAATGAAAATGAATTTAAAAAGGAAGCAGTGACATTCAAGAAAGAAGAAGGATTCTGGAAGTTTTGACCTATTTTTATACAACAGAAACAATATTGACCAAAAACATATACCTAAAGTTTTCTAAACTCACATTTTGAGATAGTCTTCAAGAAGCCCTTCTACCCTGGAATAGCAGAAGGGGAGGGCTGTCAGTCTCAGTGTGTCTGTGGGGATGAATCAAGATATGTTCAATACATGAAATACAGGATCAAAAACAGGCAGAGACTATCAATATCTTTAAGGAAAAGTAGAGGCTTGTCCTTGAAGCCACCAATGGGGGCTTAGACTAGGTTCCAAGCTTGTACCACATATGGGCCATTAATAAAAATATATGCAAAATAATAATAAAGAGGCTCATGGTAATCATGAAAACAATCGGATAGTGGCTAAGAAATAGATTAGTGGATCAGTGGAATAAATTAGGTGCACAATATACAATAGTAGGTGGTCATAGTAATATAGCGTTTGGTAAATCCAAAGATTCAGTTTTTGAGATCAGGAACTCACCATATGACAAAAGTTTCTGGGAAAACTGTAAAGCAGTTTGGCAGAAATGATGTGTAAAGCAACATCTCATACTGTATACCGAAATAAGGTCAAAATGACTAAATGATAGGATAAGTAAATTAGAGGAGAATTGAAAAATTTACTTGTCAGATCTATGGATTAAGGGAAGACTTTATGACCAAAAAATAGATAGAGAGGATCTCAGGAAGTATAATGGATTTTTATTACATGAAATTAAAAAGGGTTTTCAAACAAAACTAATACAGCAAAAGTTAGAAGAAAAACAGGAAACTGGAGGCAGCGGGGATTACAGCAAGGTTCTTTGATAAATATTTCATTTCTCAAATACCTAGGAAACTGAATCAAATTTGTAAAAATAAGAGTCATTCCTCAATTGATAAATGGTCTAAGGCCATTCCAGTTTTCAGAAGGAGAAACCAAAGCTATCAAGAATTGCATTTTAAAAATGCTCAATCACTATTGATCAGAGAAATGCACATTAAAACAACTCTGAGGTATCACCCCACACCTATAAGATAGGCTAACTTGACAGAAAAAGGAAAATGATAAATGCTAGAGGGGATGTGAAAAAATTGGGATACCAGTACACTGTTGGTGAAGTTTTGAGCTGGTCCAGCCATCCTAGAGAACAATTTGGAACTGTGCCCAAAGGGCTATAAAACTGCATTCCTTTTGACTCAGCAATACCATTATTAGTTCTGTATCCCAAAGATACCAAAGAAAAGATAAAAGGATCTATTTGTTACACACACACATATATGTATATATATGCACATACACATACATACATACACACATATACATGCATACATGTATATTTACATGTTTATGTATACATATATATTGAGCTATTTTTGTGGTGGCAAAAAATTGAAAATTGAAGGGATGCTCCTCAGTTAGGGATGTTTCTAGGGGGTAGAGATACTGTTTCTAACTCTGAATGACTTATGGCATATTATTGTGACAGAATACAATTTTTCTATAAGAAATGAAGAGGGAGATTTTTTTTTAAAATTTGGGAAGATTTATATGAACCTGTGAAAAGTAAAGTGTGCAGAATTAGGAGAACACTGTACACAGCAACAGCAATATTGTAACAATGATGAAATATGAAAGATTAAGATATTCTGATCAAGACATGATCCAAGACAATTCCAAAGGACTCCTGATGAAAACTACTATCCACCCCCAGAGAGAGAGAACTAATGAACACTGAGTGCAGATTGGAGCTTTTTTTCACTTTATTTTTCTTGGTTTTATGTGTGTTTTTTTGTAACATGGCTAATACGGCAATACATTTTGCATGACTTCACATGTATAATCAATATTGTATTGCTTTCTTTTTTTAAAATTTATTTATTTAACTTTTTACATTCATTTTCACAAATTTTGGGGTTCCAAATTTTCTCCCCTTTTATCCCCTCCCCTCACCCCAATACCCCAAGCAATCTAATTTTCCCTATCTCCAATCTGCCCTCTCTTCTGTCATCCCTCCCTTCTCTTGTCTCCATCTTCTCTTTTCTCCTGTAGGGCCAAATGACTTTCCATTCCTCCTTAACTGTATGTCTTCTTTCCTAGTTGCAACAACTATACTAAACAGTTGTTCCTAAAACTTTGAGTTCCAAATTCTCCCCATCCCTCCCTCCCCACCCATTCCGTTTGGGACCGCAGGCAATTCAATATAGGCCATATCTGTGTAGTTTTGCAAATGACCTCCCTGATAGTCGTGTTGTGTAAGACTAACTGGATTACCATCCCTCCTAACCTGCCCCTCATTGTTTCTCTTCTGTCTTTTGATCCTGTCCCTCTCCAAGTGTTGACTTCAAATTGCTCCCTCCTCCCTTTGCCCTCCCTTCCATCATCCCCCCCCCCCTTGCAATATCTCCTTCTCCCCCACTTTCTTATACTGTAAGATAGGTTTTCATACCAAAATGAGTGTGCATTTCACTCCTTCGTTTAGTCATATGTGATGAGGGTAAACTTCTTGGTTTTTTTTTGTTTTATTTCTCAGCTCTCCTCTTTTTCCCTCCACTAAAAAAAACTCCTACTTGTCTCTTAAATGACATATAGTTACCCCCTTCCATTTCCCCCTCTTTCCTCCCACTACATTTCTCTCTCACCATTTACCTTAATTTCTTTTAAGGTATGGTCCCATCCTATTCAGTTCAACCTGTGCTCTCTATCTCTGTATGTGTGTGCATGTGTGCATGTGTGTGCATGCGTGTACATGTGTATGTGTGGTCCCACCAACTACCCAGATACTGAAAAGTTTTAAGAGTTAGAAATATTGTCTTTCCCTGTATGAATGTAAACAGTTCACTTCTGGTAAGTCCCTTAAGACTTCTCTTTGCTGTTTACTTTTTCATGCTTCTTCTCATTCTTGTGTTTGAAAGTCAAATTTTCTTTTCAGCTCTGGTCTTTTCATTAAGAATAATTGAAAGTCCTCTGTTTCATTGAAAGACCATATTTTCCCTTGAAGTATTATACTCAGTTTAGCTGGGTAGGTGATTCTTGGTTTGAGTCCTAGTTCCTTTGCCTTCTGGAATATCCTATTCCACGCCCTTTGATCCCTTAATGTAGAAGCTGCTAGATCTTGAGTTATCCTGATTGTATTTCCACAGTACTGGAATTGTTTCTTTCTAGCTGCTTGCAAGATTTTTTCCTTGAGCTGGGAGTTCTGGAATTTGGCCACAATGTTCCTAGGAGTTTCTCTTTTTGGATCTCTTTCAGGTGGTGATCGATGGATTCTTTCAATACTTATTTTGCCCTCTGGTTCTAGAATGTCAGGGCAGTTTTCCTTGATAATTTCATGGAAGATGATGTCTAAGCTCTTTTTTTGATCATGAGTTTCAGGTAGTCCCATAATTTTTAAATTGTCTCTCCTGGATCTATTTTCCAGGTCAGTTCTTTTTCCCATGAGCTATTTCACATTCTCTTCCATTTTTTCGTTCTTTTGGTTTTGTTTGGTGATTTCTTGGTTTCTCGTAAAGTCATTAGACTCCATCTGTTCCATTCTAATTTTGAGAGAACTATTCTCTTCAGTGAGCTTTTGAACTTCTTTTTCCATTTGGCTCATTCTGCTTTTGAAAGCATTCTTCTCCTCATTGGCTTTTTGAACCTCCTTTGCCAATTGAGTGAGCCTATTTTTCAAGGTGTTAATTTCCTCAGCATTTTTTTGGGTCTCCTTTACCAAGGTATTGACCCGTTTTTCATACTTTTCTTGCATCTCTCTCATTTCTCTTCCCAGTTTTTCCTCCACCTGTCTAACTTGCTTTTCAAAATCCTTTTTGAGTTCTTCCAAGGCCTGAGCCCACCCACCACCCCCCTGGGGTGTCTGGGGTACTGAGGCCCCGCCCTCCACATCTTTCCCTGATGGCAAGAATATGTCCTCGTCATCAGATCCGAAGGTCGGGATCATTTGCATTTGTTGGAAAAAACTCTCTATAGTCTTATTTTTCTTCCCTTTTCTAGACATTTTCCCAGCCAGTTACTTGACTTCTGAGATTCTTTCCACCCCTGCCTGGATCCGCCCAGTTAGTGCTTGGCCTCTGAGATTCAAATGTGCTTTCCGCAGCAAGCTTTAGTTCTGGCGCTGGGGTGGAGGCAGGGCCACCTCCCAGGCTCAGTTCCCTCAGGGGCTTTATGCAGAGACTTTCAGGAATGGAGGGGGTGGGGGCGGGGTAGGGGGCCCACCTCCCAGGCTCAGTTCCCTCAGGGGCTTTATGCAGAGGCCTTCAGTAATAGAGCGGGGTGGGGGCGGTGCCGTCTCCCAGGCTCAGCCCCCTCAGGCCGTTCATGCAGATACCTTCCGTAATGAAGATCCTGCCTGCTGCTGGGGGATTCCTGAGTCCCGGGCCACTGCCGCCTCAGCCGCTGCCCACCCCTCTGCCTCCACCACTTCCTGCCCCTGTCTCTGCCCCCGCCGCTTCCTCCCGAAGGGGCCTGAGTCATGGAGACGCTCCTCTAGCCCAGCCTTCTTTCTCACTGACCTGTAGCTTCTGTGGGCAGAGGGACTTTCCCGGCTGCCGGAGCTTCCGTCCCTGAAGGCTGCTTGGGTCAGCTTCTCTGGGGCCGCGACCAGGGCAGCGTTGGGGTGGGGTCCGCTTTCCGGAGTGCGACGGACCCTGGGGACAGCTCTTCAGGGCTCTCTGGCACGGAAATCTCTTCCACTCCGTTTCTGCACACCTTATATTGACCCAGAAGTTATGGGGGGTCTCTTTTTACATTAATTCTATGGGCTTTGGTTTTGGAGCTCGTAAACGTGCATCCTTCTACTCTGCCATCTTGGCTCCGCCCCCCTGCTTGCTTTCTTAAGGGGTGGGAGAGATACAGAAACTTAGGAATTCAATTTTTTTTTAAATGAATGTTAAAATATTTCTAAATGTAATTGAGAAAAACATGATGAAATAAAAATTTTCAAGAGCCTGTATCAGTAAGCACCACAATATGCACAGGGGAATCTGCTATCACAGATTCATAGATATGCATTCATAAAAGGAAAGGCAACTTTTGAGGGGTTAACAATCACTTTAATCAAGCACATGTATCATTACTTTAGCCAAGAACATATATCATTCACCTAGTTCAGGGGAGTCAACACCCTGAACTTCAAAGAAAATACAGAGAAATTAAAAGTCGACAGACATGGCTTCCTCTGCCTGAATTCAACAGAAAGTTGGACCTCAACTGTCTGATCATAGTTACTAAAGAGGGAAGCACTGACATCTGGGTTTTCAAAGCTGGGGGCTCCTTAAGCAGCTTCCCAGAGTCCTCATCTAGACAAACAAATACTTCCAGTCAATATGTCCCAAAATAATCAACAGACATGGCTTCCTCTGCCTCAATACAACAGACAGGTATAGCTGTTGGACCATTCTTACCAGAGAGGGAAGCACAACATCTGGGTTCTAAAATTGAGGGGTTCCTTTAGCAGCTTCCCAGAGTCCTCATCTGGCACTCAAACCTTCTTACAAAAATTAAGCCCCAAAGTAAAACCTCACTCTCGGAGTATTTATACACTTTTTAGAGCCAGAGGGCATAACCCTCTGACCAAGTGACTCAAAAGAGAAAACAAAAGATGCTTAGGACCCCCCTAAAAACAACTCTCCTAAGCAAGCTTTGCACAATGGATGAGAAAGATCTTCTTTGATCACATTCAATCAGAGGCACTTTTAGTAAAACAAAAACAGCAAAAGATCTTACTTTGATTGTCATCACAGAGCCGTAGTTACTGATTGTGATTTTTGGAACTATGTTTTTATATCATAAAAAGGAAAGACAAATTTATTAAGCACCTACCACATATACATCATATACATATATATTATATACATACATTCCTCTTTCCATCTACACTTCTACCTGCTTTCAACTCCCAGGAACAAGATGCCCCTCCCAGGATAAGGTCATCATTTTCTCACAATGTTGCTTATTCAGGTCTTGGATACCCCTTTCCTCAGCCTCCTCTCCCTGTGATTGGAGGGCTTGAGGGTAGAGTCCTAAACTATTCCCAAAGCTTTCCTTCATAAAGAGCAGAAATTGGACTCTTAATCTCATTCCACTCTTCTTCTGCAGCTCTACTCAGTTTTAACTCCACCAAACAGAATATCCTCTGGTGCTCCCCCATTCCCCCACCCCACCCCCCAATGGAGCCTGCTTTCCATTTTCCTTTTGTGTGCTATCTTATCCCATTCACCTTCTTGAGGGCAAAGACTGCCTGTCTTTTTTCTATTTGTATCACTAGTACTTAGCACACTGCCTGGCACATAGAAGGTGCTTAATGTTTATTAAATATGTGTAGACACATACACATTTAGATAGATAAATGCATGTATACATACATTTATACATCATAAATGGAGCTGGGGGAGGGAAAAGATTACCTTCTTCTTTTCACTTTTAGGCCATTTGGCTTCAAGAAATGGGCCTTTGTTAGGATTTATTTCATTCATGCTTTACAATTCTAGGTGACAGTGGCAGAGTCCCTGGTCCTGGTATCTCAAGACATGGTACCTTGGAGGGAGGATTCTAGGGCAGATATTGCTATTAGGCTAGTAGGGAGACTCTGAGAAGCCCAGGGTACCCATGATTTGAGCCCAAAGAGGGGCTTTGGACTTGGAACTTGGTGGGACTGTGCTGTAGTAGAATTGAGTTGGACCTCCTTCTTCCCTCTCTAGAGACTGATGTGGAATGAGGAGGATTATGTCCTCCAGATATTGAGAAAGATGTATATTTGTTCTTATACTTTTGAAATAAATTATTCTTTTTTAAAAGCTGGTCTATTAAGTGGTTAAATGTAAGTGAGGACCCCTAGAACTGGAGGAACACAACAGATTGAGGCTGAAGCCAGTGGTAGAGAGACTGGCTACCCCACCAAACTCCTATAAGTGTACTGGATTACCCTGGAAGTTGAGTGGAGTGAAAAGTTGACACATTTGTCACTGTCACATATGAGGTGTTTGTAATTCTCCCCAGTTTAAGAAAAGAGGAAATTACCTTAGGGTCAGCCTTGGGACAGGAGAGCAGATGTTTTCACACAGGGACTATGTCACGAGTTTTGGGGCCTCTCAAGAACCAGGAAAGGGGTACCACAAGAATGGTAATAGCAGGACTGTGAGAACAAGATAACCACGACAGCTGTCAGCGTCCATCACATCTGCAGTGCCTTTCCTTAAGACCACGAAGATGATGCCTAAATAGACAAACTGGAAGGGGTGTGTGTGTGTGTGTGTGTGTGTGTGTGTGTGTGACTGTGTTTTTATAGAGAGCACTGGCTCCAGGAGTAGGATGGCTGTACCCCACCCTGGCCTTATTTTTGGTTAATTATGAGGTTAATTGTGAAATTATGATGTCTTTCAATGATGTCTTTTTATAAAAATTTTATTCTGTTTAGGAATATTTCTGTCAGATTTAATATTATTTCTCATAAACACTTGTGTTGCTGGGTGATCCATTGTCATTTGTTTATGGCATGAAGACTCAATGGGATCCATACAGAAAAGGGAGAATTTTCTTAGCTCTCAGCTGGGTATTTGACCCCCAGTCCATTCATTGTTAGAGAGCCTGCTCTCTGACTGGGGTATGAGCACAGAATTACTATGAATGCAAGCCCTATTTCATAAATCTATCCTTTAGTCAAGAGTCAATGTAACATGTATAACTAACCAAGACTATGACAGATTTTATACTACCACTCTATTAATTCTGTTGTAGCACTTACAAATGCTACTGAATTGTAAAATGAAGGGTCTGACCTCGTTGATCTTGAAAGCTGTTTCTGCACATAAAATTCTATTTTTTTTAAATAATAAGAGAAGAACCAAAGTTCTTTCCTCCTTTGTTATTTTTTATTATTATTTTCCTCAAAACATCTTTGGATCATGAACAGCTATCAGTTCATGGATATAATTTTGAAAATCTTCCTTACTTCCTTTCATATGCCTCTAGCACATTCTCTTACAAGACAGTCTCCCCTTGTTTAAAAAGAAATCAGCTCTACTTTTCCATTCTGCCACCAATTCTATTGAATTTTCTTGTCTGACAAAGGTCCCCTTTAGAAAATATTTTGATGCTTTCC
This sequence comes from Bettongia penicillata ogilbyi, assembly GCA_023548195.1. Classification (NCBI taxonomy): domain Eukaryota; kingdom Metazoa; phylum Chordata; class Mammalia; order Diprotodontia; family Potoroidae; genus Bettongia; species Bettongia penicillata. The sequence goes on from JAJHZJ010000468.1 coordinate 3,328,004, forward strand.
CCGAGGGTCAGACTGTTCAGAGTTGAAATGACTCTAGAATAGTGGGTTTTTTCATCTGTCCTGAGTTGAAGGAGGTTATAGCAGCCTGGCTTCTGCTTTATTTATAACCATTCAAAATGCTTGCTTGACTATAAGGAAATATAACATGGTAACCAAAGTTGTTAAGTTTTGTTTCAAGTTGAAGTGACATTCATTGTCATGACATTTTGCTTTGTAGTTTTATTGAAATGCCCCCAGAAGTGTGGATGTCATTGTTTCATGTTTGTGCTTGGTTTGAGACTGAATTTCTTCACACTTTCTCATATATTCGAGTGCAGGTGACATCATTCATGGCACTTTCCTAAAAAAAAAAAAAATTTTTTTAAAAATATAGATGTGCATAAGTAAATATATATTCATACTTGAGAAAAACTAGACCTATAATTTAGAAAGGGCAGCTTCTTCTTTGTAATTTATAGTCTCTGCCTGGGGGCACTGGACCAGTGTGGCAGAGACAAGACTTAAACCCATTAAGTGGGATGCCACACACACACACACACACTCTACATTGCTATGTATAATAGATATATATGCATGCATATACATCAAATATATGTGATATGTGAAATACACATATATGTTTTATATTTATATATAACACATAGCACATTGCTATGTATAATAGGCACACATATCCATACATGTATGTGTGCACATTGTACTGAGGCCTAGAGAGACCAATGACATTGTATGTGTACTCACAAGTGTCCAAGGACAAAAACTGACAAGTCCTTCAGAGGTCTTATACATCATATATGTGTATATGTTTTTATATATATATATATATATATATATATATATATATATATATATATATACATATACCACATTGGTATATAGTACACATATAGTCAGGTTGGTGGCACAGTGTATAGAATGTTGGACCTGGAGTCAGGAAAATGTGAGTCTGAATTCAGCCTGATATACTAGCTGTGTGACCCTGGGCAAATTATTTAACTTCTGTCAGCTTTAGTTCCTTCATCTATAAAATGGAGATAATAATAGCACCTGCTTCACAGGTTTGTTGTGATGATAAAATGAGATAATGTTTGTAAAACACTTTACAAATTTTAAAGCCCTGTACAAACACTAACTTTTATTATTATCTGTGTTTGTATATGTGTGTGTGCGCATACATATATATATATATATATATGTGTGTGTATGTGTGCGTGTATATATGTATATATATAGAAAGAGAGAGAGAGAAGTAGAGAATTATTGCATCCATTTGTGTTTTGTATTTTTCTTTGTTAATTACATTATTTTTGAAAGTATGCACTTATCTAGAAAATCAAAATGCATATTGTAATTTTTCAAAGTCCATTACAATGAAGTACATAGTACTGTTTACTATTCCATCCATATATACTCACACATATACATATCATTTATCAATAAAGGATGAAACTATTTTATTTATTGACTAATGTTATATGAGAAGAAACAAATTCAGGCCAGATGATTCTCTCAATGTGGCTCCATAAGAAATGAAAACATCCCCCAAAAAGAAAGACACAAGGGGAAATCATCTTCCTACTACATTTTCTAGGGGAAGTGTATTGTCACAAGAAAAACTATAAAGGGAATCAAGTTATAGATAATGCTTTTGCAGTCTGTCAGTATTCAGTAACATTTATAACTCATTTATTTACTTAACTACAAAAATTCTTTTTCTCATCCCTCAAAACTCATAAAATCACATAAAATCTCTCAGAAAAGAAAACAACATTTCTCTTTGTTCCATAGAGATTTGATTCATATTGTGACCATATTTGGCACAGAAAAAAACTTACCACCACCATTTTCCCATCCACCAGCTTTCTTTTTATGGTATTCTTTTTGCCATCCCAATTCTGCACATGAGTCAAAGAGCCACTGTCCAAGGTTACAATACTCTGAAGAAGACAAAACAAAGCTACCAGTCACTCAGTCCAGAGTATCCTACAGACTTTAAATCCTACTCATCTGCTATAAATTCCCCAGGATTTTACATGGGTAACAATCATGACATGATAAACCTACTAGATAATTATTTTGAATAAATAAAAAAATACTCAAAATTCTTTAATATTCCATTGAGGACATTTGGGGGAGGTGCATTAGGGCAGAATAATCCTTGATAACTAAGATGGAGCTTTGTCATATTCTCTATAAACATCCACAAGTATAGTTCAATATTTTAAGATATAAGTACCATTAAATTTATAACTCCCGTTCCCAGAGCTAACCCAATGGGGAAAAAAATAAGGTATTAGATCTAGAAGGGACATTGGAGACAACCTAGCTCAACATCATTTTACAGATAAAGAAATTGAGGTCCAGAGGTTCATTAAATTGCTCAGTGTTCCACAGACAGAAAGTGACATATGCTAGCTTTGGACCTAGTTCTTTTGACTCCAATGCCAGTATAATTTCCATGGTGCCATTCTGCCTCTTGTAGTCACATGTCCTACTTTCCCCTATCACAAAATCATCAAAGTTAAAGTCTTAGCCTCTTCTACTCTCCAAATTATGAAATTACATCAGGCTTCAACTCTCCCATATTTAAATTTTATTCTTATTGAGACGTTATAATTTCATATTAGTCACATGTTAATGTTATAGCATACTATATGATGTATATATGTATATATATACGTGTGTGTGTGTGTGTATATCTCAAGGCACACTGTTTCACAATCTTGTGCCTTCAACCAGGGTTATTTACCAATCCTTTCTATTCAGTATAGTACTAGGAATAGACAACTGATAAAAAAAAAAAAAAGCAGATGAAAGAATGTGAAGACAATGATGCTAGAATTAGAATCTTGATCGTTTTTTAGAACAGCAGGTATTAATAGTTTATCTTCTTAATTAACTACATAATTGTCCATTTAATGGACTACTGTATATTTTTGTTATATTTGACCAAGAGTCTTCAAGAAGAAAGTTTTTGACCTTACCTTGGTTTTTCGGTCATCTGGCGTGGTTTCTTCAAACACCTCTCCCAGCTTAAAAGAGATTTCATTATTTTTAAAGATGCTTTTTGTTTTGATGGTAATCAAATCCCCTTCTTCACTGATGGTCATAACAGGTTTGGTCAGGCTGCTCAGCTTCCTGCTAGCTAATCCCATTCCTAGAAACCAAGCAAAAGGAGCCAATGCCCAGTATTGTTGACTAGTGAGGATCCCCTAGAACTACCTAACATTTTACTATCAGAGAGTGTTATGCTCTAAATGGCTAGATTCCATTGGTTATGCCTAAAGAGATTTCACCTTTCACGATGCCAAATATCAAAATGTAGTGTTATACTGCTCCCTCCAGAAGAGGACATAATGACCTGAGAAAATGTTGGCAATTGGCTCTCAAACCCCTAAAATTCATGAATGTCCTTAAGATGCAAAGATGAGGTGTGTCACACACATCACCTAAAATGATTGACTTTTTAAAAGTAAAATGTAGAATCCTTCATAAGTCCCTTCCAATACTTCATCGTGACCTGGAAGTGACTTTTTGGTTTCAAAAGATACAGGTCAATAAAGTATAAACTCAAGCAGATCATTCTCAAGCAGAAAAGGCTTAGAATATCATCTTGGTAGTGAGATATATATTCTGATCAAGAACTCCTCCAACTAAGTTTGCAGAGACTCCTTGCTGTGAGCTTGGTCACTAGTTCTTTGACCATAGTTCTTTTGTCATCAAATAAATAAAAATCCAAGGGTCCTCAGTTCTACACAATACTCTTCCATTTCTTCAGTGATCATGGTGGAGTATAGAAATGTGGAAAAATGAATCAGAGGCTACCAAAATTCTATAATTTTTCAGACTACCTACAAATGCTAATCTAACTAACAATACTTTAAAATGTGAGTTTTCACTCAATTAAAAGTAATTTGATACATCACTAGAGGAGAGGAACCATATTCAAAATGACACTATAAATAAAATCAGAAGATGTAAAGAAATTGAAGATAAATGGAGAAATCTGTCTCAGATTCTCCTCAAAGAAACAAATAAAGGAGCTGGCAAGAATAATCATGTGATGAGGATAAAGAAATAGAGGAACTCTATAAAAAACTTGAGAAAACCCTTAAAACCAAGTCAAAACCAACAATGTGACAATCAGTGACTTCATTTTGAAAAAGGGCACAGGGGAGAATGGCCAAAAGATATGTTGAAAATAAAGTAATGAAAGAGGCCAAAGGCTTGTAGATTACTTAAAAGTCTCATACCTGTACTTCATGAATATTTTCTTCAAGAAGAGAGGCAGAAAGGGTTAGAGATTTCCAACAGAAAAAAAATCTCCCGCCCAAAATAAAATTTATTACTTTAAGAGACAGGAATCAGCTAGTTACTGAAGTAGTAAACATTTTAGAATTAGTTATCTCTTGTCCATCATATCATCTACTAGTTAAAGGGAAAGTTTGATATTAACACCAAATTACAAGGACAAATATGAGAAAAATACTGTTCTTCTACAACAGTTCTAACTTGACCTATATTAATAAGCTCTGGAAAACTGAAGATGAAAAAAAATACATTGACTCAAACTATTGACATTTTAAAGGTTAGTTTGACCTATGTAAATAATTGCCATAGTGAGGAAAATAAAAGAGTCCCCAAACTTCCCAAAGATAGCAAAGACTTATTCTCCTTGACAAGTAGAAAGACACAGAGGTTAAGGAAAACCTTAGTGCACAATTCAAGTTCATTTGCTACATGTTATTGGAGAATACAACAGAAGATTATGAGTAGTACAAAGAACGGAAACTAAAATGAGCCTCTAGAATTTGTTTAGGTAAAATTTTATTATTTTGGCCCTACTTACTCATGAACAAATATTATTATTTTTCCAATGGTTTAAATCTAGTTTTATTTGTATAAAAAGTTTGTTTTATAATTTTGTTTATGTAGTTCATAGGTTTGTTTTAACAGGTATACTGCCAGGTATTTTATATTGTCTAGAGTTATTTTAAGTGGGATATCTCTGGCTATATCTTTTCATAGGGTTTTGGTTGTGATAGATTAGAATGCTGGTGATTTATGTGAATTTATTTATACCCTGATGCTTTGATAAAATTATTAATTGTTTCAACTAACTTTTTAGTCATACCTTTGGGATTTTCCAAGTTTATTATCATATTATTAGCAAAAAGAGATAGTTTTATTCCCTCAATTCCTATTCTGATTCTATTTCATTTTATTCTTTTTTTTCTATTGCTAGGATTTCTGATTCAATATTAAATAATATTGGCAGAATAAGTTGTGATATATGATTGTGACATAATATTATTGCACTGTAAGAAATAATGAGCCTGGGGGCAGAGACAAAATGGCAGAGTGAGAGCAACGACTCACCTAAACTCTTGGACAAACTTACCTTTGGATACCTCTGAAAGGAGAATCTGACCAAATTTTGGACATGGAGAATCCAGTGGAAGACAGACTGTGGTGGATTCAGAGCCCAGGACAGACTAGAAGGTCCATGGGAAGGATGTGTTCTGAGGTGGGGGAGTGGGAGGGACAAGGGGGGGAAGCCCATGCAGTGTGGCCAGCACAGTGAAGCAGAAGGGCACTGGGAAACCTGAGAGAAGCAGGTGGAACTGGCAGAGTGTCAGCCAAGGGTGGGAGACCAGCAGAGCCTAACCAGTGAGAGTCGCTGAGCCCCAGATATCAGCGCAGCAGCCCCTGAGACTTTCAGCCCACAGATTAAATATCTTTAAGTCACCTACTTGAACTTCCGGGAGCCAGGATGGTGGAGGGATCAGTAAATGCTCTCTCCTCCCACCTTGATGACTGTGAAAGAACCATAAAATATTTCCCCAGAAAAGTTCTGGATCAGCGGAAACAGAGGAGGGGACAAATAGTCTCATAACACCTGAGGTTAGGAAAGTAGCTAAAGGGGATTCCTCCTACTGTGGCTGAGGCAAACGAGAAGGACAGAAGACCTAGGGCAGAGGAAACTCACACCAGGACCCAGGCAAGCCTCAGCACCAGGAGAGGGGCCCCAGGAGAGGAGCCCCAGGAGGGGTGGGAACTCAGACTAGCATCTAGTCATGCCTCAGAACTCCAGGGGAAATGGGAAGACAATAGGGCAGCTGGGATCACCATCCCCTGAGCTTGCCTTTTCCTCAGCTCAGCTGAGCAGATCTCCCATCACCAGACCACCCCTCCCCATACTTAACAAGCTAACCCCAGGGCTGATCAGGGAAACACAAAACAAAAACCTACTCTTAGCTTTTTCACACAAGTCATGTCAACCACAAGTTCTGAAGCTTCTAACTTAAAGAATCAGAAGCCACAACACACAATCAACATCAGGAACAAGAAAAAGCAAAAGAGGGGTGAAAAAAAAACCATAGAATCTTTCTATGGAGATAAGGACCAAAACTTAAATACCAAAGAGGTCAGTGTTGAGACTGTACTTCCATCTGAAACTTCAGAAAGGACTATGAACTGCTCACATGCACAAACAGCTCTCCTGGAACAGCTGAAGAAGGAATAGAAGAAAAACTGGCCAATGATTTTAAAATTATAAAAAAAGAATTTACTGATGAGAACATCTCTTTGAAAAGGAAAATTGAACAAATGGAAAAGGAAATACAAAAATTAAGTGGAGAAAATAACTCTTTAAAGGGAAAAATTGGACAGATGGAAAAGGAGATGCAAAAGTTAACTGAAGGAAAAAATTTGATAAAGATTAGAATTGGGCAAGTAGAAAGTAATGACTCAATGAGATAGCAAGAATCAGTCAAACAAAATCTAGAGAATGAAAAGATAGAAGAAAATGTGAAATATCTAATTGGAAAAACAACTGACCTGGAAAATAGATCCAGGAGAGAAAATTTAAGAATTATTGGCCTGCCAGAAAGCCATGATGTAAAAAAGAGTGTGGAAAATATTTTCCAGGAAATCATCAAGGAAAACTGCCCAGAAGTGCTAGATCCAGAGGGCAAAATAGTCATCAAAAGAATCCACCATTCACCTCCTGAAAGGTATCTCAAACCCAAACCCCAAGAAATATCGTTGCCAAATTCCAGAACTATCAAGTGAAGGAGAAAATACTACAGGCAGCCAGAAAGAAACAACTCAAATATCGAGGAGCTACAGTCAGGATCACACAGGACCTTGCATCATCTATATTAAAAGACCAAAGGAATTGGAATCCAATATTCCATAAGGCAAAGGAGCTGGGACTATGGGATCAACTACCCAGCAAAGTTCAGCATAACATTTCAGGAAAGGAGAAGGTCATTCAACGAAGTAAGGGATTTCCAGACCTTCCTACAAAAATGCCAGAACTCAATCGACAATTTGATCTTCAAATGCAGGTCCCAAGAGAATCATAAAAAGGTAAACAGGGAGGAATAAAATACAAAAAAAAACTTGTTACTCAATTTGGGCAAACTGTTTACCTCCCTATAAAGGAAGATGATACTTGTTAATCTTGAGAATTGTGCATCTATTATGAAATATAAAAAGGATATACATAGAGGGAATGGGTATAAAGCAAATGAAGTTATGTTAAAAATATGATTTAAGTATGCCAAAGGGATTGTAACAGGAGGTGTGAAAAGGAGGAAGCAGAAAATGGTAAATTATATCACAGGAAAAAGTACAAAATTATAGTAGAGGGAAAGAGGGGAGGATGATGAGCATTGTTTGAGAGGTACTCTCATCTGATTTGTTCCAAGGACGGAACAAAAAACTTAAGTAGATAATCCTAACTAGCTCAAAAGACAGTAAGAGGGGAAGAGGGAAGAAAGGGTAGGGAAGCTAAAAGGGAGGGAAGAAGCAGTAAGGGAAATGGAGAGTAAAAGGGAGGGGGGCTAAAAGAAGGAAGGGGAGTCTGCAGGAGGAGGTGGTGAAAAGTGAAAAGTATTGAGGAGGGGAAGGGAGACAGGAGAGCTAAAAGCACAAATGGTGGGAAAGAGGATAGAGGAATATACACAGACTGTAATCATAATTGTGAATGTGAATGTAATGAACTCTCCCACAAAACGGAGATGGATAGTAGAATGGATTAAAAGCCCCAATCCAACAATATGTTGTTTACAAGAAACACATTTGAAATGGGGGGATACATAACAAGATAAAGGTCCAAGGTTGGAGCAGAATATATTATGCTTCAGCTGATGTAAGAAAAGCAGGAGTAGCAATCCTAATCTCAGACAAAGCAAAAGCAGAAATAGATCTAATCAAAAGATATAAGGATGGAAATAATATCCTGCTAAAAGGCACCATAGACAATGAAGCAATATCATTACTAAACATGTATGCTCCAAGTGGTATAGCATCCAGGCTCTTAGAGGAGAGGTTGGGGGAGTTGAAGGAAGAAATAGACAGCAGTGGGAGACCTCAATCCCCCTCTCTCTGAACTTGATAAATCTAACCTCAAAATAGATGAGAAAGGGGTTAAGGAGGTAAATAAAATTCTGGGTAAGGTAAATATGATAGATCTCTGGAGACAACTTAATGGGAATAGAAAGGAATATACCTTTTTCTCAGCATTACATGGCACATTTACAAAAATTGACCATGTACTAGGACATAAAAACCTCACAATCCAGTGCAGAAAGGCAAAGATAATCAATGCATCCTTCTCAGACTATAATGCAATAAAAATTATATGTAATAAAAGGCCATGGAAAGATAAACCAAAAATCAATTGGAAAGTAAATAATCTAATCCTAAAAAAGGAGTGAGTTAAAGAAGAAATCATGGAAACAATCAACAACTTCATTCAAGAGAATAACAATAATGAGACAACCTACCAAATTTTATGGGATTCTGCAAAAGCAGTTCTTAGGGGAAGTTTTATATCTTTGAATGCCTACATAAATAAAATAGAGAAAGAGGAGATCAATGACTTGGGTGTGCAGCTGAAAAAGGAAGAAAAAAAACAAATTGAAAATCCTCAAATAACTACCAAATTAGAAATACTAAAAACCAAAAGAGAGATTAAAAAAATTGAAATTAAGAAAACTATTGAATTAATAAATAAGACCAAGAGTTGGTTTTATGAAAAAACTAATAAAATTGATAAAACTTTGGTCAATTTGATTTAAAAAAAGAAAGATGAAAATCAAATTGCTAATATTAAAAATGAAAGGGGTGAATTCACCTCCAATGAGGAGTAAATTAAAACAATAATTAGAAATTACTTTGCCCAACTTTATGCCCACAAATTTGATCATCTAAATGAGATGGATGAATATTTTAAAAACCACAAATTGCCCAGATTAACAGAAGAGGAAGTTAAACAATACTTAAACAACCCTATCTCAGAAAAAGAAATTGAACAAGCCATCAATGAATTCCCTGGGAAAAAATCTCCAGGGCCAGATGGATTTACAAGTGAATTCTATCAAACATTTAAAGAACAGTTAATTCCAATACTATATAAATTATTTTTGAAAATTGGGAAAGGAGTCCTCCCAAATTCTTTCTATGATACAAATATGGTTTTGATACCTAAAACAGGAAGAGATAAAACAGAGAAAGAAAATTATAGACCAATTTCGGGAGTCAAGATGGCGGAGTAGAAAGACGCATGTATACAAGTTCCGAACCCACAGCCCATAGATTTAATGTAAGAAGAGCCCCCCATAAGTTCTGGATCACTGCAGGGTGTGCAGAAACACAGTGGAAGAGATTTCCATTCCAGAGAGCCCTGGAGAGCCGTCCCCAGGGTCCATCACGCCCCAGAAAGCAGAGTCCACACCAGCGCTGCCCTGGACACGGCCCCAGAGAAGCTGATCCGTGCAGGCTTCAGGGATAGAACCTCCAGCGTCCTGGAAGGTCCCTCCGCCCACAGACCCTACAGGTCAGTGAGAGAGACGGCTGGGCTAGAAGAGAGGGGAGCGGGGTGTCTCCATGGCTTGGGCTCCCTCGGGAGGAAGTGGCGGAGGCAGAGGCAGGGACACGAAGTGGTGGAGGCAGAGGTGGGGGCAGCGGCGGAGGCAGTGGCGGCGCAGCAGCAGCGGCCCGGAACTCCCCCAGCAGCAGGCAGGATCTTCAGTACTGAAAGTCTCTGCATAAACCACCTGAAGGAGCTGAGCCTGGGAGATGGCCCTGCCCCACCCGCTCCATTTCTGAAGGTCTCTGCATAAATCCCCTGAGGGAACTGAGCCTGGGAGGTGGCCCTGCTCCCACCCCAGCACCAGAACTAAAGCTCACATTGAATAGCAGCAGCTCCTGCCGTGGAAAGCCCATTTGAATCTCAGACCCCAAGCACCAGCTGGGTGGATCTAGGCGGGGGTGGACAGGAATCTCAGAAGTCAAGTAACTGGCTGGGAAAATGCCTAGAAAAGGGAAGAAAAATAGGACTATAGAGAGTTTTTTTGAACAGATGCAAATGATCCCGACTTTCGGGTCTGATGACGAGGACATATTCTTGCCATCAGGGAAAGACGTGGAGGGCGGGGCCTCGGTACCCCAGACATCCCAGGGGGATGTCGGGTGGGCTCAGGCCTTGGAAGAGCTCAAAAAGGATTTTGAAAAGCAAGTTAGATAGATGGAGGAAAAACTGGGAAGAGAAATGAGAAAGATGCAAGAAAAGTATGAAAAACGGGTCAATACCTTGCTAAAGGAGACCCAAAAAAATGCTGAAGAAAATAACACCTTGAAAAATAGGCTCACTCAATTGGCAAAAGAGGTTCAAAAAGCCAATGAGGAGAAGAATGCTTTCAAAAGCAGAATGAGCCAAATGGAAAAAGAGGTTCAAAAGCTCACTGAAGAGAGTAGTTCTCTCAAAATTAGAATGGAACAGATGGAGTCTAATGACTTTACGAGAAACCAAGAAATCATAAAACAAAATCAAAAGAATGAAAAAATGGAAGAGAATGTGAAATATATCATTGGAAAAACAACTGACCTGGAAAGTAGATCCAGGAGAGACAATTTAAAAATTATAGGACTACCTGAAAGTCATGATCAAAAAAAGAGCCAATGAAAAGAAATGCTAGGGACAGTGACCTAGAGCTACCAGATCTCAAATTGTACTATAAAGCAACAATTATCAAAACCATTTGGTATTAGCTAATAAACAGAAGGGTAGACAAGAGGAATAGACTTGACACTCAAGACACAGTAGGCAAGGAATATAGCAACCTCCTGTTTCATAAACCCAAGGACCCCTGCTTCTGGGATGAGAACTCACTGTTTGACAAAAATTTCTGGGAAAACTGGATAACAGTGTGATGGAAACTAGTCATAGACCCATGCCTGACACCATACGCATGAATAAAGTCCAAACGGGTACATGATCTATGTATAAAGATTGATACCATAGACAAACTGGAGGAGCAAGGAATAGTGTATTTATCAGATTTATGGAGAAGGGAAGAATTTTTTACTAAAGAAGAGATAGAAAGAATTATGAAATGCAAGATGGATAACTTGATTACATTAAGCTGAAAAGTTTTTGCACAACCAAACGCAATGCAACCAAGAGTCGGAGGGATGTAGTAAATTGGGAAAGAATTTTTACAGCTAATCTTGGGGATAAAGGCCTCATTTCTGAAATATATAGAAAACTCAGTCAAATGTACAACAATACAAGTCATTCCCCAATTAATAAATGGTCAATGACATGAATAGGTAATTTTCAGAGGAAGAAATTATAAAGATATTTATAATCATACGAAAAAATACTCTAAATCACTTTTGATTAGAGAGACATCAGAGAGACGCAAATCAAAACAACTCTGAGGTTCCACATCACACCTATGAGACTGGCAAACATGACAGAACAGGAAAATGATAAATGTTGGAGAGGAGGTGGGAGAGTTGGAACACTAATTCATTGTTGGTGGAGCTGTGAGCTCATCCAACCATTCTGGAGAGCAATTTGGAACTATGCCCAAAGGGCTACTATAATGTGCATACCTTTTGACCCAGCAATATCACTACTAGGTCTGTATTCCCAAGAGAGCATAAAACTGGGAAAGGGTCCCACACAAAAATATTTATAGCAGCACCCTTTGTAGTTGCCCAAAACTGGAAATCAAAGGGATGCTCATCAACTGGGGAATGACTGAATAAGTTGTGGTATATGAATGTAATGGAGTACTATTGAGCCATAAGAAATGATGAACAAGAAGACTTCAGAGAGGCCTGGAAAGACTTATATGATCTGATGATGAGTGAAAGGAGCAGAACCAGGAGAACTTTGTGCACAGCAATGACCACAGTGTGCAAGAGTTTTTTCTGGTAGACTTGGAACTTTGTAATAACGCAAGAACTTAAAAAAAAACAATAATTCCCAATGGTGTTCTAAGGCAAAATGCCTTCCACACTCAGAGAAAGAACTGTGGAATTCATTTGCAGAATGTAGCAGATCATGTTTGTATATGTGTGTGTGTATATTTTGTTTTGATTTGCTATATGATTTCTTCCATTTATTTTAGTTCATCTACACAGCATGACTATAGTGAAAACATATTCAATAGGAAAGTATATGTAGATCTTATATAGAATTGTATGGCATCTTAGGAAGGGATGGGGATGGTGGGGGTATGTGGGAGGGTAAAAATCTAAACTTTTTGGCAGCAATTGTAGAACATTAAAAAAATAAATAACTAAAAAATTCATCAGTAAAAAAAATTAATGAGCTTGATGATCTTGGAAAAACATGGATGGACTTGCACAAAATAATGAAGCAGAATAAGCAGAACAACGAGAATGATGTATATAGTAACAACAATAGTTTTAAGAATAACTTTGAGTGATTAATTCATTTTGATGATTATAAATATCCAAATTAACCAGAAAGGACATATAGAGGAAGATGCTATCTGCATCCAGAGAAAGAACTGATAAATAGAAATCTGTATAGAATGATGGAATAGCACAATATTCAATACTCCAAGAAAGCATGCAAAGGTCCAACCCAATCCTTCCCTCCAGAAGTGAGCCAGAATCCAACCCAAACATCTAAGTCTGAAGTCAGAGAATAAGATGGAAGAATCATTAAACAAAAAAAAAAACACACCATAAAAAATTACCCTGGTGGCACAGAAGTTCAAAACATAAATATAAAAGAAGAGAATGACTTTAAAATATCTATGAGCAACACCTTAGAGAAAAACACAGCTTGGACATACTCAAGTGGTATTCCCTGAAGAGATGAAGGAATAATTTTTTTTAAGGGTGTAAAATGTTTTTGTAAATGAAATGAGAGCTGTTGAAGAAAAAAGTGGAAATGAAAACTGTGGAGGAAAGAATTGGAAAAGGAATTAGCAGCTTAGCATAAGAGGTACAAAACCCTATTCAAGCAACAAATTCACAGAAAATAAAAATGAATCAAATAAGTCAATGATTCAATGAAATAATAAAAAATATTAAAATAAAGTCAAAAGAGTAAAAAAAAAATCTAAGAATCACTGAACTACCTAAGTACCATGACCAACAATAAGAACCTAGATATCCTATTTCAAGAAATCTTAAAATTATGCAGATCTCTTAGAACGAGAAGGCAAAATGGAAATAGGAAAAATGCGCTGATTATCTCCTAAAAGAAAACCCAAATGAAAACTCCCTGGAACACCATAGCTCAAAATCTAGACATTCAAGTTTAAAAAAAAAAAAAATACTACAAGCAACCTAAAAGACAGAATTCAAGGACCAAGGAACTACAATCAGAATCAAGTATAATTCAGCAGCCAATGGAAAGCTTGAAATACCATCTTCCAAAATGTAAAGAATATGGGCTTGGAGACAAGAATAACTTAACCAGCAAAACTGATCTTAATCCTACAGGAGGAAAAATGTACCTTTAAGAAGTTTGGAAGCAGAGGTAGTTTGAGGGGAAAGATAATTAATTCAGTTTTGGACATGCTAAGTTTAAGATGTCTAGAGGGTGTCCAGTTCAAGGTGTCTAATAGATGGTTGCATGTGTGAGACTGGACCAAGTATACCTAGAGCACAAATATACTTGAGGTGATGCAATTAGGAGAATGCTAAGGGATCAATATGCAAAGTATCCCAAGGAGAGGAAAATACCAAAGATGTGGGGAAATTTTCAGACCTTATTATTAAACTAAATAAGTTAGTGACAACACTGCTGACCTATATATTTACTCTCTTATCTATAGAAAATTTTTATGGGAATCATCTATACACAAATTGAAGACATCTTCATTGAGCATGTAAGTAGGGAATAAGCAGTCTTTTACAAACAATACTTAACAGTGGGTCACATCTTTACCATTTCCCAGCTGACTGAAGGATTTAGAGATTATAAGATCCCATCATACTCATTGTTTGCTGATTATAAAAAAGTATTTGATTCAATATAGCAAAATATCACAAATGACTCCTTTTAAACAAGATATTTCCTATGCACACATTGAAATAATTCAAGAATCTTTGAGAAACAATTCTTTTAAACAATCCTCTCGATCATAAATAATCAGGCAAAGAATAAAACAGGAAGATGTATGATTGCCAAGAGGTGTTCATTGCTGGGATGAAAGAGATCCAAGCATAGACCCCAAGTGAAGGGAGATTCTCTGTGGATAATGAGGTCCTATAGATGTTCTTCTTTGGGAGTGTTGGTTGCATCAAATTGGAATTCTACAAAGTTCTGGAACATTTTTGAACCTCCTGGAAGGGATTATTAATCATTCAAAAGAGTCTGGTCTGACTATTCACACGTTAACACTAAGTAAATGAAGAATCTACATTGCCCAAATTTTGACAATCATTTGTACAGACAACTACAGAACCTAGCATGTTCATCAGTATAAATATCCTGGACAAATAGTACAAATAGACAATAAGTTAAACAGAAGTAGGTGAGCAGACAATATTACCTTCCACAAACTGCAAAGCTCCTCTATTGACCCCAAGCTCACCATGGAAACAAAGGCCCATCTTTTTAAAGTAAACATTCTACTGGTGTAGCTGTATGGCTGCAAGACAGAGTACAACAGTATCTGAAGAATTAAATATGAATACAGTATGAGAACAATATAGTAGTGACTCTTGGTGACCATAAACAGGCCGCAATATGCAATAAGTGAAGAACTCAGAAGAACAGGAGCAAAAGATGCTAGCCTAATGGAGAGGGAAAGGGATGATAGGTAGACAACCAGAGTATTCCCCTATTACATTCATAATAAAGGAAGAGCACAAGCAAGGCTTCCAGTACATTGGATGGCCCTCTTGTGTTTGGTGACTTTATGAGAAGACATAGATTAGAGTCTCAGAAGATAAGATGACATGGAGGAGTTGTGGCCTGAATTGTTGGAGGGGACTCCCAAAACAAGGAGATAATAGATCTGTTTCAGTATTAATCAGTAGACTATTTATTTAGTAAAAGGAAGAAATAGTGTTATTGTAGATTCAGGTGTCAACCCTATGTTAAAAAGTAATACCATAGCTAAACATAAATGGATGTTTGCTTTCCAAAATATTCACAGGGCCAAGGAAAATTCAAAAGGGGTGCATGTGCATTAGCTCATAGTTAAAAAACAAAGTCTGATGGGAAGTCAGAATGGTTTTTGAAATCAGGAAAGCAAAAGAGCATTCATTCAAACTTGGAATAATTGTACTAGATAATCCACCTCCTAGAACATAGATATCTTCCTTCTGGTCTCTGGGGAAGACAAAATACTTCTCTCCAGACATCTCAGAAGACCATTTAGCAATCCTTTCTGGAATTAAGTCATATTTCACTCACACATTATTTTCATTTGCACAAGCACACACACCACACACCCTGCTCCAGTACAGCCAGACCTAAAACTGAGAGATAGAGTGTTCCAGAAATCTCCTAGGATTTCTTTTCTGACATCATCTAGCAACTTAATGTCATTCCATACACTTTCCATGACGCTGCACTACTTTGTAGTATATTCTGACTCTGATCATATCCCAAATTGAAATGAAACATCCTCTGTCTAAATCTAGACCATGGGATAGATTGTTCCCTTAAGTTTTAGACCTATAAAAAGAAACATTGAAAATAATCCATAATTTTGAAATACCTTTCAAGTTTAAACTAGAACCCTAATGAATTTTTAAAATTTAGTAAACAACTGCTCACTCAACTGTTCGAGGCACCATTTCCATCTATATTAATTTGATTTTTGTTGTTCAGTCATGTCTCTTTGTGACGCCATTTGGTCCCATTGATCTGCATCTTGGCAAAGGTGCAAAAGTGGCTTGTCATTTCTTTCTCAACTCACTTTTGAGATGAGGAAACTGAGGGAAACAGGGTTGAGAGACTTGTCTAGAATCAAATAATAAGTGTCTGAAGCCAGATTTGAACTCAGGAAGGCAAGTCCTTTATGGTGCTCTATCCACTGCACCACCCAGCCACCCAATTTAATTTTTATTTTAAAGTATTTCAAGAAGAAAAAGGAATTAAGTGGACAAAAAAAAATTTCTTTTGAAAAATTTCATTTCTATGTTACTATACATAAATGAGGTCACTTACATCTCAGAAATAATAATAGTTCTAAATTACATATACCATTCTTGCTTAAACTTGTATATTAGGAAAAGATGAAAAGCTCTTCCCACTTCAGATTTGTTTAAGAATCAGAATGCCTGGAGGGTGGAGCCAAGATGGCGGAGTAGAAAGACTCATGTTTGCTAGCTCCGAACCCACAGCCCATATATTTCCTGCAAGAAGAACTCCCCACGAATTCTGGGGCACTGCAAGGCATGCAGAAAACACAGTGGAAAAGATTTCCATTCCAGAGAGCCCTGGAAAGCCGACCCCAAAGGTCCATCGTGCCCTGGAAAGCAGAGCCCACCCCTGCGCTGCCCTGGACATGGCCCCAGAGGAGCAGATCTGACCAGGCTTCAGGGACGGAACCTCCGGAGGCCGTGAAGGTCCCTCTGCCCACAGACACTACAGGTTAGTGAGAGAGATGTCTAGGCTGGCCGAGAGGGGATCAGGGTGTCTCCGTGGCTCAGGCCCCCTCAGGGGGCAGTGGCAGAGACAGCAGCAGGAGCAGCAGCAGAGGCCCCTGGGACTCCCGGACTAGCAGGCAGAAGTTCAGGGCCATTACTGAAAGTCTCTGCATAAACACCCTGAGGGAACTGAGCCTGGGAGGCAGCCCTGCCCCCACCCAAGCACCAGAACTTAAGCTCACATTGAATAGCAGCCGTGCCTGCTGCAGAAAGCCCATTTGAATCTCAGACCCCAAGCACTAGCTGGGCGGATCTAGGTGGGGGTGCAGAGGAATCTCAGAACTCAAGTAACTGGCTGGGAAAATGCCCAGAAAAGGGAAGAAAAATAAGACTATAGACAGCTACTTTCTTGGGGGACAGATGTTCCCGCCTTTCAATTCTGATGACGAGGAACTATTCTTACCATCAGGGAAAGATGTGGAGCTCGGGGCCTCTGTATCCCAGACATCCCAGGGGGATGCCCGGTGGACTCAGGCCATGGAAGAGCTCAAAAAGGATTTTGAAAAGCAAGTTACACAGGTGGAGGAAAAACTGGGAAGAGAAATGAGAGAGATGCAAGAAAAGCATGAAAAATGGGTCAATACCCTGCTAAAGGAGACCCAAAAAAATACTGAAGAAAATAACACCTTGAAAAATAGGCTAACTCAATTGGCAAAAGAGGTTCAAAAAGCCAATGAGGAGAAGAATGCTTTCAAAAGCAAAATTAGCCAAATGGAAAAAGAGGTTCAAAAGCTCACTGAAGAAAATAGTTCTCTCAAGATTAGAATGGAACAGATGGAGTCTAATGACTTTCTGAGAAACCAAGAAATCACAAAACAAAACCAAAAGAATGAAAAAATGGAAGAGAATGTGAAATATCTCATTGGAAAAACAACTGACCTGGAAAATAGATCCAGGAGAGACAATTTAAAAATTATGGGACTACCTGAAAGTCATGATCAAAAAAAGAGCCTAGACAGCATCTTCCATGAAATGATTATCGAGGAAAACTGCCCTGATATTCTAGAACCAGAGGGCAAAATAAGTATTGAAAGAATCCATCGATCACCGCCTGAAAGAGATCCAAAAAGAGAAACTCCTCTAGGAGTTCCTCTAGGAACATTGTGGCCAAATTCCAGAATTCCCAGGTCAAGGAGAAAATCTTGCAAGCAGCTAGAAAGAAATAATTCCAGTATTGTGGAAATATAATCAGGATAACTCAAGATCTAGCAGCTTCTACATTAAGGGATTGAAGGGCATGGAATAGGATATTCCAGAAGTCAAAGGAACTAGGACTCAAACCAAGAATCACCTACCCAGCAAAACTGAGTATAATACTTCAGGGGAAAATATGGTCTTTCAATGAAACAGAGGACTTTCAAGCATTCTTGATGAAAAGACCAGAGCTGAAAAGAAAATGTGACTTTCAAACACAAGAATGAGAAGAAGCATGAAAAAGTAAACAGCAAAGAGAATTCATAAGGGACTTACCAAAGGTGAACTGTTTACATTCCTACATGGAAAGACAATATTTGTAACTCTTAAAACGTTTCAGTATCTGGGTAGTTGGTGGGACCACACACACACATACGCACACGCACATACACACATGCACACACATACAGAAACAGAGAGCACAGAGTGAATTGAATAGGATGGGACCATATCTCAAAAGAAATTAAGGTAAATGGTGAGAGAGAAATGTAGTGGGAGGTAAGAGGGTGAAATGGAATGGGGTAAATTATATCTCATTCAAGAGGCAAGCAGGAGGCTTTTTAGTGGAGGGAAAAAGAGGAGAGCTGAGAAAAAAGCAAGAAGTTTACCCTCATCACATTCGACTAAAGGAAGGAATAAAATGCACATTCATTTTGGTATGAAAACCTATCTTACAATATAGGATAGTGGGGGAGAAGGAGATAAGCAAGGGGGACGGGGGATGATGGAAGGGAGGACAATGGGAGGAGGGAGCAATTTGAAGTCAACACTCTTGGGGAGGGACAGGATCAAAAGACAGAATAGAAACAATGGGGGGCAGGATAGGATGGAGGGAAATACAGTTAGTCTTACACAATACAACTATTATCGAAGCCATTTGCAAAACTACACAGATAGGGCCTATATTGAATTGCCTGCCTTCCCAAAGGGAATGGGTGGGGAGGGAGGGATGGGGAGAATTTGGAACTCAAAGTTTTAGGAACAACTGTTTAGTATTGTTCTTGCTACTAGGAAATAAGAAATACAGTTAATGGGGAATAGAAAGTCATCTGGCCCTACAGGACAAAAGAGAAGATTGGGACAAGAGAAGGGAGGGATGATAGAAGAGAGGGCAGATCAGTGATAGGGAAAATTAGATTGCTCGGTGTATTGGGGTGGGGGGAGGGGACAAAAGGGGAGAAAATCTGGAACCCAAAATTTTGTGAAAATGAATGTAAAAAGTTAAATAAATTTTTATTACAAAAAAAAAATAATCAGAATGCCTCTTCATGCTTTTATATGTGTCCATTAAAAACCTGGACAAAGTCTGTGAGAAAAGATAAGCTGTAGAATTACCATTACATAGTCCACATTTTGAAACACACTATCAAAATGTCCATTTTAAGGTCTAAATTATTTCTGCCTTCTCTGAACTCCAGAGTAATTACTGTCTGCATGATTAATTTGAAAATTAATCATTCATTGCCTTGTGAAATCTCTTCTGTGTCTCATCTCTTTAAATCTTTTGTTCTTATTCAATTTTGTCTTTTCTTTTATCCTCAGCAAAATTGGATCAGAGGAAGGACCTTCTATTTGTTGGTAATCCCAACAGGGCCTAGGACAGTGTCTTATACATAATAAATATTTAATAATATTTGCTTTTGTTATTATTGAGAAATGAGAATTTAGAAATTCAAGATGAATCCAAATTTTGGGTATGCTTAGCACTGTTAGAGTAGATCCCACCTCCAATAAATTAGAAATGAGAACAAAACTTTGCTCACCCAGTTGTTTCATATATTCATCAAAATTTTCACAAGAAGTTGATTTCCATGTTCCTAGGAGGTGATCAACCATTTTGTTAGAGGGCAAGTTGATTCTTAAAAAGGAAGAAAATAGATAGTAAACTCAATTATATCAATAGAATAACCATTACCAAAAGATACTTTCGGATCCTTTATGATCTTTCTCTGAATTAGTGTTATCAAGGAGAAAGTGGGGCAAACCTCACTATGCACATATTTGACTTTCCCATACCATCTGAAACAGAAGAATCAGTTGTAAACAGGAAGTAGTTATGAAAATAATAGTCAGACTAATATAGAAACAAGTCTTTCCAAGTATAAATGTTGCTTCTCCACAAATCTCAAGGACAAATATTGTGACTACCACACATTGTCTTGTGCTTGCTGACATTCTACAAGATACAGTAGCCAAGAACAGAGCGAGCCAGGGGGAAGTAACAGGGCCATTTGATGCTGCAGAAAACATCCTATACATATACGTAGCTAAGTAAAATACCCTTTGAAAGCTTCAGCTGGTAGTTGGAGGTGGGAATGTGTGGGAGGGGAAAAATCATAAGTCAGAGCTATACAACAGTGTGGGAACATTCATGATACATGGTGATATAACCAAACCAAAAGACAGAAAACAATTGTCTGACAAAGAATATTCTTTTTAAAAAAGTCTCATTGAAAACAGTTTCTTTCCCAAATCAGAACTCTTCCAGAAAATTTGGGACATATGATCATTGTACCTCCTACAGAGTATCATTTTATTACAGTTTACCATGATATGATGCTCTTAATGGCCTTGAGTTGCAAAAAAGAAAAATAGAAAAAATAGGTTCAGCATACCCTAAATTGAGGCAGGATAATATTTAAAACTAATGGTTTTAAATTTAAAAATTTACATTTAAAACCAAAATGATTCTAATAGCATTTTGAAAGTAAAGAACTAATCTTCACTTTTATTTTAAAAAATTCACTTAAGAGAACTGCACTCTTCAGCTATGATAGATAAATGCAATACCTTAATTACTGTCTTTGATCTGTTTATCAGATTGATTTTTGACATGGCTTATTTCCATTTGCAAGGAAATTAGCAAATTCTAATTATCTAATGGAAATTATCTGTGAAATATTCATCAACTGATGACATTTAGAAGAATGTTTGCTCTACAGTCATATTGTTGGAAAAGGAAAAGATTCAACTTTGACAATCTACGTTTGATTATTCCAAGGACTGGTGGCAGCTTGTCAGACCTTATGGTTTCTCTTTGTTTTTGTCAAGGTTGTCTATCTTTTAATCCATTTCATTTCTTATTAACACCTCTGCCAGAGGATAGGCGGAGGGTTGAATCAACTTGAATACTCATTAACAGCTCTGAAGATTGAAGGAGAAGTGTAAAACTATTTATTAAAATTAAGTTTATAGATTATCTTCATAATTGGTGCATCTCAATTATCTTAAAGTAATGGAAGATGATTGCTTTGGGTAAAGCCCTCGGTGTCTAACTACCTATCACCATATTCTCAGCTGTTTCATGAAAGTCCTTGGGCTTGATCTTGCTAGAAATTGTTTTAACACAAAGAAATAGAAGCACTTACTTTATGGCAATCTAGGAGCTGCAGGATTTCTGATTCCCTCCTTTGTGAGAAAGAAATCATGAAAGTGGACAGAACGTAGATGTTTATGGAGGTGACTGGGAGAGTTCCTTCAGTTGTCCTTAAGTGATGACAATCTTGTCTTCTGCCTTCTGTATTATGGGGCACTGATTCAGAACTCTCCCAAGTCAGAGGAAAAAGTAGTGGCAGGAGACTAGCTGGAATGTGATGACTTTTATCCAGTTGCTATGTCCTAG
Source organism: Bettongia penicillata ogilbyi (assembly GCA_023548195.1). Classification (NCBI taxonomy): domain Eukaryota; kingdom Metazoa; phylum Chordata; class Mammalia; order Diprotodontia; family Potoroidae; genus Bettongia; species Bettongia penicillata. The sequence goes on from JAJHZJ010000468.1 coordinate 3,349,767, forward strand.
GTCACAATGGTTATCTGTCTTGGAGAGCTAATGAGGTGAAATAGAGTGAAAAGAGGAGATCCAAAAGCAAGTGGTATAATATGTTTTAAAATGAGACATTCTCAGCTCTATAGAAAGGAACCTATTAGTAATCTTTCAATCAAATAGATACATTTACTTATATTTATATTGTACTGTAATAATATATTTGTTGAATTTACTTGAACAGAATTGATTTTCTGAAAAGATTTTAGTAGTAGCAAAAAAATAAAAATAGAAAGGGGGTGGGTCAAAAAGGACGCTTCTAGCTGCTTGTTGTACGTTTTGAACTTGATTTCCCAGAGACTTCTCAACCTGTTCAAAACCAAACTTTTCTTCAAAACCAAAGTTTCTTCACCCAAGCCCTGTCCTCTTCTTTATTATCACTATCAAGGACATTACTGTTTTCTTAATCACCTAGCCTCAAAACCTTCATGTCATCTGCATTTCTCACCTGATTGAGCTCCTGTGTAACTCCTGATCATGCCCCAGGAATCTCTACATCCTAGAATTAGTGCTCCTCATCAGTACTCTCTGTCCATTTGATTGGAGGGCAAAGCAAAGAACACTGCCCAAAGTCTCCCAATGGAAGAGGACATTCAAGCCAGTCCTTTCCACTGTCCTCTCTCCTCTCCTTGGGAATTCTCCACCATGTCCCTGCTCCCAGTACTTCCCCATCCCCCTTTCAGTTGCCTTTTGTGTGTTGTCTTCTCCCATTAGATTATAAGCTCTTTGAGGGCAGGGACTGTCTTTTTCCTTTCAGTTGTCCTGACTTTTATCTTACCACTTTACTTCTCTGAAAGAGAGAGCTTGAGACTGATGACTTTATTCAACTCTACTTCATTTAAAACCAATTTCCTACTTGTATCCCCAACATTTAGCACAGTATTACTTAATGAATGTTTACTGATTGATTTTCTCTCTCTCTCTCTCTCTCTCTCTCTCTCTCTCTCTCTCTCTCTCTCTCTCTCTCTCTTCTCTCTCTCTCTCTTTCTCTCTCTCGCTCCACACATACATACATACATACATACATATATATCCACTCATTTGCCAAATCCTATCATTTTTGTCTTCATCACATTTCTCATAATATATTCTCCCTTCTCTACATCATCACCATGGGATAAGACTTCATCTCCTCACACCTGAACTATTACAATAACCTGCTTATAGGTCATCCTGTCTCAAGTGTCTCCCTACTCCATTCCTTCCTTGACTCAACTATCAGACTGATCTTCCTAAAGCAGAGTCTGACCATGTCACCACCACCTCCACCACCACTATTTAGTAAACTTTGGTGGCCCCTGCTACCTCTAAGATCAAATAGAAAATCCTCTAGTATTTAAAAATTCTTCATAACCTGGATCCTCTCTACCTGTCCAGTCTTCTTGCACCTTACTCCCCACTCCTCCCACCTCATATTCTGCATGATCCAGTGACACTGGACTCCTTGCTATTCCTTAGACTGACCCCCATGGTTGGCATGCTTTCTCTCCTTATTCTGTCTCCTGGCTTCTCTGATTTACCACAAGTCCCAACTAAATTCTACCTTCTACAAGAAGTCTCTCCTGAGTCCCCTTAATGCTGGTACCTATTTTCTATTTATTAATTCTAATTTATTATTTATGTACATATGCATATGTATGTATACATATATATACACACACAAATCTATATGCACACACACATTGTATTGTGTATGTGTACAGTCAAAATCAAGGGTCTTGTATACAGTTTGCATGTTGTCTTCTCCATTAAAGTAAGAGCTCATTGAGAGCAGGGATTTTTTTTTATGTTTTTCTGGGTCACCATCAGTTAGTACAGTACACAAGACATGGTGTGACTGTTTAATAAAGACTCATTGAATAGACTTCTGAGGCTAAAAGATATACACAGAAAATCAGCTCAGAAAACATGATATACCATTCTTCTTGTCAATCAGCAAGAAGCTAATGAAAATAAAATTCAACAATAGTTTTTAAATCTCTGACTTCTGGGGTAGAACCAAGAAGGTGGAGTAGAAAGATAGACTTGACTAGCTGTCTCCCGTAGCCCATAAATAACCCATAAACTCCTCTCCCTTGATTGTGCCACCTTGGAGGAACTGAGAACATACAGGTCTCTAGGGTATACCCTCCACTTGACAAAGAAATCGAAAGTTGAGTAAATGGCTGAAAAAGCACTCAAAAATGGGGGAAAAAGTGAGACTATGAAAGGTTACTTTCTTGGTAAAAAGGTATTTTCTTCCATCCTTTCAGATGAGAAGGAACAAAGCATACTATCAGAGGAAGGCATCAAAGTCAAGGTTTCTATATCCAAAACTTTCAAAAAAAATATTCAGTGTTCTCAGGCCATGGAAGAGCTCAAAGAAGGATTTTGAAAATCAAGCAAGAGAGGTTGAGGAAAATTGGAAGACAAATGAGAGTAATGCAAGCAAATCATGAAAAACAAGTCAATAGCTTACCAAAGGAGACCCAAAAAAATGCTGAAGAAAATAACACCTTTAAAAATAGGCTAACTCAATTGGCAAAAGAAGTCCAAAAAGCCAATGAGGAGAATAAGGCTTTAAAAAGCAGAATTAGCCAAATGAAAAAGGTTCAAATGCTTACTGAAGAAAATAGTTCTTTAATTAGAATGGAATAGCTGGGAGCTAATGACTTTATGAGAAACCAAGAAATTCCAAAATAAAACCAAAAAAATGGGAAAAAAAGAAGATAATGTGAAATATCTCATTGGAAAAACAATGGACCTGGAAAATAGATCCAGGAGAGACAATTTAAAAATTGTGGGACTACCTGAAATCCATGATCAAAAAGGAGCCTAGGCATCATCTTCCAAGAAATTATCAAGGAAAACTGCTGTCTTCATATTCTAGAACCAGAGGGTAAAATAGAAATGGAAAGAATTCACTGATCACCTCCTGAAAGAGATCCCAAAAGGAAAACTCCTAGGAATTGTAGCCAAATTCCAGAGTTCCCAGGTCAAGGAGAAAATATTACAAGCAGCCAGAAAGAAACAATTCAGGTATTGGGAAAATACAATCAGGATAACACAGAATTTAGCAGCTTCTACCCTAAGGGATTGAAGGGCTTAGAATATGATATTTCAGAGGTCAAAGGATTACAACCAAACAAATTACAAAGAATTACAACCAAAAATCACCCACCCAGCAAAACTGAATATAATACTTCAGGGGAAAAAATGGAATGTCAATGAGATAGAGGATTTCCAAGTATTTTTGTTGAAAAGACCAGAGCTGAATAGAAAGTTTAACTTTCAAATACAAGAATTAAGAGAAACATGAAAGGTAAACAGGAAAGAGAAGGCATAAGAAATTCATTAAGGTTGAACTGTTTACATTCCTACATGGAAAGATCATCTTACATACAAAAGGGAAGAAAGAGCTTCTACAATAGAGGAGAAAAGCAGGGAGATGAAAGGAAATAGTTGAGCCTTACTCTCATGGGATTTGGCTTAAGGAGGGAATAACACACACTCAATTGGATATGGAAATTTTTTTTACCCTGTAGGAAGGCAAGGGGGAAGGGGATAGGAGAGGAAAGATAATAGAAACGATAGAAAATTGGAGAAAGGTATAATCAGAAGCAAACACTATTGTTGGAGGACAAGTCATGGGAGAGAATGGAATAAATGAAGGGCAGGATAGGACAGAGGGAAATATGATTAGTTTTTTTCAACATAAATATTATGGAAGTGCTTTGCATTGTTACATGTGTGACCTATACTGGATTGCTTATTTTCTCAAAGAAGGTGGGTGGGGAGGGAGGGAGAAAAATATGGAACTCAAAGCTTTAAGAATGAATGTTAAAAATCATTTTAGCATGCAACTGGAAATTAAGCCAGACAGGTAATGTAGTATACAAACTCATAGACTGAACAAGTTCCCACCCACCTAGCATAGAGTGGATTTAAATACTAAATAGTAATTGTTTGTCTTTTACCCAGGAACCCTGAGGGTCTTCTCTTCCCAATTAGACAAGTATTGACATGTTATACAAATGTAAAGACATCTAGTTATTTTAAGGCCTGTCTTCAAAATATTGATCAACTTCACTATCAGTTCAATTCAACAAATATTTATTGGGTAACTAGGTGTGCTAGGCACTAGAGATCCAAAAACAAATATAAAATAGTTCTTGGCTCCAAATGGGGGGAGTTCATATTTGAGAAACAATGTCACATGGTTTCCCAGAGAGAATATCCTTACATGAGCAAAATCACAGTCCCACATCAGAAAATACAATAACAACAATATAGCTCTTTAAGGCTTACAAATCACTTTTCCTACATCTTCCTAGATCTTCCTATCTCCAAATCCAAGCCTCCATCTACTGCTCTGTATTGCATCTCCTAAATTTTAAGGGATAGACCACACACACACACACACACACACATGCCCCAATCCCAAAGAATCTGAGTGAAGGAGAGAAGATAAACCAGTTTGCTATCAGTACCTTAGTAATTGAATTGCTTGTCCTCAAACAACTTGATTGTAATCTTCAAACATTTACTGCATCACCTATGGAAGAAACATTAGTCTTATTTTTCTAGGCTCCAATAAGTAGGACTGAACCAGTAAATGGAAATGTCAGGAGGCAGATATCAGCTCAAGATAGGGAAAGGTTTCCTAATAATTAGAGTATTCCAAATAGGCAATGGGTTATCCATAAAACTCTTTTAAAAATTTTCTATGAGGTCTCCAACAAAATGTTCCTGATGTTTATGGAAAAGACAGATTAGTCATTTGTTGGGAATAATGGAGGAAGTATCTCTAATGTTTATATAAAGAGTGAAATGACTTTGTTTTCTTCTAATTGAACAGAATATTCCATGAAGCTAGATATATGTCAGGCACCCAGCATTAGCCCCAAAATAAGATCTGGTATATCACTAACACCACAAAGAGCGAATTATTTTAAATTATAAAATTTCTCAAGAGGCTTTACTTAGGAGAGAGAGAGAGGGAAAAAACTTATTTTTATTAATCTTTTGTTCTTATGTCACCTTACTAACAGATATGTACTTCCCCTTGAACACAGATTTTAAAAGGAAGACATTTCTGACAGGCTAGTGTTCCACACTCATATTCTCCCATTGCTGAAAGAGGAGAAGAAGATGCATTTTTTTCTCCTCTTCTCTAGGAATACTTTACAATATTAAAAAGAATCAGCAGGAATCAGAATCCAAAGAAATTCAGTGTAAAACTTCAGATGCTTTGGCATGTTGGATTGGAAGAGTATTTCTTGGCACAGGACCTTCCCAGGTTCTTCTCAAATCATATCCTTAGGTCCCTGCTTACACTGCTAGTGTATAAGACCAACTTAGACTGCCCACCAATGATTATTTTTTTCCCTTACAACAAACTGAAAAATCAGGTGACTTGTCAGGATACTATATTTTTTCTTACTCAGTCATGATTCTAAATTTTCCAGTGAGCAGACCTCTCAACTCTAGAAGGAAGTCATTCATCAAGACTTGAAATAGTTAAGCAATATCCCTATTCCCCTATTATTGCAAAACGTTTCCCCCAACAAACTTTACCCAAAACCAAGATCCTAGATTGGAGTCCTCCTTACCAAGGTTTGACATTTGATATGTGGCAGAATCTGGCCGACTTTTAATTTAGGCATTGCTATTGCAGTTATAGAGATAGGGAAGCAGAGAAACAAAGACGTCAGAAGGTGTTAGCTGAAGACTTCACCATAATTCATGAAGCAGGGTTTCAGTGTGGGGAGTAGGCATTACAACCTCCACTTTGCCGGTTCCTGTGCTTAGTGGCAGAGGACTACTTATGGAGAGGTTACTTTTGCAATTCAGATTCCTATTTGGCAGCCTTAATTGGCTTAACTGGAAATTTTTGCCAAACTGAAGTCATACCTGGGCGTGTCAGTATTACTGCAGTCAGACTTTTCTAGTCATTTGACAAAACTAGTAATGAGAATATGAAAAATGGCATTTTTGAGTTCTTTTTTTCTTGATAATAGAAAAAGATGCACGGACATTCACATTATGCTTGTTCATTAACAATACAGTGACCTTTTCATTGAGTTATATCATTTAAAATGCTTTGCTTATTAACTTCTGAGATCCATTTAGTTAACTTACAAAGGGCTTCTGTATGTCACTGCATCACTGTGCACTGAAGACATTGAAAAAAATTTTTTAAAACGATTGGGCAATTCCTTATTTCACACTTTGAGTGTAAGTGCAACTGATCATTCAATCAGCAAAAATTCATTCAGTGCCAGCTATTGATTGCAGCATTGTGTTCACTTTGTGGAGATTCTAAAGGAAATTCCTTGGTGGCTATGGCAATCACTTTGTGGGTCTTAAGTCAGAAAGAGTTAAGTTCAAACCTTGTCTCTGACACTGTTTGGGTGCCAGGATTAATCTCTCTGAACCTCAGTTTTCTCATCTGTAAAATGAAAATAATAATAAGAATTTATTAAACACCTACTATGTGCCAAGAATTATATTAAGCACTAGGAATGCAAAGAAACTCACAATCTACTGGGGGAGACAACATGCAAACAAATAAATAAGATACAATCCACAGAGAAAAGTCACTAGAATTAAAAAGATCTGAGGCAAGCTTCCTGTAGGTGAGATTTCTGCTGAAAGTTGAAGGAAGTTCAGAGGTGGAGTCGAGAAAGCAGAGCATTTTAAACATGGGAAACTACAACCATTGTATCTATCTTTCAGGGATTGTCATGAGGCTCAGATGACATCATGCATACAAAACACTACATAAATTCCACTTATTATTATGACCCCCTTCATAAGGAAGGAGCTTCAATCCATTTTGGGGAGACAAAATGTGGATACTTGGAGGAATTAGAGAATAAGTACTGTATGATATTGACAGTAAGTGCAACTAAAATTCCTAAAAGGATAGTGTGGGCCACTAGATTAATTAGATGGAGGAAATAGCATTTGAGCAGGTCTTTGAAGGGTAAGTAGCATTGTAGTAACTGAGAGGAAGAATCTAAGAAAAAGCATGGAGGTATGAATGAATAAGGTTTACTCATGACAAAAATGGAAACTGATTCAAATGGCATCTTCAAGTATTTGAAGTATTAAAAGAGGCACTTGCTCTGGCCCCAAAGGGCAGCTAAGTGATACAACGGATAGAGAGCTGGGTCTGGAGTTAGGACGAACCAAGTTCAAATCAAGTGTCAAATACTTTCTTAGCTGTATGACCCTGGGCAAATCACTTTTTCCTCCTGTGCTGTTGAGGGCCAGGGTGGAGTGAGGTTGACAAGATCAGGATAGACGTTCCGAGAAACCGTTCTTAGAGACTGTGCTCATTGTCATCCGGAATGGCTCTCCACGCGGATATGTACAATAGATGCCCTCTAGGCTCACAGTCTTTAAAATAAGACTGATTAAATCACTAGGGCAGGAGACAAGCAGAATGTCACATAAGCTTGCAGTTTCTGTCTATAAATACTCGGACCCTCAGACCAATAAACGGAGTTGGTCTTTCTTCCCCTGCCTCCCGTGTCTTTCTTCTTCACCACATCACCGAGCCAGGCCGTGTGAAGACACAGGCTGTCCGCTACACTGTGCCTCAATTTCCTCATCTGTAAAATAGGGATAATAATAGCACCTTCCTCTCAGAGTTATTGTGAGGATCAAATGAGTTAAAACCCATAAAGAGCATCGTGAATCTTAAAGCACTACATAAATATTAGCCATTATGATTGCCAAGAATTATAGATGCAATAAAGAAGAAAATCTAGGCTCCAGATCAAAAAAAACTTCCTAACAATTAGAGCTGTGCAAAAGCAAAGTACACTGTGTTGGAAGGGAAAAGATTCCCACTCATTTATGATCTATAAGCCAAGGCTGGATAAGAACCTGTCTTATGTTTTAGAGAAGATTCTTCTTGAGGTATGGGTTAAACTAGATGGTTGCTAAGATAGGCTCCTAAAGGGTAGCTAAATGACACAGTGAATAGAGTACTAGACCTAAAGACTCATCTTTCTTAGTTTAAATCTGGTTTCAGACACTTACTAGTTGGGTGACCCTGGGCAAACCGTATAATTTGTTTGCCACAGTTCCTCATCTGTAAAATGAGCTGGAGAAGGAAATGGCAAACCACTCCAATATTTTTGCCAAAAAAAAAAAATACTCTAAATGGGGTCACAGAGATTCAGACATGATTGAAATGACTGAACAGCAACAAGGTATGTTCCAGCTACAATAACTTGTGAGTCTCTGAGTATAGTGGGAAATTACATGGCATAGGTTCAGATTAGGGAAGAGAGGTGAGGAGTTTGGTCTCTGTTCATAGGAAAAAGAAATCTAATTCTTTAGAATTAGAGGTGGGACAACAATATGTATGATATATTTGGAGGGAGAATATTTAGGACAATGTTGTTGTAGTTCAGGAATACTGAGGCTGAAAGAGTGATAATAGTAATAATGGAGAGGAATGAATAAATGAGAGACATTTCATGGGAAGAAATGACAAGATTTGGTGACAGATTGCATATGTGGAAGATGGTGAAGAAAAACTAAGGGAGACCAAGGAAACTCCAAGGTTTGTAGCTTGAAAGCGTGAAACAATGATTATTACCAACAGAAATGGATAAATGAGAAGGGAGCTGATTTAGGGGAAGAAAATAATGAAATGTCCCTTGGGCATACTACATTTGAGATGGTGGTGAGACTTCCAAGGGAGCCCAGACAGGTGCAGCAGCATCATTCCCAATGAACTTAGATTAATTCCTTATATAGAATATCCCAAAGCAAATCTTAAAATATAAACAAACAAAAAAAATAAAAAACCTGGTAACTACTGAAAGAAAAACCTTTCTAAAGTAAATGTCTGATTATGGAGAGTAGGCTGTCAGAAATAAGGCTTAACTAACACCTTATGCCATATTCCACAATACACATGCCCTAAAAATCACGCTACAAAAAATTTAGGAAAGAAGGAAATCATAAACCTTTCAGAGTTATGGGTAGGAGACATAGTCTTAAACAAGAAATAATGGGAATTATAAAAGATTAAATAGGTAAGTGATTATATGAAACTGAAAAGCTTCTGCGTAGACAAAAAGTAATGTATCAAAGATAATAAAGGAAGTGGACAAATGGGAAAAAATCTTTGCATCATATTTTTCTGATAAGGGTTTCGTATCCAAGATATATAAACAATTAATACATGTGTATCTAAAACCAATAGTCATTCTTTAACATATATTTAGTCAAAGGATACAAAAGACTGCAAAGTGTTCACAATCACACGAAAAAATATTTCAAATCACTCATAGTAAGAAAAATGCCTATCAAAATAACACCTTGCAAAAACTAGCAATAATGAGTTTTGGAGGGATTAGGAAATGATAGACATGCTAATGCATTGTTAGTGGAGCTGTGAAATAGTACAATTTTGGAAAGAAATTTGGAATTAAGCAAATTAGCTAACATATTCATACTTTTTGAACCAGATACTACATTACTTGTCTAATACCCCAAGGAAACTTTGGGTAAGAAGAAAGTTCTCATATATGCCAAAATATTTATAGCGATACTTTTTATGAGCGCAAAGAATTGGAAAGGAAGTAGTTGCCTATCAGTTAGGGAATGGCTAAACAAATCAAGCAATAAACATATATTAATTACTCAACATGCATGTCAGGCTCTGTGCTAAGTGCTGGGAACACAAAAAAGTAGCAAAAGACAGTCTCTGCCCTCCAGGAGCTACAGTCTAATGAGAAAGTCAACATGTAAACAAAGATACACAGAGCAAGGCATATAGAGGATAAAAAAAACAATCAACAGAGGGAAGCCACTAAAAGTAAGAGGGCTTAGGAAAGGCTTCATGAAAAAAGATAAGATTTTAGTTGGGACTTAAAGAAAATCAGGGTGGTCAATAGAAGAAGTTGAGGAGGGAGTGCATTCCAGGAATGGAGGAAGTCAGAGAAAATGTCTGGAGTTGAGAGATGGAGTATCTTGTTCATGAAACAGTCAGGAGGTCACTGGATTGAAGAGTATGGGTTGAGGAGTAAGATGTAAGGAGTAAGGTGAAAGACAAGAAGAGGGATAGGTTATTAAGGACTTTGAATGCCAAACAGAGCATTGTGTATTTGATCCTGGAGGTGATAGGGAGCCACTGAAGTTTGGTTAAGGGGTGCCATGGTCAGACCTTGGCTTTAGGAAGATCACTATGGTAGATGAATGAAGGATAGATTGGAGTGGAGAGAGATTTGAGGAAGATAAACTGATCAGTAGCATTACATTTATTTTATGAATGTAGTGGAATATTACTGTGCTGTTAAAAATGAGGTATGAGAGAAACATGGAAAGCGCTACATAAACTAATATGAAGATTACATGAGGTAAGCAGAGCCAATAACACAGTATACACAATAATTACAACAATGTAAATAGAAAGAACAACCACACATACATACGAAATCAAGTGAACGTAGCAAAATTATAAAGATCAAGCATGACTCGAATGAAGACATAAAAGACACCCTTCACCCACCTCTTCACAAAAGTTACACAATGCACACGTTTTCAGACGTTTTTCAATGAGCTGATCAACTTTACTCATCATCTTTAAAAAAATAGTGTTTTTTAAATGTGTTGGCTCTCTGGGAGAGGAAAGGGAAGATACTGAGGATAACTATAGCGATATAAGAAACAGAAGACATCAATCTCATTTTTTTTAAGTCTAATTGTCACTCTCCAGCTTCTACTGTGTATAAGTATTGTGCCAAGTACTGGGGATACAGAAAGAGGTAAAAGGCAGTCCCTGTCCTCCAGGATGTTATAGTCTAAAGGGAAAGTCAACATGCAAACAAATATATACAAAGCAAGCTACATTCAGAATAAATAGAAAATAAGTAACAAAGAGAAGGCACTAGAATTAAGAGAGATTGAGGAAAGCTTCCTGGAAAAGAGAAGACTTTAGCTGGGATTTAAAAGAAGCAGGGGAAGTCAGTTCAACAACCTTCAGTAACTCCTTATTGCTCCTAGTATAATATACAAAGTCCTAAGCTTGGTATTTAAAACCCTTCATGATCTGGTTCTAGTGACTTAGATTTGTAGGATTTGTAATCTTTTCTTATGGAAGACCCACAATTTGTATGTGAATTTTGGTTTCCATTTATTTCTGGTTTGAAGTGTGAGTTACCCTTTGAGAAAATAGGTTCCATACATGTTATTTGTCCTTCATTCAAAGAGGAACAATGACATTACGGGGTAATGTCTTCACTTGTGTATGAAGCATTGTTGCATAAAGTCATCAACCTCACTCTCTCTTCCAGAGCCATTGAAGTCCAGTGGCAAGACAAAGGTGAGGACAATTGATGATGGCCTGGGATGCCCTGCATGACCTTGGAATCGTTGATGTCTGACCAAGCTCTAAGCATTCCACAGCACCTGATTCAGCCATTTTAATGGCCTTCAGAACAAACTTTTCACATCCATCCATTCTGCCAAGAGAAGTCTTTGCATGCTTAGGGTAGACATCCCCCTAATTTATCAATGGGTTTGAGGCCTGTTGGTTACCCTCAACCTAGTTTAGCCCATCTACTGATAAACTTTTGTTACAGTGTGGCTGCTGCACAAGCTACTTCTTGGAGGCCTGGTAAGAGTTGGGTGAAGGTGAACAGTAAAGGTGGATGAGCAGCCCTGAAAGGGCACAGCAAGTCTGTACAATAGAGATTCTAGTCCTCCCTGAATATTCCATATATCCTTTAATTCCATACATAGAGAAATAGTAAATGCCCTTTACTTCATAGGTATAATGTGCATGGTTTTCTTTCTTCTCAATAGTTGAGGGGAGAGGGCAGGAGCATGTAAAGAATTTGGAACTAAAAATAAAAATCTTTTAAAAATTAAATGCCTTAATAATTACTGCTTTATAATATAGTTTAAGATCTGGTACTATTAAGCCTTCTTCTTTTACACTTTTTTAAATTAGTTCCTTTGATTTTCTTGACCTTATAAGGTAGTGATTATCAAAACTATCTAGTACTGGCTAAAAATTAGAAAGGTAGATCAATGGAAAAGAGTAGACATACAATTTACAAATGAATATAATAACCTTATATTTGACAAGTATAAACATTTAAGTTCTGGGGATAAAAATTTATTATTTGGCAAAAAAAACTGTTGAGAAAACTGGAAAGTAGTGTGGCAGCTATTGGGCATAAACTAATATCTTACACCATTTACCAAGATAAGGTTAAAATAGATACATGACCTAGATATAGAGAAATTTTAAGAAAACTTGAAGATCATGGAATATATTACCTATCAGACTTATGGATATGTGAACAATTTATGAATAAACAAGAGATAGAGAACAATGTGAGGTGTGAAATATATAACTTAAATTGAAAAGTTTTGTACAAGTAAAACTAATGTTGCCAAGGTTAAAAGGAAAGCAGAAAATTAGAGAAAAAAATTTATAATTTCTCAGATAAAGGTTTCATATCTCACATGGATAAAGAATTTTGTAAAATCTATAAGAATATGAGTCATTACCCAATTGATAAATGGTCAAAACATATGGAACAGGCAGTGTTCTGATGAAGAAATCAAAGTTATTTATAATTATATGAAAAAATGCTCTAAATAATTATTGATTAGAGAAATGAAAATTAAAACAACTTGAGGTATAATTTTACACTTAGCAGACTGGCTGAGATGATTGAAGGGGAAAGCAGCAAATGTTGGGGGGGGAATGTGGAAAAATTAGGACACTACCACACTATTGGTGGAACTGTGAATTTAATTAACCATTGTAAAGAATGATCTGGAATTATGTCCAAAGTGTTATTAAACTGCCTTTACTACTCTCTTTGACCCAGAAATACCACTACTAGGTCTGTTTCCAGGTTGATTAGGGAAAATGGAAAAGAAGCTATCGTAACAGCAAGGACTCTGGCATACACAAGAGGGCCTGCTGCACAGGTTCTTAGATCTGCTTTTCTAAAAGGAAAGCAACTTTTGAAGGGTCAACAATCTACTTTAATCAAGCACATGTATCATTCACTTAGTTCAGGGGAGAAAGTCAGTCAAAGAAAATACAAACAGAAATCACAAGCAGAAATTACAAACAGAAAGACCAACAGACAGAACTTCCAACTGTCTGACTATAGATAATATATATATATATATATAGTTACATAGAGAGAAGTATCAATATCTAGGTTTTCAAAGCTGAGGGGCTCCTTAGCAGCAACCCAGACTCTCATCTGGCATATCAATCTTCTTCCAAAAATTAAGCCCCAAAGTAAAACTTCACCTCAGAGTATATACACACTGTTCAGAGCTGGAGGGCACCACCCTATCACCCAGTGCCTCATCAGAAACTAACAAAAGGTGTCTGAGGCCTATTAATGGGCAGGGAAGATATTTAACTCTTCCCCCCACCCATCATTAACCTTACATTAACATTATACCTATATGTTCTAAAATATTTATAGAAGCTCCCTTTGAGGTGACAAAGAAGTGGAAATTACTGTGATGCCTACCGATTGCGGAATGGCTGAACAAGTTGTAGTACATAATTGGGATGGAATGTGCGTGTTTATCCTTCAGAAATAATGACATGACTTGCATTTGACTTGCTGTGCAAGATCCCCAGCCTCATTTCTCCTCGAAAGCCATCTGAATCCAGTGACCAGATATTCATCAGGATGACTGGAGATGACCCAGGATGAGGCAATTGGGGTTAAGTGACTTGCCCAAGGTCACACAGCTAGTGAGCGTCCAGTGTCTGAGGTGAGCTTTGAGCTTAGATCCTCCTGACTCCTGCACTGGTGCTCTATCCACTGCCCCACCTAACTGACCTGTGATGTAATGCTACTGTGCTAAAAGAAATGATGAGTTCAGTGATCTTAGAAAAACATGGATAGACTTGAATGAAATAATGAAGAGCAAAATGAGTAGAACCAAAAGAACATTACATACAGTAACAGCAATATTGAGTGACTAAGTCATTTTGACTTTTGTAAATACCCAGATTTACTACAAGGGACCTATGAAGGCAGTATCTTCATCCAGAAAGAGAAACTGATGAATAGGATATATAGAATGATTATATACATATATATATATACACAAACACATATATGTGTGTATATGCATATACATATGTATACATACATACACACATATACACACATTTGTGTCTAATAGTAGCCATCTCTAGGGCAGGAGAGGGGGGTGGAGGTAGTGCAGGAGGGGGGAAAAGGGGGGAAAAATCACATGTTGATTTTATTACCTATTTTAAAGGAATAGTAAGTTATACATAACAGATTTGTAGTTTCATTTGAAATCATCTTTTTCTCGGGGCGGAGCCAAGATGGCGGAGTAGAAGGACGCACATTTACGAGCTCCGAACCCACAACCCATGGAATTGAGGTAAAAGGAGATCCCCATAAACTCTGAATCTCTGCAGGGGGTGCATAAACATAGGGGAAGAGATTTCCGTTCCACTGAACCCTGGAAAGCCGTCCTCGGGGTCCATCGCACTCCGGAAAGCGGACCCCACCCCCACCCCTGGCCGCGACCCAGAGAAGCTGACCCAGCAGACTTCAGAGAGGAAAGCTCCGGGGGAAGCTCCGGCAGCCGGGAAAGTCCCTCCGCCCACAGAAGCTACAGGTCAGTAAGAAAGAAAGCTGCGATAGGGGAGGGGAGCGGAGCGCCTCCGTGACTCGGGCCCCCTCGGGAGGAAGCGGCTGCGGCAGAGACGGGGGCAGGAAGCGGCGGAGGCAGAGGCGTGGGCGGGCGGCTAAGGCAGCAACGGCCCGGGACTCAGGAATCCCCCAGCAGCAGGTAGGATCTTCAATACTGAAGGTCTTTCCAACCTGAGGGAGCCGAGTAGAGGAGATGGCCCTGCCCCCACCCTGCTCTACTGCTGAACGCCGCTGAATAAAACCCCCAAGGGAACTGAGCACAGCAGGCGGGGGGCCCCCCACCCCCCCCCGCTCCGTTCCTGAAAGTCTCTGCAGAAAGCCCCTGAGGGCCCAAGATTAGAAGGCGGCCCTGCCCCCACCCTTGCGCCAGAACTAAAGTTTGCCGCGGGAAAGCGCATTTGAATCTCAGAGGCCAAGCACTAGCTGGGCGGATCCAGGCAGGGGTGGAAAGGAATCTCAGAAATCAAGTAACTGGCTGGGAAAATGCCTAGAAAGGGGAAGAAAAATAAGACTTTGGAGAGTTTTTTCCAACAAATGCAAATGATCCCGACCTTCGGATCTGATGGGGAGGACGAGAACGTATTTCTCCCATCAGGGAAAGATGTGGAGGGCGGGGCCTCAGTACCCCAGACACCCCAGGGGGGTGTTGGGTGGGCTCAGGCCTTAGAAGAGCTTAAAAAGGATTTTGAAAAGCAAGTTAGACAGGTGGAGGAAAGACTGGGAAGAGAATGACAAAGATGCAAGAAGAGTATGAAAAAAAGGTCAATATCTTGGTAAAGGAGACCCAAAAAAATGCTGAGGAAATTAACACCTTGAAAAATAGGCTCACTCAATTGGCAAAAGAGGTTCAAAAAGCCAATGAGGAGAAGAATGCATTCAAAAGTAGAATGAGCCAAATGGAAAAAGAGGCTCAAAAGCTCACTGAATTTAATAGTTCTCTCAAAATTAGAATGGAACAGATGGAGTCTAATGACTTTACGAGAAACCAAGAAATCACCAAACAAAACCAAAAGAACGATAAAATAGAAGAGAATGTGAAATATCTCATGGGAAAAACAACTGACCTGGAAAATAGATGAAGGAGAGACAATTTAAAAATTATGGGACTACCTGAAACTCATGATCAAAAAAAAGAGCCTAGACATCACCTTCCATGAAATTATCAAGGAAAACTGCCCTGACATTCTAGAACCAGAGGGCAAAATAAGTATTGAAAGAATCCATCGATCACCACCTGAAAGAGATCCAAAAAGAGAAACTCCTAGGAACATTGTGGCCAAATTCCAGAACTCCCAGCTCAAGGAAAAAATCTTGCAAGCAGCTAGAAAGAAACAATTCCAGTACTGTGGAAATACAATCAGGATAACCCAAGATCTAGCAGCTTCTACATTAAGGGATCGAAGGGCGTGGAATAGGATATTCCAGAAGGCAAAGGAACTAGGACTCAAACCAAGAATCACCTACCCAGCTAAACTGAGTATAATACTTCAAGGGAAAATATGGTCTTTCAATGAAACAGAGGACTTTCAATCATTCTTGATGAAAAAACCAGAGCTGAAAAGAAAATTTGACTTTCAAACACAAGAATGAGAGGAAGCATGCAAAAGTAAACAGCAAGGAGAAGTATTAAGGGACTTACCAGAAATGAACTGTTTGCATTCATACAGGGAAGGACAATATTTCTAACTCTTAAAACTTTTCAGTATCTGGGTGGTTGGTGGGACCACACATACACATGTACACGCATGCACACACATACACACATGCATTCACATGCAGAGACAGAGAGCACAGATTGAACTGAATAGGATGGGACCATACCTTAAAAGAAATTAAGGTAAATGGTGAGAGAGAAATGTAGTGAGAGGAAAGAGGGGGAAATGGAAGGGGGTAACTATATGTCATTTAAGAGGCAAGTAGGAGATGTTCTTAGTGGAGGGAAAAAGAGGAGAGCTGAGGAAAAAAAAAAAAAACAAACAAACAAACAAAAGTTTACCCTCATCACATTTGACTAAACGAAGGAGTGAAATGCACACTCATTTTGGTATGAAAACCTATTTTACAGTATAAGAAAGCGGGGGAGAAGGAGATATTGGGGGGGGACGATGGAAGGGAGGGGCAAAGGGAGGAGGGAGTAATTGAAAGTCAACACTTGGGGAGGGACAGGATCAAAGGACAGAAGAGAAACAATGAGGGGCAGGTTAGGAGGGATGGCAATTCAGTTAGTCTTACACAACACGACTATCAGGAAGGTCATTTGCAAAGCTACACAGATATGGCCTATAATGAATTGCCTGCCGTACCAAAGGGAATGGGTGGGGGGAGGGGAGGGATGGGGAAGAAATTTGGGAACTCAAAGTTTTAGGAACAATTGTTTAGTATTGTTGTTGCAACTAGGAAAGAAGACATACAGTTAATGAGGAATAGAAAGTCATCTGGCCCTACAGGAGAAAAGAGAAGATAGAGACAAGGGAAGGGAGGGATGACAGAAGAGAGGACAGATTGGAGATAGGGAAAATTAGATTGCTTGGGGGTATTGGGGGTGGGGGGGAGGGGATAAAAAGGGGAGAAAATTTGGAACCCAAAAATTTGTGAAAATGAATGTAAAAAGCTCAATAAATAAATAAAGAAAGAAAGAAAGAAAGAAAGAAAGAAAGAAAAAAAAAGAAATCATCTTTTTCTCTATTCTTCTATGTTATGGAAATGCTTATTTTGTTTATTAAGTTCAGAATAAAATAAAATTTAAAAAAATTAAATGCATTAAATTTAATGAATGAGAAAATTATCAGGAATTAACTTGGACAATAATGTTAAGTAGATTTTTTTTATTTTATTTTTAAATTCTGACAGATATATCCAAAAAAAAAGTCTACATTTACAGCTATTTCACTCTCCTACCTTAAATGCACTCTATGGTTCAGTCAACTTAATCCACTAGAGGCTTTCTGAGTTTAGCAGTCCATCTGCTACCTATACGTACCTTTGCCCAGCATGTCCCTCATGGCTGGAAAGCACTGACTACTCACCTCTGTTGCACCAGGATTCTGAGCTTTCTTCTAGGGTTAGCTCAAGTACCACTTTACACAGAAATCTTTTCTTTACCCCCTTTCATCTTTGTGTTCCTTCCTTGCTAAGATTATTATAGATATGCTGATCTATTTAATGTTGCATATACTAGTAGAATGAGAGTTCCTTGAGGGCAGGAACCTTTTCTCATTTTATCTTTCAATCTCCAGTGCCCTGCACACTACTTTGTACACAGTAGGCAAGTGACTTTGGAATGGGTTTCTCATGGAAAGCCCCTAATTACCCAAAGCCAATAGACCTACTTGATAAGGTTCTATATGCAGATTATAACATTTTCATTTGCAGTACTTTCCATCCTAGGAATTCAACAAGAGATTCTGAGATTGGTGCTGTGTGTCCTATCTTTCTGTTTCTGAACATCACTGATTCTGTAAAGCATAAGCTACTATATCTACCTGTAGTCACAGACCACTACTTAATTCACAGGACTTACCCTGTCCTTTTGTAACCCATTCAACTAGGTACATACATTTTGGGATAGAGCCAAAGTGGATCCAAAAATGCAGCATTTTTCCTTAAGTTGTCTTTACTTATTATCATTAGATTTTTCATTTGAAAAGCATATCTCACATTTTCCAAGAGCTTCTAGGAAAAGCTATAAAAACTTTCTCCTTTCTGCTAAATGACAGAACGCAGGGATGAAGCAATCAGAAAGCACTAATCGCAGGTTCCGCAGAATCCAGTGCTCCATTCTAGAAACATGGAAGAATATGAATCAAAAGTGAGAAGTTACTTAGAAACAAAAAAAAGAAATCAAATCTTTCCTAGCTGACATCTTCATTAGTTGTTGCACTCCTTTTTGTGGTCAGTGAAAGGCTTGTTTCATCATGACGAATACACATAGAATAATAAGTAGAAGAGAAAAAGCAATCATCCAAAAGGATCTTTTCACAGGCATACCTTTGAAGGAAGCACACATCATCACCTACAGCAGGATGTTACAAGCAAGGCCTAGGGCCAGATGACTGCATCTGACTTCCTACCAGTTTCATCAGGGACTCCACATTCATTGTATTGAGGGTGACAGTTTCTGTTCTTTATCCCTAGCAGTTACTCTCAGACACATTGCATTGTCAAGGATTGCTTCACGTTTGGCTCTGTTCTATGGCTGCCACGTTGTGACTATGTTCGGAGGGTACACAGTGAGATAGAATCCAAAGTGGCATCCAAAGCACCCAATCACATTTAGACATGATCAATATTTTTCCTTAACTAAAATCTTGCTCCTATACCTTTTGGGGATTTGGAAGTGAACATGCACTGTGCCAGCGGAACACAAATTCTAAGATGTCCTGCCACGATGGAAAGACTTATGCAGAGGTCCAACGGTGGATATATAGCTACTATCCAAAGACCAGCCCTGTGATCTTGAAGAGGCACATCAGCAGAAGGTTGGCCACCAAGCAGCGAACTTTTGGGCTACAGTCACACATGAAACCATATGTTAAACAGAGAGGTGGTAATCTGTATCTGCTCACATGGATGAAATCACAGCCTTTTCAGTATACTACAATGTCAACATTTTAAGGATGTTAAGTCCTAAAGAATTTGAGGATGTTAAAGCCTTTAAGAATTTAAGGCCTATATATGAAATCCTACAGAATTGATATCTCAAGTTCACAGGCTCTCAATCTAGAAGGGGACACAGAGTTCATCCAATACTATTGATACCTAAGCAAAAATCCTTTCCCAATATTCCAGACAGGTGGTCATCTAGCCTGTGCTTACAGAACCCCAGGGTGAACAGTCCATGACAAGTCAAGGCAGCCCATCACATTTTTGAACAATTCTAATTGGGGAGAAATGGTCCCTTATATCAAGGCGTAATGGGCCTCTCTTCAGCTTAAATTCATTACTTCCTAGTTCTGCTCTCTAAAATCAAGCAAATCAAAACTAACACTTCTTCCAAGTGACAGCTCTTCAAATAAATGTTTATTAAGCAGTTACTGGCAGCACTGTGCAAGAGGTCACATGGGAAAATAAAGAACTGGATTATAACTTTTCTGCCCTCCAAGAGTTTATAATCCAGCTGCAGAGACAAGACACAGGAAAAGCAAAACAATTGGATTTCAGAATTGATGTTGTATATATATACACATATATATGTATGTATACATATATATGTACACACACACAACTGGGAGATTGTGTGGAAAAGATGATAAGTTCTATGATGATTCAAAGAAGGAAGTGAGTACCATAGAATCAGAAGTTATCTTATCTAACTAGTATCTGAGCAGGAACAACTCTGACAAGCTGTTTCACATAAAGATCTCCATTGACGGGAAACTCACTGCTTTACAAGACAGCTCACATTCATTTCAACAGATCTTAACTCTAGCAAATTTTTTCTTACACTGAATCCAAATCTGTCATTTCAATTTCCATCCATTGCTCTTAGCTCTTTCCTCTTTTAGGGCAAGCTAAACAAACCTTATGCCTTTTCCAAATGATCCAGTATTCGAATGGATCTGTGATTTCATAAATTCAGGGGTTCCCTTCAACAAGGCAGATTATCACTCATTCATGCCTGTCCCTCTTTTACGTCTGCCATCCATATCCTTCTGAAATTTTATGACCCAACATTTTGGCGACTTAGCTTGTTTTCACTCAAAATGAAGAGGGTACTAATGCAAAATCCTGGCTAGGAGTTTACTAAGAATTTGCTAACTTCCTCTTTGTTCCTTGATGGTGCTATCATTAAAACACCCTTTATCTTTGTGAATAAGATAGGGACCATAAGACAGCATGTAGGTACTTATAATAATAGCTGACAAATAATACTTTGAGTTTTGCAAAGTTCTCTTTATACCTTATTTCTTTTTGATCCTCGAAACAACTCTTGGATGTCTGTAGTACAGTTTCACAGAATGGAGAAGAAGGATTAGAATGAATCTTAGTGGAAATCAAGTCTAGCCCCATCAACCCCACCACCACCACCCTGAAAAAAGAATCTCCTCTACAACATATATGACATATTTATAGTCTTTGCTTTGCCTAGAGACCTCTAAGGACTAGAAACTTGTTACATACCAAGAAAACCCCATTATACTTTTGAATACATCTACTTGCTAAAAGATAACTAGGTAGCTCAGTGGAAAATTCACTAGGTCTAAAGTTAGGACGATATGAATACAAATCTGGTCTCAGATATCTACTATCTATGTGACCCTGGGCAAGTCATTTAACCAGTGTTTGCCTTAATTCACTGGAAAAGAAAATGGCAAACCACTCCAGTATCACTGCCAAGAAATTCCCATGGACAGTATTGGAGTGCTGTGGTCCATGGGTCACAGCCAGTAGCAAATGAATGACGGAGCAACAAGTTGCTAAAAAGGTTTTTGTTTATATCGTGCCTGAATTTGCCTCTTTACAACTTCCACCCCGTGGTCCTGGTTCTGCCTCTGAAGTCACGCAGATGAAGTCAGCTTCTTCCATGTGATGACCCTCTAGATCCCGGAAGTGAACATTCACGCCTTTTTAAGTATTCTCTTGTCTGGGCTAATCATGCTTAGATCCTTCAGCTAGTTTTCACGTGGTCTCTTCTTCTCTAAGTTTTTTCTATATCATCACTGTGAAAATTTTATGTTAACATAAAGCTCCTACCTTGTGAAGCAGAGAGAATGAAGTCAGCGGCAGACCCCAGAAAGGAGAGCTGTCATTCCACTCTGTCATCCTGATCCTTGAGACCTCTCCTGGGAGGTATCACTCTGTCTCTCTACAGTCAAGGACACTAATCACAAATGGCACATTCTCTTTGCCAGGAACCGATTATGTCCTTTGGACTTCCTCTCACTCTCTATGGGCAGCCAAAATCTCATTGATTTGGTCGCTAAGGAGGGAGCAGACAAAGATGATATGGGAGATGTGACCAGACCATAGGACATGAGGAAAAGACCTGCAAGTTAAATGGGAGTTATTGATGTAACATGGCAAGCACAAAAGTCGATGCAAATTTAGGTAACCTTAATAGAAAAAACCAAGGGAGGTAATATTTCTGCTCTAATTCACTCTGCTCCGATCACATCCATAGAGTCATTCTGTTTGGGGCACCAGTGTGTTTTTTTTTCTTTTTAAAGAAATACTTTGATAAAAAGGAACACAGTGAAGGGAGAAAGGGGAAAAGGTTGTCTGCAAGGATCGTGGAGGATCTAGAAACCATGTTATATATCAGGAATCGTTGAAGAAATTGCTGTGTTTAGTTTAGAAAAGTGAAGATTTAGAGATTGAACCTATAACACCCTATATCTGTACAGCAGTTCATAATTTTCAGATCACACACATGCATATCATATACATATATACACACATTATACATACATATATATACATATATTTCTCTGTGGGTATACAGAGAGAGAGTTTTGAGGCTGTTCAATCATTTTCCGCTGTGTCTGACTCTTCATAACCTCATTTGGAGTTTTCTTGGGAAAAATACTACAGTATCTTTTTCTTCTCCAGCTCATTTTACAGATGAGGAAACGGATGCAAACAGGATTAAGTGACTTGCCCAGGGTCACACAACTAGTAGGTATCTGAGACCAAATTTTTTATTACTTCATTTGAATCTCCCTTCTCTCTGTTGAGTATTCCCCAGTTTATCCAGCCTATACCTTGTTTGCACATAGTTGTTCTCATATTGCCGGAGCTTCTTGAAAGCAGGGATTATCATCTTTTGTCTTTCTTTGTATCCCCACGTAGCAGACACTTAATAAATGCTTATTAACTGATTGAATGAATGACTGGCACAATGGAAAAAGCACTAGATTTTGTCTTAAATGATCTGGGTTTGAATCATGATTCACACTTATTATCTATGTAAGCTTGTGGAGGTTATTTCTCCCCCTTGGGCCTCAATTTCCTTATCTGTAAATGATATTTTACAAGGTTAGCTCTAGAGTCACTTTCATTTTTAAAAGTCTACGATCCTAGGTAAACAAGAAAGGTTTTATTATCCCCATTTTGCAAAGGAAGAAACCAAGATTTTGAGGTGAAACTTGCCCAAGGTCAATTAGTTGGTGCCAGAGCCATTGAATATACTATTTTATTTCAGAAACTCTTGGTTTTCCTTGCCAGTAAGTGGAGAAAAAGGAGGTCTATCATAGATGCAGTACATATTTAAATTATTAAATATGTCAAATTTTCAAGATAATAGATACTTAAAAGAGCATTTCTATTTAACTCTGGGATGTAACGACACACAGGCATGGTCAGATGCATGTTAAACTCTCCCCCTCTCTGCTCCACTCTGACCCCACGCTATGGCCCACACTGATGGTGACCTAGGGTTTGACCATGCAAAGTGTCTGATTAGTAGTGGGTAATTAGAAGTGTCTGATTAATGGTGGGTAATTAGAATTTGGATGTGTGGAAAGAAGAATTTTAAAATGCCAAGCCAAAGCCATTGGGACATAGCAGGTTGGAATTGCAAAAACTTCCCTTTAGGTCAAATGGGCATAAAGATTACATGACAGCTGCTCTTATCAAACTGAAAACCAGTTCTGATGACACAGCCTACTGGTTTGTCCTAGTGTCACTCCCTGACTAAGGAAATCTTTGGAAACAGGAAGGATAATATAATGCCTATGACTAACGTGGTCTGATCCTTCTCAAGGGAATTCTAACATAAAGACTTTCTCTTCCTTCACGTCCTTACATCCTATACTATATTTTTATGTAATATAATTAATACCATATAGATACTGGTTGTTAATATGTAAGCCTACTCAGAGGAGAGAAGTAAGTGTCCCCACCCCTCCCACAGGGATATGTAGAGTTGTTTTTTTTAATTTTGGAGTCAAACTAATTAATTCCTTTTGTGACTTGAGTTTGGAGCCACCCTTGGCTGCAGTGGCCAAGAGGAGATGCTATCCACCTTAACAATGATCCCCTTTCTTTCCAAGAAACTTCTGGGCAGGGCTTTTTTGTCTTTTCCCTAAAAACATTCATTTGTGTCTTTGTAGCATAAGAATATTATCCAAATTCTCATAGCAGCAGGTCTAGATTTTTTTTTCTCCTTAATTCACACTCTTCTAGGCAATTCTGACCAGGGTGCCAGATCAGATGGCAATAGGCATGTGACAAGGAGGGATGCCCTCTCTCTCCCTTGCTGTGTGGCTCTATTCCTACCCTACCACCTGGCTTCAATTTCTATTTCCATTCAACAAGTACCAATTAAGTAGCTGCTTTGTGCTGCAAAGACCTTGGAATACAAAGGCAAAAATGAAAGACTTCCTCAAAAAGCTGGCCATCTAGAAGTGAATTCAGTGCTCTAAAATTTCCCCTTTTCTCCTTTCCCCTCCTTTGTTTTCTACTACCATACTCTCAAAGACTGGAGGAGCAAATCTTTGATTTACCCTTACCTGAAGGTAACTAGGACTAAAGTTTGCATTGGTGTTAATGCTTTTATGCTACTTGGAAAGAAGGGGGTTGGAGGTTGGGGTCTGAATTAGGTTAAGTGAAGCTAAACAACAAATTCCAAAGCAGTTAACATGAGTCCTTTAGGAACTTCTCCAAAGGAGAAGCCCTAAGGACTTTGGATGAGGGTGTGCTACAGAGAGGGGCTTTCAAAGGAGAATTTAAGGGTCACCCTGACGGGGTACAGACTCTGGGAACCTCCTTGAACTCCCCTTGAATCTTCCCACTTGATCTGGCAGTCTCTGGAGGCCCATAGACTTTTCATTATCACTATGCCCAAATCTCTGTTATACTTTCCACCCTTGATCCCATTCTCCAGGGTACTGGTCATTCCCATCAAGATCCTCCCTAGATTTGATCTTTATTCACCCCAGGTCATTCCCATCAAGACCTCTAGATAACCCAGGCTACTGACCACTCCCATTAAAACTATCCTTGGAACCCCCAGAGTACTAGACCACCCCCAGATCCCTCCCCCAGTTTTTTCTGAATTTAAATTCCATCCTGCCTCCACAAAGGCACTCAGATTTAATCTAGCTCAGACTCAATCTAGCTCAGATTGTATCTGACCCACTTGTTAATACAAGCATTAAAAAGCTTAGGTTCCTTAAGAGTCAATCCAATATGGCAAATCTTTAATAAATTTTATTTTACTTTGACTGAAAGAAGACTTGAGTCAAATTCATTCAGCAGGACCCGGTGTGTCGGTATTTTAGGGCCCCCAGAGCCCTGAACCTTAACAACCCTACCTGCTCCTCAGAAATTTCTAGACCTTTGAACTTAGTTTCATGGAGGTTTCCTCTATCCATTGTCAGGATTGCCTCCAACAGCAATTGTTTCCACCACAAGTCACCTTCAGTCAGAGACAGCAAGCGTAGCTTCACAAGAGAACAGAAAGACCACAGGAAGTTGTACTCACTAACCATCTTTGTGTCTGTGTTCACTATGAAACTTTGGTGGTTATTTCCTATATATCTCAGTAAAGCAGCTGAATGTTTGCAAACCTGATTCTAAATGTTTCATTATGCCACATTTAAGCCTCTCCTAAGAAAGGGAGAGCCTTAAAATGTGACCAATGGTGTACAATCTCCTGGTTTAGGAAGGAACCAGAGAGGGGAGGAGATAGAGAAAGAAAAGATCAGAACAAAGAATAAGACAGAAACAGGACAAAGCCCAGGCAACCATAGTGACTCTGGGGGGTTGGAGCCAGACATTAAACAGTGAATACTCCAAAATGGATTGCGGCACTGCAAGCAAAAAAGAGTTACATTTTTTGCAATGAAAACTAGCTGAGGGTAAGAGGGAAGATATTCCCTGCATTTCCTGAACACTACTAATGGGAAAACCACCATCCCAAACAGTGTGAGAACCTTCAGAGGAGTTCTGGTTCCTATACTGAAGGAGTCTGCAGTTTCAGTTAAGAGCTCCAGATGATCAAGTGATGGGTAAACTAACTTATATTCGAGTTGGTCATATCTGTCATCTAGTACAGGACTTCTTAAACTTTTTCTACTCATGACCCCTTCAGTGCTTCTTAAAGTGTGGGTCACTACCCCATAGGGGGCCTAGTATATGAAACTAGAAGGCACCAGCTGTTGGAATTTCTTCTGCCATAGTGTTTCACAAAAGTCGTAATCAAGCAAACTTCTCAGCCACCAATGGCTTTAAGGAAAAAAGAAGAGGGGCCTGCCATGTGAAAGACTTCCTGATCCTTCCAGAAGCTGAGAAGATGATGTGTTTTCTTTTTTTTTTTTAGGTTTTTATTTTAATGTAAATAGTATTATTTTTTTTGCAACTACATGTAAAGACAATTTTCAACACTCAATTTTTATAAGATTTTGAATTCCAAATTTTTCTCCCTTACTCACTCTCCTCCCCCTTTCCCAAACTGGCAAGCAATCTGATATAGGTTATACATGTACAATCACGTTAAACATATTTCCTCATTAGTCATGTTGTGAAAGAAGAAATAGAAGAAAAGGAAAAAATATTTTTTAAAACAGTGAAATTAGTAGGCTTCAATCCACATTCAGACTTCATAGTTCTTTCTCTAGATGTGGATAGCATTTTCCATCAAGAGTCTTTGGGAATTGTCTTAGATCATTGTATTGTGGAGAAGAGTTAAGTCTGTCCTAGCTGATCATGATATGTGTTTCTTAAGAGCAGGGTATGTGTAAAATCTTATGAACCAAAAGCATAGATTCTAAAGAAAGTATCCCAAGGAATCTCCACTGTATTTCTTTAAAGCTGTACTATTTTACATGTTTTCTTTATGCTTATTCTCTGTACTTATTCCCACCTCTGTCAATGCTACTTACTAAGTGCTCACTGTACGCCAAGGACTTGGTGCTAAGGAAGTTTTCAAAAATAGTTTTTTCCTTCACCTATTTTTCTCACTAAACTATACATCCTTGGAGGACAGAGATGAGTAGAATGCAGACTACTGGAGAAGAAGCCTCTTGTCCTATGGAGGTTTACAGTAGTGTGTTCTCAATGATACAAAAACAATGGTAGAGAAAATCAGATGATAAATTATCATCAACTAGTCTAGCAGTCATGGGAGAATGTAAATCCCAAACCGTCTGTCTAACTTTGCTATCCAACAGGGCTGAAGAACTCTACTCCCAGCAACACCATAATAAAGAAACAGGGATCTTCCAATGACTGGAGACCTGACAACATTCAGAAGCAGTACTTTGAAAAGAAAATGAAAACAGATAACACATAGAGGAGAGGGGATGAGATTTTCCCCCTTGTCCTTGAATCAAGTTGTCTAATATTGTCAAGGGCTAGACTTAGAGCAGGCTGTATTTGGACCTTAGAGAACATCAAGTCAAACTGCCTCATTTTACAGGCAAGAAAACTGAGACCTAGAGAGGTAAAGTGATTTACCCAAGGTCACAAAGATAGTAGTTATTAGAGGCTGGATTTGCTGACTCCATTTCCTTCAACAGAACCGAATAGGACATGAGACAAAATTTTCCTATGTGGCTTGAGAAGCTTTGATAAAACAAGTATGGTATTCCTAGTGTTTAGAACAGTGTTTTTCTATATAGTTTCTATGTTTTCTATATAGTACTTAATAAATGCTTTATTCATTCATACATACGTAGCCAGGAAGAGACTACAGTTAATAATGAGGGCCAGTAATTTCATGATTGAAACGCATCTTCTAAGACATCTAGTCCTACCTGGACTCAAATAGACTTAAAATAAGGTTAAAAATACATTAATACTACAAAGATATGAAATTTCATCTTTCTACCCACCTGGGTTATAATTGTCTATAACATAATTTTAGAAAAGTGTCCAAGGTTCAGTGAGTTAAATGATTTGCCTGTGTTTAAATAATTCCTCCAAGCTCAGAATCCAGCACTGTGTCCTCTGCTATTCCCACCTCTTAATTTTACTAAGTTAATGCCTCCATCTTGTGTGAATTCTCTTATGAGTGCCAGAAAATCTATTTCATCTTTCTCAAATTTCTCCAATTTGGCAAATAGTTCTGGATAATAAAATCACGATATCCCAGTTGGAAGAGACCTTAGTTGCCATCTAGTCCAACCCGTATCTCACCAAGAATCCTTTCTATCCAAGACAAATGATTATCTAGCCCTTATTTGAAAAGTTTAGCAAGGAAGAACACACCCTACCTCTTGAACAGTTCTAATTGGTTGGGCACCTAGGTGGCACAGAACATAGAATGCAAAGCCTGGAGTCAGGAAGGCATCTTCTTGAATTCAGATCTGGCATCAGACACTTACTAGCTCTGGGATCCTGAGCAAGTCACTTAGTCCTGTTTGCCTGTTACTCATCAGTAAAATAAGATGAAGTAGTATCTCTGCCAAGAAAACCCCAAACGGAGTCATGAAGAATCAGGTGTTAATGAAACTACTGAATGAGAACAAAAATATTAGGATATTTTTCCTCACATTTATTCAAAGTCTGCCACTCTATGAATCCTCCCATTGGTCCTACTATACCCTCTGGGAAAAAACTGAACAAATCTAGTCTCCTTGGCTCCCTTCCATGTGGCAGCCTTTGAAACATTTTAAAATATATTCATTCCAGTATCACGTTCCCCCTAAGATTTTTCTACTGGAAGAGAAATTTCCCTAATTCCTTCAATCTATCCTTATAGGGCATGCTTTTCAATCCCCTCATCATCCTGGTTCCCTCCTTAGGCCACACTTAAGTTTATCAACGTTCTTTCTAAGAAGTAGCATCCAATAATGTGTTCTGACTATGGCAGAGTACAGCAACACTGTCACTTCCCTAAATATGAATGCTATCTCTCTCAAAATCGCTAAAGTTCATGCTGTAGATGTGTCAGGAGTTGTTACAGGCCTGCACTGTCTCCCACAGACGAAAATTTTGTATTTCCGTTATTTATGTCTCCCTCTACAACGTAAAAGTTCTTTTTACCTGTTGATGTGAATTTTGTTTTAGCCTTGATTTTGTCTTATTTGTTAACATCCAAAATATTTGCCTTGTCCTGGGTTGCCTATTAACATCACACTGAGTATTATTGACTGGTCACTTCTTATACTTGAGTTCCACCTTTGAACATGGCCTTTAGAAAATGAGAGCAGAAACACAGAGGTTCCATGAAAACAAGAGCTAGAAGGCCAAATTAAGAGACCACAGTCAGACTTATTTATATTGGTACATTTACCTGCGTGGAAGTATTCAGAACCACAAATCACATGCATCAAGTAACCAGTACAGTATAGTGATGCATGAAGAGGATCGTGTTGAGGTGACCATTGAGGTCCTTTCCTCTGTAAATGGTCTTGGAATAATTTGGCTCATTGTGTGGGTTATGATTTGCATTTCTGGAGAGGATACGCATATCAGTGAGGTCACAGATCCATCTAAACTGGATCTCAGACCAAATTTTCTGCAAATTAATTTTCTTCTTGGTTTCTTCTTACTATTTTCTTCTTCACTTCTTTTCACAATAATAACAGATATTACTGTGCAAAATTTCCCCTCGTCTTCTTCTGCATTGCCTATAAATAAACTTATGCTCCTAGCTGTGGCAGTTGTTTTGCGTGGGTTAAACTTCGTAGAAAATTATAATAATTAAAGTAAATATCTTTGTTTTTATTCCTTAAATTTGGGGAAGTCAGGTGGTGCAGTGGATGAAGCACCAGACTTGGCATCAGCATGACCTGAGTTCAAATCCAGCCTCAGACACTGACTAGCTATGTGACCTGGACAAGTCACTTACCATTGTTTGCTCAATTTCTTCATCTATAAAATGAACTAGAGAAAGAAATGGCGAACCACTCCAGTATCTTTGCCAAGAAAACTCCAAATGGGGTCATGAAGAGTTGGACCCAATTGAAATGACTGAACAACACCAACTTTCAAAGTTGACAGATTCTTTGAAAAGGTCAGGATGGAGCTATACACACATACATACATATATATATGTGTGTGTGTATATATATATATATATATATATATATATATATATATATATATATATATATATATATACATGTTGTTCTGATCTTTAGCTTTTCCTCTAACCTAGTGTTTACTCTCAATTATCAACAAACAGACTTTGATCTATGCATGCACTAACCATTTGCTAACCTGACTGCACACAGAGTGCATTCTGAAGTGACCGAACCAGTTGTTTATTGTCTGTTAAGGAACAGTCCATTTCATTATTGTTTCTTGTTCTTCAGTGCTTGTCACATTCAGCGTTAGTCTTGAATGAATCAATCAGTCAAGAAGCATTTCTAGTCTCTACTATGTGCCAGGCACTGTTCTGGATACTGAAGAAAGTATTCATGATATAGTTATGAGGCATCTAAATAGCCTGATCTTTTAGTTTTTGGCTCTTTCGTTTTTTGATCCTGAACTCTATTTTCCAACATTGCCTTCATCCTTCTTCTCAATCTCATTTTCTTATTAAATTCATTGAATACCGAAGCATATGTGGATTTTGTTTAGAGCTTCTTTTCAACTTGAACCCTTATGTTTCTTCATCTGTTTGTGTAGATAGAATCACAGGATTGAAAACTAGAAGGAGCCTGATGAGGTCTATAAGGTAATCTAGTCCAGTATCTTTATATTACAAAGAAACTAAAACTTAGAAATATTAAATGACCGAAGGTAGAAAGTAACAGAGTTGTAATTCCAAACCTCATGGATTCTAATTGGATTGAGACCCAAAGTTGAAAAACTAATGATTTTGCTGTTGTCTTTTAACATACAGGTCTTCTTACTGTAAAAATAGTTAGATTGAGTAGGCTAAAGTAACCTTTTTCTTTTGTCAATCCTATTGACATCATTCTGTGCCTATGTGTCAGTTTTTAAAATGCCGTGAAGATAGATGGAACTTTAATAGAAACTGAGATAATCATCAAACAGGTTCTTATTATTGTGGTTTACTAATTGGGGTGTGCCCAGGACTAAACAAATCATATCACATTGATAATACTAAGGTATGATGCCAATGATGGCATCATTCACTATGAGATCGCATGATAAAGCAAGTTGGAAAACCCTGATTCCACAGCTAGAAGAGTCCACATAGTGGCTTCCCCTTCCTACTCAAGCTATCTGGCCCTGACATGGCAAAAGAGGAAAATAAAGAATTGAGGAATATATCTTTTCATTTAAACTCCTCCAAAAGGAAGGGGGCAAAAATGACCCATAAAGGAAGGGAAATATTTACCTGAGGTTCAAGTTAACCATCAACAGTTAAGCACCCTACTCTTTGTAAAGCACTGTGCTATATGCTGGAGATACAAAGACAAAAATAAACTCGTCTCTCTCCTCAGGGAGTTAACACTTTACCAAAAGAAAACTCTAAAGTGAAGCTTTTGCTTTGAGAATTCAATTTGTGAGCCTTGGAATGAGAAATGCTTTAGAAAAGAGAGAGTCTTAAAATGAGAAATACTTTTTTTTCACTCCTTGCCTGATGAGTAAAAGTAGAATGGGCAGAGAAAATCTCCCTTGTATTTGTTAATGGTCTAGTAATGTAGGTAGACATCTTTACATTTGTCCCATTGAAAAAGGCTATTCTGGTAAGATGCTGTAAAAGCCTAAAATAGATGTACTACACTGCCATGGCTCAAACTGGCAATCAGTAAGTGGATTGTCTCTTCCTGGCTTTTAAGTGTATTTAAGTCTTCTTTAGGTAAGCATGCATTTTATCTCGAGCTAGATTATAGGCTCCTTAGGGATAGTTATCTCTTTATTTTTTCCATTTAGCTCCTTTGGACAGGACATGGTTGTAACAAAGTAAAGATCTAATACTTATTGGGGCTTGTTAGCTTAAGATTGAGAAAAACTGTTCTATGATTATAGACTGAACCAATATCTCTGTCAGCAATCCTGAGGTAATCACAAGAGAGTAGAATGAGAAAATGGGAATTTTTTTTTTGGCTATGTTCACAAATGTTGCTTCCATTGCAACAATGGACAAATGTCAACTCGTATAGAGTTTTCTAAGAGCACTGCAGGGATCAAGATTCTGATCCCTGCAGTATTCAAAATTTTATCATCCTTTGAAAAAAGACATGGATGGATAAGGCTCCTATTGGAGCCTGGGAATAGCATTCAGAAGAGACAATGGTCTTTTTCAAAAGGATATAATTGAAATATATTTAATATGACAAAAAGGCACAGATAGCATGCTTATCCAGGCTGTTGCAAGTGATGCAAAGCTGGAAGGAACAGTCAATATGTCAGATGACAGAAACTGGATCCAAAAAGATCTCAGTAGGCTAAAAGAACAGCTAATAAGATAAAAATAAAAGATAAACAATCAATACAAGTTAATTAATTAACTTGTATTGATTGTTTATCTAGACAGTCTTCCATGTGAAAAAAATCCAGGGATTCTAACTACACACTCAATATGATGCAACAGTGTGACATGTCAGTCAAAAAAGAAGAAGAAAAAAAACCACTAATGTGATCTTGGGCTGAATTAAGCGCAGCTACCCAGAGGTAGTGAAACTGGTTGATTCAGTCAATAGAAGGGTGGGCCTGGAATCAGGAAGACCTGAGTTCAAATCCAGTCTCAAACACTTACTGTAAGTCACTTAATATTTTCTTGCTTTAATCTCCTGGAGAAGGAGATATCAAACCACTCCATTATCTTTGCCAATAAAATCCCATATATAATATAATCAACAGTGCCATGAAGAGCTGGACAGAGTGAATGACTGAAGAGCTCAGAGAAAGGGAGGAGATAGTCCTGCTGTATTCAAGCCCTACTCAGACCATACCCAAAGTATTTGATTCCCATTCTGGGTACCACATTTTAGGAAAGACATTGATCAATTAGTGTATAGCTAAAGAAGAGCAGTCAAGGATGATGAGGAAATCAGAGACCATGCCTTAAAGAATTGGTGATTTTTACCTTGGGGAAGAAAAGATTTGACTTCTCTGAGTCTCAGTTCTTCACCTCTGGAATTGAAAGGGGTGATGGTTTTCCCTTTCAGCTCCAAATTAAAAATACAACAATAGCATTTTTTCATTTACCTAAGGGTTACCATATGGAAAAGGGAAGAAGCTCATTCTCCTCAGTCCCAGAAGGTAAAACTAGAAGCAGTGGGAGGGAAATTACAGAGAGGGATAATTAGACTACATGTAAGAAAAAACTTCCTAACAATTAGAGATGTCCAAACGTGGAATGAGCTGCCCCACAAGGTGAGTTCCCCTGTCACTGAAGGTCTTCAAGTGGAGGCTTCATTAGTACTTACCAAGAACTTTGTAGTCCACCAAATATTATACTACACTGTTTCTGAGGTTCTTCTGAGCCCTGAGAGTCTTTAATCGCATTTCTGTGGATGAAACAACACAAATCTCTCTTCATATAGTTTCTTCTTATACTAAAGTGCTCTTCTTAACTCTAACAATAAAAAGTAAACACTGTGAGGGAGACTGTAAGGCCTCAGAAGGACTAACTGACTGATTAATAGTCTATAGAGGAAAATAGGATTATTTTAAGGAGTAGCTTGATTTAGAAGCAACAGAAAGAAATGGTTTCTCTAAGACCTCTTTACAGGTAACTAAAAGTAGATGCATAGAACATAGGGACATTCTCAAATCTCCATATCCAGGAAGAAAAGGGATGGGATATGTAATGCCATGCATTGTACATACTATGGGGGTGTGGGATAATTAACTAGTGACCTTGAACACTATAGAGAGTGAATATAAGTATCTTGAACTAAGAAAATTCTCTTATTTTTTCATAAAGTCCAACTTCTTTTTTGAAAATAATAAAAACTCCTGAATCTCTTCTAAAACATTCCTGGTGTCTTCATATTTCTTTAATCAAGCTTTCAACAAGTATTTATAAAGTACCCACTATGTACCAAACACTGTGCTAGGCATAAAGGTACAAAGGCAAAAATGAAATAGTCCTCACCTAAAGGAGCTTACATTCTATTGCAAAGAAGCAATTATACATGCAAATAAGTAAATGCAAAATATAAACAAAGCAACTACTAATTGCTGGCAGAGGGAGGGGATATTAATGGGCTATTCACCACTTAATCAGGGCAGTCAATTTAATTGGGAAGCTCTTATTGTTTTAAAGTTGTTTTTTCCTTTATTTTAAATTAAAATTCACCTAATAATTTTCTTCCACTTAGTCCTAATTCTGACAGTCTGTAGCTACTTAGAATTTGTCTTCAAGTTTCATCCTGAATATTCTTCTCCTGACTAAACATTCTCAATTTATTCAACCATTCCTTAGATGATGACATGATTTTCAGCATCATTTCTGCCCTCATTGTCTTCTTTTGGACAAGCTCTAGTTTTTCAATTTATGTCTTCAGTAGGGAACTCATAACTAAATAAAATAAGCCACATGTAGTGTGAACAGTACCCCAATACTT
This sequence comes from Bettongia penicillata ogilbyi, assembly GCA_023548195.1. Taxonomy (NCBI): domain Eukaryota; kingdom Metazoa; phylum Chordata; class Mammalia; order Diprotodontia; family Potoroidae; genus Bettongia; species Bettongia penicillata. Next base: position 3,383,851 of record JAJHZJ010000468.1, read on the forward strand.
CCCTTTATCCAGAACCTATAATTCTATCAATATAACCCGAGTTGCATTAACTTTTTAAGTATATAATAAATTTTCCATGTAACTTTCAAAACTGTACTTCATTCTGAACTTTCTTGTGTTCTTCTCTGAGCGATTGTTTTTTTAATAGAAGATTTCATGAAAGTGAATGTCATTCTTGCACAGGGGCCATTCTAATCTTCTCTATAATGTTCCAATTTTAGCTATGTGCTGTCAAAGTGAGCACCGTGCTTTTTTTCAATGCTAAAGTAGACTTTTTTTTAGTATCGTTTTTGCTAACCCTTCCCTACCCAAATCCTCCTTCCCTCCACTAATAGAGAGTAAGAAGGAAAAAAAAAGAAAAGCCCTTATAAAAAATAATCACAGTCAAGTAAAATGAATCTACATAATGACCATGTCCAAAAATGTATCCACCCCTCTATGTCCATTCCATCTTTTTAAGGAGGTGGGCAATATGCTTCAACATAGGTCCTCCGGAGACTTGGTTATACAGTTCCTTAACCCATTTTTAGGTCTTTCAAAGTTGATTTTCTTTACAATGTTATTGTCCTTGTATAAATTGATCTGCTTCTGCTCACATCATTTTTTGTCAGTTCATCCTACTCAAGAGTCTTCGAGGTTTTCTCTTTAATCATCTTTTAGGGTACAATAACGTTCTATTACATTCATAAGCAATTTCTTTAGCCATTTCCCATTGTCTCCAAGACAATCCAAGGCACTCCCTTATATATTAATTCTTTTCTTTGTCCAGCCCCCACCTTTGATCCCTTTTTCAGGATTAGGAAATTTTTTTTTCTTGTGACTATTCACTCTCTAACTTTATCCTCCCTCTTAATCACCCATACCTTCCCATCCCATCCATTCTTCTGTTGAGTTTGACGTACATCTACAACAGTTTGCATGTGCATGTGTTAAACACTTTTTTTGTCCATTTCAGGTAAGAAATTCATCTGATGCCTACTTTTTCCATCCCTTTCTTCTGTATTGATATATTATTTTCATGCATCCCAATTATGAGAAACAGATTTATCCCTTTTTTCTTCCTTTCCACACTGGTATATTCTTCCTTTTACCATCCCTTCACTTTCCTCTCTTCAAGATCTCAAAATAGGACCCCCAAGACCTTCTATTTTCTTATTTAATTCCCTCATTATTTTTTGAAATGATTACTTTTCTAAAGGGGAATTATTTCTTCTACTATATTACAATGTAAGCACTACATCATCTGACAGTTCTTTCCCATTTGCTTCAATAAATTTACCTTTCTAGGTTCCTTGGAATCTTATGATTGTATTTCAAAATTCCTACTTAGTTCTAGTCTTTTCATCAGAAGTGTTTGAAAGTTGTTTTTAAAGCAGACATATTGCATATGTTAGCTCATGTCAAACTTGTGTTGATCTCAAGCCCCAAAGGATTTTTTCAACAAAAACTCTTATACCTGATACAGTCTAATCTGTACGTGTGAAATTTATATTTTAAATCTAAATGCTAAACATTACATTTTTCCTTGACAAATTTCATCTTAGTTTGGTTCCCTCATTTTGACTTTTTATCCTAATTCTGTCGTCTATTGCATTATTCAACCCTCTCAATTTTCTGTCACTTACAAATTTAATATGAATATCTTCTATGTCTCTATTCAAGTTTCTGAGAAAAAAATGTTGACTAGGATAAGCATCAAGAATGCAATCCTTTTCCATAACTCCCTCTAGGTTCACAGTAATTTATACATAATACTTTGCATATGCTTATTCATCAAGCTATGATTCCACCTAATTTTACTATCAATCTAGCTATATTTTCCCATTATGTCCATAATGATATCACTAGAACTGCCTTTCAAATAATTTGGTAAAATCCAGCATTCCATTGATCTACATTTCTAGTGGCCTATCAAAAAAATCTGTACAAATTCAGAACAATTACTAGGTATAATGTAAAATGAAATGTATAGAAACTATGTCTTTTTTGTTTTACAACATAGATAATAGGAGTTTGAAGTAACCAAAAATTGACCTAAAAAGAAAACAAGATAGTTATAATATTTAAGGATATCACCAAATACAGCCCATAATGGCATTCCATTTGTGAAAAACAATAGATAGTACCAATTTTTAGTATGTGTGTATGTGGTGCTATGTAGAAGTTAAATTGGACAATCTCCATCACTATCACTTAAAATGATTTTAAAGGGCAAATATATTATATTTTTCATGATCATAAATTACCTATAAGGCATTAGTCTGAAAATATGAGAAAGGGCTAAGCCAAATATTTGAAAATGAATAGCAAATTTTTAATTATATTTCTCTGTATTAAGTCTAGATTAGAAGGAATCATTCTTAGAACTGGTTCATGCTTTTAACTCTCCCTTATCTCAAGTCCATGCTTTGCCTATAGCTAACCCAACTGTGGTAGCAGGGAAACAATCAATGGTGACAACAACTGCTAAAATATGATCAAAGACTTCAAGCTAGACAGGACCCCACAAATCATCTAATCCAACCCCTAATTATACAGATGTCAAGTACTTTGTGCAAGGTTACAAAGGCAGAAAATGTCAAAACCAGAATTTGAACCCAGACCCTCTGCTCCAAATTCTGTCTGCTCTAACACTTAGGTTGAGCTTACAAGAGCTCATTTATAAATATTCCAAGGGGAATTACTCTTCCAAAATCCTTATTTTTCATTTTGAAGCACCATCTTACCAGTTAACATGTCTCATCAATTCAACCCACGACCAAAACCACATGGTCCAGTGACACTGGCCTCCCTGCTGTTCCTTATACATTACATTCCATCTCCTGACTCTGGGTGTTTTCACTGGTTGCTCCTCCCCTCTCCTTCTTCATCCCCCATACCTGGAATTCTCTCCTGTTATCTCCATCTCCTGTCTTCCTTGACTTAACTTTAAGCACCAGCTAAAATCCCGTATTCTGCAAGCCTTTTCCAATCTTACTACAAGGTATTACCTCGTGATGATCTTCAGTTTATCTTGTATATATCTTGTTTGTACATAGTTGTATATATGCAGTCCCCCCTGTTAGACTGTGAGTTTCCTGAGAACTCTGTTGTTTTTGTTGTTACTATGTCACTGGGGGTATTTTGAGTAATTTTGGGTAATTTTCTTTTCTTCTTCCTTCTATTTCTTCATCCCTCTTTCTTTTCCCTCTTTCCTTCTTTTCTTCCTTCCTTCCTTCTTTTTTTCTTTCTTTGTGTCCCCAGCTATTAGCACAATACCAAACACATAGCAGATATTAATAAAGGCATTTTGACTTGACTCAAGTTAGAATACATAATCTGTGATATCCATTCTAATTCAAACACTTTCTGATTTAGGAGTTTTTGTGGTTCAGTGGATAGAGCACCAGTGCAGGAGTCAGGAAGACTGAGTTCAAATCTCACCTCAGACACTTGACATTCACTAGCTGTGTGACCTTGGGCAAGTCACTTAACCCCAATTGCCTCATCCTGGGTTATCTCCAGTCATCCTGATGAATATCTGGTCACTGGATTCAGATGACTCTGGAGGAGAAGTGAGGCTGGTGACCTGCACAGCCCTTCCTCACTCAAAACAAAGTCAAGTGCAAGTCATGTCATCATTTCTGATGGCATGGTCTTCTTCGGCAATGAAGGACAAACACCCAAATTGGAGATACATTATCTAAGCTTGAACATTCACTATATATCTAAAAGTCACAACTCAAGCACTTCATAAATGATAGTATTATTTCCATGAAAATGAAGCCATAGAGATGCTAAGCCTCTTAACCAAAGTGATACTGGGTATTGATATCTGAGTCTGTATTACAACCATAGTAGCAAAATTATAACCCCTTGGTTATCCCATCAAGCCTTTCATTCTATTCAATTCCACTAGACAAGGATTAATTGAGAATCTACTGTTACCAACATTAGAAAATATTCAGGAAATGAAACAAACATAATCTCTGCTTTTGAGGAGCTTACAGTCAAGACAGACAAAATGTACATATATGAAGTAATTAAATAAAGCAGCAAATTGATGCTAAATGTTAATACTTTTCACGGACACTATTTCAATATATTTTCAATACAGAGCCTGCTGGCCTTGCTCAGAACATTTATAGCAAAAGCTTCCTTTTATTGTCCAGACAACTATTTTATTTGTGAAGGGAGAGTTCTTTGCAAAAAAAGGAAAGTCTTATTCTCTGATGCCAAAGCACTCCCCAATGGAACATTAAAGAAACTAATGATGTCCCAGTGGATTTGTGGCATTAATTTTATAGTTTCCTTCTCTAGAACCAAAAAAAAAAAACCAAAAACAAAAAACCACAAACAGATTGAATACAGTGCTATTACTAAAGTGAGTGAAAAGAAAATAATACAGTAAGGGAGAAATCTCAAATTAAGAATATGTTATTTTACTTAATCAAGAGAAAATTCCAGTTGTCAAATAATTCCTAAAACACAAACAAAATAAACCACCACAATTTAGAGGGAGAAAATATCATCTTAAAATCACATTACCACCTTACATAGTTTGAGCAAAAAACTTTTCAAAGAGAAAAAACTTCCTCTCCATTCCATTTTGTCTCTGTAACAAGGCCATAGTCAGATAATGTGACTCCAGGAAAAATCAAGGCCAAGTTACGGCTGAGGCTTCACAGTGTTCCAGTATAATAATGTTCTTGACAACTCCTCTCACCTCCAACCCTGGCCTCATTTCTGGCTGATGTAACTTGGCTTGCCTGAATGTCTAGTTGGGAGAGGATTTTCTGGTTTGGGTCAGGAACTTAATTTATGTTAGGGATGGGCTCCTAATGAGCATACTCATAAATTCTGCATCTGGACCTTACAACCATCCCAGTGATCTTTTCCATTGAACAAATTTTTCTTAAGTGCCTACTATGTAGAATGCAATATGATAACTATTCAGAAGTAGATAATTGCAATCAACCACTTGGAATAGAACATAATGCATTTTGTACCATACTACCATGACTAAGTCTAAAAATGTGCTTAAAGTGATTTGCTGGAAATTGGAGGAAGATAGGGAAAACACACAATTTCTCTTGTTTGACTATGAATATATTACAGTGGTTTTGGTTTTGGTTTGTTTTTAAGGATGAAGGTAAAAGAAAAATTGCTTGTCAATTGAAAATTTATAAAAAATAAGAAAATATACAGACTAGTGAATATTGAAAAAATATGAGAAATAAATATGTACATATTGGCTAGCAAAGGGAAAGCTAAAGTTATTGACATGGCAAATATAAAAGAAATCATGGCATTTGATAACAATAACAACATCTGGTATTTATATAGTACTGCAAAGTTTACAAAATGCCTTACATACAATCTCATTAGAGCCTCATAGTAAACCTGCAAGGTAGGTACTAAAAGCAATTTTTATCCCTATTCTACTAATGATAAACTGAGGATTAGAGAAGCTAGGTGTCGTTTCTATAGTCACCCAACCAGAAAATGTTGGAAGGGGGATTTGAATCTAGCTTTTGTGATTCTAGCCCCATATGCACTATGTCATACTGCCTACTCACTTCAATTTGTCTCCTCTCTTCACATTAATCAATGAAGAATTCCTGAATGACTAAGTGGGATCTTCAAAGCCTGATAAATGTTAGGGGGGGAAATCATTCCAAGTATTTCAAAAGGGGAGATTATAAACGAAAAAGACATTTCTGGCATGAGAGAGAGACAGAGAGAGAGACAGAGAGAGAGATACAGATCCCAAAGAGTAGGAGATTTTAATTGGCCAAAAGTATGATAACCAGTGCCTGCTTGAAGTTTATGGCATATTCCAGAGGAATAGAATCATCTAAGAGATAGTCTGCTGGGGGAAAACCTCGGAGGCTTTGGTAACAGAGGAGATGAGTGGGCAGTAGTTTAGAACTTTCGAGGATTACAGCTCATAAATATTTCAGGTACTTGAGATATTCAGATCCCTTTCCTTGTCAGCACAAGAAAAACACTTTCCAATCAGTTACATTCTGAAGAAAACATATTCCTTTTGAGTAGATATGCTGTGAAAGCTGCCTCTTCTGAAAATAAGTAGAACAAGCTAGGACTTTTCTAAAAGAGAAAAATAACTTTCAGTAGTTTAAAAAAGTGTTTTAAGCTAGCAACTTTTCTGACAATTTATTTTCCCGAGACATTCATTTTCTTTACCTTCACTATGAAAATATAAGTTGTCATCACATGGTTAAAATGGTTAAAATAATCTTATTTAGATTCTAGAATTAACCAGACCGGTAGGATGTATAAGGCAACACTGAGAGGCTCTCATTTAGGATAGATGCCATCATTATTCTAAGAAAAACAATATAGTAATATAACTTGCCAAGGTATTTCTCTGAAAATCACGTTGTGACTAGAATTAGCATATAGCAAAGTCAAGTCAAGAAGTATTTATTGAGCATCTACCATTGTACCAGGCACTGTGCAAAGCAGTAAGGGTAGAAAAGAAAAGGCAAAAAGTCAGTCCCTGCCCTCAAGGAGTTTATAGTATAATGTAGAGCTTATGGAAGGTGAAAAAAAAAGAGAAGTGGTTTTGGATAAAGAGAATTCACCTTTCTCAAAATACAGGAGGGTGTAATAAATGAATGTTTGAGAATTTATTATCTATGTACTGGAAACCTCTCCTGTTTAAATGGGTTTTTCAATGCTTTCCATGAATAACTCAGATATCCACTGGCCCATCTTATTGTCCCTTTGCAATATCTTTCCAAGACATATATATACCAATTTAATGAACTCTATGGCTTGTCTATCTAATTGGATATATGGACAAATAGCATTCTTCATCCCCACACTTTTTTATTAAATACGTAGGCTAAACTCTTGAGAAACTGTCAGTCTCATGTAGGAGACTACAGTGTTTCAGACAGTGATGCAAATCACACAGTATCTTACCCAAACAGGAGCCTCTAGAGAATCTCTGGAAGCAATCCCTTCTAGATTTGAACTCTATACTTGACTTCTATGATTCTACAGTAACCTGTTTTCCAAGGTACAGCAATCCCCAGAGACACTGCAAATAGTATTTGGAGGAAACTCCTGAGGTTATGCATGTGGTAGATAGCAGGGATCATTGTATGGAGAAGTGCAGGAAGAAAAAAAGAGAGAATCAGATGTGTTCTCTATCATGAGTAAAAGGAAGATGCGGAGGGATTTGTTTCCCCTCCCAATGTCTGCATTCAGAGGGACTATGAGAATCCTACAGATACTATATAGATTCATGAGGTTCAGAGCACCCACAGAGCACTAAATACCCAGCCTACCCCTGCTGTAAGTCTAAACTAGAGAAATAAGGCCATCATGAGGATAATGGTCAGCCTATACCATCTACTGGCTCAAGTAGAGGAACAGGGAAGTTAGCAGGCAACAGAACAGCTTGATCCTTATGATGCTGTAGGTGTCCCTGAAGAAACAATTACATACTTATCCAGGAGACAGTACTGGGAATTGCCCATATGAAGGGTGTCTTTTCATGTGATTGCTTATGCTATTGTTTCATGTTTGAGTATATTTGTTTGATTTTTGGTTGTTATATTCATTTGTTAGTAGAGCAACATCTGTAATTGCTTTGCACTCTGTTTATTTGCATGTGCTCTAATGATTACATTGAGGCTGCTTTTATAGACCCTTTGGTTTTGACAATGTTATAACTATCTAGCTTTGCTTTGTTAGACTCGCTGAGCTTTGCTGCTTCACAGCAAATTAGGATTGTTTGCTTTGTACTTCGTAGAAGGTTGTACTTCTGACATGTGCCTATGATATGTCTTGTAAATAACTTAGGCATGTTAGTACATAAGGTATTCTGTCTGGTGATGCTTTTATAAGATATACCATCTCTTTAAGGTCTTATTTATAAGGACCAGTCAATGAAGAAAAGGACAGAATAAGTGTTATTGCATAAAGGAAGAGTTTTAGATTCATTGTCAATGATATAAGATAGTGCTACTGATGTGGATGAACATTTCAATATGCAATTTGAGTAGAAAAAGAACTTTGCTGCAATATATACATTCCTAGAAATTCCTAAAAGAAACAACTTTCAGAAGAGATTTGGACAATGTTGGAGAGAAAATGATCTGTGGTATAGATTTGAGGACTCAGATCTCTTTGTTAACAATGTAAAAATGGTGTCTTTCTTTAGTAAAAATGTTAATGTTATTAAGGAGAAAAAAATATATTTTCTGTATTAAAAAAAAACACTGGGGAGATGTAAGTATAAAGAACATGCTCCCAGGGCACCAAAAAGATTGACCATGATGTTGAAGCATTCAAACTACAAAGTAGATTGTCTACCTTTAATTCACATATATATGTTTTACAACTAAATAAAGCAAAGCTAAAGAAATCATATAAAATCTTTGGAGACTGACACAAAATATTTAAAGATGATCCATTTATGAGGGGAGATTTGAGGAACTGTGATATTTTAAACAGGAGATCCTTCCCAGAGAGTTTGCAGATTCTCTTCTGAGCAGTCAGACTGTGCAGGAGGAAGAGCAGAGGGACTGACAGAGGGGCTGAGGCTTCAACTAAGAGATTCCTGATTGGTCAGAGAGGGAATTAACTTCACTGACTGAGAGTCCCAGTGCCTTTCATCACCACCTCTCTTAGGCTGAGTTGTTTGTTCAATCAAATGAGAAAAGTAGTTGTGAACAAGTCAGATAACTTTATTGATTCAATTAATTTAAGTTATAAACTTGGCAAGAATTGAATGAAAATCAATGCCAACAGGAAATGTCCTGAGGTTAGTTGCAGAGAACCAATCACATCCTATGATGTGTGACTGAAACAAGGAGTCTTGATTTGCAATACAGCATTACAATAGCAGGACAGACTCCCAAAGAGCAAGTCTAGCAAACCCTGTGAGAGGGAAACACTTGATTCTAATGCTTTTTCTGAAAGATTACCTTGAATCTATTTTGCATATGGTTTTTATATACCTATATATGACTAATTTATTGAATCAATAAAACTGACCTGCACAACTTGTCAGTAGGTGGAGGCCCAAATTAAAATAGGCTAAAACTTATTCAGGCTGCAGATAGGTTGAACTAGAGACATACTGATGATGGTTGGTTGCCTTGGTAACATGGCAAACAGAAGAGTGAGCAGTGACAACCCCCTACTTTTTTCACTGGCCGTCTGAAATCCTTTGGTGGGCCACCCATGGGCTGCATGTTGTACAGGCCTGCAACAAAGTGATATGACCTGTTCACAACTACTTTTCACAGTTGATTGACTCTATAACTCAGACTAAGAGTGGTCTTCACCTAAAAATGTATCAAGGTGTAATGCATTATTTTAGTAGCATTAATTAGAATTGAGGGATTTGGGACACTTCCCTTACATTTTCATGACCCAAGTAGGAACAATTAATATATAATTATTTAAGTCTTCTTTTATTTCTGTAGAGGGTGCTTTGTAACTGAGTAAGTATTTGTACATCACTCCTGTGTGTGTTGGTAAATAGATTTCCATGTAGGTTATGCATTCTGTTGGGAACTTCTTATTCTCTCTTCTTTTTGGAGATTTCCTGATGGATTACACCATCCTATATTATCCTATATTATGCTCTTTTATAGAAGCTACTCATTGTTTTTAGTTGAATCTCTAGGGTTATCTAAGGAACTGTCATGCCATCTTCAAAAAGCAGTCTCTTCATTTTTCTTTGCCTATGCTTTTTCCACATAATATTTTTCTTGAATTATTTCAGTAAGAACAATCATACTAAATAATAGGGATGACAACAGATACCTTTGTGTTAGCTTTCCTAGTCTCTCTTCATTACAAATAATCCAATTTCTTGGTTTTAGACAGACACTACTTATCATAATGAGAAAAGGGACATTTATTCCAATACTTCTAAGTGTTTCAACATAAATGGATATTGCATTTTATCTGAACATTTTGTTTTATCATGTGAAATAGTTATGTGATTTTTATTGTTTTTGTTAATATAGTCTATTATGATTTTGGTTTTCTGAATATTGAACCAGTAATGCATTAATTATTAGGACAAATCCAATCTGATCATATGGTATTTTAAAATTGTTTTTGTAATTTTTGGCTAATATTTTGCTCATATTTTTGCATTGGTATTCATTAGAGATATTAGTCTACAGTTTTCCTTCCCTGCTTTACCTCTCCCTGATTTAGGTACAAAGAGTAGTATATTTGTCTCAAGAAGGAGGTTAGTAAGGCACTCTCTATTTTTCAAACATTTTATGTAACACTGGTTATTTTTTGAATATGCTCTAATGATTACACTGAGGCTGTTTTTGTAGGTCCACTGGTATTGATATTGTTATAACTACCTAGCTTTGCTTTGTTAGACTTGCTTCACTTTGTTGGCTCACAGTTTAGGATTATTTGCTTTGTACTTCATAGATGATTTTACTTTTGATATGTGCGTGTGATATGTCTTGTATGTAACTTAGATATGTTGTCACTGAAGTACCCTGTCTAATGATGCTTTTGTAAGATACAGTCTTTTTAAGGTCCTTTTCATAAGGAGCAATCAATGATGAAAAGGATAGAGTAAGCATTAATGTGTAAAGGATGAATTTTAGATTTATTGTCAATGATATAAGATATTGCTGCTGATATGGATGAACATTTTGATGTGCAATTTGAGTAGAAAAAGAACTTTGTTTCTATATATATATATATATATATATATACACACACACACTAGAAATATGTATGAAGAAATAGCTTTCTGGGGAGATTTAGGCAGTTTGGGAGAGAAAATGATCTGTGGTATAAATTTGAGGATTTGGATCTCCTTGCTGACAATGCAAAATGGTATGTTGCTTTTGTGAAAATTTTTACGTTATGAAAAAGCACAAAGTGTAGTTTCTGTCTTTAAAAAAAGCAAAAACTAGGGAAGTGTGAGCATGAAGAAACATAGCTTGAATATTTAATAGAATTCATTTGTACATCTGTCTCAACAAATTTGTACATCTGTTTTCCCCTCTTTGGAAACTTATTGCTGCCTTGATCAATTTCTTTTTTCTGAGATTGTGTTATTTAAATTATCTATTTAGAGTTCTGGGTCTAGAGTCAAGACGACAGGATAGTTGTGAAAATCAAAAGACCTCACATTTGTATGATGTTTAGCCCAGTGCTTGGCACATAGTAGGCACTTAAATTGTCTTTCTCTTCTGTTAATGTATTTTATGTTTTTGCAAATATTAATCCATTTTACTTAAGGTGTAAATTTTGTTGACATATAATTGGCCAAAAGATTTTCTAATGGTTTATTTCTGTGGTGAATTCTGTTTTTTCACCTTTAAGCATGGTGATTTTGATTCCCTCTTTTTAATCCAATTACCTAATGCGTTATCTATTTTATTCGTTTGTTCTTCAATTTTAGTTTTACATGCAACTAAATGTGTTTTATTTCTTTTCAATTTGTCTCTTTGATTTTTAGAATTTTTATTTTTGTATTTAGTTGATATTTTTATATTTGGAGTTTTTCTGCCCTTTTTTAGTAGCATGACGAATTCATTGAATAATTGGGTTTTTTAAATTGATGTTTAAAGATAAAAAAATTTTCTTAATGACCGCTTTGGCTATATCCCAAAAGTTTTGACATGTTATTTCATTGTCATTTTCTTTCATGAAATTATCTATTGTTTCTATGATTTGTTCTTTGATCCACATATTCTTTAGAAATATATCATCTAGTCTCCATTTAATTTTGAATCCTTTCTTCAAATATCCTTTATTATTTACAATTATGTTGCATTTGTGATCAGTAAAGAATATATTTAATATTTTTTTCTACCTACAATTGTTTATGAAGTTTTAAGCCCCAGCACATGCAAAGGTGTCATACAAAACCAAGAATTTTAATTTCCATTCATTAAACAGTAGAGTTCTAATATAGCTAACTTTTCTAAAATTCAACCCTTCTTTCCTGTATTTTTTTTGTTGGATTTGTCTGACTCTGAAAGGGGGACATCAAGATTTTCAACTACATAATTTTTGAATCTACATAGAAAAACTAATTTAATTAGTTTTATTCTTTGACGTACTTAGATTCTAATAAGCCATTTAGTGTGTGTGTCCTAAAACAATGAAATTATTCCAATGACGTTGAAACACTGAATTCAAGAAGATTGACATTCAAAAACACTAAAATTTTGCATTAGTATGAAGAGTCAGATATGATTGAAAGGGCTGAACAATAAAATCTTTAAACATAATGTTAATGCTAATCTTAACTATGTTTATTTTGACTTATCTTTTCTAAGATTATGATTGCCACTCTTTTTTAAATTCACATGAGAAAAATTTATATTGTTCCAATGCATCACTTTAATTCTGTGTGAAATTAGATGCTTCAAATGTGTAAATAACATGCTGTCAGACTCCGCTTTCTGACCCATTCTACCACATTTCTTCACCTTATGAGTAAGTTCATTCCATTGACATTCACATTCATCTTTATGTCATCCTGCCCACGGTTGCCTCTCTTGCCATTACACCCTTACAGCTGGAACTCTAGCTCCCACTCCATGGCCAGACTAACTGGTAAGAGTTCACTACATGTGACTGGCTCATGACACCTGACTATGCCATCCTCATCCTGTGCTACTAAGGACCTCCTTACTGCTGCTACTTTCTATGTCCTGCTCTGGAAGCAGTAATAAAGTCAATAACACCGCTGTTTCATTAAAGTCCTTGTCATCGCACTGCCCTCTCTCTTCACTCATCATCCCTATTATTAGCTTCCTTCTATCATAATAACAGCCGGCTGTATCAGTAAGCACTCCAAAATACACAGAGGGCCCATTACAACAGGTCCCTAGTTCTGCATTCGTAAAAAGAAAGACAATTTTTGAGGAGTCAATAATAACAATAATCACTTTAATCAAGCAGATGTATCAATCCTTTCGTCAAGCACATATATCATTCATCTGGTTCAGGGGAGTCAGCACTCTGAACTTCAAAGAAATTAGAGAAATTAAAAGTCTGACCATAATTCAACAGACAACTGTCTGACCTCTTACCAAAGAGGGAAGCAAGCACAACATGTGGGTTCTCAAAGGGGGTAGGGGGGCAGGAAGGGGCTCCTTAAAGCAGTTTCCCGGAGTCCTCAACTGGCCAAACAAATATTTCCAGTCAGTAAGCCCCAAAATAAAATCTTACTCTGAGTATTTATACACTTTTTAGAGCCAGAGGGCATAACCCTCTGACCCAGTGCCTCAATACAAAAAAAAAAAAAGATACTTGGGACCCTCCTACAAAACAATTTCCCTAATCAAGCTTCCCACAATAGGCAAACCCATCAATGGGTGGGAAATATCCTCCTCAGTCACATTCAAATAGAGGCATTTTACTTCTTGACTATACTAAAACGAAAACAGTAAAAGACTCTATTTTATTTGCTATTACATTGGCATTCATAAAGCCTTTAAAGTATGGAAAAAGGTCTTTAGTCTCAATCTTAGCCAGCAAAGAACTACTCACAGAGAGACTCTTCCCCTTGCTTTCCACTACCAACTTTGCCTGGGACTTGGCTGACAGATCTGTACTCTCCTTTCTCCTAGGCACAGGCAGCCACCATCGTGGAACTAGGGAAGGCTGCTAAAAATCAAGATGAACCAAAAAATTGGCTCCTCTCCCAAAGGAGACCAAAGACAGTGAGGATGAGGACATGTCAGAAAATGAAGAAGAAAGCAGTGGTCTCTCAGAGAAAGGGCAAGAAACTTGTAAAGAAGGTACCACCAACCAAAAAAAGCTGTTGTTGGCCATCAGGCCTGCCACAAAAGCAACTGTGAACCTGGTAAGAAGGGGCTGCTGTGGCTCCTGCCAAGAAGACAGCCTGAGAAAGCAGCAGTGGCCTTCAACCAAAGGGGAGGAAAACAGGAAGAAGGAGGACAGTGAATCTGAAGAAAAGGACAGTGATGACGTCAATGACGAAAAGGATGAAGAATTTGAGCCTTCCAAAGTCGCAAAGATGGGAGCTGCTCCCACCAAACAAGACTGAGGAGGAGGAGGAGAAGGAGGAGGAGGAGGAGGAGGAGGACAGTGATGAGGTTGCAGAAGATACCACACCTGCCAAAGGGAAGCTGCTACTGTGAAAACTGCTGCTGGGAAACCTGGGAAGGCCAAAGAATCTGAGGAGGAAGGGCAGAAAGTGCCAGTAAAAGAAGCATCAGGAAAGAGGAGGGAAAAGGAAATGGCAAGCAGAAGGCCCCCAAAATGAGACACTGAAGCATCTACAAAACTGCTTCTGAGCTAAAAACCAGCATGACACACTTCTTTGCCAAAAAAAGGACCTTACCCTTGTGGACGTCAGCATTGGTGCCACCAGAAAGCTAGATTATTAGATTCTGAATATGCTGAAGACATGGAAAAAACTCTGGCTCCAAAGGGCTAGCACTTTAAAATTAAGCTTGAAAAATCAAAAGGGAACAACAAAGACCAAGACGCAAGGACACTCTTTGTCATGAATCTGCCATATAAAGTAACTCGAGGGGAAGTCAGTAAATATTTGAATATGCTATTGAAGTCAGACTCCTCCGCATCAAGGATGGGACCCCCAAAGGAATTGCCTAAGTTGAATTTAAGACAGAAGCAGATGTGGTCAAAGCTTTGGAAGAGAAGCAGGGCACTGAGATTGACGGCCAAGCATACATTCTGGACTACACAGGAGAGAAAAGCCAAGGACAGAACTTTAGAGGTGGGAAGAATAATTAATTCCTGGGGTGGAGGACTCCAAAACCCTAGCGCTGAACAACTTTGTCTGCAGTTCCTCAGAGGAGAGTCTGCAGAGAGTGTTTGAGAAGGGGAAGTCGATGAGCTTGCCCCAGAACAAGCAAGACTGACCTAAAGGGTACATATTCATTGAATTTGCCTCTGTGGAAGATGTGAAAGAAGTCTTGAATTCTTGTAACAACATAGAGACTGAAGGCAGAGTCATCCGGCTGGAACTGAAGGAACAGAATGCTGTTCATGCAACCCCAAGAAACCAGTAGGACATGACGGAAGAAATGTGGAAAGATTTGCTTCACAGCTCGTTGAGCACCAGGACAGTCACAGACAGGGAGTCAGGGTCTCTGAAAGGGTTCAGTTTCGTGGACTTCAACTCAGAGGAAGACGCCAAAGCTGCAAAAGAGGCCATGAAACACAATGAAATCGAAGGAAACAAAGTAACCCTGGACTAGGTCAGGCTTAGCACCTTTGGAGGCCAAGGGGGCTTTGGAGGCTGTGGTGGTTTTCTGAGGAAGCTGAAGAGGAGGAGAAGACAAGCTACAAGGAAACAAGACAAAGTTTGAATAGCTTCCCCCCTCCTCTTTTCCCCTGCCATGTGAACAGATTCTAGGAGTTTTATCTTGTAATCGAATCACTGATGGAGCTTTCTGAGGCCATTCCAGGACTGATGGGCAGCCCATGGTCATCTTGGAAAAACTTGGATGGCATTTCAAGGGAGTCCATTCCATATAAACTTTTTGTCAAACAGGTGGTAGCTATGGAAGGTCATCTTTTTGTCTAACGTTTTATAATGTTATAACCCATATACAAAACCATTTTTTTCCTAAAAAATAAAAATAAAGTAGACAAAGATCTTTTATATACATTACCTCATTTGAGTCTCACAATAAGTTGTTTGTGAGATAGTATTTAATACTCCTATTTTAAAGAATGAGGACCGAGAGATTGCATGACTTGCTCCTGATTGGATAGAGGCAGAATTTAAAGCTCCATCTCTAAGTCTAGTATTCTATCTACTAAGCCACATTGCCTCTCAATAATGTCTTAAGATATACAAACTAATAATCAGCTCCAAAAAGGCTGCCACACTGACTGCCACTGCCAACGTTATATTTGATTCCCGTCTGGGAGTACTACTGAGTACGGAGGCAAGAGAAAAGAGACAACTACGAAAGTTTAGGGTCACAAATTTTCATTTGTGTACAATTTTGAGTTTCAGGAAGAGAGTTTGGAAGCTATTGCTGTAAATTATAACATCTTAAGATCACAGATTTAAAGGTGGAAACGGTCTTAGAAGTTATTGAATCAAACCCTCCTATTTTACTGATGAGGAAAATGAAGCAGAGATATTAAGTAAATTACTTAACATTAATCAGCTAGTAAGTGCCATAATCAGAATTTGAACTCAGGTCTTTCTCTCTCCAAGTCTATTACCCTATCTACTTAATCCATTCAGTTTTATTATTAATAGTTCTTTCATTGAACTTGAAAAGATTTTTTATTAGAAATACAGTGATTAGATTTCTACTAATTGATTCACAGTGATGCTATATTCCCATACCTTGTCTTGACATAACTTACAAAATTCTGTCATGGCAGCAATCTCTGACACCAAGGGAAAGGTGCCTTTTGGAACTTAGTTAATGTGCAGGTTTTTCCACTCTAGCATTAAAGCTGGTTCTCCTGGTATCCAGTCTCAGATCTTTCTGTGTGGTCTGCCTGGCTGTGGCAGGCTCACTTGTTTCCCTGTATACATCCCGGTGTAAAGGGAGTCTTTATTCTTGTAGTTAGTTCCAAACCACAAAAACATCAGCCAGTCAAATCATAATTGGACACTGAAAATGAATCACATCCTCAAAGAGGTAGGAATGGTTCCATGAATACAAAGCCACTGAGATGCCCTCAGTCCTCTCAATAAAGTAAAGTTAGCATGTCCATACAAAGAAACGCTATCATGGAAATTTATCTTAAAAGGTGATTTATCTAACTATCCCTCTTTGTACAGGTAAGAGATGATGAGGGTCTGAAATTGGGTGGTAGACCTGTGAATGAGGGAAAAAAGACAATTGCAAGGGATTCTATGGAGATAGACTCTAAAAGATTTGGAGAAACATGAATATGGAGTGAAAAAATAGAAAAAATAGAGGGATGGTATGAACTTTGGTAACTGGAAAGAAAATGGTATGTGCAATTAGAAATAGGTTTGGAAGTAGAGGAGATTTGGGAAGCTAAAATAATCAGTTCCCTTTTGGACATAATAGATTTGAGATGTTGACATCCAAGTGGATATGTCTAGCACGTACTAGGTCATGTGGGGTTGGAGTTTAAGGGAGAGATTAAGGTAGAACCTATGATTTGAGAATCTGCTGCTTGAGGATAACTGAACCCAAAGATGCAACCATGAGACTACTGAAAGTGAGTTTAGAGTGCAAAGAGAACTAGGCCCAGGATGAGGCCTGTGGGATACGCACACTTAAGTAGAAGATGGATTGTAATCCAGGAAGGGAGGTGGAAGAGAAACAATCAGACAGAGAGAGGGAGAAACAGAATGTGGTGAATGTCACAGGAGCTAAGAAAAGACATTGGTTAAAAATGTCAAAATCTGCAGAGAGCTCAGATGGAAGGAGACCTGGAGGAAGCAACTGGATTTAGCAGCTAAAGGATCTCCTGGCAACACTGGAGAAAGAAGGCGGAGTGGTGGAGTCAAAAGAATTACAAGAGATGGAAAGGGAAGTGAAGAAAATGGAGGGCAATATGCCTCGACATTTTTAACTGTCTAATCTGGCAATGAAAAGGCTGATCAACTGAGGGAAATTCAGGAATAAATTCATTTTTTTCAATACAACTCAGTCACTATCCCGTAGGTTCAGTGTAAAGTTTCTGGGATACCCCCATCCCTTTTTCTAAGTCCTATGTCCATTTAAAAAAAAATAATAATTCCCCAACGAGGCACCTTTTTAAAGACTTTTGGTAAATACAAACAGATTGCATCCACTAGCTCCTATCCCCTTCCCTGTCTACTCCAAAGCTTATTTACTGCCTGAAAGAACTGTAATAAATTAGTCAGGCCTGGTTTTACCTTAGAGAACCTAAGTCTCCTTTTTCCAACAGATGTTTGCTTGTGCTTCATTCTTGTGAATGGACCCCCTCTAGTGGTTAGAATAATCCCAGACTCGCAGAAAAGCAGTTGCTTCATTCATTTAACATTACAGTTTGGGAATCAAATCTGATGTCAATTTCTAAATACAAAACCTATGCTCTTTATACATGGATTTTCCCTAGAAAAACTATTCTTTCTGAACACTATTTACTAATATTATCAATTAGCCATCTTTTTGCTAACCATTTTGAACATCTTACTTTTATGAAAAGCATCCCAACCAGAATGACTAGGTTCAGACCAACACATTTCTGTTTGTCATTGATCTTTTGCTTTTATATTATATTCTGATATCTCTCCCTTCTGCCTCTCCCACTATGTGCACTATCCCAGCATAAAGTGGGGAAAGAGTTCAGCAAAAATAATCAACACATTGTCTGGGACTTCTTCGCTGGAAAACAAAAGTTGCATTTGCTCATCTCCTATCAAGGCTATCATTGTCAACTGCAATGCTGAAAGAAGAAGAAATGCCCATTTCCTTCTAGGATGGATGAAAATAATCTGGGTTTGAAATGATCCCAGAGCCTCTTCTGTAGAATGAAATGTCACCATAATCATTGGATCCATAAAGAAATTACATTTTACTGAGTCAAATTTATAAAAGTAAGAGCCATTCCCTAATTGACAAATGATCAAAAGATATGAACAGGTGGTTTTCAGACAAATTAAGGCTATCTATAGTCATATAACTCTAAATAGCTCTAAATCACCATTGATTAGAGAAATGCAAATTTAAACAGCTCTGAGGTACAAACCCACCCCTATCAGATTAGCTAAATGACAGACAAGGAAAATAACATGTTGGAGGGGATGTGGGGAAATTAAGAAACTAATGCATTGTTGATGGAATTGTGAACTCATTCAGCCATTCTGGAGAGCATGGAGCTATGCTCAAAGGGCTATAAAACCATAGGGCTACATACCCTTTGACGTAGCAATGCCACTACTAGTTCTGTAACACAAAGAGATTTTTTTTAAAGGATCTATATGTACAAAAATACTTATAGCAGCTCTTTTAAGTCGTGGCAAAGAACTGAAAATTGAAGAGATGCCCACCAATTGGGAAATGACTGAACAAGTTGTAATATATGGTTGTGATGGAATACTATTGTGCTATAAGAAATGACAAGCAGGATGCTCTCAGAAAAACCTGGAAATGCTTACATGAACTTATGCAAAGTAAAGTGAGTAGAAATAGTGTACAGAGTAACAGCGATTTTGTATAACGCTCATCTCCAAACGACTTAATTATTCTCAGCAACACAACAGCCCAAGACAGTTTCAAAGGACTTATGACGAAAAATGCTGTCCATTTTCAGAGAAAGAACTGATCAAGTCTAAATGAAGATAGAAGCAAGCTTTTTTACTTTATTTTTATTGTTGTCATTTTGCTGTTTTCTTTCACAATATGACTAATAATGAAATGTGTTTTGCAGGCATGTACATGTATAACCTATGTCAAATTGCTTGCTTTCTCAAGGAGGTGAGAGGGGAAGGAGAGAATTTGGAACTCAAAGTTTTAAGAAATGAGTATTGAAAGTTGTTTTTACATGTAATTAGGGAAAAATAAAATATTTTAAAAGAAAAAAGTGACATCTTTTTAAATAAAATGCTCATTATTATCCAAAGACCCTTTCCTAAACATTTACTCAGAGCAAAATGGAAATATGCCTAAAGAGCAAAGGGAGGAGTAAAAAAAGTTTACATCTTTTCTGAAGTTGATAAATGCTACTTTTATACTT
Source organism: Bettongia penicillata ogilbyi (assembly GCA_023548195.1). Classification (NCBI taxonomy): domain Eukaryota; kingdom Metazoa; phylum Chordata; class Mammalia; order Diprotodontia; family Potoroidae; genus Bettongia; species Bettongia penicillata. The sequence continues at coordinate 3,403,513 of JAJHZJ010000468.1, forward strand.
TTATGATGGGTAAAGAGAGTGAGGGGAATGAGGCAGATGACTCTGCCTTTGCTGCCTTCTGATTTATTGCTCAGGCTCACCTCCAGCAGGTACCTAAAAAGGTGAACAGGATTGATTTGCCATACCATGGAGCTCAGTTTCCACCAGACTAATTTTCTTAATCTGTTTTACTGACATTATGCATTACCTGTCATCTCCCATTATCCAAAGGTAACCAAAGGAGGCTAAGAGCACACTATCTCTTCTACAAGTCTATTAACCTTTCTCTGTTGGTGTGTTTGAATATCATTACCAATGCTTGTGCATTAACAAGCTAATAAGTTGCCAATAATAGACCAGTAAATATTGAAACAGTTATCCTACAGCTTGGAGTACTTCTGACTGTAAATATGTTTGTCTATTTAGGTTGCAGATTTGTACAGGTAATTTGCAAAGGTAATGAGGCAGTATTAAAACATGTTTCTCTCTCAATCACTTTTCAGTGCTTGAGCTGGGCAAACAGGAAAGCTAAACGTCTTTACCCACAGTTGCTGGGGCAAATCTCCTGGCTCTGCAGATGTGCTTGGAATTTTTTTTAATGGGAGAATTGTCAATCCCTATTCTTGCAGGCAGTTTTTACATAGTACAGGTCAAAAGAGACCTCTTTTCCCCCAGAAAAGATCATTCTATGCCAAAGTAAGCAAAAAAAGAACCTTAGAGGTCTATCACAGATCAAAACCCTTAAAATAACTGTAAGTTCTCCTCTCCATGGCTACAGTTTCTCTGTCAGGTTGTACAACACAAAGTATGTCAACTGGCCTCGCGTTCTTTTCTTGTCCTTCACTACATTTCACACATTTTTTTTTCTCAAAAGTTACATCAAAAACTGAATGCCAACCTCCCATTTTGAGAGATCAAGTACCATCTGTATTTTCACTCAAAAATCTTCACAAATTTCACAAAAAAAATCTTGAAAAACCTGACCCTCACATTGGACTTATCACTTAGATTGTGGTCTACAGCCTGCTCAAAGGTGAGTGAAAGTTGACTACTACCTTGTACATAGTTAAAGGTCTATCAGAGGCCAATGAATGAATGAGTAAGTTTATCTCAGATTAAAGAAACTGAGTTATCTGAAGATTTATATGGATTACTGAGGGGAAAGATGAAATATAGTTCCTGTTATTATTTCTATTGCTATTAATGGTGTACCAACAATTAGCATATGGTAAGGCTAAAATGCAGAAATCAAACCATTTGCAAGCAGACCAGCAAATCAGTTTCCAATTGACCTCTTATCCTTAAGGAACTTAATCATTTCATGGAAAATATATATTTTTAAATTAGTGAAATTTATTTTATTTTAATTGCTCATTTTCTATTAAGGGTTTAAAAATATTTGTCTTCCTTATTTTAAATGTGACAGATGGTATCTCATTTTTTTAAAAATAAATAACAATTGGATCAAGTTTCTCTCTGCACTTGGTCAGATTCCTTCTACCAATTTGGAGACATAATCATTCCAGAGCAAAGACTTTAATATTAATCTATAAAGAATGATGTAGCATTGTAACAAAACAAAGCAAAAATCAAAACAAATCCCTACTATAACATAGCAGACATCTATCATACAGTATCTACTTGAAAACCTCTCCTGAAAGAGATCTGACCACCTCTCAAGACAGCCCATTCCACTTTTGAATAGCTTTTATCATTAAACTGTTACTTTTTTCTGACACCAAACATAAATACATCTCTTCATAGTTTTACATGAATTATGCTTTTCAAGGGTTTTCCCCTTTTCAGGCTAAGCATTCCCAAGGGTTCCTTCACCCAACCTTCCTAAGATGTGGGTTCAAGTTCATTTGCCATCTTGGTTGCCCGGCGATAGATACTCTACAGCTTATTGGTTCCTTTCTTAAACAGTAACAGTCAAAAGGGTTCATAGTACCCTAGATGTATTCTGACCAATGCAAAGTAAAAAATACAGATTTTTTTTGATAGGTCTATCTCATTCAGGCTGGAAATTTATCAACCACTCATAGACCCAATCCAATCATTGAGCAGCCTGGAAGCCTTGACTTGTTCTATTTCTGAACTAGACCAGTTTGCCTCTTCTTAAGCAATCAGGTCCCTATCCCCACCTTCCCCCGTACAATGCATTTACCACCCTGGCACCAGACTGAGTGAGGCACCTGATTTGCTTTAGCCTTTACTGCATCTAAGAACTCCTGAGCTCAAGGGATGCAACAACCTCTGCCTCCTAGGTGATAGGGATTATAGGCATCTGTCACCATACCCACCTGCTACAACTATTTTTAGATGAGCTGTAGCCACACCTCTCTCATCTTCCATTTATGAAACTGGATTTTTGAACCCAGGTAGAAAACTTTACAGCTATCAAATTTCATCTTTTTGGATGCAGCCAATTATTCTAGGCTGTCAAAACCCTTGGAGTTTCTTACTTCATCCCTAAGTGTGTTAGCTATTGCTCCCAGCTTTGTTACCTGCAGATCTGATATCTCTCCTGTGTGCTCTCTCTCCTATCTATGTGCTATCTCTCCTCTTATCTAAGTTATATTCTATCTGCTAGCATACAATAAAATGGGAAGCTTTTCTACCCCTCCACCTTGCAAGTTGGAGGGCAGGGAAGTGGAAGGAGAGATAATCAGATAGTTGGAATTGAGATAGCCCTGTACTCTAATTTAACACCCCTTTATCTGCTATTGTCTAAGTGCTATTGCTGTTCAGTGTTTTTCAACACTGTGCAACCACCTGTGATCCCATTTGAGGTTTTCTTGGCAAAGATGCTACGGTGGCTTGTCATTTCCTTTTCCAACTCATTTTATAGATAAGGAATTCAGGCAAGCAGGGTTAAGCACTTTGCCCAGGGTCACATAGCTTGTGTCTGAGGCCAGATCTGAACTCACAAAGGTGAGTCTTCCTGACTCCAGGCCCAGTACTCTAACCACTCTACCACCTAGCTGATCACTATGTATGATACTAAACTTAAGAGTTTTCCACACAGAACATTAAAACAAGCTCTCTGGGCCCAAGGAGTATATAGCTAAGGATAGGGTAAGAAATAAAGATAAAAGACTTCAGCCAGTTTCGTACTTATATACACCTGCTCAGCCAGTCCCATATATCACAAGCATGTAACAAGGAGGGAGATATAGGGGATAACAACAATCCCCATAATGGGTAAATTGGGGTATCCACTCACAATGGCAGCAGACAATGACATTGTCTTTGAATGTGATAAGCAATCAATTGAAATAGGCAACACTAGGTGCCCTCTTCAAAGTGTGCTACACATGAAATATGCATTGAGTAGGTTTATAGAAATAACAAATTAATAACTGGATTTGTATAGTGAGAGTTTTCAGTGCCTTTCACTCTAGATTATTTCATCTGAGCACCAAGTTTCAGAAAGATTAAATGACTTGCCCATGCTCACCCAGCTAAGGAGTTTAACTGTAAGTTGACTACAAATCCAGCATTCTATTATGCTTGAATATCTCTTAAATAAATAACTAACATTAATAAAGACTTGCAGAAAAATATGTTTCAGATGACTATTTCTCTAGAGATCTTAGAGTACTTTCTGGAAAAATGAGATTTCTGCTGCACATTTTCTACGACCCCATAATCAACTCCCAAAATATCTGTTTAAATAGGGTAAGGGGAAAAGAAGTGATAATACGTATAAAAGAAAAGGCAGATATTCTCCAAACACTTTGCTATTGGTCATTACTTTCAACTTGTCTTTTGTTAGAGCTTTAAGCAAGAAACATCTTTAGCTAAATCAAGTTCCACAAATTTGTTTCTACCTATCTCTAAAGATACTAGGAAATCATAACTTGGTCCAAATGTAGGCTTGTCAGAAGAAATTAAAGCATCTATTGAGTTATGAGTTAGAACTGCCTGATGCTGAGTATGCCTACACATTTTGGGAGGATTAAGTTGGAAGGTCATCAGTAGCATATGATGCACATCTGTATCCTGTCTGAATTTATTGACTAAGACTAAGGAGAGACTGTCTTTGAAAAATTGAGTGCTTTGAGTTTAGCAAACAGTAGTATATGATATAGGCCCAAATTCCAAGAATCTCCATTCCTATAGCTCAATCACTTCTACCAGATTTCACTTGGTACAAGTTTTATCCAAAGAATATTTTCACAATGGCAAGCATGCCCAGCCAGGAAGGCTTAAAACTTATTCCAAAATGACCCTTGGAATGACTTGGTAGATAATCCAAAAAGGTGCTGGAATATCTGATCCAAAGTTATTGAAATTCTTTTCCTTCTTCCTTAATTTCTGCCCCATAACAACAAGCCTCATAATCATAGTTATTTGTACATGTACTATATTCTGTTTCAGATTGTAACTCCAAGAGGGAAGGGACTGTATCTTGTGTAGTACAGACACAAGTATTTTAGGAGAAAGACCAGGGAGAAATTAAAATAGTTTGGAGTAGTGGAACAGGTTTCATGCAGAAAGTAGGTATTGAGCTGGAAGTTTCTAAGCCAACATCGGGTTATTTGGGCCAAAGTATTTCTCATCTTTAATGGCTTCAATTTAGTAAACATGTATCAAAATATCTACTATTTGGAGAACCCTGCACTATATTATCCAATATTGCTCCTAAAAGACAACATGGAAAAGCTAGGTCTAAAGATACTAAATGATACTTGGTAAGACACAAATAGTTAATTTATCCATAAAATGAGAAAGATAATACATGTGACCTGGGAATAATATCTGCAAGTGTAAAAAAAAAATACTAACAACAATATTTTTCAGTTTTATTGTAAGAAAGCATTGAAAACATTAAAATTAGTATATGTAAAAGAGTACTTATAAATACTACATAAAATGAGTAATTATTGACTAATTGAAATGCATGGTACAGACATACAAGAGAAACTATTGCCTGAGCATCTCTAAATTAAAGGGAACTCATTTCTTCTCCTTAATACGTTCACTTTATCATTTAGACTAGAGAGGCCTTTCTAAGCACTTTTATCAAAGAACTGAGATGGAAATGTTTAAAGGAAGAGTAAAAACATATAATGAACTCAAAGCAACATTGTATATTTAACTACAGAGGAATCCTATTTTAAGGCTGCTGTTAAGGAAGCAATTGTCATAGGTTACATCTCTATAGTTATTTGGGAGAATATGATTTGATCCATATGAATCCAAGGTATGACAGAATTCAATTGGATTCTACATTTTTTTTTAATGAATGAATGATATACATTTTGTAAACATATCAAATGCCAGCCCCATATAAAACAACTGAAAAAAAATGCCTTTAGAATAGAACTTCATTCTATTTCTTATGTGTGGTCTGCCACCTAGTGCTCATCAACAGAAATGAAAAATAATTTAGAGCAGCAATTCCCAGCCCAGCTATGGCAAAATGGAAAACATTTTTAAAGTATGAAATATCTTTTTTTTCAATAAGATAGGGTTTTGTGGTAAAACTAAAAGTATAAAAAACTATCTTAAGAATTAAGTCATAAAAATGTGACATTAGGATAAAAATTAGAATGCAACATATAGGAGGCAGCATACAAATGAGGAAAACACCACGGCAGATTTGTATTCCTACTCATGGATAATTGTGGGACCTAAATATTGCCATTTCCCTACTTCCCAACTGGGTTCCAGGATCCCTCTCACTAAGTATACCTCCTGAGCCAGAGCCACTATTGCCAAAGTTGGGGATTAAGTGCTTAATTTGTAGTTATGAGATGTCAACTCAAATTCCACCTCGGATACTTACAGATGTGATCATGAATAAGTCACTTAACTTCTTAGTCCCAGTTTCCTCATTTGTAAAGTAGAAATCATAAAAACTATGGTATGTAGCTCAGAGAGCTGTAGTAAAACACAAAAAGACTTCTATTGTTAATTATAGGGGAAAAGGTAAGATAATAATAATTTTGTTGTCATCCAGCAGTTTATCATGTCTGACTCTGTGACCCCATTTGGATTTTTTTGGCAAATATACTGAAGTGTTTTTGCTGTTTCCTTCTCCAGTTCATTTTAAAAATGAGGAAATTGAGGCAAACAGGCTTAAGCAGCTTGCCCAGAATCACATAGTAAGCGTCTAAGTTAGATGTGAACCTAGGTCTTCCTGCTTCTGTGTGGCACAGTAGATAGAGTACTAGGCCTGGAGTCAGGAAGATTCATCTTCCTGGGTTCAAATCTGGCCTCTGACACTGCCTAGCTGTGTGACCCTGGGCAAATCACTTAACCCTGTGCTTGTCTCAGTTTCCTTACATGTATAATGGTTTGGAGAAGGAAATGGCAAACCATTCCAGTATTTTTGTCAAGAAAACCACAAATAGTTTCACGATGAGTCAAACCCAACTGAAAAATGACTAAACAACAACTTCCTGATTCTAGGGTTCACTTTTACAGATAATAATAATAATAAGTTTCTGTGTGGTGACAGCACTAAACTTAGCCAAGGAATCATGGGTATGAAATAAAGGCAAAGAAAACCAAATATAATAGTAAAGACAGCATTAGTAGAATAAATACCATTTGCCCATGTTGACATTTCCATTAGAGTGAAAAATTCAATTTGATTCACCCATTCACAATCAACTGGGGCTTTAATTTTGTAAAGTTTCTTCTCATCCAGCTTCTGATACTGTTCCCTTCTGACTCCCATCCACCCACACACCAGAGCATCTTGTAATAAAAATGAAACCAAATTCTCTGAAGCAAGTAGTAGTTAGAACTTGAAAAACTATATATACACCATTATAGTGATCAGAGTTTCTAAGCCTTTCATAGTTATGTCTTTACAATATTGTTGACAAATGTATAAATTGTTTGCCTTGTTTTGTTAACTCTATCCACATCAGTTTCTCAGGGACCATCCCCTTGGTCAGTTTGTACAGCACAGTAGTACTTGTCCATCCATTCTCCGCTTTATGGGCACCCCCTCATATTCCTATTCTTTGCCATTTCAAAAAGAAGTATAAATATTTTTGTACATGCTTAGAATTTGTTTTGCTTAGGACTAATCCGTCCTTTAATCTCGTTGTTCAGTCATTTTAGTCATACCCACATCTTCATGACCTTCTCTCCTATACTTCCCCCTTTGAGAATGAAAGGAAAATAAAACCCTTCACAAACATGTATAGTCAAGCAAACCAAACACTCTACTTTGTGATGTCCAAAAGGAAACAGATACGTGCACAAATACACAAACAAATTTCATTCTGCACTTTGAGTGTTTCATTTCACCCACAAGAGGTGCGTAGCGTGTTTTTCGTTAGTCCTCAGGAATTGTGGTTCATCATTACAGTGATCAGGGCAGCTAGGTAACACAGCAGATAGTGTGCCTGAAATCAGGAAGACTCAACTTCCTGAGTTCAAATCTGGCCTCAGATACTTACTAGCTGTGTGGCCTTGAGCAAATCACTTAACTCTGCTTGTCTGTAAAACGAACTGGAGAAAGTAATGGAAAACCACTCCAGTATCTTTGTCAAGAAAACCTCAAATGGGGTCATGAAGAGTCAGACACAACTGAGGTGAAAGAACAACTTTAACAAGATATCCCTCCTAGGTTAATTTCATCACCATGTTGCTAATTCAAGCTTTAATTGCTAACATCTCCTTCAGTCTCCTCTTCCCTCTGGAGGGCTACAAGATGGAACCAAATTCCTCCCTTTATAGAGGAAAGAAACTGGGCTCATGAAGTGTTGGGCACACCTGACTCAAAAACAACAAATGAAATTAGAAACAATGCAAGTGGCATTTCTAAATAGCAATAATAAAAATAAATGTAGCAGTGCTGTAAAAATTTCAAGTTCTATTTTTTCCATACACCATTTTTTAAAAACTCCAGATCTTGTTTGGGTATGGATACAAATGTTTGTAATCCCTGCTATTGGTTAGGCTGAAGCTAGTAGTGCACTTGTGTTCCAGGGCTCTGAGATTCAGAGGGCTAAGCCAAAGGAGTTTCCCCAGTATGACCAACATCAATGTGGTAAGCCCCTGAAAGCAGACTGCCTAAAGAACTGCCGAGCGGCCTGAGTCAGAAATGCTTCCATGCAGACCAGTAGTGATATTAATCCATGACTGGCTGCTGTACTTCCAGCCTGGAGGGGAAAAAAGTTTCCAGATCGTTGAAACAAATGAGATTTTTTTTCATACGTCAACAAATCTGCTACCTTTGTTAATATCAGTACTTCCTTCTTTAATGCAAATTGCAACTCATCAATACCTTTTCACTATGTATAACTTTTGTCCTCCAATATAATTTATGTTCTCCCATAAACCCTCCACAAAGGATCTATCCAACATCCTGAAGATCTTTTACATTTAATAGTATTTTATGCAGGACTCAGGCTTTCCATAAGTTATCCCTTACTCTTGATACATAAATATTTTCTTTTCTAATCATACATTTACTTGATGGTATCCCTTATGCCACCTGTGTCACAGCACATTAGTGGATACTGAAACCAACTTGTACTTACCATTGTCAGCCTGAAAGTTTGGTTAATAAAAAGGCAGATGAGCTAAATACATACAGTTTATTACCTTAAAGCCAGCAGTCACATGATCATGAGGAGCCAGAAAACTTCTAATACAAAAATGATCATCCTTAAATCTGTTTAGAACAATTCAAGGTTATCTGGGTCCTTCAGATTTATGGTCTTGATGAGTGATTAACTATAGCACAAGAAAGGAATTTCTTAATTGGATAAGTTGTAAACACAATAAGATAAGAGGGTGAATTACGACTCAGAACATCTGTGTTTTCTTTATCACTAATATGTCATAACATAGTTTATGTCCACAAGATGAAAAAGGAAAGTCCCATTATTTAAGATAGTGTCTAGGGTTAAGGGTCTCATAAGGAATGCTAAGTCAGCCCCATCTGGCTTTGTTGTCATAGGAAGAACTATTATCTGAATTTACTTCAGAGAACAAAGAGACTGTTAGGTCCAGACTCTTCTTAATTCAAGCTCTGGCCCTTATTAAAGTCCAAAATTTATATTAAATGATTATCATTCCCTCCTTTTGGTCAAAGGCAAGCCAAAGGCTTCGCCTGTAGACCAACAAAGGTATAAAAAAAAACCTCTAAATAACCAGTCGAGTATAGGGAGAGAGTTGTTCTTCATGCATGTCTGCTCCAGACTCTTGGGAAAGCTGTCTATGTATGACATCATCTTCTTCAGGTCCTTTTGAAATCGGAGGGCAAAGTCTCCTATGGGTTCGTATGTTCACTCAGGAGCAGGGACAATGGATGTGACAGATGGATCTAAAAGCCCACGTAGAAGGATCTGACACGGGCTCCCAGAAAATATATGATTTGATAATTGAGAGGAAACGGTACAACCAAGTTAACATGGCTAAAGACACATAGAAATAGTTCAGTTTCCCAGCCACACACAGCTTGGTTCAAACAACACAATGAAGTTATTCTCACAGTTCAGAAAAATGCATTTTTACATTAAGTGAGGTACAGATTAAAACTTAGATGGCTCACAATAGACTATTTTTGAAAAGGGAGATTTACATGTCACCAAGATAAACAAGAAATTAAACATGAACCATACAAATAAATAATCATTATTTCCAATGTTAATTAATACTAAGTTCCTTGTATCCCAGTAATCCATTCTTAATGTCCATTTAAGCATCACTTTCTGAATCCCAGATTTCTCATGCAGTTATCTGGTGTGTAGATATCCTTTCTTTAACAACAAGTTTTATTCTTGAGATAGTTCAAAAAGGGAGTTTTGCTTCTCTGGTTCAGATCTAGAAGTTTTCAGATACTTCTGACAATATAAATTAGTACAATCACTTAAAATTTGTTCTCCAGTTTTGAAATTTCTGAGAATTTCAGTTCATATTATTTGCTGTTTCTGTCTTTATCTAAATCCTATACCTGGAATAAGAATCTTTTAAAATGTGAGGGTTCAACCACAAAATGAAATCATCTGCCTTTTAAAATTATTGTACAGGTATTTTATCAAAGAAGGAATAATTTCACTTATTTATACCACTATCATACAATTTTGTGCAAAAATTTGAATTTGAGATCTTATTATCAAAAACATGATAAATTTTAGAAGTCAATCATATACATTTGTATATAATTCTTAGTGGAATCAGTCTGATCCTGTTGCTTTTCCTCAAAATTTGCTATCCTGATTAATTAGACATCTATCATTTTACATGTTTGTCTTATTGCTTTGTCTAATCATTTCCTTCTTTGGAGGATGTTGTCTCTATATTATATTTATTTATTTGACCAGGAATATAGGTTAAAGTTGTAAGCTATTCATTCCTGTATCCCATTATAGAAACTCAGAGATGTTCCAATTTCCATTTATTATTTAATAGACTTAGTATTGTACTTACAGAACTTGTTGATTATAGAGATTTGCTATAAAAGAAATGAGGGGCAACGTCATATGTTAACAGAAGGAAAGAACTTCCTTAGTTCTGTTTGATTCCAGGAATGAGCCATTGTCTGACAGCCAATCATGTGGTCACAAGGTGCTGAAAGCAGGACTTAGGAGTAATCAGGTGGAAAATTTTCTTTTTCAGAAAGGAAATAGCACATTTGGGAAATAGAGTTAGGAAGATCCTACCTAGGCTGCGTCCAAGGTCATCTTCAAAACCTTTCCAGGTACCCACCATTCTCAGCTTGTGGCACTTGTCAACTGGCTTTATGATAACTTAGACACCTATCCCTGTAATCAGAGCTTCAAACAATAGTGAATTGCAGTCCCAGTCTTAAATAACAAATAAATATTGACTAGTATCCTTCAGATAGGGGCATCTCAAATTTGATTGAGCTAATGAAGTTATATTTTTCCTGTCTTCTTAAAATACTTCCTCACACTCTCTAAACATACTTAAGTCATCTGAAACTGACACAAAGTAACCAGAACAACTATCTAGGGACAACAGGGGTTTAGATAACCCACAATTGTTCTCCAGCCTTATCTACCTTTCATAGTTCAATCAGATGTTCATTTATCTTTCCAAATCTCTCCATCTTATTCTTCAGATTATTCCATTTCCTTTACATTTTAACTATAAGACAAGATAGCTCATAAGTTATTACTTTTTACTAGCATAACTGTACTGTAATCCCATTCCAGCTTAAACAAAGCAAAGGGGTTAGTGGCTAACCTTACAGCTTGATGTAATTATGTCTCTGTTTCACAAGTTTGTTATTCTCCCCTAATTACACTCACTCCAGAAAAATACTTCAGGAATTAAATCTTTTACATATAATAAGTTCAAATGCAAATTTTAACTCTGGCTTAGGCCACAGAATGACTACAAATTCAGATCAGAATAGCAAGATCTCTCCTGCTTTACAGTCTAATTTAACAATAAATTATTTTGAAAATTTACTAGACCTTCAAAGAATCACACAAGATATTCAAAACATTTCTTCTAAAAGTATTTCCCTTTCTTTAAAAAGTTTAAAATTTATTCTGATGTTCACTAAACTTTTTTGAAGAAAATTAGCTGGAAACTTAAAATATAGATATTTCTTTCTACCTCCTTAAAACAAAAATGAATTTTTAAAATTGGAATTCATTAAAGCTGAGTTGTTATAAAAATGTCCTTAAGTAACATGAATTCCAAAAGTATTATGACAAACTGAATTCTTAGTTATTTAAGAATTCCTAGATATAACAAAACGCTTTAGTAAAAATGGTGTTGTGATAGAATCTCAGAATTGGTAACAGTAAGAGACTGATCACAGAAAAACACTACTTTTAAAATCCTTTTAAACAATGGGAACATCTTAAGGTGGGTCTCAAGTAGGTTACAAAAATTTTTGCACATGCTCCAATTTCAGATAAAAATAATATTTGAATTCCCAGTAAGATTACACAAAAGGGCTCATGTTTTGCTGGTCACTTACTATTGATCATAGAAATTTGCTATACAAGGAAAAACAAAAAAGCAGGGACATGTGACATACCAAATATGACAGGATAAAACATCCTTGACTCTGTTTGAATTCAGATAAGAGTGAAATTACTGCAGACAACTATACCCAAATTCAAACTCAAAACAAGAATAGTTATGGTCCCAAATGCCTTTTACCTTAAACAGCAAGTCGCACTAATCACAGCACAGAGCCAGATACAGTTATTTCTATTCTCATGGCGTTGCAATAAGCAATAAAGATTTACCAGGACAAACATGCATAAGGGATTCCATTTAACATGTTTCCTTCTCAAATTTAAAACTTGTCCTGATGTAAAAGCCAACTGTTAAAAATTCTTTCTATTTATTACAACTTCTGAGCAAGTCATATTCATTGTTTAGGAACTACATAAACCAAACAAGTTCTTTTCCTAGGACTGATGACCTTGCCCACACGGATCATTTCCAGGGGTCTTATCAATTTTACAAAATAAGGCAAATCAGTACAGACCCCAGGGAAGGTGTTGATGCTACTGCCCTTGCCTGCCAACATAGAGGAGGACTGTTCTGAATGGGCAGAACCAATCTAAATAAAGTTTTCACTCAGTTCCCTCCTTTCCATAAACAGTGATCACTTAACAGTTTTAGGTTTCAGCATTAAAACAGTGATCCCAAAAAACCTGGTCAACAATCTTATAACTTTCATAAGTGATATCCAAATTGTTTTAGCTGTAACCTCTTTAAAAGGCAAAGGTAAAAATACCTGGTTTTCTAAATGGCAATTACAAAACATTATAAGGTTAGTAGGATTGATAAAGTAACATAACTGGTTTTACACAATCTTCCCAACATCTTTTAGTTTCAACAAAACTCAGATTAAAAATTGTTTTGTCTCCAGATCACTGCATAAAGAAATTATTCATCTTATTACTTCTGGTAATTAAAAACCACTTCAAATTAATAATTACATTAGAGAGAGATAATAATATTGTATGTAGCATATGCCAATCATAATATTAAGCATTTTACAGTCACTACATCATTTTGATCTCATAACAACAACCATTACTACTTTTCCCTTTACAAATCAGAAAACAGGTCAAACAGAGATAAAATACATTTCTGCAACTGAAACAGAGAAGTGAAGTTTACCAAGAGTAGAGAAGCTGGTGTCCCAGCAGTGATGATTCTTGTAGGCAGAGCTTAGGGAATGCTCTCCACAAGCCTGATCCATCCACCTCTCCCTCCCCCCACAATTGCAGAATTAAGCCTGAGGTGGTTTACAGCTGCTGGGACAGGGTGGGCAGAATGTATAGGACCTAGGTGACATTTCCAAGTTTTACCCAGAAGGGTAGGCTACAAGATGCCCCAGGGAACAGGACTGTTAGAATCACTGCCAGTCCGCATTCTCCTCTCTATAATTAGATCTGGGATGAGAAGGGTTAACGTGAACCTTTGTAGCTGTAAAAAAAAAATCCCCATCCTGAGATACTCTCTTAACTCAGAGAGCTAGTGGGGAATGCTAAGTGATCAGGATTGGGAGGGAGCGTTTTAGCAAAGCAAGTTCCTGGTACTATCCACAACCTTAGGAGTTCTTTCCCAATAATTTCAAATGGTCAGTTCCTGACCTTTTTAATAATTAATCTCACAACATGCAAATCCGCTAAAATGATTTTACCTAAGATGCTCTAACTTTTCATTGTAATTCCAGGTTGCCCAGACCACAACAACAAGGAAAAGTCTTTAAGTTTTGTTTGTTTTATTTCCCTAGCTGCAGTCCTTAGAAATCTCTGGTTGCTTGTTCCTTAAATCTTACAAGATAACAGACTTATTCCCAGCATACATGATACAGAGAAGTATACTGACAGACAAACTGACAATTACCAACAGGACAAATAAAAGCAGAGTTCACAATAAACAACAGAGAGGTGGGGCAATTAGAAGCTTGTTAGCTATTGGCTATTATTATTCCAAGGAAGAGGGGTTTCAAAAATTCAAGATCTGACAGAGTAAGAGTGGATCCTGCAACCTTTGCTTAGGGTCGTTGGAAGGGTGGGAAGCCATGGAGCCCCTAAATTTCTAACTATCTTAAAGAAACAGGCCCCATGGGAATAGGTTCAGGCCTCTAGTCTATAGGTGGATTGTAACTGTCCTCCTCAAGACCAGAGCTTTTAAGGGAAAGCAGGGAGGATGGGGAGGAGGAGAAGGCAAAGGCAAGGAAGGCTGAACAAAGTTGTCCTCCTCAGGGCTAAGGCAGGTAAGGCAACACAAGGAGGGAAGAAATAATGGCATCCTCCCCAGATCAGAGCCTGTAAGGGAGGGAGGAGGAAGGAAAAGAGATGAGGAATAAGGCAGAGGGAGTAAAAGGGAAAGACAGGTTAGGGCCCTTGGAGAAGAGAGGAATTAGCCAGCATGTGGCTGGTGCTGAAGCAGATTTGCGTGCCTTAAAGGGAAGAGGCTTCTGCCTTTTGTTCTCCCTCAGCCATTTCAGCAAGCCCAAGGTGAAATATTCCTATTGCTGGTTGGATGTTTTGTTGACCTTTAAACTTAATTTGGTTTCAAGATAAAGTAACCAGTCCAAAAGAGCCCTATGGTGGCCAACGTAATTTAGGGCTATCTTTACTTGACTGACACTAGTGCTAGCAATACTAAATTGTACTAGTTTTCCTAAGATTGATCGTCAAAGGAGAGAGATTTAATGCAACTTGGTCCCCATCCCCAGAGTTAGCTTAAAGGGAATTTGCAGACTTCAGTGAAACTAGTGGGAGTCCCTTGGAAGCTGGGAATAGGAGGACTTATCCGACCCCGTCAAGACCCACAACTTCAGGAAAAAAGAATCCTGAGACACCTAAATTTTTGGCTTTGGCGAGGTGGGAAGCTGAGCTGTTCTATCCCATTCCATCAGTTCCAATCCGCATGTCACAGCACCATAACTGTTGACCTGAAAGTTTGGTTAGTAAAAAGGCAGACAGGCTAAATGCATACAGTTTATCCCCTTAAAACTAGCAGTCACATGATCATGTGCAATCAGAAAACTTCTGACTAATAAAAGAAGGACCATTCTTAAATTTGTTTACGGCAATCCAAGGTTGTCTGTGTGATTTATGGTCTCAATGAGTGATTAACTGTAACACAAGAAAGGAATTTCTTAATTGGATAGGTTGTAAATACAATAAGGTAAGAGGGTGAACAAGGTGTTGATTGAACTTACGACTCAGAACATCTGTGTTTTCTTTATCACTAATATGTCATAACATAGTATATGTCCACAAGATGAAAAAGGAAAGTCCCATTATTTAAGATAATGTCTAGGGTTAAGGGTCTCATAAGGAAGGTCAGCCCCATCTGGCTTTGTTGATACAGGAAGAGGTATTCTCTGAGTTTACTTCAGAGAACAAAGAGACTGTTAGGTCCAGACTCTTCTTCTGATTAATTCAAGCCCTGGCCCTTATTAAAGTCCAAAATTTATATTAAATGATTATCACCACGTATCTCTCCATTCCCCTTTGGTTCACTTTCAGTGGAGTTAATGCACCAGTACGTATAAATGGGACAGATAGTGCAATTGGATGACCTAGACTAGGCATCATATAGTAAACAGTTGAAAGAGAGTAGGCTGGACTACATTGGCTTCTAACAAGTTCTTTCTGGATGCAAAAACCAATCTTTTCAAATACAAATATTTTCCTGTGTGGCTGCAAATCATGAAAAATCACAAAATCTGATTTCATTATGAGTATTATAGATTTATATACAAATATACATAAATATCATTGTTAAATATCTGTGATAAGTCTTATTCGTTACCCTGATTTTCCTAAAGTTCCAGTGCCCAAACAGGGTTTACTTAAAAAGTTATTATTCCAAAAAATATGTCACTATTTGATGGTTGAATTGTTTAGTCTTTTTAATTTTTAATTCAAAGGAAAAGGTATTTCATTAGCATAAAAAAATATTTAATTGAAAGAAAATGGTAGGCTAGTGGATGGTGAACAGAACATGCATGCTAATAGCTTAATGAAGCAAACAGGACTACAAAAAAAGGGAAGTATTATAGGAAAAAGATTGTAGTTTCAATTTCATTAACTGCAAGGTTCAAAATATTTACATTATTCATTAAAAAAGGCCCATAAAATCTGAATATACCTTTTAATAATGTTCTTTAGGACAAGGACTGTTTGGCTTTTGTCTTTACGTTCCAAGAATCCAACAATGCCTTGTAGAAAGTAGATGCTTAATAAATGTCATTGAACTGTTGAATTTAAATACCAATATTTTTATTTATTCCACATTTATAATATTTATAACTAAAACAAACTGAATTTTTAAAAAAACCAAATCCATCTTGGAATAATACAGTACATGATGCTTTAAGTACTTATCAACTGTACAAGTACAACAATTATAATACTTATATTTTAGTATCACCTACTCAACATATAAGACAACTGAATATAACTCCCCACCTTGAACACTTTAAATATTTTTAACTTCATCAGATATGAAACATACTAGCTTAACACAAAGTTTCTATGTCCCATTCACACTTCAGATTATAGCCTTGAATAAATTAATCCTTTTAAAATAGCTATAAGTCAGTGCAATTTTCCTTTTTATGGGTGGGGAAAAAGAAGCCAAAGACTGAGGAGGAAAGTTGACGCTACAGATTCTGCTGGAAGTGGAACAGAAGAACTACTTTTAGAGCATACCAGAGAGGTCA
The DNA here is from genome assembly GCA_023548195.1 of Bettongia penicillata ogilbyi. Classification (NCBI taxonomy): domain Eukaryota; kingdom Metazoa; phylum Chordata; class Mammalia; order Diprotodontia; family Potoroidae; genus Bettongia; species Bettongia penicillata. Next base: position 3,420,152 of record JAJHZJ010000468.1, read on the forward strand.
ACATGAGTCTACTCTATTTGCACTGCAATGTTTACAAAAATAACAAATATGACTAGAATCGGTCAAAATGCCAAACTGAATAAAAGACTCTTTGGAAGATCAAAATGGCTTCAAATATCTGATCCAAAGGGTTTTCTCTAATTTTTCCGTTGCTTATTTTGGCATCCTTTAAACATAGCCTTGTCCTGGCAATTTACCAGTGAGACAGATAACAAAGAGTGTAAAATAAATCCTACCTATGACTGGCACAATTATCAAATAGTCACAAAAACTATATTAATTTGAAATACCCCTAAATGGAATATGGCTATATAGAATGATAAATATCTAGTCACTGAGTAATTTCCCTTAATAATAATTAAACTTTGGTGCCAAAAAAAGTCAACTCAACTCAAGCCTTTCAGCAATTATTCTCATTCTTGAACTGTTACCTTCAAAATAAGATTTAAGATCCATGTTGCATATTATAATCCAAGGGAAAAGTTAGTTTTTCAGTCTTACAATTCAATAAAATATGGCTTTTGCAGGCCTAAGACTTTCATCCTACAGAAGTTTATTATTAACTTAAGGGCATATAAGTATATAAATATCACATTAATAAGATAGTCTGAAGACTGCATATCCAGAAGTTCCTCCACAGTTTCCTCTTGACTATTTCAATTGATAGGACAGCGAATATTTTTTTATGACCCATATTTATTTTGGAGTTCTTCCTCCTCCTCCCCCTCTATGTATGCCTTCCTCCCAATAAAACCATTTAAAAGAAGTTAAAAGAATGCTTTTCTGTACTTTTGCTAAGTAAGCAAATTCTAATTTTTATAATCTTGATATCAAGGACAGTTTAAAATCAACCTTACACTTTTGAAAGAGGCACTACACATTTAAGTTCAACTTGCAGCTGGACTGGAGTGATTTGTAATCCCCAGCATGTGACATGGGGAAAAACAGTTTGCAATTAAATCATCTACTCAAACCATCTCAATTATTCTTCATCATCTCGCTGAAGAGGTATTAGTTGGATTTCTTTGGCAATTCTTTCTGCCAAGGGTCTGCTACTTGCAGCAATTATTCTTCGTGACATCAAATCAAAAGGTCCCCCTAAAATCAAAATCAAGCATATTAATGAATCACATGCAGTACAGGAAGATTCAAAATAAAATCAGGATACATACAGTGCAATCAGAGTGTTTCATGACCTCCTAAAGTCTTAAAATGTATATCCTCCTATACTCCCATGGTGCTTAAGTGTTAGCATTAGATGAATGGGATTCCAAGGCTTGCTTACTTTATCTGATACACACAAACCCTGTAAACATCCCATATCAATGTTTGGAAAACTGATTTACACAATCTTTTCATCTTCTAGATGTCCTGGAAATCATATATGACAGTCAAACTTTCACAGCTCTCTACCTCCAACCCTTTCATTCTATTGCTGACTCTTTTCCCTGAACTCTTAGCTACCTTTGACCTATATCACTACTTTTTTAATTCACCTCAAAAAATATTACCTCAAAACAGTTATATGACTTCAATTGTTCTAGTTCTTTTTTTACGCAAAGCAAATCTTAAATTAGAAAGGAAAGAGAAGAATGGAGGTGGGTGAAAGAATTCAGTTTGCCAGATTCTGATAAAACATAATTCTTCACACCAACTACTCACCTGGGAGATAACAGGTCTCTAGGACTCCAAAGGAATTGACCAAAAATCCCAAGGCTACTGATACTCACTCACAGAAGCATAGACATAGATCAATGAACCAATTCAGAGCTATCACTAGCCTCCCACATTTTTTTTGTTATATTGGCTTTGTGAAAAATTTTAGATGTCCCCCATGCTGAGTCAATCAGTCAACAACCATTTACTAAGCACTTACTATGTGTGAAGCGCAGTATAAAGCACTAAGGACACAAAAAGGGAGGAAAAGTAGTCCCCACCCTCAAGGAGCTCACACTCTGATGAAAGAAAACAAGCAAGGGATTAGGGACATAAGGAAATTTACACAAGTAAAATGGACATAACCTCAAGGAAAGAAACTAATATGAGAGGCAAGGAGTGGGAATGGACCAGGAAAAGCCTCTAACAGAAAGTGGAATTTGGACTGAGTCATGAAGAAACCAGGGTAAAACAAAGCAAAACAAAAAAAATAGTGAAGCATTTAAAAAGATTAAGCGAATCAGGGAAGGAGGCTCCGAAAACAGGCTAGAGGTTCTCGGTCACCACATAACTGACCTGTTACATCCAAAAGCACTCCACCAGCTTCAGTAACAATAACACCAGCTCCTGCCATATCCCAGCAGTGAATGCCCATTTCATAATATGCATCTGCTCCTCCACTTGCAACAAGGCACATATTTATTGCTGCTGTACCAACACCCCTTATCCTAAAATACAATATTTTAAATAAAGTTTACAAAGAACAAAAATCCTTTAAGGCTGTTCTTGCCATCCTCAATTCACTTTATGGAGTGCCACCTGAAAAATCTGTTATTCATACATCCTTGGAATAATTAAGGCTAATATATCAAGAAAGATTAATAATGTATCATTTTCTGATCCCATATTCTACAAAAATAATGAAACAAGTGTTGACCCTAACTAAATTACTTAATATGGTTTAACATTAACTAATAAGAATATTTTGAGAAGTATAAGTAATATTAATATTAACCAGTGAGAACATATTGCTTTAGGAAGAAATAAATTTTTTTTTAATTCCACTAATAGGAATATAACAAAATTGTGAGTTGCCACATACTTTTAGATCTGTCAAACATGAAATTAGCTCACTTTACTGATATATGAGAAACATCAGCAAACATATAATATATAAGCATATAATAAAATATAAATATGATCTTGGATTATAAGAAATGTCAGTACTTTAGACACCAACAATCTTTGATTTATAATTAGAAAAAAGTCATAAACTTTAAAAAGCAACACAGTATCACAGGATCAGTCATTCTTGACTGAATTGCAGCACACTCTAAAAACAAAGGAATCAAAGATAAAATAGCACAGAGAGTAACAAAATAAGGCTTTGTTTCATTTTGGAAAAATCTTAGAAATAAGAATATTTCATGGTTGGAGCGAGTTAGGATGGGAGAAGGGTAAATGTCATCACCATTTTGGAAAAAAGTGGGGGAGCAGGTGAAGCAAGTGGAATCTGCAAATTATATGCTTGCCTTGAACTCTTGGCAAAATTCTATAAATTTATTAAAAGTATCAAATACCCAAATGTCTATGCACAAATACCCAAAACTTAGGAGAAAATAAGAGGAACTAAAGGTCTTAAAACAAGAAGGCAAATTTTACTTCATATGTTAATGGAATAAAATGTATGGATGAATTTTGATACTAAATTGGATTATCTGATTCTAGCAATTCACAAACTTATGTCTCATGACCCCTTTATATTCCTAAAAATTACTAAAGACCCAGAGTTTTGTTAATATTTATGTTTATAGGTATTTTTATATTTATATTTATTTATAGGTATATTTATACATATTCACCATGCTAGAAATTAAAATCGATAAATTTTAAAATACTAATTTGCTTATAAATAACAAATCCAATTTATGTGTTAACACAAAAACATATTTTTTAAAACTAGTGAGAAGATTGGGCAAATAAATTTGAGAACTTCTAACCTAAAATCTTCTCACCATGCAGACTGACAGTATTTTTAATACTAAACACCTTTTCAACTCTGTGGCCTCTCCCTTCTGACTGAAGGGCAAGAGGATGAAGCATCAAACTCCTCCTGAAGTTTTCCTTTATAGAGGATTCAGAACTTTCCAGGTAACTCTCCTCCATTTTCCATCATTGGCTTTACATGGTTAAAATTCCATGAAGCCTGATACTGGCACCCTCTGGTTTTCTCCCCATCTCTTCAGCTTTCTTTTGTTTTCCCTCATTAGACTGTAAGTTCCTAGGGGGAAGGGACTGTCTGTCTTTTTCTTACATGTATCCCCAGCATTTAGCACAGTGCCTGGCACATAATAGGTGCTTAATAAACGTTTATTAAATAGAATTGCTGCCTTAGTCAAAAGAAACAGAATAGGCAAAAAGAAAGGAAAATATAGTATAATAAGAGGGTATACACATGTTTGGTGATTCAGAACTTAAAGGGATGAAATATGACAAAGAGTATTTGGTTGAAGGTCAGTTGAGGAAAAAACAGCATTGATTTTATTTTCCACCAAAAGGGAGAAATCGATGAGGACTCTGGGAAACAAAGCATAAGCTTAAGCACAGAGAGCGAAGGGCCCCTTCTCTTAAAAAAGCAGAGCAGCTAGTACAATCTTCACTTACTGTAATGATAATTTCATCCTTCAAAAGACTGAAGAATTAACCAAAGGAAGTTCTATTCTGAATACGATTCTCACTAACAGAGAGGAGCTGGTTGCTAAGGTGGAAATGAAGGTGACCCTCAGGGGAAGTGACCACTTCCCTCCTAGAATCTGCGATACAGAAGGAGAGAAAATCATGAATATACCTTAGACTGGAAAAGAAGATTTCAAAGGATTCAGAAGAAAGGAAGGTAGAATCCAATAGACTAAAATTCTCAAGGGGAAATCATCTCAGGAGGGATGAAAGATGCTGAAGAAAAGAACTTTCAAGATTCAAAGAGAAGCAATGAGGAAGAAAAATAGGATTTATCTGAAGACACTAATGTGGATTTCAAAGTAGATAGATGGCTAGACTCAAAGTTGTTGATAGTTCGATGTCAATCTGTTAGGAATCTCTAGTAGGGAACCTATGCTTGGTTTTAACAAGCTTAGCATTGTTTAACATTTTAATAATGTCTGAAATAAAGGCATAGATAGCATAACCACAAAATCTACCAATGACAGAGGTGGAAGGAGATAGATAATATGCCAGACAGTAAGAGTCTGAATCTAAAAAAATCCTGATAAGCTACAGGACTGGCCTGACGTTAATAAGATAAAGTTCAATAGGAAAAAATATTGTCTTATTCTTGGAAACAAAAAATTAAACCCCTAAGTATAAGATAGAAAAGGCATGATTAGAATTCAGTTCTGAAAAAGATCTGGGGATTTATTGGATTGAAGGCTCAGCAGGAAATCAGTCATGTGAAAAGGTAGCCAAAAAAAACCCACCAAAAAACCATTAAGAGAACAATTCCTGGGACCAGGAAGGTGATAATACAACCATGTTGAACCCTCATCAGACCTCATTTAGAATACTCTTTACATATCTGGGTACTAATTTAAGAAAAACAATCCAGAGATAATTCAGCAGAGGGCAACATGAAAGTTGAAGGGCTTTGAGTCCATGTCATAGGAGGATCAGATTAAAAAACTAGGGATGTTCAGCATGGAGAAGAGAATACATAAGGAAGAAACAGCAGCTCTAATTCAGTATCTAAGGGACTGTTATATGGAAAGATTAGACTCATTCTATTTGGCCCCAAAGAACAGAACCAGAAGCAAAAGGTAAAGTTGCAAAGGGAGTAAATTTAGGTTTGATAGTGGGGAAGATTTCCCCAAATGAGAATGGTTCAGAAAGTAGGATGGATTGCCTCAAGAAGTGGAGAGCTCCCTCAGTTTTGAGAACAGATACCTTGTCAAGTATGGTATAGTAGCTATTGTTTTTGGTTATATAGCTACTAGAGGGCTACTGAAGCCCCTTCCAAATTCTCAAATTCTGTGTATCTGTGGGATAGTGAGTGACCATCTAGAAAAGGTCACTAACATCAACAACAGGTCATATCAGAATGACCTCATTTAGATTTCTGACAGGGTTACTGGACTATTAGATGAGGAAAACATGAAATGTAATTTTACCCAGATTTTAGCCAAGTATTTGACCATTTCTTAAGCTATCTTTCTGAATGAGAGTAAGACATAGAGGCTAGACAACTGTACAATTAGGCCTATTTGGAACTGATTGAACAGCCCAGTGAAAAGAGTAGTTATTACTGGCTGGTATGAGGAGGTCTCCAGTGGAGTGCCTTAGAGATCTGTGGTTGGTTCTATGCTTTTTAACATTTTAAACCATGACTCAAAAGTGCAGTTCTTTGACTGAATTTTGGATTCAGTCAAATTTGAATTTAGTCAAAAGGCTGTACTTGAGGACCTAGAGGGCCACATGTGGCCTCAAGGCTGCAGGTTCCCTGCCCCTGGATTAGAACACTGGGTCAAATCTAAGAAGATAATTTAAATAGTGATAATTTTTTTAAGTCTTACAACTAAATTAAAAAAAAACAAACCCACAAGCAATAATAGGGGAACTGTGGTTAGGTAGCCATAAAAATGAAAAAGATTTGAAGTTTTAATAGGCTGCAAACTCAAAACAAATCAATAGTCTGATAAAGCAATTCCAAAAAGTATGCTCTAAATCAGCACTGGGAGAGACCATGTGCCCAGAAAGAGGGATATGATAAGATGGTCCTCCTGTGTTCTGTCATCAGAGGACATGTGAAGTACGATTTCACTTCTCGGTGCCACATCTTAGGAAGCTAGCTAGTAATAATCTGCATTTGGAGAGTGCTTCCTGTTTGTCATGAACTATACCAAATGCTTTACAAATATCACCTCCTTTAATCCTCATCCCAACCCTAGGGGGAGGTAGTACTATTATTCCCATTTTAGAGCTGAGGAAACTGAAGCAAACAGAGGTTAAGTGACTTGCCCAATATCACACAGCTCGTGAGTGTCTAGGGTTGGATTTGAAGTGAAATCTTCCTTACTCCAGGTCTAGCACTCCATCCACTGTGACACCTAGCTGCCTAGAACACTGATAAATTGGGGAGTGTTCAAAGAACAGTGACCAAGATGGTGAAGGGTCTCAAGGTCATGTCAGATAAAGATCACTTGAAGGTCAGAATATGCTCGGATTAGAGACAAGGACATGACAATTATCTTCAAGTGTCTGAAAGATCTCTTCAATGAAAAGAGATTGGACTTGTTCTGCTTTGCTCCAAGTGATAGAACTAGTAGTAATGAATAGAAACTGCAGAAGCAGATTTAGGCTTGATATAAGGAAAAATTGCTTAACAACTAAAACTATTAAATTAGAATGGGCTGCCAGGAAATAACATAAGTAAAGTGCTTCACATATCTTAAAGCATAAAATAAATGACAAGTCTTTATCTTCACTGGAAGTCTTCAGTAAAAAGCTGGATGACCATTTGTCAGGTATGTTGGAGAGAGGATAATTTTTTTTCAAATGTGGGTTGAACTTGATGGTCTCATAGTTGCCTTTCTTTCAATTGCTGAGATTCTATGATTCCAAACACATTCCAAACACTGCTGCGCCAAAGGATTCAGGGGAGTTGAGAATGCCACCTTGCCTTATTATGTGGGGAACTGATATACTTTTAAAACAAGTCCAAGCACTAAAACAGAACAACTGTCCTATCTTTCAAGAATTCATACTTGGGAGCCAAGATGGCGGAGTAGAAGAACGCACGTTTACGAGCTCCGAAACCAAAAGCCCATAGAATTAATGTAAAAAGAGTCCCCCATAACTTCTGGGTCAATACAAGGTGTGCAGAAGCAGAGTGGAAGAGATTTCCGTTCCAGGGAGCCCTGAAGACCCGTCCCCAGGGTCCGGCGTGCCCCGGAAAGTGGACCCCACCCCCAGCGCTGCCCTGGCCGCGGCCCCAGAGAAGCTGATCCGAGCAGGCTTCAGAGACGGAAGCTCCGGCACCCGGGAAAGTCCCTCCGCCCACAGAAGCTACAGGTCAGTGAGAAAGAAGGGTGGGCTGCAGGAGAGGGGAAGCAGGGCGTCTCCGTGACTCGGGCCCCCTCGGGAGGAATCAGCGGCGGCAGAGACGCGGGCAGGAAGCGGCGGAGGCAGAGGTGTGGGCGGCGGCTGGGGCGGCGGCTGAGGCGGCAGCGGCCCAGGACTCAGGAATCCCCCAGGAGCAGGCAGGATCTTCATTACGGAAGATTCCCGCATAAAAGCTGACGGAGCTGAGCCTGGGAGATGGCCCTGCCCCCACCCCGCTCTATTACCGAAGGCTTCTGCTCAAAGCCCCCAAGGGAACTGAGATTGGGAGGCGGGGCCCCCCACCCCGCCCCCACCCACTCCATTCCTGAAAGTCTCTGCATAAAGCCCCCGAGGGATCAGAGTCTGGGAGGTGGCCCTGCCCCCACCCCAGCACCTGAACTAAAGCTCACTGATTGACAGCCAGCAGGAGGAAAGCCCATTTAAATCTCAGAGGCCAAGCACTAGCTGGGCGGATCCAGGCGGGGGTGGAAAGGAATCTCAGAAGTCAAGTAACTGGCTGGGAAAATGCCTAGAAAAGGGAAGAAAAATAAGACTATAGAGAGTTTTTTCCAACAAATGCAAATGATCCCGACCTTCGGATCTGATGACGAGGACGTATCCTTGCCATCAGGGAAAGACGTGGAGGGCGGGGCCTCAGTACCCCAGACACCCCAGGGGGGTGGCGGGTGGGCTCAGGCCCTGGAACAGCTCAAAAAGGATTTTGAAAAGCAAGTTAGACAGGTGGAGGAAAAACTGGGAAGAGAAATGAGAGAGATACAAGAAAAGTATGAAAAACGGGTCAATACCTTGCTAAAGGAGACCCAAAAAAATGCTGAGGAAATTAACACCTTGAAAAATAGGCTCACTCAATTGGCAAAGGAGGTTCAAAAAGCCAATGAGGAGAAGAATGCTTTCAAAAGCAGAATGAGCCAAATGGAAAAAGAGGCTCAAAAGCTCACTGAATTTAATAGTTCTCTCAAAATTAGAATGGAACAGATGGAGTCTAATGACTTTACGAGAAACCAAGAAATCACCAAACAAAACCAAAAGAACGAAAAAATGGAAGAGAATGTGAAATATCTCATGGGAAAAACAACTGACCTGGAAAATAGATCCAGGAGAGACAATTTAAAAATTATGGGACTACCTGAAACTCATGATCAAAAAAAGAGCCTAGACATCATCTTCCATGAAATTATCAAGGAAAACTGCCCTGACATTCTAGAACCAGAGGGCAAAATAAGTATTGAAAGAATCCATCGATCACTACCTGAAAGAGATCCAAAAAGAGAAACTCCTAGGAACATTGTGGCCAAATTCCAGAACTCCCAGCTCAAGGAAAAAATCTTGCAAGCAGCTAGAAAGAAACAATTCCAGTACTGTGGAAATACAATCAGGATAACCCAAGATCTAGCAGCTTCTACATTAAGGGATCGAAAGGGCGTGGAATAGGATATTCCAGAAGGCAAAGGAACTAGGACTCAAACCAAGAATCACCTACCCAGCTAAACTGAGTATAGTACTTCAGGGGAAAATATGGTCTTTCAATGAAACAGAGGACTTTCAATCATTCTTGATGAAAAAACCAGAGCTGAAAAGAAAATTTGACTTTCAAACACAAGAATGAGAAGAAGCATAAAAAATTAAACAGCAAAGAGAAGTCTTAAGGGACTTACCAGAAGTGAACTGTTTATATTCATACAGGGAAAGACAATATTTCTAACTCTTAAAACTTTTCAGTATCTGGGTAGTTGGTGGGACCACACACACATATGTACACGCATGCACACACATACACACATGCACACACATACAGAGATAGAGAGCACAGATTGAACTGAATAGGATGGGACCATACCTTAAAAGAAACTAAGGTAAATGGTGAGAGAGAAATGTAGGGGGAGGAAAGAGAGGGAAAGGGAAGGGGGTAACTATATGTCATTTAAGAGGCAGGTAGGAGTTTTTCTTAGTGGAGGGAAAAAGAGGAGAGCTGAGAAAAAAAAAAAACAAGAAGTTTATCCTCATCACATTTGACTAAACGAAGGAGTGAAATGCACACTCATTTTGGTATGAAAACCTATCTTACAGTATAAGAAAGTGGGGGAGAAGGAGATATTGCAAGGGAGGGGATGATGGGGGGAGGGCAAAGGGAGGAGGGAGCAATTTGAAGTCAACACTTGGGGGAGGGACAGGATCAAGAGACAGAAGAGAAACAATGAGGGGCAGGTTAGGAGGGATGGTAATCCAGTTAGTCTTACACAACACGACTATCAGGGAAGTCATTTGCAAAACTACACTGATAGGGCCTAAATTGAATTGCCTGCCGACCCAAAGGGAATGGGTGGGGAGGGAGGGATGGGGAGAATTTGGAACTCAAAGTTTTAGGAACAACTGTTTAATATTGTTGTTGTAACTAGGAAAGAAGACATACAGTTAATGAGGAATAGAAAGTCATCTGGCCCTACAGGAGAAAAGAGAAGATGGAGACAAGAGAAGGGAGGGATGACAGAAGAGAGGGCAGATTGGAGATAGGGAAAATTAGATTGCTTGGGGTATTGGGGTGGGGGGAGGGGATAAAAGGGGAGAAAACTGGGAACCCAAAAATTTGTGAAAATGAATGTAAAAAATTAAATAAATAGAATTTAAAAAAAAAAAAAGAATTCATACTTATATGTAAAAAGTTAAGACTAAGTATATTTTGCTTGGGGGTGGAGCCAAGATGGGAGAGTAGAAGGATGAACTTGCTCTTAGCTGTACCCCCAAAGTTCATAAAACACATGTAAAAAATGACTAAACAAATTCCAGAGCAGCAGAAGCCACAAAACGACAGAGTGAAAGAGATTTCCAGCCCAAGACAGCCTGGAAGGCCAACAAGAAAGGACTATTGCACCGAGCTCGGAGTAGAGCACAGCCCAGCCTTGGCCGTGCAGTGTGGCATGACATGGACAGGACTGGAGCAGGTCTCAGGGGGCAGAATCTCCAGCAGCAGCTGCAGTTCCCATATCCCTCAACCCACAGATAGCACAGACAGCTTTAAAGGTCAGTGAGAAAGCTTCTTCACCTGGATGAGAAGGGAACAGGGTCCTCCCCTAGCTCTGGCCCCAGGTGGCAGCAGCAGCAGCAGCAGCCATTTTTGGAGCCCTCAGCCTAAAGACCCTGGGGGAATTGAGCTGCTGATCTGGATCTCGGCACTGAGAGCTAGTCCTGGGGTAAGGAGGAGCACTGGCTGGTGGAGCTGGAGGCAGTTGTGGAGAGGGAATTCTGCGCAGATCCTGGGCAGAAAAGCTTGTGGTTGCTCCCAGACGAGAGCGCAGGCTAGGAGAGGAGCCCTCTCTCTTGACTGTGCCATCTTGGAAGAACTGAGAACTTACAGGTCCTTAGAGTATACCCTCCACTTGACAAAGGACTCAAAAATCAAGTAACTGGCTGGGAAAATGTCCAAAAAAGGGGGAAAAAAATAAGTCTATAGGTTACTTTCTTGGTGAACAGGTATTTTCTTCCATCCTTTTGGATGAGGAAGAACAATGCATACCATTAGAGGAAGACATGAAAGTCAAGGTTTCTGCATCCAAAACCTCCAAAAAAAAAAAGCAATGGTCTCAGGCCATGAAAGAGCTCAGAAAGGATTTTGAAAATCAAGTAAGAGAGGTGGAGGAATAATTGGGAAGAGAAATGACAGCGATGCAAGAAAATCACAAAAAGCAAGTCAACAGACTGCTAAAGGAGACCACAAAAATGCTGAAGAAAATAACACCTTGAAAAATAGACTAACCCAAATGGCAAGAAGTCCAAAAAGCTAATACTAAGAAGAATGCTTTAAAAAGCAGAATTAGCCAAATGGAAAAGGAGGTTCAAAAGCTCACTGAAGAAAATACTTCTTTAAAAATTAGAATGGAGAAGATAGAAGTTAATGACTTTATGAGAAACCAAGAAATTACAAAACAAAACCAAAAGAATGAAAAAAATTGAAGACAATGTGAAATACTTCATTGGAAAAACAACTGACCTGGAAAATAGATCCAGGAGAGACAATCTAAAAATTATAGGACTACCTGAAAGCCATGATTAAGAAAAGAGCCTACGCATCATCTTTCATGAATTTATCAAGGAAAACTGCCCTCATATTCTAGAAGCAGAGGGTAAAATAAAGAATCCACTGATCACCTCCTGAAAGAGATTTGAAAAGAAAAACTCCTGAGAATATTGTAGCCAGATTCTAGAGTTCCCAAGTCAAGGAGAAAATACTGCAAGCAGTCAAAAGAAACAATTCAAGTATTGTGGAAATACAATCAGGATAACACAAGATCTAGTAGGTTCTACATTAAGGGATCAAAGGGCTTAGAATATATTCCAGAAGTCAAAGGAACTAGGATTAAAACCAAGAAGCACCTACCCAGCAAAACTGAGTATAATACCTCAGGGGGAAAAAATGGTCATTCAATGAAATAGAGGACTTTCAAGCATTTTTGATGAAAAGACCAGAGCTAAATAGAAAATCTGACTTTAAACATAAGAATCAAGAGAAGCATGAAAAGGTAAACAGGAAAGAGAAATTATAAGGGACTTATAGTCCCTTAAAGTTGAACTGTTTACATTCCTACATAGAAAGATACTATTTGTAACTCTTGAGACTTTTTTCAGTATTTGAGTAGTTGGAGGGATTATACATATACAGACAGAGGGCACAGGATAAGTTGCATAGGAAGGGATAATATCTAAAAAAATAAAAATAAGGGAAGAGAGAGGAATATATTGGGAGGAGAAAGGGAGAAATGAAATGGGGCAAATTATCTCTCATAAAAGAGGCAAGAAAAAGCTTTTTCAATGGAGCAAAAAAGGAGGAAAGTGAGCGGGAAAAAGTGAAGCGTACTCTCATCACATTTGGTTTAAGGAGGGAATAATATGCACACTTAGTTTGGTATGAAAATCTATCTTACACTACAGGAAAGTAGGGGAGAAGGGGGTAAGTGGGGTTTAGGGGGGATGATAGAAGTGAGGGCAAATGGGAGGAGGGAGTAATTAGAAATAAACACTTTTGGGGAGGGACATGATCAAAAGAGAAAATAGAACAAATGGGGGACAGGATAGGATGGAGGGAAATAGAGATAGTCTTTCACAACATGACCATTATGGAAGTCTTTTGCATAACTACACATGTATAGCCTATACTGAACTGCTTGCCTTCACAGTGGGGATGGGTGGGGAGGAAGGAAGGGAGAGAAGTTGGAATTCAAAGTTTTAGGAATGAATGTTGAGAATTGTTTTTGCATGCAACTGGGAAGGAAGAAATACAGGTAATGGGGTATAAAAATCTATCTTGTCCTACAAGAAAAGAGAGAAGATGGGGATAAGGGAAAGGAGTGGTATGACAGAAAGGAGGGCAGTTTGGGGGAAGGGGTAATCAGAATGCATGATGTCTTGGGGTGGGGAAAGGGGAGAGATGAGGAGAAAATTTGGAACTCTTAAATCTGGTGGAAGTGAATGTTGAAAACTAAAATAAATAAATTTAAAAAAGAAAGAAAAGAATACTGTGCTCTTTTATAATACTTTGCAAGTCAGAGTAAAGTGGCCACAGAAGTCATTACTTTGAATTTCCCAATTCCTAAAAGAAGATGTTTGGTATAATAATACACAATTACGTAGTCCTTTATATTTTACAAAAATTCCTTCCTCACAAGAATTATCTCCAAATGAATATGTAATCAAGTAGTCTCATCTTTGTAAAGAAAAACAACTACTTGCATAATAGTTGTGAAAAGCCACAAGTTTCTATATTTAAAACAAACATGCAGATTGAATTCAGCCCTGGATTAGATGATCACAAAACTCTTCCCAGCTAAAATTTGGTAAGAATTCAAAGTTGGAAACAATCAATACTCAAATAAACCTGTAATTATTCAGTAATTTTATTTTTACAACAACTCTAAAGAAACTGTCCAGAGCCATAATGGATGCAAAAGTTGGTTTTCTAAAAGGCACTTATTAGATTAAATTTGAGGAGCCCTGAATTCTAAATAAAATCAAAATGTACTTAAAATAATATTTTTTAAAGCTTTTACCTTTAAAATATTCAAGAAAAAATTCTGTCACTGTTCAAATATTAGTTTTAAGCTTTTTCTCTGCATGAACATTCCAAGATGACCAAATAATAATTAAACCACATTTTAACCTTCACTGTGTTTCTGAAAAAAAAAAATCATTTTTTATTCTAAAATATCAGAATTCTCTGAAGCTTTCAATAGAAGATGAGAATACCTTACCCATGAATAGGAATACAAAGAAGTCTCTCCATGTTTGAAAGAATAATTTTTACAATTTGTGGTTCTCGGCTAGATCCCAATTCTGTCACCAAAATTGATTTAGTAATATCTAAAAGGAAGAAAAATAGACTAACATTAGAAACCTGAAATTTCATAATCTCAAACTTGGGACAAAATATAATTATCCATTTGCAATTCAGATTAAATTACGACCTAAGACTTTTTTTACTTTTTTCCTATCAAATATGTCTGCATTTCAACCTACAAACTTCTTTATGTTTTTACAGAATGCTAATGAACATTTTATAGGCCATTCATCACCTTATGGAATATTATGGGCTACAAAGGCTAGAATGATGACTCATTTTACAGGTAAGATTAGATTTGCATTCAATATTTCTAGGTTTATATATTTATATAATACAATACCAATGTATCTAACTAGAGTGTTCTAAGTAACAAGAATTTGGAAATTAATTCTACAGAAAGGAGTATACTTTCCTAAAGTTATTGAAGTTAGCTAAATAAAAGGTCATCCAAGTTCATGCTTACTCAAGTAACAATCAGAATACCCATCTATCCCACAAACAGGAATCAAGGATCTAGGATTTTCTTATCAACCATATAACAATCGAAAGCACCCTAAATTCTCTGATTTGCCTCATGACCCCAGTTATTTATGTAGTTGGCACAGGCAGCAGCTTTCTGTTCTTGGGAAAACAGTGAAATCAATACAAAATCATGGATACTTGACTGTTTGTTCATGAGGTACTAGTTATCCTAGTGCTTGGAAACTGTGCTTGATCAAGCTTAAAAGATTTTTGGAATAAGTGTGTGTGCGTGCATGCGTGTGTGTGTATGTAAGACAAGGGAGTGTGTGTGTGTATGTGTGTGTGTGTGTGTAAGACAAAGGAGAAACATTACTGATAAACCTCCAAAAATTGAAATTCACTCATAATTTCTCCTACTCCCATCTTTCCAGATGATCTCATTGTATATCTGGTAGCACTGACTACGAATAACCTTGGTAGGAGACCATATTTAACAATACACAAGTGATGGTTCTTACAATTCTCAAAAGGAGTCTAGCATTCCAACCCCTCCCCAAAAGGTATCTGTTTATGTACATAGATCTCAATCTGTTTATGTACATAGATCCTCAGGTGAGAAATAAGCAAGTACTTTGAACCAGAACATACTGAACACTTTGATGCTTTAAAGTGCTATATGTATATAGATTTCGTATATAGATTTGCATATAGACTTCCCATATAGACTAAAGTACTATCTGTATATAGACTTCCTATAAAACAGCAGTATGAGACTTTAAAAAAATTAAATTAGTATCATAGATTTAAAGCTGTTAGGAATCTTTGGGATCCATCTAATCCAAAGTCATCATTTTGTAGATGAGAAAATTGAAGCCCAGAGAAATAAAGTAGTTTGTCCAAGGTCACACAAGTAGTAAACTACAGAGCTAGGATTTGGACTTCAAATCCAGTGTTTTTCCACTGTGCTGCTGTTGAGCTGCACAGGCTAAGGTAATTCCAAATCATATTTGTTTTCTCTCTTTCCATGATTTAAAAGTTTTAAAAAACTGAGCCATAGCTAGAAATAGGAAAAGGAAAAAACACCAAAACACTGGAAGGAAACAAAACCTTTTGCCCACATTCACACAATTCATCACTTATGAATGGAATGCACCTCCCTATGTCGTTGCCAGCCTTTGGCTAGAATCCTTTTCATCCTTTTTATCCAAGTACCATCATATCTGTTTCATTTTTATCTTTATACCCCCCAGCACTAAGCCCAGTGGTTGGCACATAAAAGATACCCAATAAACGTGTGTCGATTGAGCCTTCCCTGATTTCACTAACTGAAAATAATTTCTCCCTTTTTAAATTTTCTTAGAGTACTCTGTCTAGATGTTTGTTTTGCCCTTATTACATTTTACTCTGTATTATACTTACTTAATTTTATATGTATGTATATGTTATATATATATATATACACACACACACACACACACACACACACACACACACACATATTTGTATTATCTTTTCCCCTCTTTAGACTCTAGAAGCTTATTGTGGGCAGGAACCATGTCACTTTCATTTTTTTTTTTTTTATTCCTAGCTTCTAGTAAAACTTTTTACATAGTAGCACTAATGTTTACTGGACTGCATCATTTGGACAATTCAAAATATTATCAGAAAAGTAATTCAAAGTCTTCTGAATTGATCATCTATTTTCTCTCTACCACCAAAAATTACTTAATAAACTTACCTTCTTGTCCTGATACCTGAAGTCTTTGATCATTGCAAAAAGCCCCTTTTCCTTTCCTGCCAGTATACATTTTATCTTCTATACAACTGTATACAACTCCAAATTCCATCTACAGAAGAGAAACAATTACAAAAGTATAACACTGAACTCAGTGTATATTATTCTTGAAGAAAATCTTCAGTAGCAAGACAATATATTTACATATAAGTGTTTTGGTGATCTGTCCAGCAATTTCGCTGATACAGAAAACTACAGATTTTTTTACTTTTCTTATTTTTTCGTCTGTGTTTTCTTTTGCAACATGGCAAGTATAATCAATATCAAACTGCTTGGTTTCTCAAGAAAGGGGAGAGAAAGGAGGGATAAAGAAAATTTGGAGCTCAAAATTTTTAAAAAATGAATGTTAAAAAAATTTTACATGTTAATTGGGAAATACTTAACAAAATAAATAAATATACATACGTGTGTGTGTGTGTGTGAAAGAAATAAGAAAACTCCTTCTAGCAATTCAGAACAAAAGGCACTACCTGCAGCACTAAGATGTTATATGACTTGCCCAGGGTCACAAAGGCAGAATGTCAAAGGAAGGACTTAACTCTGGCTTTTCTTTCTCTAACCACAGCACTTCATCCACTACTCCATGCTGCCATATGTTTACTTAAATAAAATAACTTGGCTAAATGATTTAACTGCTGAACATTTAAAATGCCAATTTCTAGACAAGTCTGAGTTTGAAAAGATCTTGGAGTCATTTAGTGCCAGATATGAAAATAAAATTTAAACCCTCCAGCCTATTCTGAAACTCCTTTCCACCTTTCTAGAAAAGTGCCCTCTCCTGGATTCTACCTCCTTCCCTTACTTTCTGTCCTTTGGCTTCCTATAAATTGAGAAGTTTAGGAGGGAAAGTCTTCTCTTACCCATTATTCCAAACTGGAAATTAGAGCCCCAAATACATTACTTCTTGATAATCATTTAATATCAATAAGGGCCAGCACCTGAATTAATCAAACAGAAGAAGAGTCTGAACCTAACAGCTTCCTTGTTCTCTGAATAAACTCAGAGAATACCTCTTTCCATGTCAACAAAGCCAGATGGGGCTAACTTAAGTCCATTTTTAACTCTAAGGATGTGACCCTTAACCCAAGACACTATCTTGAATAATGGGATTTTTCCCTTATCTTAATATTTTGTGGATATATACTATGCTTATGGCATGTTACTGGTAAAGAAAACACTGATATCCTGGGTCATAATTTCAATTGATACTTAGTCAACTCTCTTATCTTACTGTATTCAATTAAGAAAATTCCTTTCTCATGGTATAGTTAAACACATATAGAAACCACAAATCTGAGGGACACAGATATCCTGTCCTAAAACAGATTTAAGCCCGGTCATTCCTGTTCCTTTATCAGTCAGTCAGAACGTATGTTTTGGCTCCTTATACAAGTTCTCTACTTTAGAAAAGCTTAAAGGTAATAAACTATATGGATTAACATATCGCCTAGCTTGTTTGCCTCCTTTAACCAAATTTTCAGGCTGACATTCTATAAGTCAAAACTTCCTTATTTAAAATAGCGATAGAAATTTCCTGAAGTTTCCTTCAGGCTTCCTACTTAAACCAATCATTAATATCCAAGAGTTGGCCAGCTCCAAAGGCCTTATTACTATTAATCAGTCAGCAGATATTCAATGAAAGCCTACTATTTGTATGTAATCTCCCTCATTAGAATGGAAACTCTTTGAGAGCAAGAACTTTCTTTGCATCCCCCACAGAGATTAGAAAAGCTCTTAGTACATAGCAGGAGCTTAATAAATGCTCAATGACTGATGTAAGTACTACATATGCTAGGTTATGAAGAAAATAAAAAGGAATTTAGGAGTCTGAGGAACTAAAGTAAGTGAAAGGGGACCCAAGAGGAATAATCCTTAATAATCTATGCATGGATTGATAATGGATCACTTCTCCAATGCTACTTACTACTAGCAGAATGCTCTTTCTAAAATATTAAATTGCTCATGTCACCTCCTTGTTCAGAAATTTCCAACAGTTGCCCATCTCCAGAATATAAACCCCAAACTCCTTAACTTGGCATTCAAGATCCTTTCTAATATGACCCCAAGTTACACTGTAAAACACAATAAAACTCAAGTCAAAGGACCAAGGTTCAAATCTCAGTTCTGTCAAGGAGTAAACCACTTAACATTTCTGAAGCTTATTTCTTTATCTATAAAATGAGTGGTTGGACTAGATGACTTCTAAGATCCTCTAACTCTCAGTCTATTCTCCCTACCTTCTCTTCCTTTTCTCTCATTAATTTGTCCTCTATACAAACACTCCATTCTAGTCAAACTGTTATAGTGGTCCCCATCTTGTGAATGTACCTTTTATTCCACCTTTGTGTCCTTATTCTTAATCTCTTTTCTGTTCCCCAAATACTCTCCCCACTGCTACCTATTCAAATTCTATACAGTATAAATAGCATCTCCTCAATGACTTCCTCAATTACCTTAGAGTCTAGACTACTTCTCCAGAATTCTTGTATCTACTATCTTCCTTTCCTATTTTACTGCATAGCACTTTGTATTTGAACATACATATTATCTCCTCACTCAATGTAAATTCCTGGTAAGTAGGGGCCAGGTGTTATATTTCTTTTGCATGCCCATTATACTTTGTAGGTAAAAGGTGCACAATGAATATCTACAGATTAATCTAGCGACAAAGACCTAACATAAAAGTTAATTCCAATGTTTCGTAATACTCCCTTGTCAAGAAATCCTTTATATCCATTCAAAATCTATCAAATCACATCTGAAGTCAATCTTATTTTATCCTTGTTTAAAACAATCTCTTTTACAAAATTAAATAAACAGGTTTAGACTACGCAAAGAGTATATACATTTTTCCTCAGAGCTTCTTAAAATATTTGAAGGCTAATTCTAATTTTCTGTGCTGTAAAGATATGTAATAATAATTAACAATTACTGTCATTCATAATACTAGGTGTGTAGCATTATATTGTTCTTAGAGATACATAAGCCCAAATTTAATGGCAGAAATTTTTTCCCAAGAAAATAATAATACATAATTCAAGACAGATTTCAATGTCTATAAGTTTTAAATGCCTACATACCTTTTTTCCCACCACAAAGCCAATGGAAACAGCTACAAATGGAAATCTTTAAAAAATAAAAGCAAGAAAGATAAAAAATATTCCAAATAAATAAAATTTTTTTGGTCAGACCTTTTTGCAAGACTATGCACAACTCTATGCTGACAGCTTCAAATAATTCAGACAAAAGACAAAATATTATGTGCTTTTTTTCTACTGAAGAAATAGTACAGTATGATACAATGTCTATTAATAACCTTTTAGCTGTATTCTAAAATGACTTAATAAAATTTGTGAATACACTTCTTCCACATATAGCCTTGATCTACTCTGATTTTATTTCAAATTAAAAGCTAATTTCTTCTTATCTGCTCCTCAAGACTACTAAATTTTAAAAAGCTAATTCTTTCCAAGTGTCTCCAAGACGATGTATATTAAGTATAAATAGAGAGACAAAAAATGAAATATACATTTTTAGGCATGTCTAATGTGCAGATTTCTTTTACCTGGCTAAGCTATCACAAAAAAGAACTTTTAAATTTTGAGGAGAACAAAGGGAACAATGATAGGGATTTCAAAAAAAAAAAAAAGAAAAAAGCAATAAAATATATTTCAAATTTACAAAAGAGAATAAAAAAAATTTCAGAAGGAGATAAAGACAAGCAGGGCAGTTTTGGAACTACATTTTGAATTTGTTAATGGTTGAACACAAAGGAGATTCACAATTTCATATATAATCCTCTTTTTCTGTTTCTTTATATATGAAAGTGATCATGATTGTTAAGTTCATAACAATAAAAAAAGAATTTTTTAAAAAGAATGACCTATGGAACATATTGCCCATCAGATTTATGGATAGGAGAATTTATAAATAAACAGGGAGCACTATGAAATGTAAAATGGCTAATTTTGATTAAATTAAATTAAAAACATTTTGTACAAATAAAACCAATGTAGCTAGGATGAGAAGGAAAGCAGAAAATTGGGGGCAAATTTTTACAGACAGTTTCTCAGGTAAAGGTCTTATATCTCAAATATATAAAGAATTTTGCCAAATTTATAAGAATATTAGTCAGTCATTCCCCAACTGATAAATGATTAAAGGCTATGAACATAAGCAATTTTTGGAAGACGAAATCAAAACTATACAGTCATTATTGATTAAAGAAATACAAATTAAAACAACTTGGAGTTATTACCCTTCGCTGGATCCTCAAATTGGTTAAAATGATAAAAGGGAGAAATGACAAATGTTGGGTTTACACACACACACACACACACACACACACACACACACACACATCTATGTCAAATGATGGTCTTCTCTAGAGTAGAGTAAGAAAGAAAGGAATGAGGGAAGAAAGGAGACAGTTTGGAACTTAAAATACAACAAAAAAATTTCAAAAATTTTTTTAAAGTGACTGAAACAATCACTAAAAGAAAATCACTCTCAGCTGAAAATTTTGTCTCATATTTTACAGAAAAAAAATGAAGCCATTCACCATGAACTTCTGTCACTATCTCTTCCTTCATCCTTTTCTCACATGATGAAGTGGCCTTACTCCTTACCAAACCTTACCCTTCTACCTGCTCAAATGATCTCAATTCTATCTCATCTCCTCCAAAAGATTGTCCTTTCTTTCATTCCCACTCTTTCCCTTATTTTCAATCTCTCCCTCTCTTACAGGCTAATTTTCTACTGCCTACAAACATGCCCATGACTCCCTATCCTGAAAAAAATCCTCATTTGATCCTTCCATCCATTTTATCTATCATCCTATATCTCTTCTGTACTTTGCAGCTAAACTCCTCTATTTCCTCTCACTCTCTTCTTAACCCCTTACAATCTGACTTCCAATCTTATCATTCCACTTAAACTGGTCTCTCCAAAGTTCTCCCTTAGTTCCCAAATCTAAAGGCCATTTCTCAATCCTCATTCTTTCCTTGACTTTTCTGTAGTCTTTGACTCTATTGATGGCTCTCTATTCCTGGATACTCTCCTCTCTAGGTTTTCAGGACACCACTCTTTTCTGGTGTTCCCCTCCCTATCAGACTGCTCTTTCAGTTTCCTCCGCTGGATCCTCATCCAGATCATGCCCTCTAACTGTAGGTGTCCCACAGTGTTCAGTCCTGGGCCCTCTTCCGTTCTCCCACTACACTGCTTCATTTGGTGATTTCATCAGGTCCCATGGATTTAATTAAAATCCTCATGAAGATGACTCTTCAATCTGCCTTTCCTGCCCCAATCTCTCTGCTGACCTCTAGTCTTACAATAACTGTTTTTCAGACATCTCTCTCAACTGGATGTCCAGTAAATATCTTAAACTTGTACATCCAAAATGGAACTCATTAGTTTGAAATCTAAACCTTTCCCCCTTATTAATCCACTCTTCCAGTCCCTCACTCACAACCTAGGAGTCATCCATGATTCCTCATTATCTCTCACCTCTCTACATCTCCAAGTTGTTGCTTAGGCCTATTAATTTTACTTTTGCAATATTTCTCGAATATGTCCCTTCTCTCTTCACACACTATCACCACTCTAGTACAGGCCCTTATCACCTCACACATGGATTACTGTAATAGACTGCTGGTGATTCTACCTTCCTCAAGTCTCTCCCCACTTCAATTTATCCTCCGTTCAGACACTAAAGTGAATTTCCTAAAGTGTAGTTCCTGCCTGTTAACAATAAAATATATTTCAAAAAATAATAATAAATGATCTTTTGGCTCTATAAACAAACTGCTTTCTTTTCTTATAGAATCATAATTTTAATACAATTAGCATATATTTTTATTATTAGGACAGTTTTCAATTCAGTGAGTGATAACACTGATATCGTTAAGGTAACAACAGATTAAAAGCTTTCCTTAGAGAAAGGAAGTATGGTATGAAAGTCTGCCCTTTATAAAGGCAAGAAACAGGGGCTGGCCTATGAAGCCTCAGGTTGCATCTGATAAGGTTGTGTCCCACAGGGTATATGGGATACAAGGTAGACATGAAGTCTGTTCCTCTTCTCTCTATATAGTGTTTCACTTGGTGAGTTCATAAACACTAATGGACTCAATTACTGTCTCTGTGCAGATCTCTATGGCCAATCCTAACCTTTCTACTGACTTCCAGGTTCACATCTCCAGCTGCCAATAGGACATCTTGAACTCTACAAGTCCAAAACTGAACTAATCTTTTCCTCTAAATCCTCCCCTCTTCCCAACTTTCCTATTACTGTCAAGGGAACCATCATCCTCCCAGTCACCCAAGCTGACAACCTAGATGTCATCTTCAACTCCTCTCTCTCTCACCCTATATCCCATCAGTTGCCAAATCTTGTCTTGACAAATCCTAAAGGCTTGTAACATCTTTGGTATGTACTCCCTTCTCTCTTTTGACACTGCCATCACCTAGGTATGAGCCCTCATCACTTCACATTTGAACTATTTGCAATAGCCTGCTAATTGGTCTCCTGACCTCAAGTCTCTCCCCAAACCAATTCCTCTTTCACTCAGCTGTCAAACTGATGGTCCCAAAGTACATTCAGTAAATAAAAAGTACTATTCAATAAATTCCTAGGGTCAAATATAAAATCCTGTTTCATTTTTAAAGGCACATGGTCCTCTTCAAGAATGAAGGACAGTAGTAAAGACCTTTAGAATATGGCACCCAAATTTCTGGTCTTCTTACACCTTACTCCCCTCCACCCATGCTCCCATGCTTTGTAATCCAGTGACACCAGTCTCCAATTCTTGATTCTGGAAATTTTCACTGGCTGTACCCCATACCTAGAATGCTTTCTCATTTCATCTCTGCCTCTTGGCTTCCCTGGGTTCCTTCAGGACTCAACTAAAGTTCTACCTTCTGCAAGAAGTCTTTTCCAGTCCTCTTTAATCTTAATGTCTTCTCCCAATTTATTCTGTACATATCATTTGTATGTAAATGTTTCATGTTTTTTCCCTCTTTAGTCTATGAGCTCCTTGAAAAGAGGAACTATTTTTTTGTCTTTCTTTTTATCCTCAGTTCTTAGTTAGCACAATGCCTGGAACATAGTGGAAGCTAACAAATGATTGCTGACTTCACTTCAACAAGTTGACAACTACATTGCCACTATAACTGAATCTCTTTTTAGAATCACTTTAAACTATTAGGAGGGTAAAATGACTAGTTCCTTTTATAATTTTACATCTCAAAACAACATTCTAGCAAAGCCTCAATATTACCACTCTATACCAAGTATTTAACTCAGATTTAGGATTAACACTGAACTTTACAGAACAAACTGCTGCTAGTTTTGCTGAACCAAAATGTCAGTTCTGAAAGGAGTTGTAACAAAAATTAGAACTGTCTATTTAGCATTCCATAGTCATTTCTTTGAGAGGCAGTGGAGTCAGGAAGAACTAGATTCAAATCCTATTTCTGACACATATGAATGTAACCAAGGGCAAGTCATTAACCTCTCAGTACCTCCAAGAAATTCTCTAAAACTAAATTTCAGACAAATTGTTCATTTGTATCACTGGAGAGTTACCATACCAGAAAGCCTGGCACTGATGAAATCAGAGGACCAGGCCAAAAAAAAAAAAGTCTTAACTATAGAAGCACAACAATATTCACATGTAGATATCAACTGCTATCTCAAAAGAGAGACACAGGCAAACATTCAAGAGCACTAATTAAAAGCTAGAATTGGATTAAATGTGAAAAGTCCTGAGTTCATGCCTGAAAGGAGTTCAACAAAGAAAGTAGGAGCATACTGGCAAAGGTGCACTGGTAAATCTTTAACAACTAGCCCCCGTAGGGGCAGAGGGAAAGTGCAAGGCATACTTTTAATTTTAATCTGAATACTGACATTTTCTGAATTGTTTTCTTAAGTCTATCAATGAAACTGAAGCCTAGAAATGTACCATTTGCCAGTTTCTGAGGTGTAAATGCTCATGTTGAAAATACAGCAACTGATTCTCAAGAATCAAAAGAAGCTGGCTGCAGTACATGCCTGGCCATTAGAAACAAGTCCAGGAAATACATTCTCCTTTGAGGCTGTTTATTGTTCATATATTAGGGCCAGAAGGAACAACAGAAGTCTCCTTGTCTAAGGCTTACTTTTTATAGATGAGGAAACTGAGACCCAGGGAGATGAAGTGACTTGACAAAGGTCATATACACAGGCAGTAAGTGGAAGGGCCAGGACTTGAACCGAGGCTCTTCAAATCCATACAGATCCTAAATCTAAGAAGGGTTTATATTTTAAAGTTTTATACAGACTCAAGACAACCCCTGCATGCCAAGGATGCACATATATATGTAGAGATAAAGATGAAAGACAGTAACACAGATCATAGATCTACAACTACAACAGACCTTACGGATCTCAAAAGGCCATCAAGTCCAACTTCTCATTTTACAGATGAAGAAACTAAGGCCCATGGAAGCTAAATCACTTGCCCAAATCATAAAGGTAATAATTGTCAGAGGAAAGATTTAACCCAGGTCTCTTGATTCCTGAGTCAATGTTCTTTCCAGTACAAGTTGCTTGACTCTCCCCACCAATTAAAAAAACAATCTACTCATTTAAGGAAAATAAGCTTGATTCTCATTAGTAATAATTATCTAAAAATAATTATCTAATATTTAGTAATATTTCCCTGAAATCCCTTCTTCTATTTATTCTTCCTTCAGAACTGTATTATTCTTTCCAGATTCTTTGTATTCTGACTACCCTCCTTCCTCATATGCATTTTAATCCCCTAATCTCTAAGCAGATAGTGAAACTTTGGGAGGCCATGTTGTTCCATATTTAAATTCTCATTTGGTTCTAGGATGGAATCGGGGACACCCAGGAGATAATGTGGTGACAAATACAACAGTTTTACAACCCTAATAACTACATTCCTGACTGAGAATTGACTGAGAAAAATCAAATAGCATTTATCAAAAAAAAACAATGTTAAACCCCATTTTGTAAAAGTTGGCTATTTTTTTGAAGAAGCTTAAATGGAACAATGATTTTTCTAAATGATGAAATGTTAAAAATTTTACAATTCTAAAACAAAAACTCCAACAGCAAACAACACAAAAATTTTTTAATAACAACGACAAATAAATAGCTGATATTATGTAGAATCTATGCTTACAAAGTCATTTATACCCATTAATTTATTTGATTCTCACAAAACATAGCAAAATATTTCCATTTTATTGATAGTAGTATTACTGAGTGATACATACCTATGAACGAAGTTAGTAGTTCCATCAATAGGATCAATTATCCATGTGGGATTATCAGTCAAGACACTGTATTCCCCAGCAGCCACTGATTCCTCACCAATGAAACTAAAGAATAAGAATATCAGTCAAAGGGTATGAACAGGCAGTTTTCAGAGGACGAAATTAAAGTTATCTATAGTCATGTGAAAAATGCTCTAAATCACTATCGATTAGAGAAATGCAAATCAAAATCTTAGGTACCACATCACACCTCTCAGTTTGGCTAACATTACAAAACATGAAAATTATAAATGCTAGAGAAGATGTAGGAAAATTGGAACACTGACGCACTGTTGATGGAGTTGTGAACTGACCCAACTATTTTGAAGAACAATTTCGAACTATGCCCAAAGGTTTATAAAAATGTGCATACCCTTTGACCCAGCAATACCATTTCTAGGGCTGTATCTCAAAGAGATCATACAAATGGGAAAAGAACCCACATGTACAAAAATATTTTTATCAGCTCTTTTTGTGGTGGCAAAGAATTAGAAATTGAGGGGATGCCCATCAACTGGGGAATGGCTGAACAACCTGTGGTATATGAATGAATGGAATACTATTGTTCTATAAGAAATGATGAGCAGGTGGACTTCAGAAAAACCTGGAAAGATGCATATGAACTGATGCTGAGTGAGGGGAGTAGAACTAGGAGAACACTGTATGCAGTTACAGTCACTTTGTGCAATGACTAACTTTGATAGACTTGGCACTTCCCAGCAATGCAAGGTTCTAAGACAACTCCAAAAGGCTCATGATGGAAAATGTTATCCATATCCAGAGAAAGAATTATGAAGTCTGAACGCAGAGTGAAGCAGACTATTTGTTCTCTCTCTTTTTTGTTTTGTTTCTTCTTTCTCGTGGTTCCTTCCATGGTTATATTTCTTCTTTATAATATGACTAATGTGAAATATGTTTAATATGAATGTACATGCAGAGCTAGTACCTGACTGCATATTATCTTGCAGAGGGGAGGAAGTGGGAGAAAATTTAAAACTCAAAAGCTTGTGGAACTGGCTGTTTTAAACTATAAATAAATAAATGAATTTTTAAAAAATGAAAAAGGATAAGAATATCAAATGTTGCCAAGTTCACTTTACTTTCATTTTCCTAAAAACATTTCACAAATTCATCAGTCTACTTCTCACAAAATCTCAAAAACTTAGATCACAGATTTAGAATTGGAATTGACATCTACTTCAACATCTTAATTTCACAAATCAATAAATGAGGCCTACTGTCAAACAGTGGTCAACCTGTGACTTTGAACCCAATTCCTCTTGCTCCATATACAGCACTCTTTCTGCCTACACATTCCTCTGCTATTGCTTCCCTTTATTTCTGGAAACCTAAGTACACAGATCCAATTCTACTCTGGTCCAAGTTCTTTACACAGACAGCAGGACTCAGTATAAGTGCAAAATTAAGGTAAGTCAGACTTCAAGAAGCTAAAAAGTACATCAGGTACAAAGAAGAAAATACAAAGAACATCAAAAACACGGGGACAAGAATCAGTCTCAAATCAAACTAATCCCTCAAGGAACTGTGCATATGACACCTGGCCTGGATCTGTCTAAAATATGGAGACATCTTAAATAAATAACTATGTGTCCTCTATCAGTGGGGTCACTGTCCTTTTCTAAAACTTCCTTTTCTACTTTGGTCAATTCAGCAGTATTCACTTTGCCTGGAATAGGCCTGGTACTGGGCTACCTTGTAGAGACACAAGGAAAAGATGTAACATTTAATAAAAGAGCAGAGACTTAGATAAATGCAAAGAAAAGATCCAGGCAAAATGCTATGAGAAATATGAAGACTGAATCATGTAGTTAATTAATATAATTATCCGAGGCAAGTCATTTCCCTTTGTCTTTAAGTATCCTCATCTTTAAAATAAGGGAGGTGGACCAGAAGCCTCTCACGTCTCTTCCAGCTCTAACTCTACGAACTTGTTTTAAAGCTCTTCTGTTCCCAAATTCTTCTAGAATAGTTTCCCTCTTTGTACTGGTATCCCCAGAGCCAAGCACTGCCTGGAACACAACAGATATTTAATAAATGTATGCTGACTGACAGAAAGAAAACCAAGGCTTGAATTACTTGCATAGTGGGTAACTGAGTGTTCGCTCCTCTCTCTCTCTCTAAAGTCAATCCTTTCTACCTGCAACATGAAAGTCTTCCTGCCTTGATTTGAAACTTATCTCTCTCCTCCCTAATAGTTTAAACTTTTCCCTCTTTCCTGGATCCTTTTCAGTCTGTAAAATGTATTTGTTATTTTCTTTCCTCCTACCTTCCACAAAAGGTGAACATCACCCTTCCATTTTCTTTCAAGGGTCAAAGATAGACAGACCGGTCTTATACTAACGTATGTTCCAATGAAAATGACAGCAAAGTTTCAATGGAAAGGACACACAGCCTAATAGATAGAAAGCTGGCCTATAAGTCAAGGTGAGTTAGGTTAAAATCCCACCTCTCCCATATACTGTGTGGCCCTGGGTAGGTCATTTAACTATAGATACACAAGCAACACTCTTAGTGTAAGAGGCAGAATAACTTCTAATCTGCATTGGCAGAAGGAACTTTCTTCACCAGAGGCATCCACATACAACCAAAAGGTTCCAATCAATTTAATTATTCCTCCATCTGTTTCCATTTCTGCATTATTATACTCTGTATTTCTATACTTGAAACTGAAGAAATACCTGTGAGAAGGAAATCTCTCTTTTATGGCAGAAAGCATCATTTTTTCAACTTTTTGGTCAGTGGCTGTAACCAGATCTGCCGGAGAACTCTTCATCATGACAGCCATCTCATTTTTTAAAGCTTCCCGAATTACCTAAAGAGATTGTTTTCGGTAAACACATGGAGAAAAGATGAACAATTTAAAAACAGAAAAAACACATGGTATGAAACATGAAACCAGTCCTCAACAATGCCCACAGTATCAACCCTTAGTTTACATAAAATTAGTCTTCAGAAGTCATGGAAGGAAGTACAGCTGAAAGGAACCTTAAAGATGAGCTGACCACTTCCCTCATTTTATAGATGATAAAACTGGGGTCTAGAGAAAAAAGGAATTTACCAAGGTACATGGTTAATTAGAGGAAGTGTTGAGACTAGAAAATTATATCATCTGATTGCTAATCCAGATTCTTCCTAAGAAAAAATAATTATAAATTCATGAGATTCTAAAATTGAGTCCTTTTTTAGTCTCAGCTCGGTCATCTTTTTATATATGGTAGTAGTTTTTTAGTCCAGGAGGTGGAACATTTCTTTCTTTGAATTCAAAAATGACATTTAGCCAGAAATGAGCTTCATTAACTTTTTTTAAAGTCTCATTTAAAATAGCAACATAAATTGTGTACTCATCCATGTATATATGACCCAATTTACCTCTCCAGCTTTTCTTGCTAGGGCTATTGCATAATCCATGCATTCTTGCCAAGGATCAGCCATCTTCTCCTGCATATATTTAAAGACAGTATGTAAAACAGTTACAAATTCCCAAAAGTCCTAATCCTAGATGGAGAATATGCTGTTCAATAGTTAGCCCCAAAAACATACTTTGATTTCAGATTCACCACCTTCCCCACCTAAGAATACATAAATTTTTACGACACTTTCTATATTCATGTTACTTGAAAGATTACATAATCCAAACCCCTAATTTTACACCTTAGATAACAGAGGCCTAGAGAGGTAGAGTTACTTGCTAGGAAGAGGAAAAGTCAGGATGCTTTTTCTACTATTCCATGATGTTTGACCAAGTTCAAAGGTTTACTGAGAGTTTTTTCCAAAATTTATAATTTATTTGTTTTTTTAAATTCTGAGTTCCAAATTCTCTCCTTCCATCCAGCCCTCCTCAAACATTGAAAAAGTAACTGATATAAAAATTAAACATGTGAAATCATGAAAAATATTTCTGTATTAGCCATATTGCAAAAAAAGCAAGAAATACTTAAAATGTGAAAAAATACTTCAATTTGCACTGTTCGCAAGTTTTCTTAGATGCGGATAGCATTTTTCTTCATGAATTCTTTGTAATTGTCTTAGATCATAGTATTGATTAGAGTATCTAAGTTTCACAGCTGATCATCACTACAATATTGCTATTACTGTGTATCACCTTTATCAGTTACTTCACTCTGCATCAGTTCATATAGGTCTTCCCAGGTTTTTCTGAAAGCATCCTGCTTATCATTTCTTATAGCACCATAGTATTCTATCACAATTATATAGCGCAACTTATCCAGCCATTGCCCAATTGAAAGGCATTCCTTCACTTTCCAATTCTTTACCACTACAAAAAGAGCTGGTATAAGTATTTTTGTACATGTGAGTTTTGATGATTACTGCTTTGAAATATATCCTGAAATCACTAGGCCGTGTCCCTTCAGGTTTACTTCCCCCAATGGTTCCCTTGATGTTCTTGACATTTTGCTCTTCCTGGATGGATCTTTTTTTTTTTTTTTTTTTTTTTTTGTGATCTACAAAATAATTCTTTGGTAGTTTACCTGGTATGGCTCTGAATAAGTAAACAAATTTAAGTAAAATTATCATTTTTATTCTATCAGTTCAACCTACCTAAGACCAATTAACACTTCCCCAGTCTTTTTAAATGTCTTTGTGTGAAACGTTTTCTTATTGTGTTCACAGAGCTCCTGGGTTTGTCTCCGCATGTAGACTCCCAAGTTTTTCACACAGTCTTGTAGTTATTTCAAATGAAATTTCTTTCTGCTGGGTTTGTTGATAATAGAGAAATGCTGATGTTTTATGTGAATATATTTTATATTCTTCAACTTCCCTAAAGTTGTTAATTGCTTCGGGTACATTTTTGGTTGATTCTCTAGGATTTTCCAAGTATACCATCATGTCATCTGCAAAGTGTGATGGCTTTGTTTCCTCATTGCCTATTCTTGTCTCTTCAATTTCTCTTTCTTATCCTATTGCTACAGCTAGTATTTCCAGTACAATATTGAATAATAGGGATGATAACGAACAGCCTTGCTTCACCCCTGATCTTACTGGAGATAACGCCTTGTTTATCCCCAAAACAGATGAAGCTTGCTCTTGATTTTAGAGAGATACTACTTGAAAACCTCCATTGATTCCTATGCTTTCTTGTGTTTTAATAGGAATGGGTGTTATGTTTTGTCAGAAGATTTTTCTGCATCTATTGAGATAATGTTATTTGTTGTTTTTGTTATATCAATATGGTCAATTATACTAATACTAAACCAGACCTGCATTCCTGGTATAAATCCCACCAGGTCAAAATGTATGATCTTTTTAATCCATTGCTATCACTTCCTTGCTAGTATTTCATTTAAAAATTTTACATTGGTGTTTGCTAAGGAAATCAGCCTACAATTTTCTTCATGTTTTTGCTTGCCCTGGCTTAGATATCAAAACAATATTTCTATCATACAAGGAAATTGGTAGAACTCCTTCTTTACTTATTTTTTCAGTTTATATAGTATTGGAATTGTTCTTTAAATGTTTGGCAAAGTTCATATGTATATCTATCTGGTCCTAAGGATTTCTTTCTCGGGGAGCTCATTTACTGCTTGTTCAACTTCCTTTTCTAAGACAGGATTATTTATGTATTCTATTTCCTCTTCTGTTCATCTGGGAAATTTATAGTTTTGTAAATCTTCAACCATTTCACTTAATCAGTTTTATTGGCATATAATTGGGTAAAATAATTCCTAATGATTGCTTTAGATACGTTCAGTTTTTTCACTTTTGATACTGGTAAACTTGGTTTTCTTCTTTTTTTAATTCAAAATAAGCAATGGTGTATCTATTTTATTGTTTTTGATCTTGAGAATTAGATTTAGTATCTAATTAATTTTTCTGAATAATATTTTATTTTTTCTCAATCATATATAAAAACAATGTTTAACATTCATTTTTTTAATTGTGTTTCAAATTTTCTCCCTCCCTCTGTCCCCTCTCTCCTTCCTGAGGCAGTAAGCAATTTGATATAGGCTATACGTGTGCAATCATGCAAAATATATTTCTCTATTAGGCATGCTGTGAAAGAAAACAGACCCAAAAGATGTGAAAAAACTTAAAGTGAAAAAGAGCATGATTAATCTTCATTCCAGCTCTATCAATTCTTTCTCTGGAGGTGGACAGCATTTTTCACCACGAGTCCTTGGGAACTGTCTTGAATTATTGCACTGCTGAGAAAAACTAAGCCATTCCAAGTTGATCATTACACAATATTGCTGTTACTGTGTACAATATTCTGGTTCTGCTCACTTTACTCTTCATCAATTCACATAAGTCCAGGTTTTTCTGAAATCTGCCTGCTCATCATTTCTTATCACACTATAGTATTCCATTACAATTATACACAAAAATTGTTCAGTCATTCCCCAATTGATGGATATCCCCTCAATCTCCAACTCACTGCCATCACAAAGAATTGCTATAAATATTTTTCTACAAATAGGTCCTTCCCCACCCTCCACTCCTTTTTTAATCTTAGGGACATAGCTCTAGTAGAATCACTGGATCAAAGGATATGCACGGTTTTATAGCCATGGGGTCATAGTTCCAAACTGCTCTCCAGAATGGTTTGATCAACTCCACCCACACTTCATTAGTATACCAATTTTCCATCATTTTCCTTTTCTGTCATGTTAGTCAAACTGCTAGGCATGAGGTGGTACCTCAGTTTTTTTTTTCACTTAATTTTTAACCTATACTTCCAGGGCCCTTTACTGAATGTCATTTTGATTACATTATGGTCTAGAGAATACATTTAATAGTTCTGCTTTTCTGTATTTGATTTTTATGCCCTAATGATGAGATTTTTATGCCCTAATACATAGTCAGCTTTTGTGAGGATGCCATGTACAGCTGAGAAAAAAGTATACTCCTTTCTATTCTTATTCAGTTTTCTCCAGAGGTCTACATATCCACCTTTTCTAAAATTCTATTCACCTCTTTAACTTCTTATTTATAATAAAATTAAGTTTATCTAACAATAGTTAGATTCATCTAGTTCTGGAAGGGGAACATTGAGATTCCTCCAGTTTTACTATTTCCTCTTGCAACTTTTTAAACTTTTCTCTTAATTTAGATGCTCTGACATTTTGGTGTACATATGTTTTACTATTGATATTACTTCATTGTCTACGTACCTTTTATCAGTGCAGTTTCCCTCATTATTCTTTTAGATAGTCCTATTTTTATTTTGTATTTGTCTGAGATAATGATTGCTACTCCTGATTTTTTCTTTACTTCAGAAGAAGCCTAATAAATTCTGTTCCAGCCTCTTATTTACGGTTTCTAAGCCATTCTGCTATTCACTTCCATTTTATATGTGAGATCATCCCTTTCACACAATTATAATTAAATATATATAGTTATATATATATCATATAATTATATATGATACATATATAAAATTTTATTATTTTTCTTCATCTTTTTCTTTTCATCCTTCTCTGTATTTACCTTGTCCCTCCTCAAGTCTGTTTTGTTTCTGACTATTGCTTTTCTCAATCCACCCTCCCTTGTGTCACCAAGTCCCCTTCCTCTTATCCCCTTCTCTACTTCCCTGTTGGGTAAGGTAGATTTCTATTCCCAATTGAGTGTGTATACATATTCTTTCCTCTTTCAACCAATTCCTATGAAAGTGAAGTTCAAGTGTTGCCCACCATTCCCAATTATCCTCCTCCCCTATAAAAGCTCTTCCTCGTGCAGCCTTTTTATGTAAGATAATTTTCCCCATTCTTCATGTCCCTTCTGTCTTCTCCCAGCGAATCCGTCTTTTTCATCCCCTCACCTTTTTTTTGGAGCATATCCCATATAATTGACTCACATCATGCCCTCTATGTGGACTCCTTCTAACTGCCCTAATAATGATAACATTCTCATGTAGGAATGTAAACAGTTTAATTTTATTTAATCCCTTATGATCTCTTTCATATTTACTGTTTTGTGCTTCCCTTGAATCTTGTGTTTGGATGTCTAATTTTCTATTTAGCTCTGGTCTTTTCTTCAGAAATGTTTGAAAATCTTCTATTTCATTAAGTGATTTTTTTCCCCCAGAAGTATTATATTCAGTTTTGCTGGGTAGGCTATTCTTAGTTGTAATTCTAGTTCCTTTGCCTTCTAAAATATCATACTCTAAACCTTTTGACCCTTTAAAATAAGGAACCACTAAATATTGTGTGATTCTAACTGTGGCTCTATTATATTTAAATAATTTCTTTCTGGCAGTTCGCATTATTTTCTCCTTGACCTGGGAGCTCTACAATTTGACTACAATACTCCTGGGAGTTTTCATTTTGGAATTTCTTTCAGGCAATAATCAATTCTTTCAATCTGTATCTTACCTTCTGGTTCTAAGCTATTGGGGCAGTTTTTCTTCATAATTTCTTGAAATATGATATAAAGGCTCTTTTTCTGATCATGCCTTTGACGTAATCCAATAACTCTTAAATTATGGTTCCCTGATCTATTTTCAAGATCAGGTGTTTTTCCAATGAGGGATTTCATTTTCTCCTTCTCGTTTTTGACTTTATTGTTTCTTGATGTTGCATAGAATCACTAGCTTTCACTTGCTTGATTCTTCTTTCTAGGGAGTTCTTTTCTTCAGTGAATTTTTGTTCTTTCACTATTTGAAGCAGCCAATTCTGTTTTTTGAGATGTTACTTTCTTCAGTATTTTGGGGGCCTCTTTTACCAAGCTGTTAATTTTCATTTCATAATTTCCTTGCATTGCTGGATTTGTTTGTGGCTGTTTTCATCTTGTTGTCTTCTAAGTTTGTGTCTTGATCTTCCCTGTCTCTATAGTAGCTTTCTATGGTCAGGTTCTTTTGTTGCTTGCTTTTTTTCTAGCCCATTTCTTGATTTTGAACTTTATGTTAAAGTTGGGCTCTGTTCACCTAGAAGTGGAAAGGTACTGTTTCAAGCTTCAGGTTATTTTCAGAGCTAGTTCTCAGGGTCTGCTTCCAAGGTGGTGTGATCCAGGGAGAGGTATAGTCATTGGTCTCCTGGTCTACCCTCTGGTCCTTAGTGCCCCTGGACCCTCACAGTCACAAGCACTAGCATTCCTCAGGGCCCTGGAACTGGGAACTGCTCCCCTGAAGCTGCAAGTACTAACACTCCTCTCTGCCCTGGAATTGTGGCCCAGAATTGCAAATAGACAATGAAGCTACCCGAACAGCACCAGGTCTTATGCCCAATGCTAGCAAAAAGTTCCTGTGATCTCCTTCTCACCTGTTGTCTGCTTCCCTTACTGTCTTTAGACTGAGAACTCCAGACAACAGTAGCTGCCTCTAAGGTCCACCCCACTAGTGCTACCACCATGTACATTTTGGGTCTACCATTATCCCCCAACTTGGTATCATAGACATTTCCTACTGACTTCCTAAGTTGTCTTAGACTGGAAAAATGTCTTACTCTGACTTTTAATTGGCTATACCACTCCAGAATTTGATTT
Source organism: Bettongia penicillata ogilbyi (assembly GCA_023548195.1). NCBI lineage: Eukaryota > Metazoa > Chordata > Mammalia > Diprotodontia > Potoroidae > Bettongia > Bettongia penicillata. The sequence goes on from JAJHZJ010000468.1 coordinate 3,455,281, forward strand.
AATGTGTTACATTAAAACTGCTTGGAGGGGAATGACAGGAGAGTTCCTACTCAGTAGAGTTGTTATCTATACTCTGCCATCTTGGCTCTACTCCTCTGACCATTCATTGAGATTTAAACCAAGTACCCCTAGAGACCTTAATAAGTCCTCTAACCTATTAAAGATATTATTTTAGTGCAGATGTAGGATATGAAAAGATTCATAGTATCTCAAAAGGAGCCAGAAAATGGGGAACAAAAGAAAATAGTAGAAATACAACAAATATTGTAAAGGTGGGTATATATCAGTAGGGTCAAACTCAAATACAAATGGATTCCTGGTTGCATATGGATTTAGAAAACCACAAATTAACATTAACTATGTCATACTGTATATTTATTTGTTAAACTCTCTCATTCTACATTTTAATCTGGTTCCCAGCCCCACTTGAGAGTTTTGTGGAGCTTCTGGTGTAAGAAATAAGAGAAAAGGAGAAAAAAAAGTATAAAAGCAAGTTGAGAATATTAGAGAATAAAAGAAATAGCTATCAAGTATAAAGGGAATAGTATCAAGTAGAGTATCAAAAATTAAAAAATGGAATTTATAAAAGCAATATCTATGTAATAGGAAGAAAAAGCATTTATTATACCTCCTCCATGAGGTCTGACTTTTTACTGACTTCTCCAAAGTGAAATCTCAAGGAAACTAAAAATAACTAACCAAAAACATAACTAGCATTTTTAATACCACTTAGTACAATGAGTTTTTATAAGGCATCTGACACATGGTAGAACTGTCAGGTTGTTTATAAAGATATAGGAATTTTCTCTTACATGTAATTTTCTATGAAAGAATAATAAGCATAGTATTTCTACTTAAAGAGTAAATCATGTATATCACATATGGCTAAAACTGTTAAAATGGTACTCAAATCACAGAAAGAAAAGAGGAATAAAAGAACAGCATTAAAATAGAGAGAAGGCTAACACTGTTTTCCTTCATGTTGTAACATAAACATCCTGTAGCAATTCTTGGCTCTTCATAACCTATTCTAGCCCCAACCTATCTTTTGGGCTTTCCTTGTTTCTTACTACACTCTACAATCTATATTTTAAACAAACTGGATGACTCCTCACTTTCTTTAAAAAAAAAACAAAAAAAAACCCATACTGGCTTGAGCCTCTTTGCTCAAGCCTTTTCTCTGACCTAGAACCTAAGGGAAATGGTATGAGTCTACAGTCAATTAGTCAGTGAGCTTGGCTTTGATTCCCAGCAAAAATCAAGAACAGGTTATTAAAGAGATAGTTATTAAGTATTTAGAAAGAGAAATAATAATCATAAAATCACAGAATTTTGAGGATGAAGGAATTTCAGCAGCCATCTTGTCTAACCCATACCATTAAGAAATGCCTAATAGATGATCAGGTATATAGGACAGGTATAGGATACATAAATATCCTTTGTCTCTATCAAGCTTCTACTTGAAGAGGGAGGAGGGGAGGAACTCTATGAAGATGTCTCACAGATCTATGTATCCAGCCCTATATACAACCTCCTCTGAGCTGCATTCCTGCATCAAAAATACCTCTTAGACATATCAGACTCAACATGTCTGAAGCAGAACATGTTATCTTTCCTTCAAAACCCACCCCCTCTTCCAGATTTCTCTATTTCTAAAAAATATGCTTTGCCAGTTTCTCAGATTTGTATCCTGGGTATGTTATCCTTGACTCCTCACTCTACTTCACCTTATCCAATGAGTTACCAAATCTTGTTTCAACTTCCACATCTCTCAAATCTGACTCCTCTCTGCTAACAACTAACGGTGCTCTTTAATATTTGTTAAGTGTTTTATAGACATTATTTCACTTAATCCTTATAACAACTCTATTAAATAACTGCTATTATTATCCCCATTTTAAGACATAATGAAATGGAGACCAAGAGAGGTTAAGCCCAGGGTCACAAAACTGTTAAGTATCTGAGTCAGGACAAATTTGTGGTGAATCCTCTCAACACGGCTGATAAGACTTCCTCGAGCAGCATTTAGTAATACTCAAATAGAAGCAGAACAGGCAATGGTAGAACTAATCCAGGACTGGGGTCTGGAAAGGGACAAATGGGTGATAAAACCAGATGACAAGGAATAAGACAGTATAAGATGGCAGAAAGTTGAACTGAAGAATCAATTATTTCAAAGGGAAGAAAAGTCTGATAATGAGTGATGGTCTAGAAAAGAAGGGAAGGGTGAAATGACTGAAGGTTACTATGAGACAGGAACATGAAAGTGGCAGGGAAAAGGATTTCATATCCATGGATCATGGAAGCAGGAGATGATGAGATCACGAGTATGTACAGTTATGGTTGTGGATGTCTGAAGTGGAGCCAATGTGCAGATAGATCACAGGAGCTGACGTTGATAAACTAGGAAGCAAAAGTGTTTCTGAGGCGATAATATGGGTTAGGATAAGATGGTTTCAAAGAAGAGGAAGACTATGAGCTAGTATCAAACTCTCTGAGAAATGAGAATGACCTAGGGCTGGTAAATAACAGCAATCAGGATCTAGATACAGTGACCTATATGAAAGAGAGATTGCTGAGTGTGAGTGGTAGTTAAGGGCCACTGGAAGAGGAAATAAGGAGCAAGAATCAAGTCTACTCCTCTTCCTGGTCCAATGTGTCAAGTGCCACAAGAGGAAATACATCCAATGACTCAAGAGAGTGGTCAGACTATCTTCTTGATGGAGCTAGGCTTCTGTAATACCAGGAAGACAAGACACAGCAAGAGGTTTAACATAAAGAGTTGGTTAACAATATAATAAGCTTTCCAACAAGGTACAATGAGTGAGGAAAGCAGACTGAGAAAGGAATTTAAGAGAGGTAGGATTGACATGGATGGGTAACGTTTTGGGAGTGGTACCAAGGGAAGTTTTCACCTAGACAGTCTAGATGTAAATGGCAGGGATTCTACAAAGAAAAGATAACCACATTCTTCACAGTAGTAATGGTAACTGTGTCCTTGAACTCAGTTCAGAGTAGATGCAATTATCCTTCCTAAGCAAAAGGTTGAAAAGTAAGGTGAGAATAGGATAAGTCAAGCTCACTTCTCTATAGTTTGCAGACTACTTTCTTCCCTGTTACGAAAATTATGTCATTCTTTTTTTTCATCTTTCAAATATCACTGATCAGTTCAGCAACCATATTCTTCATTTCTTTCAGTACCAAAGAACACAGTTCATTTGGACAAAGGGACCTGAATTCAGCATGGGTATCTAGGGGCTCTCTAATATCTACTAACTTATCTTGGGTACTAATTCCCCATTAACCTTTTCGTTTTGTCTTTTCTAATCCAAAGTTCATTATACTTGGCAAAGAAAACAGAAAAAAATAAAAACTCTTCTTTCTCTGTTGGGTAATCTATACCTAAAAGCAGTCTACTTCCTTCTTTGATCCACTTTTCATCAATATAGCTAACAATATATATTTTTTAAAAAAACCTTTCCTCAATAGCCTCGGCACATTCTCAGCTCTAGCATTTCTGACACTATTCTTACAGTAATATTCTATAATTTTGTAACAGTCCTCTATTACCTGCCCTTGCTTCCATCTTCTGTACATTTTTTTTTTAATAAATAAGTTGATTGGTGAATTCCCTGTATGCATCCACAACAGTCTCTCCAGACAATTTCTGTTTTTTCTTCCTCATAAGAAGAACTATTTGCATTTGTCTTCAGACTTTCACTGTTGAATCGACTTCTGGGAACCAAAATGGTAGAGTAAGTATTAAGAAGCTATCACTCTCCCTTACTGACCTCTGGAAAAAAAACAGAAAATAGCACCCCAGGAAAAATCCTAGAACAGTAGAGCCAACGGAAAGATAGGGTGAAACAGTTTTTAACTCAAGAAACTTAAAGGATTGGTTAAAAAAAAAAAAAAGGTGCTGCATTCAGGTAAAACAGGAGCACATTTCAGGACACTAAGTGTCCCAGCAAGTCAGCAATAAGCCCCACCTCAGCAAACCAGATGGAGATCCTGAGCCCCAGGGTGGTGGAGCAGGCAAACACTAACATCAGGATCCCATTCCCCACCACCCACACTCATCTCCCAGCACAGCCAGGGGAAGTGGCAAAGGTACAGCCCTGTGTAGGCAGGCATCTCCCAGAAGACAGACCACCTTATGCTTCAGTACAGATCCATATAGGCAGTTATCTTCTAGTGACTGGACCCCCATGTGCTTCAATATAGCCCTGGGAAACACAGAAAAAGCCCACCTGGCATCAGCACATGCCAGACACCACCATTAGGACCCCAGCTTGGCATCAGGTAAGCTGCCAGACCTCTACAGCCTTTAGCTGTCAGCACCTGAGGCCTCAGCACACAAAGCCAGTAACCAGGCCCCTGGCCCCCAGCACAAGAAGCTTGGGACAGTGCACCCTGTGCTACAGAAGCAGAGTTCAATTTTAAAAGTTAGGAAATAGGCAAACAAAATGATCAAAAAGAAAAACAGAACACTGACCATAGACTCTTTTTATGGGGACAGGGAAGATCAAAACACATACTCAGAAGAAGCAACACTGTCAATACACCTACATCCAAAACCTTAAAGGGGAATTTGAATTTATCTCAAGCCCAAAAAGCCTTCTTAGAAGAAAAAGCCTTCTAGAAGGATTTTAAAAGTCAAATAAGAGAAATAGAAGAAAAACTGGGAAAAGAATTGTGAGGTATGCATGACAGAGTCAATAGCTTGGACAAGGAAAGACAAAAATTGACTGAAGAAAACAACTCCTTAATAAGTAGAACTGGCCAAATAGAAAAGGCAGTACAAAAATACACTAAAGGGGAAAACTCCTTAAAAAGTAGACTTGGCCGAATGGAAAAAGAGGTACAGAAGTTAACTGAAGAAAACAATTCCTTAAAAATTAGAATTGGGCAAGGGAAGCTAATGACACTATGAGTCATCAAGAATCAGTCAAAAAAAATCAAAAGAAGGACAAAAATAGAAGAAAATGAAAACTACCTCATTGGAAAAAGAACTTACCTGAAAAACAGATCCAGAAGAGACAATTTAAGAATCGTTGGTCTATCTGAAAGTCATAATCAAAAAAAGAGCCTGGACAGCATTTTTCAAGAAATTATCAAGGTCCTAGAACCAGAGGGCAAAATAGTCATTGAAAGAATCCACCAATCAAGCTATGAGCTGATCTAACCATTCTGGAGAGCAATTTGGAACTATGCCCAAACCTTTTGACCCAGCAATATTGCTTCTAGGACTGTATCCCAAAGAGATCATAAAAATGGGAAAGGGTCCCACATGTACAAAAATATTTATAGTAGTTCTCTTTGTAGTGGCCAACAACTGGAAACTGAGGGGATGCCCATCAATTGGGTAATAGCTAAACAAGTCCTGGTATATGAATGTAATGGAATAGTATTGTGCTATAAAACATGATGAATAGAAAGACTTTGGAAAGGCCTGGAAGGATCTATATGAACTGATGAAAGGAGCAGAACCAGGAGAACTTTGTACACAGCAACAAGTACAGTGTGCAAGGAATTTTTCTGGTACACTTAGCCTTTTACAGCAATGCAAGGACCTAAAAGATTCCCAATGGACTCATGGGGCAAAACGCCTTCCACACTCAGAGAAAGAACTATGGAACTGGATCGCAGAATGAAGCAGACTATTTTCTCTTGTGTTATGTTCTGTTTTGGTTTGTTTTTTTCATGGTGTCTCCGATTCATTTTAATTCTTCTATGCAACATGAACAATAAGAATATGTGTATAATAAGAATGTATGTGTAGAACCCATATAAGATTGCATGCCATCTCAGGGATGGGAAGATGGGGGGATCTAAGATTTATGGAAGTGACTGTAGAAAATTGAAAACAAATAAATTTTTAAAAAATAAAAAATAAAATAAAAAAGCACATAAAGATTGAAAAAAAGGGGAAAAAATAAAATAATAAAAAAAAGAATCCACCAATCACTTCCTGAAAGAGATCCCAAAATGAAGACCCCCAAGGAATACAGTAGCCAAATTCCAAAATTATCACATCAAGGAGAAAATACTGTGAACAGTCAGAAAGAAACAATCTAAATATCAGGGAATCGCAGCCAGGATTACTCTACATTAAAGGATCAGAGGGCTTGAAATATGGTATTTTGGAAGGCAAAGGACTTTGGATTACAACCAAGAATCAACAATCCAGCAAAATTAAGCATTATCTTTCAGGGGAGGAGATGGACATTCAATGAAATAGGGGACTTCCAAACTTCCTTGATAAAAAAAAACCCAGAGCTAAACAGAAAATTCAGTCTTCAAATACAAAACTGAAGAAGCATAAAAAGGTAAACAGGAAAGAAAAAAAAGCCACAATGTTCAGCAAGCTTAAACTGTTTACATCCCTACATGGGAAGAGGGTACTTGTAACTTTTCAGAACTCTACCTTTATTATGACATTTGGAAGGGGTATATATAGCCAGAGGACAGGGGTATAAATGGACTTTGATGTGATGATAAAAGGATAAAATTAAGAGGTGAAAAAAAGGGATTGTAATGGGAGAAGAGGAAAGAAGGAGGCAGAAAAGGGCAATTTACATCACATGAAGAGGCACAAAGACCTACTACATTAGAGGGAAAGAAGGGAAGGAGATGAGCATTGTTTTAACCTTACTTTCATCAGACTTGGCTCAACCTCACAATTCAATGCAGAAAAGCAGAAATATTAAATGCATCCTTTTCAAATCGTGATGCAATAAAAATTACATGTAATAAAGGACCATGGAAAGATAATCTAAAAATTAATTGGAAACTAAATAATCTAATCCTAAAGAACGAGTGGTCAAACAACAAATCACAGAAACAATCAATAACTTCATTCTAGAAAATGAAAATAATGAGACAACATACCAAAACTTACGGGATGCAGCCAAAGCAGTTCTTGGGGAAAATTTCATATGTCTAAATGCCTACATGAAGAAAACAGAAAAAGAGGCAATCAATGAATTTTGTATGCAACTAAAAAAGTTAGAAAAAGAAAAAATTTACAACACCCAATTAAATGCCAAATTAAAAATTCTGAAAATCAAAAGGGAGAGATTAATAAAAATGAAATCAAGGAAACTATTGAACTAATGAATAAAACTGAGAGCTGATTTTTAAGAGGAAAAAAAACAATAAAATAGAAAAAACTTTGGTTAATTTGATTAAAAAAATAAACCAGATTACCGATATCAAAAATGAAAAGGGTGAATTCACCAACAACAAGAAGGAAATTAAAATGATAATTAGGAACTATTTCACCCAACTATATACCAATAAAACTGACAATCAAAGTGAAATGGATAAATATTTACAAAAATATAAATTGTCCAGATTAACAGAAGAGAAAATACTTAAATAACCCCATTTTCTGTAAAAGAAATTGAACAAGCCATCAATGAACTACCTAAGAAAAATCTCCTTTTAAAAAATACAAATTGCCCAGATTAACAGAAGAGGAAACTGAATACTTAAACAACCCCATCTCAGAAAAAGAAATTGAACAAGCCATCAATGAACTCCCTAGGAAAAAATCTCCAGGACTAGATGGATTCACAAGTGAATTCTATCAAACCTTTAAAGAACAGTTAATTCCAATACTATATAGACTATTTTTGAAAATTGGGGAAGGAGTCCTCCCAAATTCTTTCTATGATACAAATATGGTTTTGATACCCAAACCAGGAAGAGACAAAACAGAAAAAGAAAATTATAGACCAATTTCTCTAATGAATATAGATGCAAAAATTTTCAACAAGATTTCAGCAAAATGAATACAGCATCTTATCAAGAGAATAACACATTATGACCAGGTAGGTTTCATACCAAGAATGCAGGGCTGGTTCAATATTAGGAAAACTATTAGCATTATTGATCATATCGACAACAAAACTAACAAAAACCACATGATTATCTCAATAGATGCAGAAAACGCTTTCGACAAAATACAACATCCATTCCTGTTAAAAACACTGGAGAACATAGGAATAAAGGGAACATTCCATAAAATAATAAGCAGTATCTACCTAAAACCTTCAGCAAGCATTATATGCAATGGGGATAAGCTAGATGCATTTCCAATAAGGTCAGGGGGTGAAACAAGGATGCCCATTATCATCATTATTATTCAATATGGTACTAGAAATGTTAGTGGTAGCAATTAGACAAGATAAAGAAATAAAAGGAATAAAAATAGCCAAAGAAGAAACTAAGTTATCACTCTTTGCAGATGATATGATGATATACTTAGAGAATCCCAGAGATTCAAGTAAAAAACTACTTGAAATAATAAACAACTTTGCCAAAGTTGCAGGTTACAAAATAAACCCACACAAATCTTCTGCATTCCTATATATTAGCAACAAAGTCCAACAGCAAGAGATAGAAAGAGAAATTCCATTTAAAGCTAGAGTAGACACTATAAAATACTTAGGAGTTTACCTGCCAAAACAAACCCAGGGATTATATGAACACAACTACAAGACACTTTTTGCACAAATAAAGTCAGATTGAAGTAAGTGGAAAAACATCAGTTGTTCATAGGTAGGCCAAGCTAATAAAATAAAAATGACAATTCTACCTAAATTAATCTACTTATTTAGTGCCATACCAATTAAACTATCAGATAATTATTTTCTAGAGCTGGATAAAATAATATCAAAATTCATTTGGAAAAACAAAAGGTCCAGAATATCAAAGGGACTAATGAAAAGAAATGCTTGGGAAGGCGGCCTAGCGATACCAGACCTCAAATTGTATTATAAAGCAGCAATTATCAAAACCACTAGGTATTGGCTAAGAAACAGAGGGGTAGACAAATGGAATAGACTTGGCACTCAAGACACAGTAGGCAAGGAATATAGCAACCTCCTGTTTGATAAACCCAAAGATCCCAGTTTCTGGGATAAGAACTCACTGATTTGACAAAAATTGCTGGGAAAACTGGTTAACTGTGTGGCGGAAATTAGGCATAGACCCATGCCTGACACCGTACACAAGAATAAAGTCCAAATGGGTACATGATTTAGGTATAAAGATTGATACCATGAATAAACTGGAGAAGCAAGGAATAGTGTATTTGTCAGATTTATGGAGAGGGAAAGAATTTTTTTCTAAAGAAACCATAGAAAGCATTATGAAATGCAAGATGGATAATTTTGATTACTTTAAACTGAAAAGTTTTTGCACAACCAAACCCAATGCAACCAAAATTCAGAGGGATGTAGTAAATTGGGAAAAAAATTTTACAGCTAAGCTCGGGGATAAAGGCCTCATTTCTAGAATATATAGAGAACTGACTCAAATATATAACCATCCAAGTCATTCCCCAGTTGATAAATTGTCAAAGGATATGAACAGGCAATTTTCAGGGGAAGAAATCAAAGATATCTATAATCATATGAAAAAGTGCTCTAAATCACTATTGATTAGAGAGATGCAAATCAAAACAACTCTGAGGTACCACATCACACCTATAAGATTGGCAAACATGACAGAACAAGAAAATGATAAATGCTGGAGAGGATGTGGGAGAGTTGGAACACTAATTCATTGTTGGTGGAGCTGTGAGATCATCCAACCCTTCTGGAGAACGGTTTGGAACTATGCCCAAAGGGCTACAAAAGTGTGCATACCCTTCGACCCAGAAATATCGCTACTAGGACTGTATCCCCAAGAGATTATAAAAATGGGAAAGGGTCCCACGTGTACAAAAATATTTACAGCAGCACTCTTTGTGGTAGCCAAAAACTGGAAGTCAAGGGGATGCCCATCAATTGGGGAATGGCTGAATAAATTATGGTATATGAATGTAATGGAGTACTATTGCGCCATAAGAAATGATGAACAAGAAGACTTCAGGGAGGCCTGGAAGGACTTATATGACCTGATGCTGAGCGAAAGGAGCAGACCCAGTAGAACTTTGTGCACAGCAACGACCACAGTGCGCGAGAGTTTTTTCTGGAAGACTTGGAACTTTGTAATAACACAAGAACTTACTGAGAAAAAAAAAATCCCAATGTCGGTCTTCTAAGGCAAAATGCCTTCCACACTCAGAGAAAGAAATATGGAAGTAATTTGCAGAATGTAGCAGATCATGTTTGTGTGTGGGTGGGTTTCAGTGTATTATGTTTTGATTTGTTATATGATTTCTTCCATTTATTTTAGTTCGACTACATAGCATGACTATAATGAAAATGTGCTCAATAGGAAAGTATATGTAGAACCTATACAGAATTGTATGCTGTCACGGGGAGGGAGGGGGGTAGTGGGGTAAAGGTAGGGGGGGATAAAATCTTAACTTTAAGGAAATGATTGTAAAACATTAAAAAATAAGAAACTAAGGTCACTCAAAAAGCAAAAAAAAAAAAAGAAAGAAAAATCTCCAGGGCCAGATGGATTTGCTAGTGAACTCTACCAAACATTTAATAAATGATTAATCCCAACACTATATAAACTATTTGGAAATATAGGTGGAGGAGTCCTACCAAATTCTTTTTATGATACAAAGATGGTGCTGATACCTAAACTGAGAAGAGTCAAAAGAGAGAAAGAAAATTATAGACCAATTTCCCTGATGAATTATAGATGCAAAAATTTTAAATAAAATATTAGCAAAGAGATTACAGCAATGTATCTTGAGGATAATACACTATGACCAGGTGGGAAGGTGAGATTTATACCAGGAATGCAGAGCTGGTTTAATATTAGGAAAACTATCACCATAATTGGCCATATCATTAACAAAATTAACATAAATCATGTTATCTCAATAGATGCAGAAAAAGCTTTCGACAAAACCCATTCCTATTCCTATTAAAAACACTAGAGAGCACAGGAATCAAAGGAGTTTTCCTTAAAATGATAAGCAGTATCCAAGTAAAATCATCAGAAAGTATTATACCTAATGGAGATCAGCTAGAAGCATTTCCAGTAAGACTGGGTTGAAACAAGAATGTTCATTATCACCACTGTTATTCAACACTGCACTAGAAATGTAGCTTCTGCAATAAGTGAAAAATCAGAAATCGAAGGAATCAAATAGGTGAAGAAGAAACAAAGCCATCACTCTTTGCAGATTACATGACAGTATACTTAAGAGATTCCTAGAGAACAATTAAAAAATTACCTGAAATAATTAACAACTTTAGCAAAGTTGCAGGATATAAAATAAACCCACACACATCATCAGCATTTCTACATATTACTAACAAAGCCCAACAGCAAGAGATAGAAAGAGAAATTCCATTTAAAGTAACTGCAGCAAATATAAAATAATTGGGAGTCTACCTTCCAAGAGAAATCTAGGAACTATATGACACAATTACAAAACACACAGATAAAGTCAGATCTAAATAAGGGGGAAAATATCAGTTGCACAGGGGGAGGCCACGCTAATATAATAAAAATGACAATTATACCTAAATTAACTTACTTATTCAGTTCTTTACCAATCAAACTACCAAAAAATCATTTTATAGAGGCAGAAAAAACAATATCAAAATTCATCTAGGAGAACAAAGGTCCAAAAATATTGAAGAAATTAATGAAAAGAAATGCAAGAGAAGGTGGCCTACCCATACCAGATCTAAAACTATATTATAAAGCAGCCATCATCAAAACTACTTAGTATTTTCTAAGAAAGAGAGTGGCATCAATGGAATAGGTTACGTACATAAAACACAGTAGTCAATGACTCCAGTAATCTACTGTTTGATAAACCCAAAGACTCCAACTTCTAGGATAAGAACTCACACTTTGACAAAAACTGCTGGGAAAACTGGAAAAAAATATGGCAGAAACTAGGCACAGACCAACATCTTACACCATATAGCACAATAAGGTCCAAAGGGTATAAGATTGAGACATAAAGCGTGATTCTATAAGCAAATTAGGAGAGCAAGGGATAGTTCACCTGCCAGATCTACAGAGAACAGAACCATTTATGACCAAACAAGAGATAGAGAATATTATAAATGCAAAATGGATAAGTTTCATTACATTAAATTAAAAATGTTTTGCAGAAACAAAGCCAATGTAACCAAGGTTAGAAGGGAAGCAGAAAGGTGGGAAATAATTTTTACAGTCAGTGTCTCTGATAAAGGCCTTATTTCTACAATATATAGGGAACAGAGTTAAATTTATAAGAATACAAGTCATTCCCCAATTGATTAATGGTCAAAGGATATGAACAGGCAGTTTTCAGGTGAAGAAATTAAAGCTATCTACAGTTATATGAAAAAATGCTCTAAATCACTATCGATTAGAGAAATGCACATTAAAACAACTCTGAGGTATATCACCCCTACCAGACTGGCTAACATGACAAAACAGGAAAATGATAAACGCTGAAGATATGAGAAAATTGAAACACTAATGCATTGCTGGAGTTGTGAACTGATCCAAAGGACGATAAAACTGTTCTAGACTATAAAACTTTGATTCAGCAAAAATATTTCTAGGTCTGTATCCCAAAGAGATCATAAAAATGGGGAAAGTACCCACATGTCCAAAAGCAACTCTTTTTGTGGTAGCAAAGAATTAGAAATTGAGGGGATGGCCAGCAATTGGGGAATGTCTGAACAAGTTGTGGTTTATGAATGTAAAGGGATACTATTGTTCCATAAGAAATGGTGAGTAGACAGATTTCAGAACAACCTGGAAAGACTTAAATGAATTGATGGGCAATGAAGTGAGCAGAACCAGGAGAATATTGTACACAGTAACTGCAACACTGTACAATGACCAACTCTGGAGGACTTAGCTTTTCTCAGCAATGATCTAAGACAATGCCAAGACTAAAGATGGAAAATGCTATCCACATCCAGAGAAAGAACTATGGAGTCTGAATGCAGATTGAAGAATACTAATTTCTCTTTTTATTTTTTCTCTCTTGTGGTTTTTGTCTTTGGTTCCAATTCTTCTTTACAACATGACTAATGTAGAAATATGTTTAACATGTATCAGATTACATGCCATTGTGGGGAAGGTGGGAAATTCATAACTCAAAATCTTATAAAAGTGAATGTTGAAAACTAAAAATAAATTTCTAAAAAGAAGAATTTCACTGCTGGGAGATTCACATCCCTCCTGGCCTGATTTCCCCATAAAAATAGCGTGGGTTCATCAAGAAATTTATGCCAGAATAACTCCAATTCCTTTTTTAACAGGATAATTAGATTATCAGAGGAATTGTTCAGAGGAATGACAAAAAATTATTAATAAACGTCTTGCCAAAATTTCAATATACGAAGTCTACCTGTCTGTCCTGTAGACAAGAAGAAATACAAGCTAAACTATAGTATTTTTTAGGTAGATTCAGAAATGGTTCTGTTATCAGGCCCAAAGAGTAAACATTAATAGGCAGATGATAACTTATAACATTGGGTGCTCCCAGAGTTCTTTTCTTAGTTCTACTTTATTCAACATTTTTATCCCTAACAGGTATAAAGGCATAGATGGCATGCTTTAAAAACTGGCAAATGACATGAAACTGGGAGGGCAATAGATGAGAGCCAGGACTGAAACAGACTCCAAGCTAGAAGAGGAAGTGTTTACTAGATTAAAATTCTAGGAAAATGAAATTTAATAGGGAGGTACATAAAATCCTACACTTGGTTTAAAAATCATCTGTACAAACGTAAGATTGGGATGGTGTAACTGGGTAACAATTTGTGTGAAAAAGAAAATCTGGGGATTTTGTGGACTATAAATTCAAAATGAGTCAATGACATGACACAGCTGCCAAAAAGTTAATGTCATCATAAGCTAAATGAATAGAGGTACAGTGTGCAGGAGGTTAATATCCCCTTGTAATGTGCTCTGATTAGACCACATCTGGACTACTGTCATCTGTTCTGCTTTACTTTAGGAAGGTCTTTAGCAAACTGGAAAATGTAAAGAGCACCAGAAGGGCGATGATGGGCCTTGGGATTATGTCATATGAGATTTGGTTGAAGGACATGTAGTATTTAGTTGGAGAAGAGACTTCAGGAGAACACGTTAGATATGTTCATATATTTATAGGTCTATCAATCAGAAGGATTAACTTTTTCTTGGATCTATAGTACAGAACCAGGAATGATAGGGAAAAGTTGCCAAGAAACCAATTTAGGCTCAGTGTGAGAAAAACTGTCCAATTAGAGCTAAACAAAACCAGAGGTCTTCAAGTAGAACCTAGATGACTACTTAAATGCTAGACATATATTTTGTCACATGGAAATTTTTTTGTTATTTTATATGTATTTCTCCATGCAGAATCCAAAAGTCAAATGGAATTTTTCCCTGAGTATTGATTACTAAGTGAAAGGTAAAACATATAAATTACACAATATGAAGTGGTAATAAAATGAATAAAGTATAGCTTGGTTGGGTATAGATCTTGGTTGGGTAGAAATCACTAACTAGTTGGCTTGTTCTTACTTGCATGTGAAATATCAGTTTATATGCTGGTGAGCAAGAAGGTTGAGATGTTCAGACCTGTAATGAAACTCAATATTTAGCAGATTTCTGTTAACTGTAATGCCAGGTATCATTTGGTAAACATCTTGTTTGTTTTCCCAAGTGTTTTGTATTTTGTTGATGTTAATGTGAGATTAGTTAAATTCTCACTATATCTCTTGAATATGTCAACCATATTTAAATAATATTTGTTATGATCCAATTTATAAATATCAGAGACAAATTTTTACTGATCTAGTTAAGAAAACATGAACTCTATTTTGGTTTTAAAATAGGTATTCACTATAAGCCTTGGGCCCTTTATTGGCCGGATACAAGGATCTCCTCATATGTGTTTTGCAGTTCCTATAATCTGGAGAGAACAGAAAAGAAAAAATCAATACATTGCTGTTTTTGTTTAACAAATATATTAGGGATTACCTACGAATATAGATATACTGTTCAACATTCAAATCTACCATCACCTGAGACAGATATTAACAACCAGAAACCAGAATTTGGACAAATCTTAGGATTAAGATTGTAATATTGATGCCTAAGAGATCAGTGATCCTCAAATATACATTTAATAACTCAAACAGACCTTTTTCAGGACTTTAACTTATTTAAAAATCAAGGTGAATGTTTAGCTTTTAGATTATAAGGATGGAATCTCCCAAAAGAGGATTCTAAAATGTTTAAAACACAGAAGGATCCTCCCCTAACCATCAAGTATCAAAACTATTTTTGATGTTATTGGTTATTTGGTGTTACTGATCTGAAAAAGGCTGCACTTCAACTATGACTACAACTAGGTATATCAAATACTTTGCCTTTATTTGTGAATATGAATAGACAGGAAAACTCCCAACTACATTTGAGAGCAATATCACTTGCAGTGACCTCAAAGGAAATAATTCATTGTAGAAAAATATGAGAAATTAATCACTAGTTAGTATTTAAAGTTCCTTCCCTCCTGTTGAACATTTTATTTGGTTTAATTTGTCAAGAAACCAAAACTGATGCAGATTTTGTCAAAGTGAAAAATCAAAGTAATGAAGGTTTACTTTATCTGAAAAAAATAAAGTTTTAAGAATAAGTAAAGGTAAAAATCAAAGACAGTGGTAGGTCCTCGAACAGGAAAAGAGATCAAAGAAAAATATTTGGAGTACTAATTGAAATTGACAAAGAGCTAAATAGAAATTTCTTTTTAAGTAACCAGAAATATCTGAGTAAACTACAAGGCAAAATTACCAAGAAATTGTCAACCACTCACTGCCAACTAACATGACTCAAGATCCTTTAGTTTTGGATTTTTTCGTGGAAAACCTAGGTGCAATAGTGATGAATAAAGTAAATACTTTCCTTAAAAAAATCTCCACAACAGAAAAGAGATACCAGTAGAAATGGAATCCAAGCATGATGACTTAACAACTGCTAGATATTGAGGAGGTATATTTTATTTCACAATAAAAATATAGCAGGAATCACCAACAGTTACATTTTAGATGAATTAAAAGAGCAAAGTTGTGCTTTAAAAAATCATTTCTGAAAAAATATTTAACTGTGGTTCTCTTAAAAATGGTAGATAATGGACAAAATCTGAAACCACATTTGAAGTCAGGACAAAAGAACTCTACTTTCATCTTCTCCTGTCCCCAGATCAAATGACAACTTCTTGACTCCTTCCCTGATTTTGTATTGCAAGAAATTTTATTTTTTTCTCTCAACTTCTACGCAGTACTTTATACACCTCTTTTATTGTACTTCCAGTAACAATCTAGCAAGTATTTAAGTATCAACTCTATGGAAGAAATTCACTGGGTTATGCGCTACAGATGAAAATGTAAAATGAAAACCAGTGCCTGCCCATGGGGAGCTACTGGGACAATACAGCAAGAAAATAAGCATGTAGATGATAACTTGAGGATGGACACAGCACTAACAGCCAACAGAAGCAGGTAAGGCATCTTTGAGGCAGTGGCACATGACCATTTGCTCAGGGGAGAGGCAGAAGTGAGGAAAGAGCGTACTCCAGGTAAAGGAGACAAGTGACACAAGAGATGGAGGGGGAGATGCAATGCCAAGCTCAGGAGAGGGCAAGTAAGTCAGCGTGGCCAGAATGCAGAACGCATCAGGGGGAGGTAATGTTCCTTACGTCTGCAAATACGGGCTGCAGCCAGATTGTGAAGGGTTTTAAAGGCTAATCTGAAAAAAAATCCATATTTTATATTAGAAGCAAAAGGGAATCACTGAGGAAGGAAGTGAGATGGTCTGAAGACTCGCGCTTTAGGAATATCAATCCGGCAGCTAGGAAAATGTGAGAGAACAGAAGCCGGAGGTCAGTCTGGAAGCTGTCTGAATAGTCCAGTGTTATAGGAGAGAGGAAGCTGGGTAACAGCTGGGGGACTGGAAAGAACGAAGTCAAAAACAGGAAAAGAAAATTTACAAATACCCCAGAAATGCCAAAATAATACAGGGGCACAGAGACAAGCGGAGCTATCTCGTTACTATCATACTAATAAACTTTAAAATACAAACCATGTCACGTAAGTTCAGTTCCATACGAACAACAGCGTATTTCTGTATACTGAAACGTTCCCTGCATTTATTATGAAGTTTATGATAAAAGATTCAAACCATGTTTTTAACGTTTCCCTCGGGGACGCGTCGTGAGCGAAAAGGAGGGGAACGACACGAGAGACGCCGAGTTTAAAGCAGGAAGAGTCTGGCCCCAGGCTTCTCACGCCGGAGAGCCAGGCACCAAGGACGCGGAGGCGCCGCGGGCCGCTCCCCACTGCCCGCGGCCGGGACCGGCACGGGGGTGCCCGGTGCGGCTCAATCGAGGAGACAGCTGTCGCTCAAGTTCGGTCCCTCAAACGGCATTCATTAAGTGCTTACTGCACGCGCGGGGCAGGGGCCCATCGAGGTCGGCGAGGCCCGGAGCATCGGGGGTACTGGTCTAAAAGCCCAGCGTCAGACCGAGACGTTAACCTGAGACACGCTGCGGGAGCCGTCTACGTGAGGAGGGCGAGTCCCGGGAGGGCGAGGGGCCAGCCCGCCCCCGCCCCCCATCGGGGCAAAGGCCCGGGCTAGGGCGAGCGGGGCCTGGAGGGGGGGCCCAGGAACAAGGCGCTGGCGGGGCTCCGCGCCCCCCGCGGCCCCGCCCCTCAATCCCCTCCGGCCTGGACCACTCCCCGGAGTCCAGAGCTCACGCCCCCTCCGCGCCCCCCGCGGCCCCGCCCCTCAATCCCCTCCGGCCTGGACCACTTCCCGGAGTCCAGAGCTCTCGCGCCCCCCGCGGCCCCGCCCCCTCAATCCCCTCCGGCCTGGACCACTTCCCGGAGTCCAGAGCTCACGCCCCCTCCGCGCGCCTCGCACGGCCCCGACCCTGCCCCGCTGCGCTGCCGCCGGAATGAGGGGACGCCGCCAGCTCCCCCCGCCCCCGGAGTGGGCCAGCGCTGGGGGAGGGGGAGGGGGAAGCCAGGGTCCTCATTGCCACGGGAGGCGGAGTTGGGGAGGACGGGAAGGCTTGGGGTTGGGGGCGGGGGGCGGGGGGAGAGGTGATGAAGACGGCCCGAATCTCACCTTCCAGCCTCAAGCTCCCGGCCCTCTCTCGTGGATGCCGTTAGAGTCCGTTCTTCCGCGTCGGAAACCGTTCATCTTTGGGACAGGAAGTCCCGCCTTCTTTCTGGAATGTGCCCGAGGCCCTCAGGGGCCCGAGGCGCGGGAAGGCCTGCCCGGAGGCGGGCGGTGCTGCCTCAAGGGCCCCGAGCGCGAGCGGCCTGTCCAGGCCGGCCTCTCTTCTCTCTCTCCCTCCTTCGGCCCTCCTCGAGCCGCCCCTTCCCTCACCGAAGACCCAGTTTAAATAACCGCCTGACAGCCATCTGGTAGCCGTGCGACCCCGCGCAAGACGCCCTTGCGCGCCGGCTGCCTCAGTTTCCCCATCTGTGAAATGGAGATGACAGCAGCACCTCCTTCCCAGGATTGTTGTGAGGCCAAAATGAGGTCCTGTTTTAGAAAGACTTACAAACGTTAAACCACAATGTGGACCTCGTTATTGCTTTTATTGTCCCCAGATACGCTCCTTTAGCCCCAAAATTTAGATGAGTCATTCATTCAGGCATTTGTAGTAGTATGATAGGCCACGCAAAATATAACACTAAAATAAGTTATTTGCGCCACATCATTACTTGGGCTTATCATCAGCACAATTACCAGATGCTGTGTTTGAGGGACCTTTTGTGTCATACAGAATATAAGGAAAGGCACTGATACTCCTTGAAAGGCTACTTTCATCTGTTAATCTACCTACTGTTAGGACTCTTTGGTACCCTTTGGTCTTCTGGCCAAAACAACGAGCCAGACAGTTCAAAGTGCTCTCCAAATACGCGGTGTCCCAAAAGTCTTAGTGCATTTTAAGCTTTAGTAGCTTAAGGTATGAGCTACACAGCAGCCGTAGTAACTGGTGCCGGAAATTTGTATTTTAATAAAATTTTTGTTATATTTTTCTTTTACTCTTTATTTTATTTTAATAATTTTTTTTATTTTACTCTCATCCAGTGATTGCCTTCCAAATTTTCCTTTTTAAAAAAAAAAAAACAACTAAATTCATCATCGTCATTAGCTTTACCTGCATGCTGGAAATGAAATCTGTTTCTAGAGTCAATGAGATATGAGTACCTTGTCTTTACTTTTATAAAGCCTGATGCCCTAAGCTTCAGATGTAAACGGGATCCCATGGAAGAGTAGCAAATGAGCCTTGGCTTTGTGGTGGGTCTTTTTTTTTTTTTTTTTAAATAAAATCTCCCGGTGTGTTGTCTATTGGTTCATCCTTAGAAGCTGTGTTCTAATTCTGTGGATACTCCTTTAACTAATATAGGTTATCATTCATGTGAGCTTCTCATTTTATATGCTTTCCCCTACCTATCTCTCTGTAAGTCACCCATAGAAAATCTCCCAACACACAAAGGTCTTCTTAGATCTTTTTAAATTTTGTAGATATTGGGTTGCTTTTGGACTTTTGACCCATTTGTTGCATGATTTTCCACCTGGTTTGTTCATTGGGTCATTGGAAGGGATGTTAGAGGTGAGCTAGCCCAAGAATAACATTTTTCAGAAGAAACTGAAGCTAATTTAGCTGCCCAATATCACATAAGTACTAAAGGGCAAAACGACGGATTCAAATTCAAGTCCCCTGATTTCAAATTCCTTGATTTCTCCCACTGCACCACATAACCTGCTTTAAGTCACATACATACTTGATGTAGTTTATACAACTTTTGGAGACCAAAATCATCATTAATCATATACAGTCTTTTCACAAACCCATTGTGTTTTTCTATTTATTTCCCTTAATGTCACCTACACTTTATGGAATTGTGGTGCTGAATGATTCATAATGATACAGCATTACTGGGAGTATATTAGTACTAAACAAATGTGCTTTTGTGACAGGGAACATCATAGCATTTTATTGAAGGTGCTGTGTAGTTTCTGAAATTCATTTCATTCGTTTCTCCTATATCAGTTCTGGGTATAATTCATTCATCATCCATGGTAAGTACACATCAGAGGTTATGATCACACAAGCATTGAGTGTCAGGCAGAAGTTGAACCCTACCGTAATCTGTTATGACCCCAAGGTCAGCATTATTTCTACTAAACTACACTTTACCCTTATAGAATGCTGTACATTAAAGGAAATTTAATTTAAACACAAAATGTGCATGTGTTTCCTCAGGATTGTCCCTGAGATTTCAAAGTGGTTTAATTATTTTTCCAGATGGGAGATTGAAGACAGTTCTGAAAAGATTAAGATTGATCCTATATCATTTTCTTATTGATCCTATTTACAAGTACAGTTATCCTTTCCACATTGCAGTGGTTGGGGGCATGGTATCTCCTCAATCTGGAAATTCCACATAAAATTTTTTGGTCCTCTCTTCATACCAGAGAAGAAGTCTGAATTGTGGTCTTAATTGTGGACAAAGTGTGTTCATATTATACATATATTTTTTGCATTTCTGAGTTTCTAAACTTTTTCTATGTCATCTGCTGGTCTTTGCATGTCATCTGTGGCTTCTACAAAAATCCCCCCAAATTTTCGTCTAATTCTTATGCCAATCTGCAATATATAGAAACCATGATGGGGAAAGTCTCCATGTAGAAAAGATAACTGTAATGGATTTTGCCCTGTTAACTGCTTAAGTCATGGTTCTTTGTTTCTGAACTTAATTCAACTGACCTGTAATGGATTAAGTTTAAAAATCCAACTCTCCTTCCTCAAGAAATTTAACTGACCTTGGAGAATGTGTGAGAAAGCAATGTGGGCTTGATATCTTTATTCCACCAACATATCTTTCAAAAGATGTCTGATTTGCTGTCCAAAAGTATGGTCCACTCTCTCTCACCTGTACTCAAACAAAGAGCACTTCTTTGTCTCCAGAGAAAAAGGAGGCAAAGAGGAGGTGGTGTTGCTAACCCAAACTACTAACCAGTCATGTTGTTCCCAGTACCTCAGATCTGTAACAAATAATGTTGCCCTTAATTTTGTGATGTTATCTAACCTGTTCTATTCTTTGTTCTATACTCCCCTAAAATCAACATAAGGGGAACTGTCCTCTTGTTCAGGGTCTTTGTCTAAATGGAGGCCAGCCATGGATCCATTTGTTGACAGGTATCATGCCCTTACTAATAAATAGCAATCTGCCTCATTTTATTCTTTTGTTAAAAATGTTATTGAAACAGTTCTAATTTGATGCATCTATGTGTATATCCCTTCTCCAGGCACAGGTTTGGGGCCTTTGTCTAATCAGTTAATACTTGTAATAGGTTTTTTTTTACCCTGCTATAAGAGTAAATGTAATAGTATCATGCCCTTGCACTAGAAAGAACCTCATGAAATCACATGATTGCCTTCATTTGCACCATAAATCTTGGCTATGTAAAATGGACTGCATAAAAATTGATTCATTAAATCTGTTTTATGCCATTAATCAGAAAGAATATCTCAGATAAAATTCTATGGGTCTATGGGCATACAATCAATAGTGACCTAACCAAGTGCACTCCCATTTAATTCATATAGCTTTGTTATAAGTAATACATCAATAAAAAAATATAAAATAATATGAAATATTTTGAAATTTCAAGTTCAATCCCTAGATACTCAACTGCTTCTTAAAGTGAAAAATTGCAATACTGTGTAAAATCATAAATAACCACTTGATTTGTTGATCTATTTAGGATGATAGCAGTGCTTTGCCACCCTGCAGTCAATACCCTTTTAGAATATTATTAATGATTATTCAGTTCATCCTCGTTTTATTAATGAGGAAACAGAAGCAGAGACATTGTAACTTGAATACAGTAGAGTCTAAATTGGAATCCAGGCCTCGAGCTCCAAATCTAGTAGTGGCCTTTCTAATATACCAAAGTTGGCATAATCAATCCGTCGGCAAGCATTTATTAAGTACTTACTATGTGCCAGGGACTGTGTTAAGAGGCACAATCCTTGCCATCAAAAGAGTTCATGTTCTAATTGAGGGAGACAACATGTAAACAGCTATGTATATACAAAATATGCACAAAGTAAATGAAAGATAATCCCAGAGGAAATTCAGACTTGAGGGTGAGCAAGAAAAACTACTGCAAAAGATAGGGTTTGAGCTGAGTCTTGAGGGAGGCCAAGAGGCAATGGTGAGAAGGGAGAGCATTCCAGGTATGGGGGAACAGCCAATGAAGTTAACATGTTAAGAGTGTGGTGTGGGGTATAAGTTCTTTACACTAAAATAATATAATACAGAGCTGAAAGAAATGTTAAAGATTATATAATCTTAATAGTAATTGGATTTTTCCAAGTTCCAGTCCAATGAGATATTTTTCTGAAAAGTTGTGTTATTTGACATACATACACAAAAAGAATTTGTTTTTTAAAGAAATTTTATGGTGAATGCCATCCTTTTTGGAAGATGAATAATCACCTCCTAATTCACTTATCTTTTAATAAACCTGGATGTTTGTGAATTTATTCAACCAAAACTCTTCTCTCCTAAGTCTTTTAGAATCTCTTAATTGCCAAATCTGATTGATGCTCCCAATTCCAACATTCTCATTTCCTTATGTGCCCCACTGAACAGCAGACATGTCCTGATGTAACCACATAATCTGGCTTTAAACCATACCTCAGGCCCTCAAACTAGCTAGCCACTGCCCCAGATCCAATTCACATGTTTGAACAGGTGTATTCTTTTACTCAGCCACAAATCACATCACCCATTAAGACAGAATCACAACACCTAACTATCCATCTTGACCACAGATAGGACTACAATAGCTAGCCAGTCAGAAAGCTGCATGACCAAGATGTTTGACCATTGAAGCATAGAAGGGACCCCTCCCCATTACCTAATCTTTCAACAAACCCCTCTTGCCTTTTTAATATTAATCATTTCTGTTGTGTAATCAGCATCATTACACTATAAATTTGCCTGTGTTGTCTCACTAAGTTGCCCTAGCTCACTTCTAAAGGGTGTCAACCCTCAATAAATGCCTGTACTGGAATTAGAGGCAGTCTGATTCTGAATTCTTTGAAACAGTGCCATCACAACCCAGCATGAAACTGCAAAAATAATGGCGGTCTTTCAGTCTTCATCCTTTTTGGCACTGAAGTTCATTCTCTTCTCCTTGATACTCTCTCTGTCTAGGTCTTCATGACATAACTCTCTCCTAATTCTCCTCCTAACCTGTCTGAATTAACATGTCCAAAACCGAATTCATTATTTTCCCCAGAAAACCCTTCCCTTTTTCTACCTTCTCTTTTACTTTTGAGGATACCACCATCCGTCCTCCTGTCACCCAGGCTCAAAAACTAGTTATGTCATCCTTGACATCTCATTCACCCTCACCGTCAGTATCCAATTTGTTGCCAAAACCTATTGATTTTATCTTCATAGCATCTCTGGAATATATCCCCTTCTCTACACTGACTCTGGTATAAGTCACTCTTGTATAAGTTCTCATCATCTCACAACTGGACTATTGCTGTAGGCTGCTTGTTTTTCTGCCTACAAAAAGTCTCTCCCCACTTCAGTCCATCCGCCATTCAGCTGTCAAAGTTATCTTTCTAGAGTGCAGTTCCTCCATTACAACGTGAGCTCCCTGGGGAGGAGGTTTTTTTGCATCCTCAGTGCACAATGCCTGGCACATAGTAGATGCTTAATAAACTTTTGTTGACTGACTGATGGATTGTGTCATCTTCCTTACTCAGTGAAGTACAGTGGTTTTCTATCCCCTCTAGGATCAAATATAAAATCTTCCATTTTGCATTAAAATGTCTTCATAACTTGCCCTACCTCTCTTTCTAATCATATACCTTACACTTCCCCCACCCACATATGCTAAGATCTAGTGACCTCTTTGCTGCGTCTCAAATAAGACCCTACATCTACTGATTCTCGCTATTTTCATTGATTGTCTCCCGTGTCTGGAATGATCTCCCTCCTCATCTTTACCTCTTTACTGCTATGACTTCCTTCAAGTCCCAGATAAAATTCCACTTTCTACAGGAAGCCTTACGTAATTCCCCTTATTTCTAGTGTCTCCCTTCTGTTGATTATTTCAAATGTATCCTGTATACAGCTTTTTTATATATAACTGTGTAAATGTTGTTTCCATGATCAGACTATGAGCTTCTTGAGAGCGGGGACTATCTGTTACCTTTCTTTGTATCCCTTGCACTTAGCACAATGCCAGGCTCACAGTAGGCACTTAATAAGTGTTTGCTGATTGACTGACATAAAGGGTACATATATAATCTCTGCTCCATGGTTACATGAGAAGGGAAGGTTCTTTTGTCATGTGACAAGAAAACTAGGAATAAAAATCACATGATACTATGGGTAAAAGGATAAAAGATGTTGGCAGTAACTATTACTAAGTTCTTGACACCATTCCTGTTTGTCAGATTGAAATTTTTAATCATCAGCAGAGACTTAATGGGAACATTTTTGGCTATGATTGAATATATGAATTGTTTTAAGCATGAGTATACCTTGAAATCAAAATGCTTTGAAAGAAACTATACAGCTGAAAATAGATAGGAACTATTCCGATTGAAAATTCAGAGCCAGTTCTACAGACAATTAAGTTATTTAATAGGGGCCCTATCCTACTTTTTACTCATATATGACAACCAATAGTGTTTATTTATTCAACAACTATAAATTTGAACCCAGGTGTTTCTGACTCCAACACTATCCACCACATTAAATTCCATAGGAAAAATAGAAACAAAGTGATGGAGTACCAAGAAGGATGAATGGCTTAATGGAGGAAGTGGGATTTGATCTGGGCTATAAGGGATGGATAGAATTTTAACAGAAATATTGAGGTCATCATACTTTCTAAGCAAAGGAGACAACAGCAAAAAGATGTGGAGACCCAATAGCCCAGAGAAAAGCAATAGTCTAATTTGGATTAAAATAAGGAGACACAGAAGGGAAGGTTCTTAGGGATTAAGGTTCTATTTGATAAGCAGTGAGGAGCTAATGAAGGTTTTTAAGCAGAAGTCCAATCATAACTTAGCAAGATTAACATGACAGAAATGTATAGGAGGCTGTTGAATTGTAGCCAGATGAGGGTTAATGAGGGCACAAAGTAGAGTGCTGATGACCATGGAAATCAAAAGTAAAAGATGACCAAGAGAAATGTCACATTGCTAAAATCTACAAGATTTGTAGACTGATTGAATATGGGAATAGTGAGGGAGAGAGAAGGGGCAAGAATAATGTTAAGACTGCAAGCCTAGATGATAAAGAGAATAGTCGGCACCATTTATAGATATAAGAAAGGTAGAAAAGGGGGTAGTTTTGAGGCAAAGGGCAATTAATTTTGCATGTGATACATTGGAATTTAGGTGCTGGAATTCAAGGTGGATTTTATTTCATTTGGTAAGCATGTGGCTCAGTGGATATAGTGCTAGACCTGGAGTCAGGAAGACCTAAGTTCAGATCTAGCCTCAGACACTTGGCTGGATGACCTTGGACAAGTCTGTCAATATCTACCTTCCTCAGTTTTCTCTAAAATGAAAATAATAATAGCACCTACCACCCAGGGCTGTCAAAAGGAGGAAATGAAAAAATTCTTATAAGATTCCTTACATCTTGTAAGAGAGAATAAAAGATTCATTTATACAAAATTTTTTTTAATTCTTTCTTTTGATGGAGATGAGAATCAAAAGGGTCCAGTTCAAACACCATCTTTCTATCCTTTCAAGACCACCCCAACTGGAAGAAAAGCTTCTACCCAGACTGGAATTCAACTAGATTATCTGATGTTTTATCACAAGGACAGTTGTATATTAGTAAATTACTTATTCTGTCACTTTATGGTTTTTTTTGTTTGGTTTCTTTTCTTTTGATTTGATTTTTGGTAAAATTAACTGGAAGTGACTACTCTGCCTCTGAATTCCTGTAGAATCTCATTTTCCTCTGATTTCTTTTATCCACTTTTCTGGGTATTTGACATTTATCATTTAGGTCCGATAGTGTTACTTACCTTTTTTTCCCCTTATTTCTAAACTAAACTGAAAGATTCTTAAAGGCTGGGACTGTTTCTGGCAGTATTTTTATTCCCTCTCCAATACAAGACAGGTGCTCAATGAACAATTGTCAACTTATTATAAGAATTTATTAGATAAAAGATTTTAGTTTTTCATTCTCTACATTGAGAACAATAATTTTCTTAGCTTTGTATAACAGAATCATAAACAACATCTCACAGCCGGAACACATGGCCACTGTAAAAGGAGCAACTGATGCCACATCTGCCTTGTGTTGTGGAAAAGAGAGCTGAATAATGGCCAGTGCTAAGAAACTATTTAATGCCCCACCTTCAATAGCAACCGTTTTGCAAACTGGAAGAGGCAACATAAACATTTTAGAAAAAGAGTATCCAAACAACAAACCCAAAGCAGGAACTAATAGTCCCAGGAAAAATACCTCCAAGTTAATTGCTTTTGTAAATATTAATCCCATCCTAAAGCTCAAATATATCCCTATAGACATTAACACAAAACTAAAAGGTTTAATTATTTTCTCTAAGTAGCTTGCCCACTTAGGTACTTTCCTCTTAATGATTATGCCTATTGATATTGGTATAACTATGAAAAGGAGAGTTGTCATGATTTTAGAAACAGGAATATGAAATGAACCATGCAGCCCCAACACTCTACTGTAAATATATGAATTTAGAGGCATCATTATCAGTGCTAATAATGTTGAAGCACAAGTCATCACAATGGCCAAAGTAATATCACCTTCCAGAAGCAAGGCAAAGAGATAGCCTCCACCTCCTCCAGGACAGGTGCAAGTCATGACAAATCCAAAAGAGAGAGCCTGGGATAATGTCAAAATCCTAGTAAAAATAAATCCACAGAATGGCATGACAAAAAATTGTATAGCTCCACCAAGAAGTATTGGTAAAGGTTTCTTCCATGCAATCTGGAGTGTCTCCACTTCAATCTTGCAGCCAAATGCACATTTATTAAGCAATATCATTGGTAAAATCAGCATTAGCGCATAGCTGTCAAAATGCAAAGGTGCCTGTAGGAGAGTCTCAGTTTTCTGTTTGAAGATCACCTTGATTCGAATATCATGTATCTCTTCAATGAGTATGTCTTGCCCACCTACAGAATCCCATAGCTGAATGGTTAAACTTGTCTCACCTGCTCTCTTTGTCATTAGGTTTATTTTAAAGTTTGTAACCTCCGAGGATATCTTGGTCACGTTTACCACTTGTGCCACTTCCAGGTCTTTTAAATATACGGAAAGATAGTTCCTGTTTGGCCCATTGCTCTTGTAGCTTGACCTCACAATTAATGCTTCTTCTGTCTTCATGTAAAGCAGGACTTCAGTCTTGTCTAGACTCAGAAAACGAACAAATGGTTTCTGTACTTCATCCAATGAAACACCCAAGATTTGCAAAACTAAAAATTCTATAATCATTTTAGAAAACATAGTGTTCTTTGTAGCTTTCAGACCAGGAAAAATGTCTCAGATTTAAGAAAGAATTTAATCTTTTCCAGTATTTCAGTTCCTGGTTGCTTTAAGTTGAGGTAAATAATGAATTGTTTTTGCAGGACCAAAGTTCAGTAAAAGGGAGGATAATAACCTCTTGGACTCTTCAAGTAAACAAAGGCTATCAAGTGATATAACCTGTTTAACCTGAAGTCATTTGTTAAAAAAAAGAAGTGGTGTTTTAGCAGTTCTAGTTTATGATGTAACATTATCTTAGTAAATATACCTACCTTAAAAACCTTATAAACAAAAGCAGAAATATTGAACATATTTTTACTGATCACCACAAAGCAAAAATTATATTCAATAAGTGACTTTTTTAAAGAAAGGATTAAAATTTAATTAGAAACTGAATAAATTAATCCTAAAGATTTTGTGGGATAAAAAACAAACCAAAAAAACAATAGAAAATTTAATCAAAGAAAATGACAACAAAAAAATAATACACCAAAACTTTTTGAGCTATATAGCAATGGATATCCTTGGAGGAAAATATACACCTCTAAATATGTTCATCAACAAAAGAGATCTATTCCTCAATAGATCAAAAATTAGACATGAAACTAGAAAACCAGCATAACTGGATAATTTTAGCAGTTTTTCATTAAGACATATGCTTCACCCATGGTGACAACCCTGATGTGGTCCACAGCAACAGAAAGCATTTAAGTACAAGTAGGCAGTCCTTACCAGTCACACACACACATACCTTAGGATTGCCTCTTATAAATTTAGCCAAGTATTCATATAAATGGCTATCTCTGCTTAGGATTTATCTTCAAACATGACACATGAAATGGCCATAGAATGTCCTCTTTCATCCTCCCTATTACTTCCAGTGGGAATTTCCCTTCTCTGTTCACTCACCACTGCTAACACATGTTATTGAAAAGCATGTCATCATCATTCACCCAATGACTCTGTCCTGCCACCTTTTCCTATGCCAGCCCAGTACTAAAGAATCCCAATTCCCTCCTCCACCTTTCATTCCCTCTCCCAAGTGTAATGGGAGTTAAAAATCTTCCCTGCCTATTAATAGGCCTCAGGTGGGGCTATTAAGGGAAGCTTGATTAGGGGAGGCTTGTTTTGTATGAAGGCTCACACCATTTGTTGATTGCTAATGAGGCACTGGGTCATGAGGGTTGTGCCCTCCAACTCTGAAAAGTGCATATATATTATGAAACGAGGTTTTGCTTGGGGCCTCAAATTATTAGAAGAGTGTGTGATTAGGCCAGATGAGACTCTGGGCAGCCGTTAAGGAGCAAATTGGCTTTGAAAACTCAGATGTTGGTGCTTCTCTCTTTGGTAATGATGTGTGTATTGTCTATGGTCAGACAATTGGAAACTCTGTCTGTTGGTCTTTCTATTTGTATTTTCTCTGAAGTTCAGGGTGCTGACTTTTTCTCCTGACCTAAGTGATTGATATATGTGCTTGATTAAAGTAAGACTCTTTGCCCCTTTTAAGGCTGCTTTACCTTTAAGGAAAGCAGATCTAACCTGTGAAGCAGGCCTTCCTGTATATGCTGGAGTGCTTGTTGTTACATCAAGTCATCCCTCATCCTGCAGCAAGTGCATCATCCCATGCTGTGCCTTTGTCATGAGGGGCCTCATCGATAACTTCAAGCCTTCTATGTTCAAGATTTAGAATCAGAAAACACTGTAGAGAGGTCACTTAGTTCAACCTCCTGGTTTGTAAAAATTTGTAAAAACTGAGGAAACTAAGGCATAGAAAGATTAAGGGGTTAGGTCAGGTTAGGGTCAGACAGAGAGTAGTAAGTAGCAAAGTCAGAATTTAAACCCAGGCCCTATGATTCTAGATCCAGCAAGCACTGTACCTTTTCTAGAAGGGACCCTTTTCCCTTCTAAGAAAAAAAAAAGATGACCTTTTTTTAGCAGTGGTTTAGTTAAAGGGATATATTAAATTCACAACTGACACATTTAGTTCTCCAGACTATGTCACTATGCCTTGTCACTTTGGGGGAAGGGACCTTATTCCTGAGTCATAGCTAAGCTTTGATTTAAAGATATCCTCCAGATAAAAGGCAACAAGTCAGAAAGTGAAAGAAGTCTATCCACTCGTCTGGACCTGGAGTCTTACCTACCAACTTGTGCTGAATCTCAATCTGGATTCGTGAAGGCCCAAAGCCCCTTCCTCTGTGGGCAGGGTACCCTAGACCTCACTCAGACTGTGTTTTCTTTTTTAAAATTTTATTTTAATTTATGGAATAAAGCAAGCATTTTTCTAACATAAGAAAAGATGGTTGCCCATGAAACTGCAAATCCATTTTGTACAACTTGCTATTCCTTTAAAATATATAATAGAGTTAACATGTAAATTTCTTTGTTCCCTTCCCCCGTACCCTAGAGATGGCTACTATTAGAAACAAGTGTGTATATACAGTAGAACCTTAGTTTATGAATTTAATTCATTCTGAGATTCTGTTCATTATGAGATTTATTCATGTTGCAAAGTGAATTTTCCCATAGGAAATAAAGTCAGATGATCAATACCACACCCCCAAAAATATTCATATAAAAATGTATAATTTTAAGTAAGATTTTTGTCCCTAGTGAACCTGAAATACAATAGCAATGATCAGTACACAAAATAAACTGAAAATAACATATATTAACCTGCACTTTACCTTTGAGAAGAGTAGTGGCTAATGTGAGGGAGATGAGGATGAGGAGGAAGGATTATGGCTTGAAAGGAGAATCTTCTTTTATGAAAACATTGGGGATTTCAGCATCAGGAGTGTTCTCTCTTATGCTACTTTCACTAAAATTAAGACTATCACTACTGCCTTCACTTATTTTTCTTTTTTTTAGAATCACTTTCATGTTTTGACTCAGTTTTTTTTTTTCTTTACGTTCACTTCTGACTAGGAATCTGTCTAAAGACATGTTTTTGATGTTTTTTTCAGAATGTCACAGAAATGTGACATCGCATTATCGTTAAAAATATTCATGGCTTTCCTTGCTACAGCCTTATTTGGGTCATGTTTATCAACAAACTTTTGCACTTTTCCCACATCTGATAAACCTCCTTAATCTTAATTTTCGTGAGGGATTCCTCCAACCTCTCACCCTCCCCCTCTCAGTTGCTCCTCATGCAGAGCCATCAGTTTGTTCTCTGTCAGTTCCTGGCTGTGTTCCTCCACCTTCCTTCTCAATCTTCTTTTTCATTGGCACCACTGTTACAAATATTGTTGTAGATCAGTCACTACTGTACACTTTTACTCAAAGTACTACCATATGTACTGAAACACATGTGAACACAATTGTAATGGTACTGCTAAGAGCAAACATACTGCCCTCATGAAGGGTCAACACTGAATGAGGCTGATTAGGTGATATACCGACCTGAGGTTTCTTTGTCTAATGCATGAAAGCAAAAAATCCCATTGCCCTGGTTGAGCATCATCCCTTCTCAGGCCTTTCAAGTCCAGAATGATGTTTGTACTGCAAAGTTTTATTTATCGTGCAAGACAAATTTTGCAAAAACTTTGTCCAGTGAAGCATACATAAACGAGGTTGCTCATAAACCGAGGTTCTACTGTATATACATATATCTGTAAGATGATTCTATACATGCTTCTGTTTTTCAGTTCCTTTTTCTGGCTGCAGATAGCATCTTTCTTCATATGTCCTTTGTGATTAATTTGGCTATTTATAATAATCAAAATTACATAGTCACTCAAAGTTGGTCTTAAGACAGTGTCACTATCACTATAAACAGTATTCTCCAGGTTCTGCTCATTTCACTCTTCGTTATTTCATTCAAGTCTATCCATGTTTTTCTAAGATCAGCAAGCTCATCATTTCTTATAGCACAGTTGTACTCCATCACAATCACATACCACAACTTGTTCAGCCACTCCCAATTGATGGGCATCCATCCCTGAAATTTCCTGTTCTTTGCTACCACAAAGAGAGCTGTTATACATATTTTAGAACATAGTTTTTTTTCTTTTTCACTAATATTTTTGGAAATAGACCTAGTAGTGCTATCACTGGGTCAAAGGATATAGGCAGTTTGATAACTCTTTCGGCTTAATTTCAGATGGGTCTCCAAAATAGTTGGGATCAGTTCACAATTCCACCAACAATGAAAATTTTCCACATCCCCTGCAACATTTGTTGCTTTCCCCTTCAATTATTTTAGCCAATCTAATAGTTGTAAAGTGATATCTCAGTTGTTTTAATTTTCATTTCTCCAATCAATAAAGGTTTAGAGCATGAAGTAATTTTTCTGATAGTTTCAGAAATTCAAAAAAGAAATCATTCCCAGGGTTCAAAGTTTGAATACCATATAAATTGCATATGATCAACACTTAGGGCACTTAGAAGTTAATCTTTCCATTTGCAGAAAAGACTTGAAGTTTAAAAGAAAAAATAAGATCTATATTAGAAGAATAAAGTACATTTGAGGTTTCGCTGTGTTCTTACTCCTGATAGTATCTAGCATGGTGTCTCACACATAGTTTGAGCTATATAAATGTTCGTTATTTTTGCTAATTCTGGTAGTATTCCTTTCTGTCCCATGTTGTGGTACTTGGATTAGACTGGTCACACTTCATTACATGAAATTGAATCTTCTCATTAAGTTGGCATCTTTGTCTTAGAAGGCAGCATGGTAATGATGGTAGGAAGTCCCTTTTTAGTTAACTTTTTTATTTTTGTAAAGCTCTTGCTATAAAGGGAGGCTATCAGTAATCTTCATGCTGACTCATTTTGGTCCTCATTCATTATTTTAATTTGCAATAGCTTCAGAGACTAATTGACTTCGTTACCCATGATGAAACACCCTGAAGACCTTTATAGCTACTAGTCATCTCTGATTTTTTCCCATTGATCTCATTTCTTTGGTCACTTTCTTTTGGGGCTCTTTTCTCTCCTTTTGCCCACTCTCTTTAGGTAGCCTTTTCATCTCCTTTACTGGATATTCCCTGCCTCCAGGAAACCTACCTAGAAGGCTCAAGACTTATGACTGTAAGAATGGACATGGTAAAGCAATAGCCTATTGGCTCAGAAGACTTATCAACCTGAAATAAAGAATACTACCAAAGTCGCAAAAACTAGGATCTTTAATGGAGGCAGTGGAAGTGCAATCCACACACTATTAAAGTACTGTAGTACCCAACATCGACAGAGGGGGACAGGGTTAAGTACACTGCAACAGGGAGTGAGTCCCAGGGGAAACAGCCTCTGGAAGCTGCCAAGCAAACTGTTTTGCATAACAACTAAAATTCCATAGAGAAGGCTGGAGAAAGCTGGGGAATGGTAACATTAGGTCAGAACTGGGGGTCCTTTCTATTTTCTTTTTTAAAAACTGGTTTTGATTGCCCTCAGGCAATCCAGAGCTCTGGGATAAGGCAAAGTCAGCTCCTAGACAGCTGCATTCAACACTCCCTCCTCTTGGTTGGGAGGAATCCTGTTGCCACCTAAGGGAGCCACTGAGTTTACTGAGCTGCTGGACCATGTCGGTGTCAGTAAGGTGAACCCCAATATGAGAAGGGACATGGAGGTAATATTTAGTCTCCACTCTGTCCTCCTCCTCCAAAAGGATCAGAAACAGTTAAGGAGTTGTTCAGCCTTCATTCTTGAACAGGACTGATGACATCAGCCAAGAGATACCTTGACTTGCAAATGAATTGGATTTAAATGAGGCAGAGCTGTGCAGAGTCATCAGCATCCAGGAGAGAATAATCCCTAAAAATGGTCAACAACATTCCCAAGGCTAAAAGGGAGAGAACTTAAAAAAGGTCCACCATGGGGGAAATCAGGATGAATTTTTAACTATGAGACTCACCATGATGGGAACAGTGTGAAGGAAGAGGAAAGAGAATAACCCAAACGCTTATAAGAGCCACTGGGGTGACTGCTTCAGCAAGCAGGCCTTACAAAGAACAATGATGCCTGGGGAAAAAAGCAAGGGAAACTCACTCCTACTGTCCATTTCATCAGCCCATCCTATCTTAGGGCTCAAATATCTGCTATAACTGTCTGGTTTCTGAGAACACCTACTGAAGTCATCTGGAGCTGGAAATCACCAGCAAAGGGCTGGGCTGTCCACTCACAGATTGGGGTCCTCTTTAGATGAGACAGTGGCAAAGCTTATTGTAATGCCAATTGGAGAGGGCAGGGATCCTAATGAACCTGCTCAGACTGTATTTTCAACTCTTCAGTGTCTGTAAGAAATAATTTCTTCTCAGCACAAATTTTAATCGATATCTAGAACATATTTCAAAGACCTACGATTTCATCAATGTGGACACTTCTCTCCATAAGCAGATGATGTTGTTCAGTCACTTCAATTGTGTCCAACTAATTCTTCCCAATCTCATTTGGGGTTTTCTTGGCAAATATAGTGGAAGGGTTTGCCATTTTCATTTTGAGCTCATTTTACATATGAGAAAACTAAAGCAAAAAGGGTTAAATGACTATGTATTCAATTCTCTGGAAGTGAACCTCTCCAAACCTGTAGCTGGGCTAGTCATTAGTCATCAGACACCATCTGTCCAATAAAGAAATCATTGCCAGCTTCATAGTGAGTGGGATAGCATGACCCCCACCCTTACTCAAATTGACTGTTCAGAGGCATCTCAAAGTAAAAACAGAAAACCTCCTTTATTAGGGAAGTGGGCAGTCCCTTCACCAGTAAAGCTGGAGTCAGGAGGTGCCTTACAGAAGCAGAATGGCAACTTATATAGATCCTAAAGCAGAAATCACCCCTCCCACCGCTGACCATTATTCTCATTGGTTGAGAAGCAAGGTCTTACATTCTAGGCGGGAAGTCTAACCAATCCCTTTTGGAACCCGGTTCAAATTTCCCCCAACCTTTACGAAGCCTGTGAAAATACATGTCATCATATGCAAATTAGACATTGAAAACATGCAAATGAAGCATTGATGACTCATGCAAATTGGGCATTGAGAACTTATGTAAATCAGGTGGACCAACATGAGGACCGCAGACTGCATACGCATATACAAATTAGGAATTGAGGAGTTAGTGAGCCATAGGCAATCATTGATCCTAATGCACTGTATGGCTTTATATGGAAATCACCTAACTCTGGAGGAATGGAAACCTGGGCCTCAGGAGGAGTCTCTGTACCCCTGAGAAGTCTTCACTAAATCTGTTCCCACTCAGTAGTACTTCTTTGAAATACATATTCAGGTGCCACTGGTCCTTTTCAATAGTAGCTTAGATGAAGGCATACATGACATGGCTATTAAATGCATAATTGACACACGGTAGCGCTCCAGACTGCATCACTGTGCCTCTGCTGCCTCTTTACTTTGCTCCCATTTTTCAGCTCTTCCTAGAACTTACATTCTGCCCAAACCAGCTATCCCTCATTCTCTGTATTTGGCCACCATGTCCCTGTCCCAAGTACATTCTTCCCATCCACCTCCTTTTTCCTTCTCACCTCCCCTTTTATGTGTTCTTTCCCCATTAGAATATAAGGCCCCTGAGGAAAGGGATTATCTTTCTTTTATTTTGTACTTCTAGCATTTAACCCAGTGCCTGGCATACATAGGAATCACTTAATAAATGCTTGCTAAGTAACACAAGTAAACATGAATTTAGGAAATACATTTAACACATATGATTGCAATTAAGATCCAGAAAGATCTAGGTAGGAATGATGGTCTATATTTAATATGGCCAAATGTAAGGACAAATGTAAAGACCTATGCTTGGATTAGAAAAAAAAATAAATTTTCCCAGAACAAGATGCAACACAAATAACTACTTTATATAAATCAAGAGATAGGACTGCAAGAAAAGCTAAGGTGGTGTGAAGGAAAGGTGACTGGAGTCAAGAAAACCTGCTATCCGAATATGAGCAAGGCACATACCCTCTCAAGTCTTATCTGTAAACAGAGAATACCTTTAGAACCTGCCTCCTAGGCTTGTTGTGAGGATCACAAATTACCTTTAACCTCAGGAAAGTGCCCTAAGTTTGGAAGACTGTAAAGGTAACCTCAGCATACTAGCAGAAAGGCTCATCAAGGAGACTGGGAAGCTTGCTTGATGTTCTCATAACTGAGTACTTTCTCTTTTTAGAGACAATCTTAACCATAGGGTATTACTATAATGTGGAAATACCTGGGTAATTGGAGTAAGGGAGTCATTTGATTCTTTATCAACCCTAACTACTTTCACATTGTTCTGAGTGTTCTCAACCCCAGGGTGGTAGTATAGGTGTAAAGGATTGTTAAGTCCCTGGGGAACGTAAAGGCCCAAATGAGAGAGGATAGTTGTTTTGACCATTCATTTATTCAGTATTCAATTGTTAGGCTACACATAGGTCACTTAGGATCATAGAAGATAGATTTAAAGCTTAAAAGGGGTAAATCAATCGTCAGTCATCTAGCATTTGTTCAGCACCTACTATGTGCCAGATAGTGTTCTGCGTCCTGGAGATACACATAGATTAAGTCAGGTAGACTTGCTTTCAATTGCCAACAATCCAACAGAGAAGACATGCAAACAATTATGTACAAACAAAATATACACAGGATAGAATCAAAGGAAGATACTAAAATCTGGAAAAGGTTTCTTGCAGAAGATGGGACTTCAGCTGGGTATTGAAGGAAGCCAGGAGGTAGAGTGAGGAGGAAGAACATGAGAGACATTAAGTCCAACTCATTAGTGAGGAAACTGAGGCATAAGGTTACCTAGAAGGTAGGTGTCTGTGGCAGGATTTGAATTCAGTTTCCACAAGAAGTTAGGAAGCTGGAAACTGCCAGACTTTTCTCTTTTGTTGTAGAACATGCCAGGGGGAAACCCTGGGTAGAATCAAAATGAGTAAATTTTTGCCTCAGATCACCAGTGGTTCTGAGATTCTACATTAATAAGTGAAACTCATGGAATAAGCTGATTTGGGACACTAAGCTAAAGACTGCTTCTTTCTAAAGTCTCATGCTGAATTACAAATTTCTGAAATGAAACTCCCCCAAATGTATGCATATTTCCTGCACTATGACAGCAGCAGAATCATGGAATTTTTGAGTGTAAGGTTTTAAAGGTCATTTAGCCCAATCTCATTTTCTAGATGAGAAAACAGAAGCCTAAAAGAGTTATGATTTGCCCCAAATTGATAAACTAGTTTACGACAGAAGCCACAGATTTCACTGTATATATCTCTTCTCTTCCCATGCTTTAACCTTATTCCATAGTCCCTTTCCCTCCCTCAAGCTTATTGTCATTCACAGTTTCTGGCACACTGAACTTTAATATTTAGTAATAATTTTGTACAGGAACGTCTTTTCCCAGCCCCAATATTTGACAACCCTACCTCCCCCACCCTAACCCCAAAGGCTCAAATGAAGCAAACTTTAAAACAGTTATTTATTCCTGTCTCCTCTTTTATTACCATTTCTTGTGATGAAGTTTCAGACAAAGAACTACTATGCATCATAGAGGGTGACCTGTGTGCTATGTGTGTACATGTATATAGCAATGTTTAAAACTTGAATTTGATGGGTTTTCAGCCCAAACTTACTTTCATCATCATTTTCAGGATAATTACGAAAATATTTTATATGAAAACTCATTAAACAATGTGGAACTAAGCTTAAAAGCACCTTTCTTTGAAGTGTTAATATTTAATAAATTAATTTCAAAATGTATTGTTTTCCTAATGACTGTGAATTGTCTTTGAATGGCTATTTTAAGTAAGAATCAGCATTTTCCAAAAATTGTTCTTCGTTATTAAGGTATTCTAAGATAATATTTCCACCATTATATAAAGGGCTATCTTCCTTTGTAATCCATGTGTCTAAAGACTGATCCGAAGGTAAGGCTTCTCCTGTTGCAATGTTACACAATCTTAATTTCTGTAAAAGAGACAATAGGACTACAATTAGCAATTGCACTTTGAAAAAAGTAATCTATCAATTTTCATGTGACAATTACTACGAATTAGCTAATGCTACCTTGGCTGCTGCTTTGTTGTTCTCATTTTTAAGGTTGGCTAATGAAGCTGCAAAATCCACCACCTTGCCAATACTCCATTTACAACAAAAGAACATGGGCTTGCTTTTCTCCTTGCTCCCCTTGGGTAAAAATACCTGGAAGTAAATTCTTTCTGTCTGCAAAAATTAAAAAAAAAATACACATTATGTATTTCCTTGGCGAAGAGAATGCTACTTTTAAAATAAGAGGCAATAGTAGTTTAGAGCCAAGAAGAATGAGGGGAAAGAGACAGTATAACAACTAGGTGAACATCAATACAAATGATAAAGGGAAGGTCATATTTAACCTATCAGGGATTTTTGTTAGCGATTATCAAGCGTTCAGCAGAGACATAATGGGAGTCAAGGTGCCCTTCCTCTAGACTTTTAAGGACTTATTAAAGTTACTCTGAAAAAATAAGGTGACATCTCTCTTTCCAGAGCAAAAACAAAAAAGAAAATGTAAAAGTCAACAATTTTGATTTCATTCAATGAATAATAATTTATGTTAGAACTCATCTTTGATTCTATAAAGGATATCAAAGGGATAAGTAGGGTTCACTTTATAGAAAGCTGTAACCAGCTCTGTGGGAATGTACTTACACCTTAAGGGAAAGAACAGAGAGCCATAGAATTTTAGCGCTGAAAAGAACCTTAGAAATCAAAATACAACCCACTACTTTTTTTGTGGGGTAACTTAAGTCTAGAGAAGTTTCATGGTTTGCCCAAATGCTGACAGAATTAAGAGTTAAACTCAAATTCAAACTCTTGATTCCCAGGCCACCTATACACTCCTGCTGACTTCCTCGTCTGCAGTAGGTATTACAAGCAGAACCCAGGTCTCATGACATCTAATCATGCTGCTAGATAATTCAACTTAGATTAAAAAAAACAACTTTACATTAAAGAAATGTCTATACATAAAATTAATTACTGCTACCCAAAAATCCATTTAACAAACAAGTTCAAGTCTTAGAAATAGAACCATTTAAACAACTGATAAAATTCCAATGTGGTTAAATATGGACACCTTTCTGCTCACACACATATGCTTGAGTACAGACAGACAGACAGACAGACAGACAGACAGACACACACACACACACACACACACACACACACTTTTGAAATTCAGTAAAATTAGGAGATTTGCTATAATGGAGTAAACCACTTTTTAAACCACCTAAACCCAACCTGTGGCAAAGATTTATCTCCATCAGCATGCATTTTTAATTTCATCAGTGCAACTTTTGCTGCAGTTTCACTGTTCTTTGCACCTCTGCGACCTTTGTTCACTGTTGTTCCTTTCTTAGAATCTGAAAGATAAGAAAATTAACACCTGATGAAAATATCATGAGCTACATTTTCTAGTTTCATTACAAGTGCTTAATGATAAATTAAAACACTAAGAATCATCCACAAATACCAGACCATAATACCTTTCTAAAGACTAAAGATTCTGTACTTATGGCAAGGTGATAAGGCCATAAGCCATCATTGAGGAAAATTTCTATTTATCCTTTTCATCTTGCCCAGGAATAACTGCAAAGTTTGTAAAAAGCAGGGACTTGGCATTTCCACATATTCTCTTATAGTGTCCAAGAAACTGGGTTCAAATTCTCACTTGGCTCATTTACTATCTACGTGTTTTTGGGAAAATTACTTAATTTCTTTAATTCTTAGTTTTCTCACCCATAAAATAAGGGGGCTGGATGAACCCTAATATGCCTTTTTTCATTTCTAAAGAGTATGACCTATTTTTAGCATCATGGGAAAGATAAAGAAAACACATACTTTACTAAAAAATAAAGAAAACATATACTATGTCTTTGCAGACAAAGTATATGAAGTGCCAGACCTGGAGTCAGGAAGACCCAAGTTCAAATATGGCCTCAGACACTTATTAGCCATGTAACCCTGCATCAGTCACTAAATCTGTGTCTCAGTTTCCTCACTTGTAAAATGGATATAATAGCATTGACCTCCCAGGATTGTGAGGATAAGATGAAATAAAATTTGTAAAGTTCTTTTCAAACCTTAAAGCACAACGTAAATGCCAGCTACTATGATGATCATCACATTACCATCCTCAAGGATAGGTTATTTTGACTCATCTATACTTCTCCCCTACTACCATTTCTGAGCAATTGCTTCTGGAAGGCATCTGGTTAGAGTCAGGATTGTATGGCCTTCAGAATGGCCTCCCAAACTACAGATGACAGGGCTGTTATGTTCAGAAGTGGTAGGAACCCCAAAGGTCATCTAATCCAACCCTCTCATTTTTAAGATGAAAAAAAGAGGCCCAAGGAGGCAAATGACTTATCCAAGGTCACACAGGACCTAAAGGGAAGAGCTGGGATTTGAAGCCTAGTTTTCTGATTCTAAATTCAGTGTCTTTCCACAGTCCTATCTCTAGTTCCATGTAACATGACTTGAGAGCTGACAGGAACTTCAACAGCCTTCTAATACTCTGAGATCCCTCCAACTCTCAAATTCTGTGATTGTGAGATTTTAACCAAACTAAGCAGTTCATGAAGGATAAAATGAAAAGGATAATTCCATGCAATTTTTAATCAACCAGAAGTCTCACTTCCAGGAACTACCTATAAATCAATAAGCATTTAAGCATCCACTAAGTACCAGGTATTTTACTAGATGATGGGAATACAAAGAAGAAAGCATAACAGGAAGTTCTATTACAGGGGAATTATGGACATATATAGGTAACCTCAGGGAAAGGGCATTATCCATTGGGGTGACCAGGAAAGGGCTCAGGCAGGTGGCATTTGAGCCAAATCTCTCATATATACCTCCTTCTCGCCTATGACACAGCTGTTACCCTGGTATAAGCCTTTATCACTTCATGGTTGGATTACTGCAATAGCAGGCTGGTTGGTCTCCCTGCCTCCAGTCTCTTTCCACTCTAGTCCATCCTCCATTCAGATGCCAAAGCTGTGCATCACCTGTAAACTCAGTAAACTCAAGTGGCTCCCTAGTACCTCCAGGATCAGATACAAACTCCTTCGGCTTTCACAACCTAGTTCCTTCCTACTTTCTAGTCTTACTATACCCTACTTAACCACTATTCCCCCTTCTCCTCCCCTTCTCCAGCCTCCTTGCTGTTCCTCAAACAAGACACTTCATTTCCCAACTCAGTGCATTTTCACTGGCTTCCCCTCTGCCCAGAATTCTCTTCC
Organism: Bettongia penicillata ogilbyi; assembly: GCA_023548195.1. Lineage (NCBI taxonomy): Eukaryota > Metazoa > Chordata > Mammalia > Diprotodontia > Potoroidae > Bettongia > Bettongia penicillata. Next base: position 3,495,986 of record JAJHZJ010000468.1, read on the forward strand.
CTTCTCACTCTCCCTCCTGGCTTCCTTTGCTCAAGACTTAGCTAATTCTCCCCTCGACAGTAGGACTTTCCCAGTCCTTCTCTTGCTGAAATCATCTTCCACTTACAATGTATCTCTTATTTATGCCCGTTATTCTCACACTGTCTTGCACAAGGGAATGTCAACTCCATACCGTTACGGATCCTTTTTGCTTTTATGTCAGTGCTTAACAAAGGTTTTTTGACTAACTGTGAAAAGGATAATGAAGCAGGCAAAAGTTTTGGAGTGTACAAAGTAAAAGAAATTAGGATAGTCAAATACTTTAGACCTTACCTATTATACCTTTAACAAGCTGCTGTGTGGAAGCCATCCGAGCCTGAGGAACTGCCAGTTTTTCACATTCATGGTCTGACTGGTGCCGGTGTCTACACAGAACAGAAGAGCAGACACTAGTTGGTTCACAAACTTGCACAGAATCTAGAAATACCTACAAGTTTTTAAGGGTCTAATCATCACCTCAGGCAAAAATGCTTCTCACAGAAGGGACATAACACTGGCACAAGTTCTCTTCCACTGCAGTCCTTGTATGAACATGGGTAAGATGAATAGTCATCAGTCTTCAATCTCTCACTTTTTATGTTCACCTAGGAATACAGAGAGGGAAAAATGTCCTTGTAATTCACAATGAAAGGAAATTAGATTTTATTTAAATCTATTTTGAATAATTTTAATACTGCATTAATTACAGCAATAGTTTTATTATTTTCATAAATGTCATCATTTCATCAGTATCACATTTGTATGCTTATTTCACATTTTAGATTTTAGTTCTTGAAAGGCAGATGCCATATCATTTTAGATCTAATAAGTTAAATTACTACATACCCAGAAAAAACTCAATAAACTTCTACTAAGTTGAAGCAATCAGGAGAATGTTTCTGAAGAGACATTCCATACGTGTTTATGTAATGAATGACTAACATGGTACACTAAACTTTTTCAAGTTCTCTCAACAAAGACTAAAATAAGTATACAATAACCAGTTCTTATATATGTACATGTACAATAATGAAGCTAAATGAAAACAATATGCTCAATTTTACACTACCATCACTTTTGTGATATACTCATTCACTGGGAGATACTCCCAAGGGATTCAAAGACTATGGACACAAGAGATTGGCAATACTGGTTTGTTCTCTTCTACCCACATTAAATCCAGTATCACCTTTTTTTAATTACATAAATTTTTAAAAATTACATAATTATATGAAACATAAGAAATTAAAGACCACTATTAAAGACTTCTACCTTTTGTATAATGAACTTAATACAATATTCCATATATGGGTATCCCTTCACAGAAATTCAAGGACCCAAGATGCACCCCCTTGCCCTGGTTCAAAACTAGGCTTTGGTCAAGTCTCTAAGATGGAATTTAGGAAAACACTGACTGAAAAAATGGGTAAGCAAAGAGCCATTTTCTGTCTCAATGCTTCTACCTTGGGCTCTGAACTTCCTAACACCCTCCTATGGTGGTTCTGCCGACATATGTTCTGGCTTCATTACTTAATATTTGGATTCACAGAGTATACAGTTACAGATATTAAATTGTGTGAGGGAAAACAGATCAACACAGACTGATTTATAAACTACTCAGGAAACATATATGAATTGTATTCTTCCCACGGTGAATACTCTAAATGAATTCAATGAAAGTGATATTTTATTTTTATTCTTTAAATGCTTTAAAATCCTAAATGATTATCATTCCTATGAAAACTTCATGACTGTAGTAAGTGACCTAATGCTTATATTCCATAGAAAGAACTACTCCTAAACTTTTAAAGGTCAAATTTTAACCTACCTTTCATTTGCATAAATGAAGAAAGTCTGTATGTGACACATATTATTGCACCTTCGTTGTTTAAATAATGCTACACATTCAAAGAAAAATCCTTATTCACATAGGCTTTTGCTGACTATACCATTCACTTAGCATTTATGAACGTTTTTTGTCTTAAGCTTTTTTGTTTTGGTATGTATGTAATACATACTAACTCAGTCACCTTGTTCTGCACATCCTGTTCTGCTTTTCCTCCAATGGGCCTGGAAGAATCCTGTCTCAGGTCTTAGAGTCTGTAGAAGGAGCACTCATATGCCTACACTGCTGCTGTTTTCTCTTATGAAAAAGAACTTAATTGTCTTTCTTCTCCATTATAAACTTCTGGCAGGTAAGAACTAAAACTTTAGATTTTCTGGCACTGCCCAGAACATCTAGCATGCTGTTTTGTACATCAATAAATATCTGTTGAGAGATAGATTACACAGTGAAAAACTCAAATCAAATATCTGGATGTTTCTAAAATCTGTACTCATGTGGCATTACATACATACTGAATATCCAGATAAAAAACTTTATTTCTCATTTTTATTTCATACTGTGCTATATTATAGTGACTAAATAAGTTTCTAAAAATTTACTTACTTGTACTTTTTCACAGTATCCTACTCTTGGGCTCCAGTGAAAAAAACAAATCTATACAGATCTGGGTCAATAAAAAATCATTTGTTTTATTTTGGACCTTCTCAAAGGTAAACATAGGGCCCAAATTTTTAAGCAGGCATGCAGCATGGCACAGTGTAAAAAATTCTGAAGAAAGTCTGGTAACCTGGGTTCTGATCCACTCTGTGATCTTGGCTAAGTCAAATCACTTCTCTAAGACTCAGTTTCCCCATCTGAAAAGATGGTTTTCACTAGATGATATCTAAGGTTCTTTCCAACTCTGAAATTCTATAATTTCCAGGTTGGACTCTTTAATTTGTATATGTACAAAAAGTATGACCACAAAAAAAATGGCACATGCCAACATATAAAAGATTAATTTTTCTTAAAATGAACCTCATTGAAAAAAAAATTAAGGGGAGAGAAAAATCAGTTTTCCATGTATTTCTTTATCTGGCCAAATTTTATCTGGTGTTAGAAAAAAAAAGAAACTACAATTCCTAATTCCTATTACTCAAACTCTTTAAAAAAGAGAAAGCTATATCCTTATAAAAGAGAAAGTTATAAAAGAGAAATCATACCTTAAATAGAAACACAAAGGATTTTAAATTGATTTCAAATGAATTATGGGAACAAAGTTAACACGCTTATTCATACCTCTGAACAGCCATGAGATTCCCTGCTTCTGTGCTCAAGACTTAAGTCAAAAACAAAACAAAATAAAAAAAACAAAATTTTAATCATTTAATACATTATTTTTAGACATTTTCCATTTATTTTGCTCTTTTATCATGTACGGTACTGTCAAACTCATATCCTTACAGCTGCATAGTGACTTAGAAAACTACAAATGAACATTATTTATATATTGTATTTTTATTTATTTTGTTAAACATTTCTCAATTATACTTTAATGTGACTTGGGCCCTACTTGGGATTTTTGCAGGTGCAAGTTTGATACTCTGATGCATAATATTCTTGGGCTATGATGATTATATAATGCATGTTATATAATTTATAATAACTTTTTACATAAAATATATTCTCTATAATTAAATGTCAGTTAACTAGAGGTCCAATTCTCCTGATTTGTCTATATATATATATTTTTAAATTGATAACAATCTATCTTAATAACAGGACTAGGGACTAGATTGGAAACGGTACATCTTCTGACCAATGCAGGACAGTACCTTCTCTGTAACTTCTAGTCTTTTAGAATTATCGAGTGCACTAAGAGATTAAATGGCTTGCCCAGGGTCACAAAGCCAGTACATGTTAGAGGCAGGGTTTGAACCCAGATCCTCTTGGCTTTGAAGTCAGTACTGTGCCTCTCTTCTTAATATTAACAGCAAAAACTGACCACTGAATATCACTTTTCATTTGTATGCCTTACGGTATTCTACTTTAGGAATCTGAACTTTGTAAATATCCTCCTGCACTGCTTCCACTAGCACATATTCTGCTTTTAGATTTTAATACTTTGATCCAAAAATCTAGGATATAATCACAAACAGAAAACTATATGGGGTAAAAGAACATTCATAACACTCAACAGTTAAGAATAGTTTGCAGATATTAGAAAGCTTTTAATTCCTGTCATTTCTCAAAAAGCACTAATAGAAAAATTTCAAATTCACCACTTACTACAGCATTCATCAAAGCATGCTACTTCTATACTGATGCCAATCTCAATTGTTTTTTGCCTTCTAATAATCCTTTCTCAATTTCCTGAAAACTAAGTTCTTTCAAAGTCTTACTCAATATTATTAAATGCTACATAATGTGGCAACTGGAAAATATTTTCCAAAATATTCAGTCAATTCTCAAGTTTTGCTTTGTACTCCAAAATACGTTCTTGATACTATCTGAGAGATCTCAATAAGCAACAACAAACTGCCCCTCTTTGCCATACAGTCTTGTATCATCACTGACCCTCTGCGTGACTACAATTCACATGTTAATTGGTGTTTAAGCCTCATGTGTGCAGGACAAGGAATTCTAATGCGTGGTCCGCATCCACGACTAAGTTTTAGTCCAATGAATACGATGATAAATATTAAAGAATAGCCACAGAGTATAACTAGTATATAAAACAAGAATGTTCTCTATTTTCTCCGTAAGAAATAGCCTGGTAGAGACCTTGACACTAATCCTCCATTTTATATAAGATACTGCTAATATGCCTTACCAGAATATTCCCAAACAGCCATCACACACAAACGGAAGAAAATCTAAAAAAAAAAAAAGATATTTACTTCTCAGAATATGATTTTATTTTGTTTTCTTAAGAAAACTTTTTAAAAAGTACTATTTCTTTGCGGGTATACCATGCTACATAAAACACAACCATATGAAACTGTGAGAGGTGGATAATGGAATTGGGACTATTAGGAATTAAGCATCTTTTGTGCTAAGAAGGACGAATGACAAGTCAGATGTTCTATGTTTTATTTAATGATCTGCTTTTCCTGATATTCAATAAAACATTATATGCCTCAATTATAAAATGGAAATAGTAATTATGAGTCTCTTACCTACTTCACAGAGATACTGTTATGATAAACTTAAGATGCACAGGGGAAAAAAAATCTGAAAAAGTTAAAGCAAGGGCAGTAAGAGAATGAATACAAAAGCATGGCATGGTCAGTCCAGTAAGAATGGCACTAGCAACGCTAAAGCTCAGTATGAACAGCAGTTGAGGAGAAATGCCAAGGATAATAAAAAGCTTTTTGGTCTTGTTTTGAGCTACTTTAGGGAAAAGAGAACTGGTGAAGGGCTAGGACTGCTGTTTTGTAGGCTGAGATGATCAGCACGCTAGAGACAAGGATCCTCTGCCAAGGGGAATGGCCTTTGGACTGAAACAAACAGTAACTTCTGCAAGACTAGAAAAGAGAAAAAGTGATGAGAATGGGGTCTGCAAGTTATAAGTCAGGATTCTTAACTTTTATTCTAGTATCATCAAACATATTAAGTAGCACAAAACTAAGAAGCAAAAGGCCAAGAGCTTGGAGACTACTTGGAAGTCTCTCCCTCATCTTCCTCTCCTGGCCCTAGAAATCTCAGCTATTTTCTGCAAGCAGCCTTTCCCAGTCCTCCATATCCTTTGGGCCTTTCCTCTGAAATCATCTTTAAATTATCCTATATGTCATGTTTGGACAGTTATTTTCATGTTGTTTCCCCCATGAGACTGTGAGCTTTTTGAATGTGGGGACTTGTTTTTTCCCTTCCCTGTTTCCCTATCACCTAGTACAGTGCCTACAACATAGTAGGTGCTTAATAAATGCTTAATGACTTTTTCATGAATACTTTCATGAAAGGAATAGGCACCAAAAAACATCACAAAAAGAAAAGTGAATATTTTGTTAGGGAACTGGTTTCGAAGACTGGTAGTAATTTCTGAATGAGCTAACAGGTAGAGAAACAGCATCAACTTGCTGGAGCAAAGATCAAAATTACAAAATTATAATCATAAAAAGTTATAAAATTATAAAAAATTAAAATGAAAAGATATGGCATGCAATATAAAGAGAAAAATTTGAAGGTCTTTAGATGACTGCAACAATGAAATTGATAGTACCCCTGAGAGAGATACAGTAAACCTCAAATGAAATGCTGCTAAATAATGGTAGGACAGAAAGAGTCTAGAAACGGAACAGGGAATATATCTATTTATGGCTCAGTGTGGGGAAAAAAAGAAAAAAATACACATACTCACATACATATATATGCACATACACACATATATACACATACACATTCACACATACACAAACATATGCAACACTGGAAAGGACAGGTCAGGAATACAGTGTCCTCTAGAGGGAGCAAGTTTTCTGTGAGTGCAAGTAGATGGAAAGAATGTGAAAAAAGGTTAGGGTGAAGGAAATATTGTAATTGATAGATGTTCCAAAGGGTATAATGTAAGGAGAGTAAAGAACATTAAAGACAGATATGGAGATGAAAGAGTGGAGTGGTAGGAAAGAGTAGGGTTTGCCTTGGCCAGTGGTGACTCTGAATCACACGGGCTAATGAACGAGGAAGAAGTAAAAATTTACTAGTCATAGGACAGGGGCAGTGCCAGTTGACTGGGGCTCCCATATTCAAGAAATACATGATGTGTGAGGCTGACATACATCTGTTCTCTCCTTAAAAAGAGTGAAGAAGGAACTATAGAGACCATAGGACCTGGGATAAAGACAAGAGATGGCTTGCCCCGTGAAGGTGGGATCAGTCTGTAAATCAGACAATAGGTTATGGGGCAAATAAGCTTGCAAATACAGTTCATTAGGCCCAGTGCAGAAGCCATACTTCTCAGCAAGTACAGTGATGGAGAGTCCAGAGAGAAGCAGGTAAAGGACAAGAACCTCAGAGTCAACAAAGGCTCACATCTGCCTGAGCTAGTAGTGGTAACAGAAGGCTGTGATACTGCTTTGGTGGCTAAAGTTAGTTGGTATAGCTGCTGGGTGATGTTGTTGGTTCCAGGGCAGTAGGTTCTGAGCAAGAAGGCTTTCGGATTCTGTCCCTCAATAGGGCAGAAGTTGGGATAAACACTGTTACAAATGAAACAATGGAAACTTTGATCCCACTTCGGCTCCTACTAAGGGGAATGGCAGCTCCCAGAAGGAGCCATGATTCTCTGCCTATTGTCAGTTAAGGATATGCAGTTGGATGGGCAGTATATAGAGCTGATTCTTGGACTTATATCTTGGACAGATATTACACAATACCATTTTCTTGATGCTGAGAACTACTTCATAAAGGGAAGTTATACGTGTCTATTCCAAGATTATGCAACAGACAATTAATGATGTTTTTCCCTGTCTACAATATGTAATTTCTTAAATGCTTTTCCTGTGTCTCATATTTAATTAGGAGTATGGACAAATAACTCCAGATACATTCACAAAACAAATGTACTTCATTTGAGAAGTAGAATAAGCTACAACTTATCTGAAAGGATGCAGGGCCAATATAGTAAAAATGACAATTTAACAAAATTAATCTATAAATTCAATGCCATTTCAATTCAATTACCAAAATGGATTTCATGGAGCTAGAAAATACAACAAAATTCATCTGGAAGATCAAAAGGTCAAAAATACCAAAGGAACTAATGGAAGAAAATGTCAAAGGAAGGTTTGGAAGTATCAGATCTTAAATGATAGTATAAGGCAGTAATTATCAAAACTGGTATTAAGAAGCAGAAAGGAAGATCAGTGGAACAGAGTAGACATTTGATCTACAGCAGCAAATGTCCAGTGGTTGACAAGTGTAAAGATTCAGGTTTTTGGGATAAGAACTCATTATTTCATAAAAATTTGACAAAAATTATTGAGAAAGCTGGAAAGCAATATGGCAGAAAATTGGGCATAGACTAATATCCTACATAGTTTACCAAGAAAAGGTCAAAATGGATACAGACCTAGATATAAAAAGACATATTACAAGAAAATTTGAAGAACATGGAACATATATATTACTTATCAGACTTATGGATAGGTGAATAATTTATGAACAGCATAGTGTTGTGAGATGTAAACTGGATAATTTTGATTACATTATAAAGGTTTTGTACAATTAAAACCAATACAGCCAAGATCAGAAGGAAAACAGAAAGTTGGGAAAAAATATTTATAGACAGTTCCTCAGATAAAGGTCTCATATATCAAATATATAAAGAACTTTATGAAATCTATAAAAATGTAATTCCCCAATTGATAGTCAAGGGATATGAACAGATAATTTTCTGATAAAGAAATCAAATTATATGAAAAAAATGCTCTAAATCATTATTGATTAGAGAAATGCAAATTAAAACCTTTAGATATATTATACTTATCAGATGACCTAAAATGATAGAATGAGAAAGTGACAAATACTGGAGGTGATGTGGAATAATTAGGATCTTAATTCATTGTTGGTGGATCTGTAAACTGATTTAATCATTTAGGAAAGAGATTTGGAATTATGCTGAAAGAACTAGCAAACTACCTATGCCCTCTGACCCAGACAGACCATTATCAGGTCTGTTACCCAACAGGATTAGGGAAAATGGAAAAGAATCTACATGTTCAAAAATATTTATAGCATCCTGTTTGTGGTAGCAAAGAACTGGAAATTGTGGGGATGCCCATCAACTGGGGAATGGCTAAACAAATTGAGGTATATGTTCATGCCATAAGAAATGATGAGCTCAACGATTCTAGAAAAGCATGGAGGGACCTCTACAAAATAATGAATAGCAAAATGAGCAGAATGAAGACAGTGCTGTATACAGTAGTAGCAGTGATGTTTTAAAAACAACTTTGAACAACCAAGTCATTTTGACTATTATAAATACCTAAATTAACCTCAAAGATCCTACGAACAAAGATGATGTTTGAATCCATAAAGAAATATTGCTATGGTGTAGGAAATGACGAACTAGTTGATTTAGAAAAACATGGAAAGATTTGGACCTGTGAAGGAAGATGTGATCCATTTGCAGAGAAACAGATGGCAAGAAGAAATAAGCAAAGCACAGTCATACATATATGCATATGAATGTATATATGCCTACATCTATATTTATAGATGTCTTTGTGTATGTGTGCACACATACATACATGCATGCATATACACATATATGTATATATGGGGAGAACAGAGAGGGGAAAAATAAAGTAAAAAGTGCACAGCAGAGAAGAAGAGAAAACCAACAAGGAAGCAAAGAAAAGCTTGGCAGCTTTGAAAACAATGTGTAGTATTTATTATATAGGTTTTCTGAAAATATAAATGTGTTATTTTATAATGAATTCTCTCTTATGGTCTGTTGTGTACATGGCAATTTTTTTTTCTATTCTCATTTTGTATATAAGCGCATAACAAAAAAAAATTTAACAAAATAAAACAAAGAAAAGGACCTCATCCTACAGTGTAGCTAACTGATTAGAAAGTAGAGTACTAACTGATTACCATTAATGAACAGAAATCAATATTCACATATTTCCAGTCAAATTAGTTTATTTAGGAAACTGCCCCATAAAGAGAACAACAAAATCAAAACTCACTTAGCTGAAATACTTCTATTATGTAAATTGGAGATAGCAGCAGTAGATTGGATTTCAATGCTATTGCTGCTTGTAATTGTTGGCTAAGTTATCCTTATGTCAAATAGGGAGAAATGGTATAAAGATCCTATTCTACCATGGAAAGAGCAGTGAATCCAAAGATCTGGACTTAGAGTCCTAGCTCTTCCACTTACTAGCTGTACCTTAGGCACTTAACTTCTCCAGGCTTCAGATTCCTCACCTGGAAAATGAGGGGGTTGGGCCAGATGATCTCTAACGTCCCTTCCATTTTTAACATCCTGTGATTCTCTGAAGAATCTCCTAGGAGAGACAGGAAAAGGGATACTCAAAAATAGTGTTAACTTTAGATTAACCTACAGATCAGATTTTAGATTAACCTACAGAATAAGAGATACAGAAATGCCTACAAGAGGGAGAAAAAAACCTGGCTCCTAGTACTTGATAAGTATATTTTCCCTGAAGATCAAAGCAGGATTGTGACTGGTAAAAATATCATGTAGATCTTTATAACTTTGGTGCTCCCATCATTTGAGATTAACACAAGGTATAATTCCTGCGACAAAACTTTTCATTAAACGACTTCACTTAGACCTCTTCATTATAATGCAATGTGAAGAATTCAGCATGAGTCAGTTGTGAATCTTCCCCTAACAAGGAAATCTATCCTTCAGTACGCAGTGTTGTGATGTCAAAATTTAATATGTAATATATTTAGGTCACTATCTCTTCTGGACCAAAAGTTGCTTGCGCTATGGTAATTTTAAAAGGGTAAAGCTATGTAACCCTGGGACAAGTCACTTAACCTTATCTGCCTCAATTTTCTCCTAAGTAAAATGGGGATAATAGCCCTTACCTCCCAGGGTTGGTGTGAGGATAAACTGAATTATATTTGTAAAGTGCTTTTTAAAATCCTAAATTAGTAACTATAGAAACACTAGATGTTAAAAAATAAATACAATATAAAAATGTATTTATTATTCAAATTGCTCATCACAGGTCACTGACCCATGGTCTCATGAGCCTAGCCCTTACTACTTCCAATTTCTAAAGCTCTGCAAACACCCAGCAGGTACATGCAGACACAGAAGTGACTTAGAAGACCCTAGAGATCATCCAGGCCAGGATTCTTATGCTAAGATACACGAATTTTTAAAATACGCCTATTTTGACCTAAGTATTTCAATATATTTGGCTTCTTTTGTGATCTCTGTTCTATGCACTTAAGTCATGGTTCCTGGCTTCACCAGGCTGCCAATGGGGTCCGTGATATAAAAAGGCTTAAGGACCCTCACGAGTCCGACCCTTAACTTCACAGATGTGGAAACTGAAGCCCAGAGAGGGGAGGACGTGACTTATCTAAGCTCAAAAGGCTAGTTCGTCACAACCGGAGCGGTAACGCAGAAATGGTGCCTGGCAGACCACCGCCCCAGTCCGCCCGAGTGAAGCAAAGACGGGAACAACGTAACAGCTTACACAGAGAAACGCCTACCGTAAGGACTAAGGGAGTTGGGTCTGACATGGCTGCAAGAAACGAGCAGAGGCCACAGGCTCAGAGGCCCACGTGCACAGGCAGCGCGTCCCCGCCCACAAGCAGCTGAGTCCCGCCCCTCCCCACGAGGAAGCCCAGCCCTTCCCTTCCAACCCGGCCCCGCCCACAAGCAGCTGAGCCTCGCCCCCTTACCCTCCCCACGAGGGAGCCTAGCCCCTCCCTTCCAGCCCGGCCCCGCCCACAAGGCATTTTGGCTCTTCCCCTCCGGCCCAGCCCCACGCTCTCCATAGGCCCTGCCCCATCCGCTCAGCTTGGCTCTCCAACCCACTCCCTTCCTTTCCCTTCCAACTACTCTGGGTCCCCAGAAGGCGGCGTCCGCTGCTTCCTAAAATCCTCCCGGATCACCTTTCTGCCGGCAGTGCTCCACCTGGCAGTGCTTTCCGATGTCCAGCTCGGCCATCGTTACGCTCTTGGCCGCCTACTAAACTGAACTGAGAGGAAAGGAGGAGAGTGGGCCGGAAGTGCTGAGGCGCGCGGTGCTTTCTGGGATTGTGGATTTTTCCGGCAGCTACAGTCGCAGCTGGAAGAATCTGAGAGATGGCTGCGGGAGGCGGGTAGGGAGTGGTGAAGGGAGGGCGGGTTTCCGGGTTTGGAAGTAGAAGGAGGTGGCGCCTGAGTCCAGGAGATGCGCAAGCGCAGTACGGCCTGGCGCAGCCGGAGGACGCCCCCTTCGGGCGGACGTTGGGGTTGTGGGAGCCTGGTTTGCTCAGGCGTTTAATGTGACCTCATACCGTGAAGGGACTTTCGTTACGTGTCCTACAGCCTTCCGGAAACCTTCGGACCCTGCCCCCCTTCACAGCAGACAAGTGGGGTGGGGACCATTACCTACCCTACGGAGGGAAAAACCGCCGGCTTTAGAGTCAGGCCGACCCAGGAGCCGGGTTGTAATGCCGCCCCAGCCTTAAACCAAAGACGTGCAGTAGATGGCTTTCCGGGGTCTATCCGGCTGTAAATCTACGGTCCGCCCTGCCGCGGCTGTGTATACGTAGACTCCAACTTAAATGCTTCGCAAGCGTGTCTAGGAAGTAGACAGAATTCCAGAGCTGGAAGGGAGTTTTAGGGTTGTTTTACAGCCTTGGCCCTCAAGGCGCTTACCCGACACGAGGGAAGCCGAAGGGGGGAGGGGCGCAGCCGGCTTGGGGCTGAGCTCCCTCCTCGAGGCCTTGGGGCACGTGGCCGCAGGGACGTCCTGTCGGGACCGAGGCGCGTTGGGATCTTGTGGGATGATGAGGTAAAGAGAAGCAAGGCACAGGGCAACCACGTCAGTGTTCGGGGACTGTGTGAGGAGAGAGACAGACCCCCGGGAAGGGGGCTTCAACCCTCGGTTATTCACATTTTCTGTTGCCTGTTTCTCCTTCAACCAGAATTAAGAGTTTTAACCAATACATTCCTCATCAAACCACAAATAATAGGCATATCAGTAGGATGAAAGATAAGGACTAGAGAGACCAGAAAGGAACTGAGCCTATTCGGTGCATCAAGCGGGAAGAGTTAAAGGGTGCTCAAATTTGAGGTCCCCTGTGGTATTTCAGGAGAATGAGCATGCTTTCTTCTGATTCTAATTCATATGAGCCTTCTTTAAGGCTAAATAGCTTCAGTTCTGTCGAATTGCTTTTGGTATCCCCACCTTAATCCTCTTTATATTCTGTCTCATCTCTGACACATTGCTTGTTGGACTTCAGGCTAGTCATAGAAGCTCTTAGTGCAGTACACAACTTTAAGACTAAGTTACAGGGAAGGGGTTGACCTGCACTGGTAAAGGGAATTTACTCATTTGGAAGTTCCCTTGAAATCACAGTTACAGTGCCTGTCTTTACTTCTCTGTACATACCCAAACATATCAATACCCTTCCTAAAATGTGGCACCATTTAATCTATACCCAAAACCCAAGGCAGATGTGGCTTGACTAGGGTAGAGTACAACAGGAGTATGACCTCTCACTCTGGACATTAGACCTTGACAATCATTTAATATAAATGTTGGACTTTAATAAGGTCTTGAATTAATCAGAAGAAGAACCTGGACCTAACATTCTTTTTGTTTTCTGAAGTAAACTCAGAGAATTCCTCCTCCCATGTCAACAAAGCCAGATGGGGCTAACTTATTATTCCTTAGAGACCTTAACCCTAGACACTTATCTTGAATAATGGGACTTTCCTTTTTCATGTTGTGGACATATACTATGTTATAATAGTGATAAAGAAAACACATGTTCTGGGTTGTAATTTCAATCAGCACCTTGTACACTCTCTTATTGTATTTACAACCTATCCAATTAAGAAATTCCTTTCTTGTGTTATAGTTAGTCACTCATCGAGACCATAAATCTGAAGGACACAGACAACCTTGGATATTCCTAAACAGATTTAAGCCTGGTCATTCTTGTATTAGCTGGTCAGAAGTTTTTATGACCCCATGATCATGTAACCCCTAGTTTTAATGGAATAAACAATATGCATTCAGCCTGTTTGCCTTTTTAACCAAACTTCCAGGTCGACAACCTTAATATAGCAGCCTAAGATGGTCACTTTGGGGTTACCACTTAACAGAAGTGATTCTTAAGAGCTTTCAGTTCACTCTGGCCCCCTAGTCTTTTTCACATGACTACTGTCTACCTACATCTCAATTCTATAGTTGTATAGTGGATTTTTTGAGCCTATTTATCCCCATAACTCTGCATCCTTTTAGAATTGTATCATAATTAAAGCCAGCTTTAGATGCCAGTTTTGTAATTAAAGCTATTCAAATAAATCAGTAAACATGTGACCCTTTTTTGGGCTAAAATGACATAGATGAGTAGAAAATATGGGATTGTTTCTTGATTTGTGCCTTTCAATGTATTTCAGTGTCCAGTTCAGTTAGACCAAAGGTATAAAGAAACCCTAGGTGGCACAGCAGATAGAACACTCGGCCTAGAGTCAGAGAGAACAGAGTGCAAATATGACCTCAGATGCTTCTTTGCTGTGTGACCCTGGGCAAGTCACTTGACCTCTTCCTGCATAAAACTGGAGAAGGCAGTGGCAAACCACTTGGGTGTCTTTGCCAAGAAAATTCTATGGACAGTTGGTCCACAGGGTCACAAAGAGTTGGGCAGGATTGAATGCCTGGACAACAACAACATAAACCAAGCGAGGGTGTCTAACAGGATGTTTAGTAAATGTAACCACAGCCAGTGCCAAGTTTGTCAACCAAGGGAAATTATCAAAAATCACCATTTGTTGGTGATAAAATACTTGTTGATTGATAGATTGATTTGATCTAACCCAAAACAACCACAGAAATCACCAGTACAGCAGACCCAACCAATGGTCTTCTAGCCTTTGAAGACCCTCTGAAAAAAGGGAGCCAACTACATCCTAAATTCCATTTTTGGAAGACTCTCATTGTTAGGAAGTTTCTCCTTACATTAAACCTAAATTCACTTCTCTCCAATTTCTTCTAATTGCTTCTGAGGCCAAACAGAACAAATCTAGGATCTCACATAACAAGCTTTCAGATATTTGAAGACAGTATCATTTCTCTCCTTCCCTTCAGTCTTCTCTAGGTGATGCAGCTAGGTGGTACAGTGGATAGAGTACCAGTGCAGGAGTCAACAGGAAGTTGACTGAGTTCAAATCTCACCTCAGACACTTGACACTCACTAGCTGTGTGACCTTGGGCAAGTCACTTAACCCCAATTGCCTCATCCTGGGTCATCTCCTGTCATCCTGATGAATATCTGGTTGCTGGATTCAGATGACTCTGGAGGAGAAGTGAGGCTGGTAATCTGCACAGCCCTCCCTCACTCAAAACAAAGTCAAGTGCAAGTCATATCATTATTTCTCTGATGGCATGGTCTTCTTTGGCAACGAAGGACAAAACAAACACACACTCTTCTCTAGGTTATACTCTCCTAATTCCTTTACAACTTATTCTCATATGGCATGAGTTGAGGGTCTTTATCATCCTCATTGTCCTCCTCTAAGACACTCCACAGTTTATCAAAGTTGTTTCTAAAGTGGGATGCCCAGAACTAAAAATAATAAGCCAGATTTAGTCTGACTATGGCCAAGTACAGGAAGACTATCATCTGCTTATTCTCTTGGTACCTTAGTAGAAGGTCTTTGTGAGGTTCTGTTAATCAGTTAGTCTATCAATAAACATTTAATCAATGCCTTCTATGGGCTAAGCAATGTGCTATATGATGGAGATACATAAAGAGGCAAAAGTTCCTGCCCTCAAGGAATTTAGAATCTAATGGGGGAGAGATAATCCAAACAAATATATACAATACAAACTACATATAGGACAAAGTGGAAATAATTAGAAAGGAAGGCACTAGAATTAAGAAAGTTGGAGAGGTTTTCCAGTGAAAGATAGAATTTTAATTGGGACTGAAAGGAAGCCAGAGAGGTCAAGTAGTTAGGAGGGAGAGCATTCCAAGCATGGAGGGCAGCCAGAGAAAATGCCAGGAACTAAGATGTAGTATCTGGTTCATGAAACAACAAGGAGGCTCCTGTCACTGAATTGAAGAGTATACGGTGGGGAAAAAAGTGTAAACAGACTAAAAAGGTAGAGGAGGTTAGGTTATAAAGAGTCAAATAGAGCACTTTGTATTTAAAACTGGAAGCAATGGGAAGCCATTGGAGTTTATTGAGTAGAAAACTGACAGAATCAGATCTCCGCATTAGGTAAAAAATAAACACAAAACCACATGGTGACCTACTTTTTGGAGAGGAGCCTTTCTGAACTTAATTAGGCTGGTCTACACGAGAGACCCCCCCCCCAGTCTATCACCAAGGCTTCTTAGTCTTTTAAAGACTGCTTCTTTGACAAAATCTCCAAAAACGCTTTGTTCTGAAGTTTTCCCTTTCTTTTATTCTTATTCTTAATTTGTAAAACTTCCTGGATACTAGTGTTTAACAGATGTAGCTAAATCAATAAGCATCTTCCAGATAGTCATTTAGTATGGGAATACTTTGTCTTCTGCTCATGATTACTTAATAATGATTTTTTTTTTTTACCGAAGTCAAGCATAAAAATATCTAAATTTGTTTTGGTACCTTTGGTAGTAATGCTAATTCACAACATCATAATTGTGATTTTTAGATTCTAAATTGGTTCAGTAACACTAATTATAGAAATTTCAGTGAAATTGAGATAATGGCAGGTATTATATGCATTACATTTATAGACTTTATTTACATCTCTCTGATTTCAAAATTGGTGCTAAATAAAGTGTTGGGAAATAGATAAAACAAGAAATACTATTGTGTAGCTGAATTTATTTACCATTCTATCTCATGAGATTCAGGTTTTTTTTTTTATGGAAGAGCAAGAGAATGTCCTAATTCATAAGATAATTAATGTAAATCTCTCATCTCTTATGGTGAAAATACTATGTTTTCCTGATTAAATTATCCAAAACTTTAAAGTTCATACCATGACTTGAATGGCAATGTAGGAGGCTACAGTTATAACCATTTAATGGTTTCTAATGACCTCCAAAATTTTGAGGTTATTCAAAGATTTAAAAGAGGGCGTTAGGGTGCCTAAAGTGTGGAGGAAACAGCTTCGGATTACTCAAGGTGATGTCAGCTGAGAGATCCAATTAAATAACTCTCTCCTCTTGACATTCAACTTCATGTACAATTACCATGGGAAACTTGATAGAATAGCTTAATCCTCAAAATATGCAGCTGGCCCTACTAACTATAAAAGCTGCATTCATACAATTAGGCTTTGCTAAGGGACAAGTAATGGAAATTATAAAAGACTCCCATGTCAAACTCCTAGTACATCCCCAGCCTTTATATAACCTCATCTTAGGTAAGCAACTCTGTTGGGGTCCAACATGCGTGTCTCTGTGGGACTGAAGGCACTAGGAGGTTGCACACCAACCAGAATGAGAAGCTGCTATGAATACCTTTATACAAAAAGCATCCTTGGTTTAATTACTGTGTCTTTAATAACCTGCAGCTCTAGAAAGAAAAAGTGCCAAATCCATTATTTTGTATTCTAAAAAGAGCACAGCAAAGGTTGATGGATGAAAAGATAGTATTATGTAATGAAGAGAGCCATCCCAAGACCTCATGAACACGTCAGTGGTTTGGTTGCAGTCCACAGGGACACTGTTGATATTTCTAAAACTAGAGACATTGTTTTCATTTCTAAGCTCAGTGTTCTAGGCAAGAAAGAGTAGGGGATCTTTTTGGTGGGAACTTAATTCCCATACTAGTCTAGGTGGAAGTCAATCATGTAGAGAAAGAATGGAAAGCAACTTTGCTCCCTCCATGCAGTCCCTTTACCTTAAGCCTCTGAGTAATTCAAGTAATTTAAATCAATATGACTCTCATAGCGTTTCCTGTGTGATTTGGGGCACCTCCTTAAACCACTCTGGGCTTCAGTTTCTTCATTCGTAAAATGAAGCTAACTCACATGACCTCCCAGGTCCCTTCCAACTTGAACGTTCCATAAATAAGGCCACTTGGGCCCTGGGCAGCCAATAAAGATAGTCCTCTGCACAAGAGACAAATAAAAAGAGTCATCTTTTGGATAAGCTTGACATCTGCTTGCCTCAGCTTCCTCAGCTGTAAAATGGGAATAATAACAGCACCCACCTCAAAGGTTGTTGTGAGCATCAGTTAAGGGAGATAGTATCTGTGAAGTGCTTAGCATAGTACGTGACATATAGTAGGCACTACATAAAGGTTTATTCCCTTCTTTTTCTTCCCTTCTAATACATGGCTCTTTCCCTTGTAGTATTTCCTGGCTCTTCTAGTTTCTGTATTTCTGATGTTGACACTACTATATCCAGTCATTGAGGCTTAAAAGAACAGTCATTATTCTTTCTTCCTAAATCTATTTCCAGAGCATCTCTCCTATCTTTCTCCTCTTTTCCATTCTGATTACCATTATTGTAGTTCAGAACCTCATCACTTTTCACCTAGATTCTTGTAATAGTCAGACCTCATCAGAAACATATTCAGTAAAGCACCATTTTTAAAGGAAGAATATTGAGAAGTTCAGCCTAGAGAAGATTTAGGAGGGGATCATAGGCCTAGAATGGGCACAGATTGTATAGCTAATCTAATCCAACTCCCTTCAATTCACATGTGAAGGAACTGAGTGACTTTTCTAAGAGTATGAGGGGCAACGCTGAGACTCAAATATGGGTCTGCTAATTCAAAATCCAGCACGGTTTTCACGGCACCAATCAATTAAAGAATCAACAAACATTCATTAAGTATCGACTGTGTGCCAGATTAGAGGCAGCTAGGTGGCTCCGTGGATAGAGCGCTGGAGTAAGGGAGATCTGAGTTCAAATTCGGCCTCGGATGCTCACTAGCTGTGTGATCAAGTCACTTAACCTCTGTTTGCCCACTGGAAAAGAAAATGGAAAACCATTCTAGTGTCTTTGCCAAGAAAACCCTATAGATGCTATTAGATTGAATAGGGTCAGGAAGAGTCAGATACAACTGAGCAACACATGCCAGATACTATGCTAAGCCCTGCTTTTGTGTCATGAGAATCAGGAAATCAACAGAGGATGTTTACCCTAGAACTGAGAATACTTTGAATGGACATGATAACTATCTAGTAGTATTTGAAGGACTCTACTATGGAAGAATTTGACTTTTTTTGCTTAGTCCCAGAGACCAGTGTGAAGAAATTCTAATTATAGGTTGTCTTGCTCTAAGGAAAAGCTTCCTAACAATTAGAGTTATCTAAATATAGAATGTGGGCAGCAAAGTGGTACAGTGTATAGAGAGCCAGGCCTGGAGTCAGGAAGACTCATTTTCATGAGTTCAAGTCAGGACTCAAACACTTGAGTTGTGTGACACTGGGCAAGTTACTTAACCCTATTTTCCTCAGTTCCACATCTAAAAAATGAGAAATGACAAACCACTGCAGTATCTTTGCCAAGAAAACTTCAAATGGGGTCACGAAGGGTTGGACAATAACAACAAAATGACATAGACAGGTTCTTAGTATTATTTTCACTGACTATAATTTCTTTGACTTATTAAGCCTACATAAAAAAAATGATACTTGGATGCATATTAAGTATTTCTTTATTATGGGTCAAATCAATTTGAAAAATAATTTTAATCATACTTTATTGCTGTAAAGTTATATTTTTTCCAAAATTGTTGCTTCCTTCCTCATCATGGTGATCAGTTTTATGAATTCCATGGATGTTTTGTTTAGACTGAAAAATGCATGTCTGAAGAATGTGCCCATACATGTTTAGCTGCTTGATAAATCACTATTAGATGACAATCCTGTGGCGTGCTTAAAGAATGATTCTTCTTCACTTGGTTAGAGTTCATTTGACAATCTAAAAATGGATGCAATTTCAAAGGGCAGCATAAATGTATCAATTAGCCTGACTTCTGTTGCCTCTTATTAGATCTATAATTTTCCAATTTCCCTGCCATCTTAACTATGCTAAATCAAGCCAAGAATGATCATTCTTCTAAACAATAGCCTCCTTATTAGCTAAGATCAATTGAGATTAGAAATTGAAAAATATACTGGCTGCTGAGAACTCTTTATGAAACCACATTTGTGGTTTATACTATTGAATGAAGATTAATGGGACATTTTCAGTCTGTAAATCACTTGATTAAAAAAAAGTTTATTTTCTACACCTCCATTACTGGAATAGCAATGAAATATGTTTCATTTGTTTGCTGACTTGCAAGTATAGTCTTTTGTCTGTTGGTGTTTATGTGTGAGAAGGCTGGAGTAGAATTTTTTTCACTCATTTTAGTATCATAAACCTTTTTAATCTTCATTTACAATTGCACTTCAAATAGCAAACTTTTAATGCTTTAACTTTTATTTACTCTGGCCCTACTCTGTCTCTCATAATGATCTATAAAGATATTTTTGAATTATAAATACAGTTCCTTTTAAAATGTAACCTGTCCCGGAATCCATGATTTCTTTTTTAATGCCCCTAACAAGATTGTCTCATAACCACTCCTAAATATTTAATCCAACAAGTTTCAAGTGCTCCTTTGTGCCTAGTTAGATAGCAATTTGAGACAAGAATAGAGAAATATAGAAATAGTCCCTGCCCTCAAGGAGTTTACAATATAGTTGAGAAGATAAGATATAAAAAATCATAAATTTTAAAAAATTTATTTTTGGCTTTCAGCATTTACTTTTATAAGATTTTGAGCTATAAATTCCCACCCCCTTCCCTCCATTCCTCTCTCGTCAAGACAGCATGCAATCTGATATAGGCTATACATGTATAATCATATTAAACATTTTTACACATTAGTCATGTTGTGAAAGAAGAATCAGAACAAAAGGGGAAAAACCATAAGAAAGAAAAAAACAAGGAAGGGAAAATAGCATGCTGTGATTTATATTCAGACTTTATGAATGTAGATAGCATTTTCCATCATAGGTCTTTTGGAATTGTCTTAAATTATGACATTGCTCAGAAGAGCTAAATCTAACAAAGCTGGTTGTGGCACAGTGTTGATGTCACTGTGTACAGTGTTCTGGTTCTGCTTACTTTGCTCTACATCAGTTTATGCAAATCTTTCTAGGTTTTTCTGAAGTCCGCTTGCTCATTATTTCTTATGGAACAATAGTATTCCATTATATTCAATATACCACAACTTGTCCAGCCATTCTCCAACTGATGGGCATCCCCTCAATTTCCATTTCTTTGCCATCACAAAAAGAGCTACTGTAAATATTTTTGTGCATGGAGGTCTTTTCCCATTTTTTTATGATCTCTTTGGGATACAGATCTAGTAGTAGTAGTGCTGGATCAAAGGGTATGCATAGTTTTATAGCCTGTTGCGCATAGTTTCACATTATTCTCCAGAATGGTTGGATCAGTTCACAACTCCACCAACAATGCATTAGTGTTCCAATTTTCCCCCATTTTCTCCTACATTTAAAATTTTCCTGTTTTGTCATGTTAGTCAATCTGACAGGTGTGTTGTGGTACCTTAAAGTTGTTTGAATTTGATTTCTCTACTCAAGAGTGATATAGAGCATTTTTTCATATTTCTTCTGAAAACTGCCTATTCATATTCCTTTTACCAAAAAATAGAAATTTTTTAGAAAATAATTCAAGGCAGTATACTCAAATTATAAATTAAATAAATTCTCTAAGTGGTCAGGGACTGAATTCAATATGCTTTTATTTAAACATCTTTTATGTGTTTGGGGGTACAAAGACTATTTGCATTTGAGGTTATCCGCACCCACATTTTGGTATGGAGGAAAAAGCACTAGATTTGGAGTCAGAGCAGTGACCTACTATTTACTACATGTGACCTTGGGAATGTGACAACTTCTGTGGGCCTCAGTTTACTCATCGGTAAAATTAAGGGGTTGGATAAGATGTTTGCCATGTTTCCTTAAGATTCTAGCCCCTTTGGTTCAATGTTTAAAAACGTATAAATCCAACAACATATTTAATTATAAAAACATTTATGAAATACTTAGCCTATACAGCACCATGCTAGACAAAGAGATTCAAGAAACCCTTATCTCAAGGGGTTTACAATTCAGATGGGATAAAGTTATATAAATAAATAACTGAGATGTAAGGGAGAATAATACAAGTACAAAAAGAGTGATTCAGGATAAATGTTCTGAAAATTTTAAGAAGATATATTAATGGAAAAAGAAAGAGCAGAAAAGGTGATGGAATAAAGACCAGTTTCACTGAAATGTAGAATATATAAAGGAGATATGAAATAAAACTGTAAATGTATGATTAAATACATGTAAATATATGCTGGAGACAAACTGTAGAAAACCTTAAATGCCAGGATCTAGAAATTACACTTTTTCCAATTAATCCTATTGCTTAGCAATCAAAAATCAATTAAAGTTTTTGCTTAGTGTAATGATATGATCAGAAAAATGTGTTAGTGGGATTACTCAAATGTCAATGTGGAGGAGATAGAAGATAGATAAAATGGAGTGAGAAAGAATACTTAATAAGCTATTACAGTAGACTAGGTAAGGAGAGATAAGGGCCCAACATGGTTGCAATGGGAGTGGGGAGAAGAACATGGATGCAAGAAATACTGAAGAAGTTAAAGCAACAGAATTTGGAAACTGATTAAATACATGTAGGACTTGTAAGTTCTAAAGCAGCACAGTACTTAGCACTAAGTATTTGTTGGTCTGACTTGTTGACTTATCTCACTCTAAAGCCCTTTGATTAGTCAGGTCCTCAGTGCTTGGCTATATCTCCCATCCAGGTTTCAGACATACCCTCTGAAGGGAAATGGGGTGACTTTCTCTAATGCCACTGATGTAAGCCCTTTCTGATGTCTCCCTTCCAATATTATCAACTGAGAATCATTTTAACTAACCAGTTTTAATTAGCTTTTAGGGAGGAGCATTTACCAAGGTTTTACAGTAATAACAGTTAATGTAAAATGTCCCTTTTCCTCCCCCCCAAAATAAATAACATACTCTTCCACAAATGCTTTTAGAGTCCATGAGAAAGTGGACTTAAGCTTAGAGCATATCATGGGGTAATTTATAGCCCTTGGTTGCTGTAACTTCTCTCTCATTTGTGGGATGTTCAAGAAGTTCCCTTCAAACATGATGACTCTGTGTCCATCTGTCCTTGGTTCCTGGTGTAGATACTGCCCCTAGTTGATCTGGGATTCTACTGGGTCATCAATGAAAATAAAAATAGAAAGTCTCAAATCTTTAAGACCTTTTAAGGCTTTCAAGTGGGTGGAATGGGCATGAGACCTGGCCAAGGAAGTCACATACTCCAATTTCTGGAAATCTACCCTAATCTACTAGATTGATAATTTGTAGCTGATCCCTGGGGTATGGTCAGATTTTCTTAGTCTATCTGAATGTGCTTTCTTTCATTTTCATCGGAAGGTCTTTTTTGTTTTTAGGATGTAGTTTAAGGTCTATGTCATTGATTGAGGCATGTTCTGTCCTATTTAAGGTATCAAGGCTAAAATGGGAAGAATGGTTTTGACCCCACTTTTATACATATAATGAAGTAAGAGTCAAAATTGTTCTGAAGATATGAGTCTTGGGTGACTGGAAACACGAGTGTTCTCAGTAGATTTCAGAGAAATGGTGGAGAATGAGCAGGGAAGAGATGATGAGTTCAGATCCTTTCTGTGCTACGTCTGTCATTCTGTGAATCTCAGATCATATACTGCTTAGTTCTGTGACAATGGGCAAGTCACTTAACTTTAATGGGACCACTTCCTTGTCTGTAAATAATGTCAGTTTGCCTCTCATGTTACCAAACATTGCTCATGGTTCTGATGATGGGAATCAGATAGTGAGTAAGAGCAAAGTAACGCTTCTCTCTTACTAGGATTTTCTATCCCTTCTTAATACTTACTTGCATGTATATAATACATTTCATCTAGCAAGAAAATTGCAGCTTTTTTTTAAAGATAGATTCCATAGAAAGTTCAAGAATCCTTATGAACTCAACTAAACATTTCCCCAAAGTCCTGCCACTAGGAAAAACAGACTGCCATCCCATTCTAAATCCATGTTGGTAAAGGTTATCTTATAGAAGGCATTCATACTCGTGAGCAGAGTTTCACGATATACACACGAAATAAGTCATTTACACACACACACACACAAACACCTGCATCTGCACACATAGGTGGAATCATAGATGCGCAGTTAGAAGCACCTCCAGAGTCATCTAGCCAAACTCCCTCATTATGCGGTTAAGGGAACTGAGGCCCAGAAGGTTCGGTGACTTGCCCAGGTCGCACCACAACAGTTAGGGATGTTTTGTGGAACCAGTCCTCTGCCTCTTAATTCGGTGCTCTTTGCAATACGCAGTCGGGCAGGGGTGACAGTCCGTCAGTGGACCAGCCCTGTTTACTGTGTGCTGAGCTCGGGGGATACGGAGAAGGGGAGGCGGAGCCCGTGCTCTGCTCTGAAGGAGTGCGCTTCTAACGAGAGAGACCACGTACGGACAGCTCCGTAGATGGAAGGGAATAAGCACGAGGTCCGCTCAGAAGGGAGGCAGCTGGAGTACACGCCCAAACACCGCCCGTGTCCACCTGGCTGCTCCCGCGGTGCCTCCTGCATAGCTGGTCCCCGGTTCCTGGGATGCGCCCCTCAGGGAGGGTGCGGCTTCCCCCCCACCACTGTTTTCGGGGCTCTTGGAGCTTCCCCACCTCTCCTCCCTCGCCCTCCCCACCCCCTAGCCCGACACAGGTAGCCGCACCAGGACTGCCGGGGCGGGGCTCGGGACCGACGGTCAGGAAGTGCCCGAGTGTGGGTGTCACTCAGTGCCCTGACACCTTGTTGATTTCCAGCAGCTCAGACGCCCGCCAGGCCCGGGGAGGACTTCCCTTACTCACCTGCCCTCCAGGTGTGGCCCGGGGGCTGCTGGCTTTCCCCGCCTCTTTCGGTGCCTTGGGGTCCCCAAAGACGCCCCCATGAGCAAGTTGGGCAAGTTTTTCAAAGCGGGAAAGTCCTCCAAGGGCAAGGCGGCTCCCAGCCCCCAGGAGGCCTTGGCCCGGCTGCGGGAGACGGAGGAGATGTTGGGCAAGAAGCAGGAGTACTTGGAGTCCAGGATCCAGAGGGAGCTGGCCCTGGCCAAGAAGCACGGGACGCGCGATAAGCGAGGTAGGGCACCCAGGGTCAGAGCTAGCCACGACCTCGACCTCTCTAGGCATTCTGACTGCCCTGGCGGTAAAAACAGTTGTCTGCCCAGGAGCTGAGTGCATAATGAAGGCAACTGTGTAAAACTTGTATGTGTTGTTGTACACAGATGGAACTGCACAAATATGAAACCCACCTTGGAATATTTCAGTGAGATCTGTGTGCGCTCCTTCCATCCATCTTTCATCTTGGAGCCCTTTAGCCAACTTTTCTGTAGTTAAGAGCTTATCAAGATTTCAAATACCTACGCCTGCTTGGCCTTTGCAGTTTGTAGGGAATTCTGAATCAATAATGTCCTAGTATGCCTATCACATTCTGAGTCCTTTGTGCTTTGTAAACCTCCACTCGGCTGTTTTACTTCTTCCTTGGGATCCCAAATGCCTTGTAGAAGGTGCTTAATAAATGCTTTGTGATCACGGAGTCTAAACAACACCTATAGAACAGCAGTATACACTAAGGAAAAGTAAAAAGACACAGAGAGGTGCAAGAGGTGTCTTTTCTCTGCAAGTATGTGTTCATGATTGCAGCTACACAAAGATGTTTTCTGTTTCTACTGAACATTACTTAAAATGCAGAATTTTATGTGACTTTAATTTATAACTATGCTGTGCTTTTACAAAAATGTGTTTTCTTTTTTAACATAATTTTGTACCCAACACTGTAGCAAAACACATAAATTGTTTAAAAAGGGGCAAGAACAGTGGCTTCTATGACTGTAAATGCTGTTTTTTAAAATTTCTTTAATTTTTTTATGCTTCTTAAAATGTGGCAAATTAGCACAGAAAAAATAAATTACTTGACCCATATACTAACATAACTTTATGTATTAAGACGGCTAGAACTCCTAGATTTCTGTTCTTGGGCACCGGAAGGGCTGGAAACAGAGCTGGTGATGCATAATTCTGTTCTCACCATCAGACTATTAATGTTTGCATCCCCATGCTTGCATCCCTTAGTCACATACGAGGATTGTTGTTGGGAGAAGAAGTGGGAGAACAAGTTTTTTCCCATAGGACCAGACCTGAAAACACTGTACCTTCTCATTGGAATTTGCTAATCACACCACAAGTGTCTGTGTAACCATTACCCAGTCCTGCACAGCAATAAGAACTGGAGTATGCACTAAGGTCAAACTTCATTTTTTCTATGATGTGCTATTTTCACTCTCCCATGCTGTCACGGTATTATGGTGCATATTTAGTACTTGTAATGTTGGCATCTATTTTATTTTTGTATATGAAAATATTTACTGAAAGGCATTAAAGCAGTAAATTCAAAGAGTTTCATCTTAACTTATTGGGAAAAAAACAATTCATCAGTATTAACTGATGATGGCTATTTCAAGGATAACTGCTTTACTCTGCATTCTCTTGGTTTTTACATGTTCTTTGTATGTATTAGTATCTTAATAATTAATAACTGTATTTATATGTTGTTCACTCATGTCCTATTTCTTGTGACCTCCATTTGGTGTTTTCTTGACAAAGATACTGCAATAATTTGCCATTTTCTTCTCTAGTTCATTTTTCAAATGAGGAAACTGAGGCAAACAGGGTTGTGTGACTTGTCCAGGATTACACAACTAGTAAGTGTCTGAAAACCAGATTTGAACTCAGGAAGATGTGTCTTCCTGACTCCAGGTCTGGCACTCTATCCACTGTGGCATTCAGCTATCCTGTATTAATACAAATACTGCTTTTGTGTGTTCCTGAAATTGCCTAGTCTCTCCTATTCCTTACTCACACACACATTTGTCTGTCTTTTTATAGCTCTCTAACCACCTAAATTATTGAACAGTTCTTTATGTTGAAGAGATAAGGAATCTCTCTTGGATTGTAAGGCCTTCAAAAGCAAAGACTATGTATGGCTTTTGAGACCACTTCTAGTGCTTACTGCATAATAGGTGCTCTTCTCTTTTTCAAATACCCCAGATTCTTTCAACTAGTCTTCATATGACATTAATTCCAGAGCTGTCACCATTCTGGCTATTTTTCTTGGACATTTTCTTTCTTGAAGTATTACTTTCAGAAATAGGCACACTATTCACACACATATGATATGAAAAATGCAAAATATGGGGAGATTATACATGTATGTATTTATATACATATATGTATATATTCATATATCCTAAAATTATTATTCTTTATTTGATATTTTCCAAAATTATCTTGTGCTTCTTCAAGTAGTAAGTTGCAGGCTTACACTTTAAAGACAAAAATTAGAGAAAACTCATCCTAGTCTTCTCCAGTTGTCTGAACTGAAAGAGACCTTTGAGGCCAATCTAGTTCATCCCTCATTTTATGGAGCAGAAAACAGGGTATGGGGGATTAAGTGATTTGAGTAAGGTCACACAGACATTAAGGGTCAGATGTAGAATCTGTATCCAGGTCTTCTAACTCAGAGATAGCACTCTGTTGTCCCTTCATTACCCCATATGCGTATTAACAATGCATCTGCAAAGGATCTTCATAGCAACACCCTCAAATCGGGGAGCTTTAATTGCATATTTTACTATGACTACTAGCAAGGGGGTGACTTTGCAAGACAATCTACTAGAATGAGATGATAAGGGAAGAAATGGATCATTGGGAATAGCTAAAATGCATTCTTTATTATAGAAGCTGAAACCCGAGGATGCATTTGAATTCAGTGTCTTTTGGAATAAAGAAAGATCTGGCTTGGAATGAGCTTATTACTAGGTCAAAACATGGAAATGATTGTTGTTCATGACGAATTTTTTTGTCAGCAATAAATGCTCACATATAAAGCAACAGTTGTGATCAGCAGCAGCATTAAAAGAACAATTACATGTAATTTTCATTAATCAACTAGCTGCTTTGTGCATTGTGTATTCAAAAGATCACCCTATGTGAAAAAGGATAAATTGGAATATGATTTATTAATCTTTTCAAGAATTTCAGGGGTCAGAGATTCCCTTAGTGTTGCTTCCTGAGATGACACTGAAAAAAGGCTTCCTTGCCTTTCATCTAGGACAGATCTGTGACACTTGCAAACTTCTGGTATTAAATAATCTTCTGCTTCTTCTGGACATTGTCATTTGAAATGTGTTATGTACAGTGGGTATGGATATGCTCCTTTATGAATCATATCTTTAAGTACTTAGAAATGGACTTGAAAAGGCATATTCTTCAAAGTCACACAGCAATGTCTGACTTCCTAAAACAGCAGTCCCCTTGACCGTACCATGCCTTCCTAAACACCTAGTAACAGGGAATATTCCGTTGCTGGATGTCTCTGTCAGGCAGTTCTTCATGATGAATAGCTAAAATTTGCCTCTCTCTAGCATCCACCCATTACTTCATCCAGTCTTGCTCTCTGGCACTGAGCAGACTCATTCCTTTACACAGAGTAACTTTTCAAGCATTTAGTATTCCTATGGTCATAGAGCTAGAGCTGGAAGGAATTTCAGAGGCCATCCAACCCCCTCATTTTATAGATGAGGAAACTGAAACCCAGTGATGTTGAATAACTTGCCCATGGGCATACAGGTAGTAATTCAGTCAGTCAAAAAGCATTTATTGAGAGCTTATTATGTGGACTTATAGTAAGTACTGGGAAGATAAAGAAAGGCAAAAAAGGCAAGTTGAGAGGGGGGGATTTGTACCCAGTTCCCCTAATTTCAGAGAGAGTGATGTTTTGTTAATCTTTGTAATAATATTAATAGTAATAATATTTGAAAGCCGGCAACTGAGTGGTGCAGTGTATAGAGCATGGAACTTGGAGTCAGGAAGACTTAAGTTCAGATCTGACCTTGGACACTTACTAGCTGTGTAACCTTGAGCACGTTACTTAACCTTTGTTTACTTCAATTTCCTCATCTGTAAAATGGGGATGAAAATGCACTCAGAACTGTTGTGAAGACCACATGAGATAGTAATTGTAAAACACTTAGCACAGTGCCTATGCGTAAGTACTGTAAATGTTAACTATCGTTGTTATTATAGTAATGACATAGTGCTTTCCTTATCACACTTGTGAGGCAGGTACTCTACATAGGATATAGTACCTTATCTCTTCAAGTCTAGTATTCTTTCCATCACGTGGTGAGTATTTTCTCATCATCTGCCTAAATCTTCTTTTTTTTCCAAATACCTCTCCTCCTGAAAAAAGTTTTTTCCGTTGGTTTCCACAGGCCATGTGCCCCATAACTTTCTCTGTCCTGGCTATTTTTGTGTTGTCACTCTCCTTCTTAAAGCATGAATCGCAGAACTGGCCAGAATATTCCATAGGTTGTCTGAAAAGTACAAAGTCCAATGTATTATTCCCCTTGATCTGGACATGGTATTTATATTTATGTATCCCAAAACTAATTTTATTTTTGGCTGCTATGTAATAATAATTCCTCTATGAAAATTCTACTATAATGTATCATTAGGCGTGGAAGTGACCCTAGGTTCTTGAAAGCTGTGCCAGTAGAACACATGTTCTCACAAATTCTTCCCAAGTTATGAGGTTTTGAATACAAGTCTAGTGATACATGAGTCTAAGCAGAGAGAGATTCATCACCAGGACCTGATGGGTAGACAGAAGCTAATGATTCTTTTTGCTCAAAACAATCCATAAAACTGACAGAAAAGCATAAAACCTTCTTTTGTTTCCATAGTGTAGCTGGTGTGATATCAGAAAAGGAACTAGAGACGAAGAAGATGAAATAGTTTTTGGATAATTTGTGAACATTAATTCAGTTGTTGATTATCCTAATATGCTATCTTGGTGCAGTGATCTGTGAGTTGCTTCACTACTAGAGGAACCAAATATCTTTATTAGCTTTTGCATTGTAAATGTGACAGTAAGACATAAAAAGTTTGCTTGTTTTCATCGTATGTACCAAGGCAACAAGAAGCAGATTCATAGACTATTAGAGTAAAAAGGCACTTTAGGGATGAGCTGGTCCAGCTTCTTCAATTTTATAGATAAGAAAACTGAGATCCAGGGAGTTAAGAGATTTGTCAAAAGTCTCACAAGTAGCCAGGAGTCAAACTAGGTCTTCTGTCTCCAGATCTAGTGTTCTATTATACTGTGCTATTCTGTTTCATAGGGAACACTTTGTTGTTTACTGCTCCCAGCCGTAAGCATTCAGATCAACATGAAAATAATATTATCTTATGTATAAACATCTCCTGAATGTCATCAAGATATAGGGGAATTCTATGAGAAAACTGACAGATTGTCCAAACTAATTTAACTAAGAGTGAGACATTCAGTAATTCCAGTGCAGATAGCCCAGGGAAGAGTAGTGAAATCCACAGTGGGAAATATCATTTGGAAATAAGAAGTGAAAGAGATAAAAGTAAGAACTACTCGGAAACCTCACATCCTTCCTTCATGAATATTTTCTACGAGAAGAGAGACAGGGGATTCTGTTTACAGTAACAGAAAAACTGGTTAATTTTAACAGAGGATATGGGTGGCTGGAGAGATAAAGTGGTTACTTCTAAATATTCAGTTCATAAATTAATTAGAACAAAGTACAAATTACATACAGATTAGAAAAGGGGATAAAGATAAGAAGACACATTTGTTTTTAACAAAGCTGTCAATTCTAAGAAATGGAAGATGTCTATTTTTTAGAGAAAACAAACCTATGCAAAATACTTGCTACAAGGAGGCCTGAAAGAGCACAGAAAGTGACTCCGCTAGCAAACTTAATCTAATTTATTAATTCATTTAACAAGTACTTCAAAGGCACTTATTATGTGGAGAATCCAGTACTGGGCACTAGAGAAGGTACAAAATTTAGATGAAATGAAATCTTTGCCTTCTTTGGGGAAGGGATAGTAGTGGTGGGGATTAGATAAACAGATATATAAAATACAGTACATTCATTAGAGGGTTCCGAAATAAAATGGTTTGTTATTTAAGAGGATAGGTTGTTAGGACTGTGGGCATCATAGAAAAATTGGTATTTGAATTAGGTTTTAAAGGATGGATAAGAATTCAGTAAAATAAACAGGAAAAGTGGGTTTTTCAAGAAGGAAGCCCAAAATGAACAAAGGCCAAGAAGTGGGAAAGCACAGTGAATTTGGGAGTAGTAGTAGCAGAGAACTTCATTATGCTTGATGGAAAGAGGGTGGGGAAGGGGTAATATGAGGTTAAACAGCCATGGAAGACTCCTGCTAGATGTCATGCAAAGGAATTTAATCTTTAGGCAGTTGGATGATAGACAAATGCAACACCAATTTAGAATACAGGTCCATTTGTAAAAAAAATTTTAAAAAATCAATGTTTGAAGAATGCAAATAGTATTTCTTCACAAACCTGGAAATTACTTGAGAAAATCATCCTACAGAGAACTTTGCACAAGGTTCAGCGAAGTCATATCATAACAAGAATATTCATAGATATGAAGCTCAAGTGTAAAGAGCAGTTTGCAAAATGGAACAGATCTGCCAGCATTTTTATAGTGTTTTCTTTTCATTGGTAACATGAGGAAGCACCATTTTGGCACGCTTACCTCAATTATCTTATGTGCTTTATCAGCATGTCCCAAAAGTCTTAGTACTATTTAAAACTGTCAGTGCTTAATAATAATCTGAATAAATGTTTACAGAAATAAATTTGTATAAATACAGATCTTTGACTGGTTAGAGCAAAAGACATATTAAATAACAGTTTAGAAGAAAGGATAAAGATGAGAATATATTTGTTTAAAAAAGAGTTAACTGAAAAATAGAAGATAGATATTTTTAAAATAGTTACTCAATCATCACCATTTCATACCAATATTAAACCTACACAAAATAGTTGCCATAATAAAGAGGACATAGTGAAATGACTCATTTAAGGGCACTAAATACTTCTCAAGGAAGGTGAGATCCAAAAGAATAGAAAAAATCATGGGCAATGTTTTTACCCCTTCTTAGATTTTAGAAGAGATAGTAGCTGTTCTAAGGATCTGTAATTTTGTTGGTGTGGGCGTTTCCTCTAGCAATGTAGTTTGCAAACTTCTTTTCTCTAAAGAGATAGTTCTTTTGAGTTGCTGTAAGTGAAAAAAAAAATCATTACTTAGTAATAAGCCTTTCAGTTTATAAGCTCCTCTGAATTCAGCTAGGACTCAAATGACAAATACAGAGACATATTCAAAGTTTTTCCAGATTGGTAGAAGCTGCCAGAGCTTGTGTTAAATTAAACTAACATAACTTTCAGTAATCCAGGATTGCCTCCAGACTAATGAAGCTTCTGAATATATAACCTTATCTGGAGATTTATTAAATGCCTTCCTAAAATTAAGCTATATAGTATGTCTAAGACATTCTTCTAACTTACGAAAACCTCAGAAAAGGAAATAAAGTTATTTTGGTTTAACTTCTTATTAAATTCATGCTGGCTCTTAGTGATCACTTATTTATTTTTTAAGTGCTGTCTTTTTAAGTGTCATTTTTGATAGATCAATGTGTGTCTGTTTTTAGAAACAGAATTTTTGTGTCTTCTTTCCCTTAATATTCTTTCTGACTTTGAACAGTGGTAAGTGTTCCTTCATCGATTTAGGTTAGCACCATACATTTTAAAGTAATCAGGGTTAATTCTGTAGAGGCAGTTAGGTGGCACATCGACTGACTGGAGTGCTGACCTGGAGTTAGGAAGACCTGAGAACAAATCCATCCGTCTGTGTGGCCCTGGACAAGTCACTTAACCTTTGTTTACCTCAGTTTCCTCTTCTGTAAAATGGGGATTATAATAGCACCTACCTGCTAGGATTATTGTGAGAATCAAATGAGATAATATTTTTAAAGCTCTTAGCACAATGTCACAGCTATAACTAATCATAAATGTCAGCTATCACCTTCATAATTTTTATTCTTGTTATTTAAGAGAGTAGTATGTAACAGATGGCGTTTCCTCAGACTTTTCTATACATCGTCATAGTTGTAGAAAGTTTATATGATTATATGTTAAGTGTAAATTTCATTTCAGGTCAACTGAACAGATGACATACTTTGCATTTCAAATGAAATGTCCTTTCTGCAGATAGGAAAGCAATGTGCATATGTCCCCAGTGGCATGTATATGTGTGCGTGTGTGTGTGTGTGTGTGTGTGTGTGTGTATAATTTCTATTATATATATCTTTTGAATACATATTATTTATATTTCTATTATATATATAACTTTTGAATACATATTTTACATTATTTTCCCCTCTCCCATTTGAACATAAAACTCTGACTCTGGGGGCTGTTCTCTATTTTTCTTTGTGTCTCTAGTGCTTAGCTCAGGAATTTAGTTCATTTATTAGCAATGCAGAAATTCTTAAGAAAGGCTTGTTAATCAAGTGATGGACTGATCTACTATCGCTAGTGTTTTGTTTTTAAATTTGTTTTTAAATACATAAACGTCATGGCTTTATGTTTAATTATTTGTGAAGGACCAACTTGTACTTTCACAGATTATTTGCAAGATGTACAGTAACAGAACAATAAAGAAAAGTATTTGCCTAGCCATGAAAAGACTGGCAAGGAAGCAAAGAGAGTTGTCATTTCTTAGTTACCACACTTCTCTGGCAGGGATGTCTCATTCATATTTGTGCTTCAATTTTTCAAGGATAGTTGTTTTCATTAATGTGGGTACATACTCTACTGATATAAATCACAGCCTTTCTCTCTGCCTATAATCTCCATCAGTTTCTGTGACTGAAAAATTAATCACCCTGTGGCCAACCTTCTCATGAGCAGTGTCTATATCTGTGCTTATGACATGCATGAGCCTGAGCTTGATTAAGCACAGCAGTGGGAGGATGAAATTATCATGGATAATTGAAGCAAGTAGACAAGTCTAAAAAGACCCTCAATCATAGACTGTTTCAGACATCTGCCTCAGCAAATCTCTAGCAAATAGCAGTGATTTAAATTTTATCTGCTTTTCCCAACAGTCTTCCATTGAAGGTGTTAACAGGTAATGAAATGACTCAAAAGGAGAGCTGTAATGAGGAATTCCAGCACCTCAGGCAAATTCAGTGCAATTGTTTATGTGTTTCTTAAGTACTTATATATGTATATATCGTCTCAATAAGCTCCTTAAGGGGAGAAACTGATTTGTTTTCGTCTTCATATTCGCAGTGCTTATCACAATGCCTGTCACGTGGGAGATGCTTTAAATGCTTGGTGGTTAATTAATTGATTGAATGTAGCTTACACCTTGGTCAGGTGTAATCCTGCTGAATTGAGGGTAAGCCTGTCCCCTTTAAAGTCCATCCTTGAATACCTGTGGCAAAATTGATAACTGATTACCAATGAACTCCCTTCCCCATCCCTAAAATCCTTGGGAACAGGCTGAGGAGAAGGAATCAGCATGGAGAAGGATGTGACAATGGCAGGAGGTAAGGCAGGCCTTGGAAGAAGTGATGGGATGCTGGGAATGGCAGTCCAGGGCTGAGGTGAGGAATATAGAGGTGATCATCTCCATAGGAAGTGTGGACAGTGAGTGAAGAAGGATGTATTAGTATTGTGAGGAAAAGACCTCATCTGAATTACTGCTCTGCTAAAAGAAAGCAAAAGTAGAGAGGAGGTAAAACAAGTTTGATTCATTCATAAAATATTTGTCAACTGAAGTTTTCTTAAATAAGTTCTATCTAAGAGTATAGAAGAGTATCTTAAATGAGTGGCAAAAATAACAGGTGCAAATTTTAGGGTTTCATCTTAGGATCCTAATGCTTTAGAATAGTGTTTCCCAAATGAATTTAGCCATAGAACTCTTTGGGCTTGAAATATGTTGTTGGTCTGGGGATAATGGAAGTACGTAATACTCGTGAAATAGAAGAAGAAAAAGGAGGAAGAGGAAGGAAGGCAAGAAGGAAGGAGAAAAACTTGGAAGGAAAGAGAAGAGGGAAAGAGAGGAAAGAAAAAGGGAAGGAGAGAGGGGAAGAAAAAAGGGGAAAAGAAGAAGGAATGGAGGGAAGAAGAGAAGGAAGGAAGCTGGGAGGGAAGGGAAGAAAGAAGGAAGGAAGGAAAGAAGCAGCAGCAGTTCTGGAGATAAATGGAGACCTCTGCTTTTACAGTTAATGGCTTAATGTAAAATACAAAATTCTGCATCACCTTCCCTTTTCAACGTAAGTAAGATTTATACTTCTAGTTAGGTTGTCAATATAAAATTGGAGCCGTGAAATAATACAATTAAACCATTGGCAAGCACTTTGGAAAATGTAAAGTCCAGTAAAACTTGAATTACTGTGAAGACTCAGCTAACCTTTTTTTTTTTTCAAATTTCCAAATGTACCTTTAAAATAATTTTAATTGTCTTCAAATGTGTACTTTGTCCTGCCCAATCCTAGTGGGTGTTTCCTTCTTAGTATGGCAGTGTTCTTCCGCAGGTCCTTCTCAGAGGGCTGGGATATTTACACTATAGTTTGACTCTACAAATTTAATACATGAGCAGTATAAGTCAACATACCTTTGATTTCTGACAAAGGACATTTATTTTAACACAAAGCTTGCCCTCTTTTAGCTACAACAAGCAGGTTTTGCCATACTTGTCCATGCAAAGTTTCCAATTTTTATCATATAAACCTTTTTTTTTTTTTTTAGCATGTAGACCATCCAGAATTTTCCTTTTTGATTTTTTAGTTTACATTCTGAATCCCAGATTAAGAATAATTCTCTAACCTTTTCCGGTTAAAAATTTTTTTTTAAAGAAGTACCAATCCTTTTAACATTGGATGGAGGAAGGGACTCCATATTGCCATGGTCATCTGATCATAGTGCTTTGCTTAATTGGTTATAATCACTGAATTTTAGTTTTTAGGACACCTTAGAAATCATTGTGGTGTCAAACTCAAGTAGAAATGGGGGTCACTAAACCACCTATAAGGATCCCTGTGAAGGCACATATTAGAAAAACACATATTTTTATTATTTATGTTTTATTGTATTTTTATTTATTTTGCTAAATATTTCCACATTACATTTTAATCTGGTTTAGGTTGTGCTAGGAAATGTTGTAGGCTTCATTAGAATGTTTGACATCTCTGATTTAGTAGATCTCTCGATTTACAGGTGAAGAACTTGAATTCTAGAAAGGTAAGGTGACTTGCTGAGGATCATTCAACAATTTTTTGCAAGAATCAGCACCAGAATCCAGGTCTTCAGTTTCTGATTCAGTGTTCTTCCCACTATAGAACTCAATGTATAGTTTTATGATGATAACATATAGAAAGAAAAGTATTTTAAATGTGAAGATGTTTGAAGATGAAGGTAATATGAATAATTAGTGGTATTATTGGTATTACTGGTATAATGGTATTATTGCGGAACACCAGTGTGTTTCTTTGTTCCTCATGGAAGAGAAATAGATTCTTTTGTTGATTTCTTGTAGACCATGGTAATCAGTCAGTTACTCTATATGCATTTATTAAGTACCCTCTATATACTAGTCACTATGCTAAGCACTGGGTATACATATATAGGCAGAAGATGGTCCTTGCTGTAAAAGAGCTCACATTCTAATGGGAGGCACAACAAGCAAACAAATTTATACAGAAATGCTATATACAGGAAATAGGAAATAGGATAAATAGGAAATAACTAATGGAGAAGGCAGCAGAATTAAGAGGGATTGGGAAAAGCTTTCTGTAGATGGTGGGATTTTAGTTGACTTGAAGGAAGCTTTGGCAATAAAGAATAAGGAGGCAATAAGGAAGAAGAGTTTTACAGGCAAGAGAGACAGCCAGAGAAAATGCCTGGAGCTTAGAGATGAAGTGTCTTGTTCATAGAACAGCTGGGAAACCATTGCCACCGGATCTGAGTAAGTGTGATTGTGAGGAAGGGTGCGAGTGCAAGAAGACTGGAAGGGGAGTAGGGACAAATTATGAAGGGTTTTGAACGCTCAACAGAGGATCTTGTATTTAATCCTGTAAGTGGTAGATAGCCACTGGAGGTTACGTGGCCTTACTAATGGGCTAATAACTGTGGGAGGGAATCATTGGACTAGCTTGTTGAATAGTGAAAAATTCAACAAACTACTGATCATTTTACATGATGCCAAATAACTGATTTCACTTCTTTAAAAAATAGAATTGGTGAAATTAATACTAATAATTCTTACTATACCCTTCAGCACCTTGAGGAATTTACTCTGTTGACTGAGTACTAACAATTTAGAAAGAAAATTCACTCTGTTTACTCAATGAAACCAGGACCATTAATCACCTTTTAGTGAATTTGGATGATGGAAGAATGGAGGAAAAGTCAAGAGCTTTGGATGATGATTTAACTGTGTCATCCCTTATCTTTCCAATGAGCTTGTCAATTCTTTGCCATCAAGGACCCTGAATAATAGCTAGTATTTATATAGCATGTATTTATATATGCTATATAAATACAGCACTTTAAGGTTTGTGAGGCACTTTAGAAAACTCCCTTTGTCCTCAAAACAACCCTGGGAAGTAGCTGCTATTGTTGTCCTCATATAATAGTTGAGAAAACTGAGGCAGACAGGTTTAAATGCCTTGCCCAGGGTCACATAGCTGATAAGTGTCTTGAGGCTGGATTTGAACTCAGATCTTCCTGACTCCAAGTCCACTGTGCCACCAGATACTGTCTGGTACTTCTTTATACTTTCAGTATATGAGACACTATGGTAAGCTACTTCTTTAGTAGGAACTCATTTCGTATTTGGTGAATGACTTGAACAAATGATGAGACTTTTTTAATGCTCAAGAATGTTATTGGAAATGTA
The DNA here is from genome assembly GCA_023548195.1 of Bettongia penicillata ogilbyi. Lineage (NCBI taxonomy): Eukaryota > Metazoa > Chordata > Mammalia > Diprotodontia > Potoroidae > Bettongia > Bettongia penicillata. Next base: position 3,533,429 of record JAJHZJ010000468.1, read on the forward strand.
GAATTGCAAAGGGATGCCACTGTTAAGAATGCTATAGAATTCAGTATCATTGAAATAATATATACAGTCATGGGGTTGAATGTATTTTTCATAATTTATGAAATGAAAACAATATTTAGTAAATTAACTGAGATTAAGTTACCTATAATAAACTGCTACTAGAAACTAGTTAATGTTTTTCTTTTTGGTCCTAACTTGTGAGTTGATCAAATGTGAAGAACTCCCAGTATAGAAACTCTCTCCACTGATGAGATAAAATTGACAAAGCCTTTGCAGTTATTATATTAGAGAACTAGCTGAGAGCACCGAGAAATTAAGTGACTTTCCTGTGATCCCACAGCTAGTATTTGTCATAAGTAAGACTTTAATCCAGTTTTGACTGGTTTAAAGCCCTACCTTCTATATGGTCCCCTATATCCACCATGCCATGTTGCCATTTAATTAATGTAATGGTATGGAGATAGAAGTATGAATCTGGGTAAGAAAAGAATGATGGTAAACATGATGCTTGGTAAGAATAAAGGATGGAAAACAGGATGACATGAGGCACTGTCATTTAAAGATCAGTTGAAGGAAATAGAGATATTGGGAAAAAGAAGTCTGAGGAGGAACATGATAGCCATATTTAGGTATTTGAAGGGCTATCACACTGAGGAACAATTCGACATTCTTTTGATTTGAAGGGGTGGGACCAGGACAGTAAGTTGAAACTACAAGAGGCAAGTTTAGACTTGATGTCAAGAAAAACTAAATAATTAGAGCTATCCAAAAATTGAATAAGTTAACATGGGAAAAAGTGGGTTTTCCCTCATTGAAGGTCTTAAAGCCAATGCTGGATGACAACTTGTTGGTCATGCTATAGTAGGGATTCCTTCTCAGGTTTGGGTTGGACTAAATGGATGTTAAGGTCCCTTCCAACTCTGGAATTCTGTAAAAGTTTGTAGTAAATATCTTCAGATGAAGCATCACAGCCTTCATAAGATCTTTTTGAAGAATAAAGAGATACAGATGATGATCCTAATCGTTGTTCTATCATACAGACTCTACATGAAGCCTACAACGTGACCTCATTTTTGTCATTTCATCTCATCAGACTGTAGATAAGAGCAATAATAGTAACAAGCATTTGCACAGCGCTGCAAAGTGCTTTATAAATATTATCTATTTGGATCCTCACAATAGCAGATCTTCATTTTACAAAAAGGAAAACTGACTTGTCTAAGGTCATAAGCTAGTATCTCTTTCAGGATTTGAACTCAGGGTTTCCTGACTCCAGTCCAAATGATCCATTGTGCCACTTAGCTGCTTCAGAGAGAGCTCCAAAGGACCATCTTACAGTTAATGACATCAAAGCTCGTAGAGGTTCCAAGGTCACAGATTTGGGACTAAGTGCCTTCTCCTTTATAGGTGATTCGGTTATCGCAGTCATGTATAAGTAATGATATGCTGCATTCCTCAATTCATAAACAGCTTTGTCTGTGCTTATGCTATATTATGGTTCCCAATATATTCTGCCTATGAGAAAGCTAATGGATTTATTATTTAAAACATTCATAATATCACAATCATTCCAAAAATAGATGCAAAATAAACTGACAGTGAGTCCTTTGAGTTCTAGGGGAAGCAAATCTTGTTATGTGAGCAAAGGAACCTGAACCAAAATCAGGCTTCTTAAATAAGCTCTTTACTTCAGACCCACTATCATGATCAACATCATACTGAAAGCATTAGCTCTTACTGCACACACAGTATATTTATATAGCACTCTTTTAATTGTTACTGAAGTGTTTTTTTGTAGCTTACGTTACAGCAGTGTTCCGCAGTAAATCACTATAAAGAGTCATTTGTTTCTTGTGGCACCAGTATATGAGGGACATTGTTCTATCTACTATTGTCAGAGGTTGAAAAAAGCACTCACACACCTCTGCTGTTACATGGTGAGACAAGGAGTCTAGACTTCCCTGCACTCTTGCTAAGACACTAGGTCCTTTGTTTAAACAGGTAATCTCATGTCTCTGACTGATAATACTCTAGAAAATATCTTGGACAGGAGACTGAAAGGCTGCAGTATGCCAAGCAGACAGCTTGAATTACATCCCCTTTTGAAATTCCCTTCTTCGTTATGTTGAGAGAGGTGCATAATTAGGTGGTTGGATGTCTCTGATGAATACAACTGCAGGAAGGCTTTTAAAGTTGATTTCTCATTACTGCTAGAAAAACAATTCAAAGTATGTGTCATACTGCTGATGTGTCAGCAATATCAGCTTCATACATGAAAGACAGCACACCATCCTCATATGCTCACTCAGTCATTCATTTTTATTCATTTACAAGCAATTATTAACTGAAATGTGGCTTTCCCCTGAAGATATCACGTTCACTTTAACAATTCAATTAAATGAATATTCCTTGCTACGTCTCAAAATGCTAGCTATATTTTGTCTCACCTCCCCACTTCAATTTGCAGGGGCAAGGAGTCAGTATTTTTCTTGTTTCCCTTCCAGATTCTTGCTCTGCTACCATGACTTAGCAGCTTTTACTCTTTTCAAGTTCATGTCACCCAATTATATTTTTCTGTTCATATCCCTATTTCTGACATGTGCTGATCCTTCCATCTTTGTTAATGATTTCAGCATCTGGCTCACAGTCCTGCTTTCCTCCTGCCTCAGTCCTCATCTTTGATGCCTTCAGTCCTTTTATTGATAGCTCTTTTGATATCCTGGACTCCTCGTTCATCAATTTCCTCAAGTCTACCAACTGTCACCATCACTCTTCCTTACCCATTCATAGACATAACTATTGTCTGAAGCCTCCAAAACATTGAATTTTGAAATAACTCTAAAGTTTACTTCTCTGTTCAAAATCTTCTGTTCTTCTGTCTTTCTGCCTCACTCCTGAACCTTTCCATGCCTCTCATTACAAACATCAGTTCCCTTATCCCACGCTGATCTCAATATATCACCCATTTTCCAGCTTCACTTCCCCTCTCTTCATGGACTTCATAGCAACTTCCACAAAAAAGTTAATCAACAAACGTTTCTTAAACCTCTACTATGTACTAGATGACAGCAGCATGGCATGAGGGAGAGAAAGCTGGCTTTGGAGTCAGGAAGGGCTGGGTTCAAGTCCTGCCTTTAACACATGCTTACTAATCCTGAGCAAGACTCTAATCCACTCATCCCACCAGACCAGTAGTGTCAAACTCAAATAGAAGTGGGGGCCACAAAACCATACATAAGGATCCCTGTGGGTCGCTTATTTCATTAGAAAACATATAATAATGTTGTTTTTCAATTGTGGCCAGTTCTTTGTGACCCCCTTTGGGGTTTTCTTTGGTAAAGATACTGGAGTGGTTTGTCATTTCCTTCTGCAGCTCATTTTACAGATGAGGAAACAGAGGCAAGCAGGGTTAGGTGACTTGTCTAGGGTCACATAGCTTAGTAAGTGTCTGAGGTCACATTTGAACCCAGGTCTTACTGCCTCTAGGTTCAACATTCTATCTACTGGAACACTTAGGTATCCTCAGTATCAACACTATGTTTTGTTATGATTTATTCATTTTGTTAAGTATTTCCTAATTACATTTTAATCTGGCTCCAGAGGCACCTGGGTCTATTGTGGGCTTTGTGTTTTACATCTCCGCAATAGGCAACTCTCTTAGACTATACATTGCAGAGAAGATACCATTCTGCCCTGGGAGAAGAGAAGCTCTTCAGAGGACTCTCCACACTGACAAAATCATGTGTCTTTTAAAAAAAAAATTTACTGAGGTCTTTGGGATACAGAGACAAAAATGAAACAGTTTTTGCCTTAAAGAATCTTACCTTCTATTGGGTTTTCTCCTTTGAATTCCAGGTGCCCTCATCCTTTACTCTACTCATCCTGTGAATGGGCAACCTCAGGGCACCCTAACCATTGTCCATGTGCTACTAGTCCTGAACTTTCAAATATGGGGGAACCATAAAATCTCCAGCTTATGTGTGCTACCTAAACTCAACTGGACTCTGACTTCTACCCATTGATATTTCTTTCATCTTATCTTTTATTAAGACTTCATGCCTATTACCCAACCCCCTCTCAATAGATTTCTTTCTTTCTCTTTCTCCTTCCTTCCTTCCTTCCTTCCTTCCTTCCTTCCTTCCTTCCTTCCTTCCTTCCTTCCTTCCTTCCTTCCTTCCTTTCTTCCTTCCTTCCTTCCTCCCTCCCTCCTTCCTTCCTCCCTCCCTCCTTCCCTCCCTCCCTCTCTCTCTCTCTCTCTCTCTCTCTCTCTCTCTCTCTCTCTCTCTCTCTCCCTCTCTCTCTCTCTCTCCCTCCCTCTCTCTCTCTCTCTCTCTCTCTTTCTGAAAGCCTGAGAGGATTAAGGCCATCTATCATGAGTTTCCTCATCTCCCACACTCCATAATTCAAAGTCTTTAAATTCTCACTTATTTATTCTCTCTTTGTTACAATCTCAGAAAATAAACTGATTTTCCTCTTACAGTTGGCAAACCCCTTCATTTGTGCCCTTGATACCATCTTCACCCATTTCCTCCAAGAACTTGTTCATCTGGCTCCTTATTTGCTGCTTACAAGCATGGTCAGATGTCCCAAATCCTAAAAAGCAAAATAAGTAAACATTCCTTCATCTTGCATCCTCCTCTAGCTTTTTATCTTATATCTCTTCTCCTTTTCAATTAATCAATAAAGATTTATTAAGTGCCTACCTACAGTGTCAGACATTGTGCTAAGTACTGAAGATACAAAAAGAGGCAAAAAATAGTCCCTGCCTTCTCAGAGTTTACAGTCTAATGGATTTTTACAGCTAACCTTCTAAAAAGAGTAGTCTATACTCAAAAAATACTCTTCCTCAGTATCCATTTATTTACCCCTGCAATCTTGTTTCCAGCTCCACTGCTCTACTGAACCCTCTCTCTGAAAGGTCACCAATGATCCTAAATAACAGGCTCACCAATTAATTATTGAATAATAGAGCAACTAGATGATTGGATTTAGAGCTTGAAGGGATCTTTAGAGATCATCTTGTTTAATGTCCTGATTTTATAGATGAGAAAACCTGAGACCTTGAACAATTAAGTGGCTTGTCTAAGGTTATGTAGGTAGTAAAGAGTAGGTTTTGAACTCATCTCTCCCATGTTTTAAATAGCAGTTAACACTGCTAATTATCCACTTCTACTTCATACTCTCTCTTGCCTTGACTTCCAGGATACCATTCCTTTCTAGTCCTTCTGTCTGTTTGACTGCCCCTCAAAATCATTTTCTCTGATTCATTGTTAACTTCCCACTCTCCTAGTGGATTTCCTGTGCCCTTTTCCTTTATATTCTTTCACTTGATCACTTCATCCACTGCCATGGATTCAATATGACCTTTTAGGTAAACAAATCACTAATTAATGCATTCAGCCCCAGTAACTCCAGTTCTTCTATTAAATATTTTCAATAGCTTGATAGGCATTACACATATATCCCACCAGCACTTCAAACTTGACATGTCCAAACCAATTCCACCATCTTCCTAACCTTGCTTTTCCCAACTTTCTTTTTTCTGTTGATAATACTGTTGTCCTCCCAGCCACCCAGGTACAAATGTCATACTGCTACATCCAAATCAGTTGCCGAGTCCTTTAAATTTTACCTCCACAATATTGCACCTGTCCACTTACACTTTTACCATCTTCATTGAAGTCCTTATAATTTATCACTTGTTATATTTATTTATTTGGTTTCTATTATAGTTTCCTAACTGGTCTTTCCATATTTAATCTCCAGTTTATCCTTCACACAGCTTCCAAAATAAGCCTTATATTGCAAAAATTTGATCATTTCATTCCCATCTGTAAAAAAACAAAACAACAAACTTCATTCGCACTCAATTTCCCAAAAGATAAAATACAAATTACAAAAGTCCATCCTGGAAAATTTTATTCAACTTTTCTTAAACCTACCTTTCCAATCTTATATGATTCTCTTTCATTGCATAGTCCAGTTAAATTGAAGTGGTAGGTGCTCCTTGAGCTGCTACTAGAAGGTTTCCTGCCTGTCACATCTGTACATTTACACAGGCTGCCCGCCTAGTCTCACTCCCTCTGCATTTCCACCTGCTGACATTTTTCTTTTCCTCTTGGCAAAGCTCAGATGGGACTTTCTGCATAAAAATCTTCCTTGATTCCTTAACTTTTTCTGGAGTTCTTTGTCTGGATCTCCTCTTTGTTTTCATCATATCCCACTTTGTATTATAATTATCTGTTTATATGCTGCACCCACCTCATTATAATATAAACACATTGAGAGCAGGTACTGTGTTTTTTATGTTTGTATTCATAGCCCCTAGTATAGGGGTCTACATGTACAATAGCAAGCACTTTGTAAATGTTTGTTGGATGAATTGAATTGTATATTCAAGACACTGTCCAGTCTGGATGCTGGGGAAAATTAAAAGATAAATAAGCCAAAATCCCCACTGCTGGTCATTGTTTCAGCTGGGAACCAGGACCTAAGACCTCACATCCCTCTCCAGGTGTGAACAGGTACAGGAAATGTTTCCAAATACCTAGGTAAATTATAGCCTAGCAGCAATTATTCCAATACATCTCTGACTTCTCTCTCCTTAGCTGTTGAGGAACAAATGTTTTTTTCCAGACCACTGTGTTTAGATAAAATTGTAGCACTGTTCTTTTTAGTGTCCCCTACCTACCACTTACCAGAAGCAGACTGGGGGGGGCAGAGCCAAGATGGCGGAGTAGAAGGACGCACATTTACGAGCTCCGAGCCCACAACCCATGGAATTGAGGTAAAAGGAGATCCCCATAAATTCTGAATCTCTGCAGGGCTTGCATAAACATAGGGGAAGAGATTTCCGTTCCACTGAGCCCTGGAGAGCCGTCCCCGGGGTCCATCGCACCCCGGAAAGCGGACCCCACCCCCACCCCTGGCCGCGACCCAGAGAAGCTGACCCGAGCAGACTTCAGAGAGGAAAGCTCCGGGGGAAGCTCCGGCAGCCGGGAAAGTCCCTCCGCCCACAGAAGCTACAGGTCAGTAAGAAAGAAGGCTGCGATAGGGGAGGGGAGCGGAGCGTCTCCGTGACTCGGGCCCCCTCGGGAGGAAGTGGCGGCAGCAGAGACGGGGGCAGGAAGCGGCGGAGGCAGAGGCGTGGGCGGGCGGCTGAGGCGGCAACGGCCCGGGACTCAGGAATCCCCCAGCAGCAGGTAGGATCTTCAATACTGAAGGTCTTTCCAACCTGAGGGAGCTGAGCCGGGGAGACGGCCCTTCCCCCACCCTGCTCTACTGCTGAACGCCTCTGAATAAAACCCCCAAGGGAGCTGAACATAGGAGGCGGGGCCCCCCACCCCGCCCCCACCCGCTCCGTTCCTGAAAGTCTCTGCAGAAAGCCCCTGAGGGCCCAAGCTTAGGAGACGGCCCTGCCCCCACCCCTGAGCCAGAACTAAAGCTTGCCGCGGTAAAGCGCATTTGAATCTCAGAAGCAGACTGTCCCTACATAAAAGCCTCTTCCGTGCATGCACATTCAGTAGAATATAGAGAGGGCCCTAATTCCATTACCAGCCCCTGAGACTGGTCCATAAACATTTCCAATTGGAAGTACTATAGGCATCTCAAACTCAGCCTCTCCAAAACAGAACCCAGTATCTTTTCCATATGGGGCGATGCGGAGGTGAGGTAGATAGAGCAGTGGGCTTAGAATCGGGAGGATTTATTTTCATGAGTTCGTATCTGGCCTCAGACACTTAGTAGCTGTGTGCCTTAACCCTGCTTGCCTCAGTTTCCTCATCTGTAAAATGAGCTGGAGAAGGAAATGGCAAGCCACTCTAGTATCTTTGCCAAGAAAACCCCAAAATGGGATCGTGAAGAGTTGGACAGAGCTGAAACAGCTAGACAACAATAACAATCTTTCCCCTAAACCCTCTCATTCTCAAACTTCCTCATTGCTCCAGAGGGCGTACTCCCTGTCACTCAGACTTGCGACCTTGGTATTCTTACTTCTCAACTCTTCGTTCTCACTCACTCCATGAAGACAATCAGTCATTACCATATCTGTTACATTGTAGATGCTGTTTCCACAGGATTCCTTCTTGCCACCCAAATAGCCCTGCTACTGGGTCAGGCCCTCATCATTTCTCACCTTGGACTGTTACAAAATCTCCTGTTGATTCTTTCTGCTTCAAGTCTATGCTCATTTCAATCTATCATTCCCAGAAATACCAAAGTCGTTTTCCTGCTCTATCCATCATACCCTGATCATTGTTACTCAGTAAAATCCAGTGGCTCCCTATTACTTCTAGGATCAAATGTAAAATACTGTTTTTGAAATTTCATGCTCCTCACAGTCTGGGCCTTTAGCTGTACAGGCCTACTTGGTATGCCTCACACATATTGCTCCATTTCTTGTCATGTCTTTGTACGTTGTGTCCCATACTTGTAATACTCTTTTCTTTTCTCAACTGTTCCTTATTTCCCTGATTTCCTTCAAGACTTACCTAAAATTCCACCTTATTCCACTTTCTAGTCCACCTAACTGCTAGTGCCTTCTCCTTCAAAATTAATATCTGCTTTTTCATGAGTCATGTGTATTTCTTTATATAAATAGGTTGTCTTCACTAAAGTAAGCATCTTGAGGGCAGAGACTACCTTGCTTTTGTCTTTGTAACCCTAGCGCTTAGCACAGAGCCTGTCATATAGCAGGAACTTAATTAATGATTGTTGACTGGCTGATGGGTTGAATTTATTATAACATTTCAACTAGCATTGGTTCAGATAAAGAGAGATGTTCATATTCTACTTTTAACTTATAAGCAACTGTATTTTTTATTTTCATTTTCCCAAGCCTGCCTGTATATATATACATGTCATTAACTGTTGTTGCCCACAAGAATATCTTCCCCAGCTTCTGTTCTCATCATCCTGGCCTTTTCCTCCAGATGGCACTATATTTCTTACCTTGTTTACGGTACACCTTTTGTTCTCTTTCTTTTTTGATGAGAGTGTCATTTGTTGCTTCCGTGATTTAGTAAGTGCCCATGGTTAAATCTCAGAAAAGCATTTCCACTTATTCTGGTATTACACTGTCTTCAGACCAAATCTCTATAATACCAGTCAGGTATGTAGGATGGTCTACCTCTGTCTCAGCATTTGTTAGGTGGTAGCCTCGGCTTCTCAGTTGTTTTAAATGATGTGTGCATAGTTTGTTTTTTGCCAGAATTGTGATATAAGCTGGAATTATACTTAAGTAATACTTTTTCATCTTTTCCTCTCATGATTTAAATTTTAGGATGTATATTGTCAATTAATGCATACATTTAAATGTGACATAGTTTGTGAAGTACTTAGAATTAAGGTTCAGAAATTAATTTTAGTTCCCTTCCCAGGAAATACCTCATGCTTTTGAAAATAGTTTTGAATAGAATTTAGGGAAAAAATATAGTAACTTTCAGTTAATGAGTGACTGTTGGGCTCAGAACTTCTGTAATCACTTAACCAGCTTGACAAGACTGGGAGGAGCTAGGATTTGGACATTCCACTTGATTGTATTTTTGAGTGGTTACAGGTACTTATAATTGTCTTGTACTATATTTAAGAATGGTATTCAACTGGAGAACTGAAATCCAAAGAAAATGTTTAGATTATTTAATTTCTGTTTTCATATTATTATATTTACTTTATAATTTAGATGCATTATAATGTTAAAGTCCTGTTCCTTCTCACGTCATACTTACCCTGTATTCTTGAAGGCTGTGTCAGAAGAGTGGAAGCCCTAGAAGGTTCCACTATGTTGGAAAGATTGAATTATGTTTACTTTCTGAGAAACAGTCTAGCTAAGTACTGAGAGGTTCTTTGCCAGTAGGTTGGTCTCTTGATGATGAATTCTTTGGCTTTGGCAGTCCATGAAACAAAGAAATACAAAAGAGCCCTCAGTCCTATTTGGCTATCTTCCAATTCTGCAGCAGGTTGTAAATTAATGGAAAATGGAGTAGGGGGAGGAGGAAAGGTGCTAAGAATCAATTTTTAGTCTATCTAGAAACATCAACTTGTACTCTAATTGTCTTTTAAATTGAGGGCCTTGTCTAGTGACAGAGCAGGCATTTCTCTACTGGAGAAATTAAGATCATATCAACCTTGACATTCTTGTTATAAATGAAGTCAGAATGCAAAAGAAAAAAGACAAGAACAGATGTACATGGGAGTGTACATGGAATAGATACTTGTTGGAGGTGACACAATTTTAAAGGACCTGAAGCATCAGTTTTAAATCTCTGAAAGAAGGAAAGCTACTAAATGTTCAGAAAAAGTCGCACATGTTATTATTACCAAAAAAGCTGATTGACCCATCTGCCTACTTTCCTGTCCCTATAAAATCTTTATGAGAATGATCTAAACATGTATTGAGAGATTTATTATGAAGGGAACAGATTGGCTTTCACAAATAATGTTCTACAACAGACTACATCTTTATAGTCACTTGAACTGAAAACTGAGGAAAATGGAGGATTCTGCTGTGTCTATTGTTTGTTGTTATTCTATTTCTGTTCTACTATTGTTTTTTTGATTATAAAAATTGATTCATTGGAGCATAATTTTATATTAGATGATCTTCTTCAACAAGGTATCTCCCAAACCAACCATACAAGATTCATTGGAATATGTATATATCTGACAACACAAAGAACTTTAATGATCCCTACTTGTTGATATTAGGGAACCATAAAGCAAAGAGATAGTATTCACCAAAAGTTTTTGCCACTGTCTAGGAAGCTGGCCAATGACAGTCCAAGTGGAAAACCATCCTCCAGTGCTTTTGTTTGTGGATAACACTGTGTTAATGGCATTAAGTCCAGGGATATTGTGGAGTATACTGAATTTAAATTGAGTTCATTTCAAAGGAGTTCAGTCTAATTATGCAGAGAAGAGGGGCAGCGAGGTGGCACAGTGGATTGACCACTGGACCTGGGGTCAAGAAGACTCATCTTCCTGAAATTAATACTAGCTGTGTGACCCTGGGCACATTACTTAACCCTGTTTACCTCCATTTCTTCATCTGTAAAACGAGCTAGAGAAGGAAATGGCCAAACACTGTAGTATCTTTGCCAAGAAATCCCCAAATGGGGCCATGAAGAATTGGACAGGACTGAAAAATGACTGAACAGTATCTATGCAGAAAAAATCAAATGGATTAAGAATATCTTTTGTCCAAATAATTATATGCACCTAGATGGATTATGCACTTGTCCATCAGTATGTATATTTAATATTTATTGCACACATACACACATATGTATTTAGCCAAACACTAAAGATGGACAGTGAACTAGATGTGGAATGGAATGCAATCACAAGATCATTGATGTAGAGCTGGAAAGGACCTTAGAGGTCAGCTTGTCAACCTTCTTATTTTACACATGAGGAAATTGAGTTCCAGAGACAATAAATAATTTGCCCAAAGTTAGATAGGTAATAAGTTGCAGAATGTGGATTTGAAATTAAGTTCTCTGACTATAAGTCCAGTAGTCTGTCCAGTATGCTATTGAGTAATTGCATAATGTTTTAATGACCCCCTAAGTGCTCCCTAAAACAAGCATTCATATTGTTAATGGAGAGGCTCTTTGCCAGTAGGAATTTTGGGTCAGACTTCAAAAGAGGACGTATGAGAGTACATGGGCAAGAGTTGCACAAGATGAGAAAGTGTGGAGAAATGCCAATCTGCATCAATGGAAGGCATGTGCCCATATTGGTAATAGATCCTTTGATGTATCAAAGTGAATTCCTGCTATGGCATCACATAAGAAGTGAATATGAACATACATGAAGTGCTAGATATTAAACTACAGCTATGCATTTATCCCTGTAAAGCAGACTATGTCAGGAATTTGGGGGGGAGGTGAAGGGAGAAGTATCCACTGTAAAGAAACTGAATATCATCCTGACAAATGATTCATTTAGCATTGCATGCAGTTTTCAAAACAAACTGGGTTCAAAGCTTTTGGCCAAGATTCCAGAACTTTTTTCTTTATCCAATTAGCACATAATTTTCAGGGAATGAAAAACAGAATGAAAAGGGTTAAGACATCTGGTTTCTTATTGGAGGAGGGGATTGGTAGATAATGAGGTAAAGGTGAGGGTTGGCTGGAGAGGACTGGGAGACAATCAAGTAATGCTGAGGAGTGAGAGAAATTAATATTATGCTAACATATTAATAACTATGTGATTCACTATTTTCCCTCTTATTTCTCTTAAAATCCATCTTATGAAAGGATCAGTTCTCTTGAGATTTGCTCCTAGCCCTCAAGGCACATGCTCCATAGTTGGATGGGACCCTACACATTTAGAAGACCTAATTTCTGTTTAGAGTATAAACAGAATCCAGTCTGAGTGAGCCTTTGCCTGGTGGAGGGACCCTCTTGTCCTTGGTCCCCTCCATTAGAGTTTAGGGCAACTCAGTTCTGGAAGGAGAAAATTAGCTGGAGAGGTCCGGGTGGAGATGGCTTCCCCTTTGCCATATACTTTGAAGCTGCTGAGTGTTATTATCGGATCATGTTTTTAGCAAAGGGAGTTGAAGACTTTTAGTTCTCCCCCTCATTAAGTGTCCACCATTCAGAGTTGATTTCCACTTGTCAGGGGAATTCCCTTTGAGAAGGGATTTAAGGCCTTTCATCATCTCCCTTGGCATCTTTGATTACTGAGAGAAATCACTCACCATGAATTTATTGATTGCCAGCTAACCTAATTAATAAAAAGACCATTAATTATCCAGAAACTTTGTCTCTTGGGGTTTTTATTCATCTCAAGAGAAAAGGAAAAAGGGGTTGTTTTGTGATCTTAAGTTGGGTGATTCCTGGGAGGGGGTAGTAATCTTGTCATTTCTCTGATCTCAGGTGACTTTGAGATTTAATTTCACAAAATGATGGATAAAAGCAAAATGGAGTCACTAATAAATTTTCAGTATTATAAGACTTACAAAACCAAACCTATTGTCTTTGCTCCCAGACATACTGCTCTTCCTAGCCAAATATGATGCATGTAATGTTCCCTCTTCCCACGTAGCCCTCATTCTAGGTCAGGCCCTCATCATTTCTCACCTGGACTATTATAGTAGCCTCTTATTTGGTCTCTCCGCCTCAAGTCTATCCCCACTCCGATTTATCATCTATAGAACCACCTAAAGTGATTTTCCTAACTGGTAGGTCTGGCCATGTCACCTTCTTACTTGAGTGGCTCATTTTCTTTTAGTATCAAATGTAAACTATTCTGTTAAAGCTCCTTGCAACCTGGGCCCACCCTATATTTTTTAGTATTGTTACTTATTACTGTCTTATATACTCTCTCTAGTCCAGCTGTACTGGCCTACTTGACGTTCTGTCTATATCATATCCATTTTTCCTCTTCCTTGTAAACAACATATTGTCAGATTCTGACTTTTAACCCATTCTGCAATCTGTTTCCATTTTATAGATGAGTTCATCCCATTCACATTCAAGGTTTTAACTACCAGTTGTGTATTTCTCTATATTCTATTTTTCTTCTGTTATCCTTCTCACTCTCTCTTTTTACCCTATCCCTCCTCACATATTTGATTTACTTCTAATCACTGCCTCCTTAATCTGCACTCTTTTAAAGAATCTTTCCCTTATCGTCTCCCCCTACCCTCCTCCTTCTAAAAGTCCCCCCTTATCTTGTCCCCTCACCTTTCTATATCTTTATAAATTTAGAGACATATCCTTCTAGATGTATATATAATTCCCTCTTCAACACTATTCCTATGTGAATAATGTTTCAGCGTTGCTAGCTCTCAACCCCCATGTACTTCCAGTTCTTTCATGAACACTTCATTTATATCAGATAATTGCTCCATTTTACCTCTCCCTACCCAATTTTATTTTTTAGAATCATCCTATCATACCCAACTCAATCCCATTCTATGTATGCTTTTCAAACTACCCAAGTAATGGTAACATTCTCAAGACTACAGATAATATTTTCCCATATAAAAAGTAAACAGTTTGGCCTTATGGAATCCCTTATAACTGGTCTTTAATGTTTACCTTAGGTTTCTCTTGGATCTCATATGTCAAATTTTTCATTGAGTTCTGGTCTTTTTGTCATAAATCCCTGAAAGTCTTTCAATTCATTAAATGCCTTTTTTTTCCCATTCAGGATTATACTCAGCTTTGCTGGGTAAATTATTCTTAATTGCAAACTCAACTCCATTGCTCTTCAGATGTTCTATACCTTTTGCTCTTTTAACGTAGAAGCTGCTAGATCTTGTGTCATCCTGACTGTAGCTTCACATTATTTTAAGTTTCTTTTTCTTGCTGCTTGTAGTATTTTCTCCTTTACCTGGGAGCTTTGAAACTTGGCTATGATATTTCCATGAGTTTTTATCTTGGGATCTCCTTCAGGTGATAATAGATGAATTTTTTTCTAATTCTGTTTTACATTTACTTTCTGTAATATCAATGGGATACCCATAGCAGATGCTATATATATGCATGCCTATTTCCAGGGTAAATTCACAAAATACAATAAACTCTCTTCCTTAAAGGCAAAACCAAAATATTTATTTGGGACATCATTAGAATACCAGGAGGTAAGATTAAACAAGGTACTTATCACTAATCCAGGGAGTGCAGATATCTTAAACCTTCTTTCTGTCAGGCCTCTCCACAAAAACAAGTTGCCCTAGACAAATTCCTCCCTCTGTCCACTCACAGCTTGCTTCTTTTCTCTGCTCCTGGGGCCAACTACACCCACTCACAACTTGGTTCTCTTTCTCTGCTCTTCCAGCTCTCTCTCTGTCTCTCTCTGTCTCTGTCTCTCTCTCTCTCCTCCTTAGGCAGGCTCCTCCCAGTCTGAACTCCATGTGACTCAGGCTCTAGGCTCCATGTCATCACAGGCTCTACATGTTATTTATACTAATGGGCAGGGAAGATCTTCCTGTTCTATTAACATTACACTTTTTCATTCTAGAACAGGCCTGCAAACCTGCAGCCTGCCAAGGGATTTTGGGTGGCCCATGAAAAATGGTTTTCATGGGCTGCCTAAAATTCTTTGGTGGATTGCAGGTTGTGCAGACCTGTTTTAGAACCTCAGGGCAATTATCCTTAGTGATTTCTTGTAACATTGTATCTAGACTCTTTAAAAAAATAATTTTCAGGTAGTGCAACATTTCTTACATTGTCTCCTCAATTGTGTAATGGTAAGGGAATTTGAAGATCTTCCCGTCCCTTAATAGGCACATGTGACCTGCTTTGAGCTTTGGCCCAACCCATAGCTTGAGTCACATGGAGCCAAAGGTGGGAGGAGCTTGATGAGTGAGGGGAGCCTGAAGGGTGCAACCAGAGGGAGAGTGAGAGGTGGAGCTGAGAGGCAGAAGGCAGAGCAAGGCAGGGCAGGACAGGGCAGGGCAGGGCAGCTAGACTGGGTGAGAGAGGGACGTTTTACCTAGCAGAGCTTGTTTGTGAGGAGGCCTGATGGAGGGAAGGCTTAGGTCTGGTGGTCCTCCACCATTGGTAATGTGTACAGACTTCCTTGTTACCGTGGTGGAATTGAGTTTCTAGTATCTGAGTAGATATGTTGGTTTCCTTTGTGAGGAAGAGAGTTTATATTTTGTGAATTTACCCTGGAAATACACCTGCACATCCATAGCAGCTGCTGTCTGTATCACATTGGCACTACAATTTGTTTTCTGTATCAGTTGTATTTTTCATGAGATGTTTAATATTCTTTTATTTTCATTCTTTTGATTTTGTTTTATCATTTCTTAGCCCTCTTCTTGGTCCCATTATGTTTTGGTCCTCTTTAAGAATAAAGGACAGCAATCAACCAGCTATTATTTCCTGTTGGTTTATGATGTCATTAGCATTCCCTTGTTGAGTTCTAGTTTCTAAGGAATTAATTCACTTCCTTAGTTTTTAAATCTTTTTCCAATTGGTTGACTTCTTATAATTTTCTTGATTCTCTTGGATTCTCTTATTTTTTTCCTAATTTTTCCCCTAATTATCCTAATCTTTTTTGATTTTTAAAAGTACTTGTAAGGCTCTTCCAAAAGGGCCTTTTGGGCTTGTGGCCATTTGACATTTTTCTTTGAAGTAGGAGAGACTTTTTAAAGTTCACTTTCTTCTGAGTATGAACCCAGATCTTCTTTATCCCTGTAGTAGCTATAGTAGCTAGTTCTTTCTCCTTTGCTTACTCATTATTAATTATTATTTTTAGTGGTTTATTATTATAGTCAAGTTCTAGGCCTGAGATGTAGGGGGTGATGCCTCAGGATAGAAGTTTCGGTGCTGTTGTTATTTTCTAAAAACTGTCTAAGAGGGGTTTGACCTCAGGCTTGACCTGCCTGCCCCTGAGCCCCTCAGCCATGCTGTCACTGTGAACACTCTTAGTCCCTGAGGTCTCTCTTGCCACTGCAAACTTCAGCTCTCATCTCTGCCCTGAAAGCAAAAGCAGGGACTCTGCTATTCCACAAGTACCTGCAGCCAGCAGGGTCCCCATCCCTCTGCTACTGCACTCAGTTGGTGTGGGTTTGCTTTTTCTCACCCACAACTCTGGACTCCATCTGGTCAACCCAAATTGGCCTGACCTCCTACAACATCAGAGGGTCCTTTATTCTATCCCTACTCAACAGTTCATCCCCCATGCTCCATGAGGTGAAAGTTCCTGAAGCTAGGGCTGCCTCCCACCCCACCCCCAGACCTGTTGTTTGTAGATTCAGCAGAGTCTCTTGGAGGTGTTTGCACCTCAATTGGACCAACCTCTGCCCAGGGTGGTCAGGTCTTTCCCAAGGTCCTCCCAAGTGGTCTTAGGAGGGCAACTGTTTTGCCCAACTTTTAATTATTTCTGCTGCTTAAAGTTTACTTTGAGGTGATATTTTTTCTTATTTATTGGAAAAATTTAGAGATCCCAGTGTTTCCTGTCTTATTTCACTGTCTTCTCAGAATCCTTTCTACTTTTGCTGTTGTGTCTTTGTATTGGTTGTGCTCCATCGTTCCAAGGTTGTCTTCCTCCTCAGCTGGGCCTCTTAGAATCCCTAGTTTCCTCCTGTAGCCCTTGAGATTTCTGACGTCTTTGTCATGAAGGACAGAAGCATCAAGATTCCCTCTGCTGAAACTTTAGGTTTGGGACTGTGGGTCATCACAAACTCATGGAGAGCACCACCTGGTGGGTGACACAGAGATTGCATTCCTTTTCTAGATAATTGCTACAGTGACATGCTGCATTTCAGGATGGAAGCAGTATAAATACAGAAGTCCATCCATCCAGCAGTGCCATTACTGCTGAGCACCAAGGGTCACATGACACAAAATATCACAGGTGCAAATATGGAAATTTAATCACCAACCAGAAGGTTTTTTGGTAAAGGTTTATGAAGAAAGGAAAATGAAAATTTCTTAAGATCATTCAAACTCTAGTAGTTTCTGATAATAAGAGCGTATCTTTGCAGTAAATCAGAATATTTGTGTCATTCAAATACATTTTTTCTCTCTCTGCTAGAGAAATTGTGAATACAATCTGACATGCTCTTAAACAATCCAGTTCTCTGTTTTCCAGATTCATTCATGACTATCAATCATTCTTCTGTTTACAGATTATCTCTTTGTAGGTTATTACCATTTTGAAGTTACAGTTTATTTTATATTACTGGCTTTACATTTTAGATTGACAGCTTGTGACAAGGAAGTCTCAAAGTTTTCAAATTGCGTTTTGCTATAGGTTAGGTCAAAGATAGTTTCTTGTTTATGGGAATTCTTGCCTGGGACTTTCTTGATGGGTAAGTAAACAGCTGCTTGTATATTCTGATGTTAAAAATTCTGGGAAAGGCCCACTTATCTCAGAACGTTTCTTCTGTCAGCTTTCTTTCTTTGCTTATAGTCTCTGAATCACTAATTTGATTACTTTTAGTAAAAACACTGAAGCCTGTTGTTAAAATGTAAGTATTAAGTAGTAGCTAACATTCATATAATGTGTTACATATATATAGTATTTCATTTGATCCTTGTGAAGTGGATAGCGTATTATTACAGATGAAGAAACTGAGACTGAGAAGTTAAATAACTTGGCCAAAGTTAAATAGATTGAGGTAGAGGTGGGATTGAAAGTCAGGTCTCTGACTTTAACCAAGGGCTTGTTCCACCATATAATACAGCCATCCTAACTGGTTATTTGAGGGATTTAATGCATCAAACCACCTTGAACCATTAATATTTTATTAATTGACCAGATGATTGCTAGCAGAAACAAGGTCTGGAGGGAATTTTGAGCTAAATTTTGACAGGACAGAGGCGAACTAAAAGGATTCTGGGCATGGGACATTCAATATTGTGGAGGGCAGATCTTAAGAGAATGGAACAGTGGGCTCCTTGAGGAGCCAGGGCTCAGCATTAGAGCTTCAAGGAAGTGGGAGGAAGAAAGGGTAGGGTGAAAAGAGAAATGGAGGACTTTTGAAGACAAACTTTTTGAACTTTATAAGCTTTATCATGGGCTTCTGGTTTCATCTGTATCATAGAGGTTCTTGTTAGTTTCAGTCAAAAGACAGATGATCATCTGTCAGATATGGTACAGGAAATTCTTGCATGGGGCAGAAGGTTAGACCAGATAAAGACACCTTCTAAGATCCTTTATAATGCTAAGGTCTTGTGATTTTATGTATAAGTTTTCTGATTTTTATTTATATTTATGTAAGTATGCTTAATATTTATATAAATATATTTATTTAAATTGTATCCCTTTTAATATCTGTTCCAGAATCTTGGCTCAATGTACTATATATAAATATATAGAAGATCCAGGAGTTTGAATTTTGTCTGAATGGAATCCAAAATACATCCTAGAAAGATCTTTTTTTGGGGGAGGGGTGCATCTTTTCCTTTTGTTTTTAAAACAATATTGATATTTCTCACCCATGTCAATGTGGTGATCTTAAAAACCTCTGATTTGGTGGCCGAATTTTTATTGCCACAAGCTGTCTCTTCTTTAGAAACATTCCTTTCTCCTGCCTGGCACCTTCTCATTTGCTGGAAACTTCTTTGCCTGGAACCTTCCTTCCTAACTTTTGTCTTCCAATTAATCTTACTTAGTTGGAGCCTTGTGCCCCACATCAGAAGCAGGGGACCCCTGAGTGAGACCCAACAAATCTCTACAAAGCACTTGGGTCTCTTCAGCATTCCCTAATTGCTCTGTTGTCTAGGATAATAATTTGGGAGGGATGGCAAGAACTTGGTATAGTGATGTATAAACTTCATCTCTTGCAGTACCATTGACCAGCCCTAGTCATAACTCTTTCCTGTCCCAATTTGTGGGTCGGGTGCTGCCCTGGTGTCCTTCTTGTGATAGCACCTGAGTGGCACAGTGGATAGAGTGTGGATTTGGAGTCAGGAAGACTTGAATTCAGTCAGCCTCAATCCATACTAACTCTGTCACTCTGGGCAAGTCACTTAACTTCTGCCTACCTCAGTTTTCTCACCCATAAAATGGGAATACTAATGGCACCTATCTCCCAGGGTTGTTGTGAAGATAAAAATGAGATATTATTTTTAAAGTATTTTGTAAACTCTAAATAAGTGCTCCATAAATGTGATGATTATTATATTATATGCTTTTACTAATATATGTGTTATCATTATATGGTATGAAAAAGGAGATAGGGCATTGTATTTGAAGTCCAAAATACTTACACTCAAATTCTGTCCAAGACAGTGTGACCCTGAACAGGTCACAAGATTAAGGACACTTAGACTTGCTGTGCCTCAGTTTTCTCATATGTAAAATGAAGGAATTGGACTTCATGACCACTGACACACTTCTGGCTCTAAATCTATGATCCTTTGATCCTTCTCCATGTTTCTAGCCTTGGATATAGCCAGTTAAACCATATAACCTTCCTTAAAAAAATTCAAGACTGATTTCCTTGGTTTAGGTAAGTCCTAAGTGAAGAAAATCCTCCCAACAAGGATGATAGCTGTTCCGCAAGTTTGCATCTTAAAGAGTTGCCTGGGGCTACTGAGATGCAGGATTATACTCCTATTAGGTGTCTGAGGCATTCTATGATGAAAACAATAGGCTTTTATTAGACATATTTAAGGAAAGCTTAAGAGAGGTATTATGGTATAGTGGATAGAGGACAGACCTAAGTCAGGAAGAATTTGGCAGGTTTAAGAATGGCAGGTGTAATTATTTTCTTTACTTTAAATAAATAATATTTTTTTCCCTCAATTGCATATCAAGAAAATTTTGAGTACTCCTCTTTAAGGATTTTGAGTTCCACATTTTTATCCCTAACTCCTTCCCCTTTCCTGTTCTAAAAAACAGGCAGTTTGGTATACTTATATATATATATATACACGTATTTATATATATATATATATATGTGTATTTATATATTTACATATATATGGTATCATGTAAAACATATTTTCATATTCATCACAGTTGTGGAAGAAGAAACAGATCAAAAGAAAAAAATATATGAGAGAATAAAGTAAGTGAAGAATATCAGGGTCCATCAGTTCTTTTTCTGAATTCGGATAACATTTTCCTTTGTGAGACCTTTGTACTTGTCTTAGATGATTCTGTTGCTAAGAAAAGGAGTCATGGGGGCAGAGCTAAGATGGTAGAGTAGAAGGATGGACCTGTAGAAGCTCTCCCCCTATAGCTCATAAAATACCTGTAAAAAATGACTCTAAACAAATTCTAGAGCAGCAGAAGCTACAAAACAACAGAGTGAAGGAGATTTCTATCCCAAGACAGGCTGGAAAGCTGACAGGAAAGGTCTGTCACACTGAACTCAGAGCACAGCTCAGCTTTGGTGTGCAGCATGGATAGGACTGGAGCAGGCTTCAGGGCATGGAATCACAGGTAGCAACTGTGGTTCCCAGATTTCTCAACCCACAAATACCAAAGATAGCTTCAGAAGTCAGTAAGAAAGCTCTTTCACCTGGGTGAGAGAAGAGCGAGGTCTGGCCCCAGCTCCAGCCCCAGCCCCAGAGTGACAGCAGCCACTGTGGAAGCAGTGGCCACTTTTGGAGCCCTCACCCTAAAGACCACGTGGGAATTGCGTAGCTGATGAGGATCTCAGTTTTGAGTGTTAGTCCTGGGGTGAGGAAGAGTACTGGTGTGATGGAGCTGGTGGTGACTGTGGAGAGGGAATCCTACTTGCAGATCCTGGGCAGATAAGAGTTTTTGTGGTTGCTCACAGACTAGAGCACAGGCGAGGAAAGGAGTAAACTCCTCTCCCTTGATTGTGCTACCTTTGAGGAACTGAGAACTTACAGGTCCCTAGAGTATACCCTTCACTTGACAAAGGACTCAAAAGTCAAGTAACTGACTGGGAAAATTACCAAAAAAGGGAAAAAAAGACTATAGAAGGTTACTTTCTTGGTGAACAGGTATTTTCCTCCATCCTTTCTGATGAGGAAGAACAAAGCATACCATAAGGGGAAGACATCAAAGTCAAGGCTTCTACATCCAAAACCTCCAAAAAAAATTTTCAGTGGTCTCAGGCCATCGAAGAGCTCAAAAAGAATTTTGAAAATCAAGTAAAAGAGGTGGAGAAAAAATTGGGAAGAGAAATGAGAATGATGAAAGAAAATCATGAAAAATGATTCAACAACTTGCTAAAAGAGTCCCCAGAAATGCTGAAGAAAATAACACCTTTAAAAATAGACTAACCCAAATGGCAAAAGAGCTTCAAAAAGGCAATGAGGAGAAGAATGCTTTAAAAAGCAGAATTAGTGAAATGGAAAAGGTCACTGAAGAAAATAGTTCTTTAAAAAAGAATGGAGCAGATGGAAGCTAATGACTTTATGAGAAACCAAGAAATTACAAAACAAAACCAAAAAAATGAAAAAATTGAAGACAATGTGAAATAGCTCATTAGAAAAACAACTGACCTGGAAAATAGATCCAGGAGAGATAATTTAAAAATTATTGGTCTACCTGCAAACCATGATCAAAAAACAGAGCCCAGACAGCATCTTCCAAGAAATTATCAAGGAAAACTGCCCTGATAATCTAGACTCAAAGGGTAAAATAGAAATGGGAAGGATTTGCCAATCACCTCCTGAAATCCCAAAAGGAAAACTCCTAGGAATATTGTAACCAAATTCCAGAGTTTCCAGGTCAAGGAGAAAATATTACAAGCAGCCAGAAACAACTCAAGTATTGTGGAAATACAGTCAGGATAACACAGGATTTAACAGCTTCTACACTAGGGGATTGAAGGACTTGGGATATGATATTCCAGAGGTCAAAGAAGGTAAGATTAAAACCATGAATCAAGTACCCAACAAAACTGAGTATAATACTTAAGGGGAAAAAGTGAAATTTCAATGAAATAGAGGACTTCCAAGCATTCTTGTGGAAAAGACTAAGAGTTGAATAGAAAATTTGACTTTCAAATACAAGCATCGAGAGAAACATGAAAAAGTAAGCAGGAAAGAGAAGCCTTAAGGAACTCATTAAAGTTGAACTATTTACATTCCTACATGGAAAGATGTTATTTGTAACTCATGAGACCTTTTTCAGTATTAGGGTAGTTAGAGGGAATATATATGTAGGTGTGTGTGGGTAGGTATGTATGTATATATTATATATGTGTAGTTATGTATATGTACATGGGTGTTATGTGTGAGAGGGCACAGGGTGAGCTGAATATGAAGGAATAATACTTTAAAAAAATAAATTTATTGTTGAATGGAATGTACTAGGAGTAAGAGAACAGGAGCAGTAGAATGTACCAAATCATCTTCCATAAAAAAAGGGGAGAAAGAGCTTTTACAATGGAGGGGAAGAGGTGGGAGATGAAAGGAAATAATTGAGCCTTAATCTAATGTGATTTGGCTTAAGGAAGGAATAACACACAGTTGTATATGGAAATCTATTTTACCCTGCAGGAAGGCAAAGGGGATAAGAGAAGGAAGATAATAGAAAGGACAGCAAATTGGGGAAAGGGATAATCAGAAGCAAACACAGTTGTGGGAGGACAGGTCAAGGGAGAATGTAAGGAGTTTGGAACTCTCAGGTTATCAGGGTCATGGTGCCCTCTGGATAAATCTTTTGAAATATCATGTCCTTGCATGACTTATATGATGGACCACCCTAATGCAATAACCAACCTTCACAATTATCTTGAGCAAGAGCAGCAACAGCCAACCAAGCACGTAAGCTCACCACACAGTGTATACGAGCTGCTTGCATGCATGGAAGGAGAATGCCTATCTATACTCTAAGCTAGTTGAGAATAAACAGAGTGCATACCATCCTTGCTCCCACCTCATTCATTCGTGCCTGAAAGAAAGACCTCATGCAGGCATAAGATCTTTGGGAAGTCAACAGGAGAGAATGGAATAAATGAAGGGCAGGATAGGACAGAGGGAAATGTGGTTAGTCTTTTGCAATGTAACTATTTTGGAAGCGCTTCGCATTGTTACACATGTATGACATATATTGAATACCTTGTTTTCTCAGTGAGGTTGTGGAAGGAAGTCAGGAGAGAATTTGGAACTCAGAGCTTTAAGAATGATTTTTTAAATTTTTTTTATTTGTTTTTTATAAATTTATTTACTTAACTTTTTACATTCATTTTCACAAAATTTTGGGTTCCAAATTTTCTCCCCATTTGTCCCCTCCCCACAACCCAATACACCGAGCATTTTAATTTCCCCTATCACCCATCGGCCCTCTCTTCTATGATCCCTCCCTTCTATCATCCCTCCCTTCTCTTGTCCCCATCTTCTCTTTTGTCCTGTAGGGCTACATCACTTTCTATTCCCCATTAACTGTATTTCTTATTTCCTAGTAGCAAGAACAATACTCAACAGTTGTTCCTAAAACTTTGAGTTCCAACTTCTCCTCTATTTCCCTCCATCCTATCCTGCCCCCCATTGTTTCTATTCTGTCTTTTGATCCTGTCCCTCCCCAAGAGTGTTGACTTCAAATTGCTCCCTCCTCCCATTGCCCTCCCTTCCATCATCCCTCCAACCCTGCTTATCTCCTTCTCCCTGACTTTCCAGCATTGTAAGATAGGTTTTCATACCAAAATGAGTGTGCATTTTATTCCTTCCTTTAGTTGAATGTGATGAGGGTAAACTTCATGTTTTTTTCTCAGCTCTCCTCTTTTTCCCTCCACTAAAAAGTCTCCTTCTTGCCTCTTGAATGAGAGATAATTTGCCCCAATCCATTTCACCCTCTCTCCTCCCACTACATTTCTCTCTCACAGTTTACCTTAATTTCTTTTAAGATATTGTCCCATCCTATTCAATTCACTCTGTGCTCTGTCTCTGTATGTGCATGCATGTGTGTGTGCACGCATGCGTGTACATGTGTGTGCGTGTGTGCGTGTATGGTCCTACCAACTACCCAGATGCTGAAAAGTTTTAAGAGTTACAAATATTGTCTTTCCATGTAGGAATGTAAACAGTTCACTCATGGTAAGTCCCTTATGACTTCTCTTTGCTGTTTACTTTTTCATACTTCTTCTCATTCTTGTGTTTGAAAGTCAAATTTTCTTTTCAGCTCTGGTCTTTTCATCAAGAATGCTTGAAAGTCCTCTGTTTCATTGAAAGACCATATTTTCCCCTGAAGTATTATACTCAGTTTTGCTGGGTAGGTGATTCTTGGTTTGAGTCCTAGTTCCTTTGACTTCTGGAATATCCTATTCCACACCCTTTGATCCCTTAATGTAGAAGCTGCTAGATCTTGAGTTATCCTGATGGTATTTCCACAATACTGGAATTGTTTCTTTCTAGCTGCTTTCAATATTTTCTCCTTGACCTGGGAATTCTGGAATTTGGCCACAATGTTCCTAGAGGAACTCCTAGAGGAGTTTCTCTTTTTGGATCTCTTTCAGGCGGTGATCGATGGATTCCTTCAATACTTATTTTGCCCTCTGGTTGTAGAATCTCAGCGCAGTTTTCCATGATAATTTCATGGAAGATGATGTCTAGGCTCTTTTTTTGATCATGACTTTCAGGTAGTCCCATAATTTTTAAATTGTCTCTCCTGGATCTATTTTCCAGGTCAGTTGTTTTTCCCATGAGATATTTCACATTCTCTTCCATTTGTTCATTCTTTTGTTTTTGTTTTGTGATTTCTTGGTTTCTCAGAAAGTCATTAGCCTCCATCTGTTCCATTCTAATTTTGAGAGAACTATTATCTTCAGTGAGCTTTTGAACCTCTTTTTCCATTTGGCTCATTCTGCTTTTGAAAGCATTCTTCTCCTCATTGGCTTTTTGAACCTCTTTTGCCAATTGAGTGCGCCTATTTTTCAAGGTGTTATTTTCTTCAGCATTTTTTTGGGTCTCCTTTACCAAGGTATTGACCCGTTTTTCATGCTTTTCTTGCATCTCTCTCATTTCTCTTCCCAGTTTTTCCTCCACCTGTCTAACTTGATTTTCAAAATCCTTTTTGAGGTCTTCCATGGCCTGAGCCCACCGGACATCCACCTGGGATGTCTGGGATACAGAGGCCCCGACCTCCGCGTCTTTCCCTGATGGTAAGAATAGTTCCTCGTCATCAGAATTGAAAGGCAGGAACATCTGTACTCCCTCAAAGTAGCTCTCTATAATCTTATTTTCCTTCCCTTTTCTGGGCATTTTCCCAGCCAGTTACTTGACTTCTGAGGTTTCTGTCCACCCCCGCCTAGATCTGCCTAGGTAGTGCTTGGGGTCTTAGATTCAAATCGGCTTTCTGCAGCAGGCATGGCTGCTATTCAATGTGAGCTTAAGTTCTGGTGCTTTGGTGGGGGCAGGGCTGCCTCCCAGGCTCAGTTCCCTTAGGGGCTTTATGCAGAGACCTTCAGTAATGGAGAGGGTGGGGGCAGGGCCATCTCCCAGGCTCAGTTCCCTCAGGGGGTTTATGCAGAGACCTTTGGTAATGGCCTGGAACTTCTGTGTGCTGCTCGAGGAGTCTCAGGCCTCCGCTGCTGCCTCTGCCTCTGCTGCTCCCTCCGCCACTGCCTCCCGAGGGGGCTCAAATCGCAGAGACACCCATTCCCCTCTCGGCCAGCCCAGACGTCTCTCTCACTGACCTGTAGTGTCTGTGGGCGGAGGGAACTTCGTGGCTGCCAGAGATTCCGTCCCTGAAGCCTACTTGGATCCGCTCCTCAGGGGTCGCGGCCACGGCAGCACAGGGGTGGACTCCGCTTTCCAGGATGCGATGGACCCCTGGGGACCACTCTCCAGGGCTCTCTGGAACGGAAATCTTTTCCACTGTGTTTCTGCACACCTTGCAGTGATCCAGAATTTGTGGGGAGTTCTTCTTGCAGGAAATATATGGGCTGTGGGTTTGGAGCTAGCATACGTGAGTCTTTCTATTCCGCCATCTTGGCTCCACCCCCCCCAACTTGATTTTCAAAATTCTTTTTGAGCTCTTCCATGGCCTGAGCCCACCAGACATCCACCTGGGATGTCTGGGATACAGAGGCCCTGACCTCCACGTCTTTCCCTGATGGTAAGAATTGTTCCTTGTCATCAGAAATGAAAGGCGGGAACATCTTTCCCCCAAGAAAGTGGCTTTCTATGGTCTTATTTTTCTTCCCTTTTCTGGGCATTTTCCCAGCCAGTTACTTGACTTCTGAGATTCCTCTCCACCTATGCCTAGATCTTCCCAGGTAGTGCTTGGGGTCTGAGATTCAAATACTGCTCCCCCAGGGCTTTCTGCGGTGGGTGCGGCTGCTATTCAATATGAGCTTAAGTTCTGGTGCTTGGGTGGGGGCAGGGCTACCTCCTAGGCTCAGTTCCTTCAGGGGGTTTAGGCAGAGACCTTCGGTAATGGGCCTGAGCTCCTGCCTGCTCCAGGAGTCCTGGGCCGTGGCTGCCTCTGCTGCTGCCTCTGCCGCTGCCTCCCAAGGGGGCCTGAGTTATGGAGACACCCCACTCCCCTCTCGGCCGGCCCAGAAGTCTCTCTCACTGACCTGTAGCGCCTGTGGGTGGAGGGACCTTCGCGGCCGCCGGAGATTTCATCCCTGAAGCCTGCTCAGATCTGCTCCTCTGGGGCCATGCGGCCAGGGCAGCGCAGGGATGGGCTCCACCTCCAGTGCGTGACGGACCCCTGGGGATGACTTTCCATGTCTCTCTGAAACGGAAATCTCTTCTACTGTGTTTCTGCATGGGTTGCACTGCTCCAGAATTTGTGGGGAGTTCTTTTTACAGGAAATTTCTGGGCTGTGGGTTCGGAGCTAGTATACAGTGAGTCTTTCTACTCCGCCATCTTGGCTCCTCCCCCTTTAAGAATGATTGTTAAAAATTGTTTTCGCAATGAACTGAAAATTAAGCTATCCAGGCAGTGGAGTATAGAAATCTATTTTGCCGTACAGGAAAATAAAAGGGAAGGAGGATAGAAGAAGGTGGGTAATAAAAGGAGGACAAATTGGAGGACAGAGTGGATGGGATGCATACTCTCCTGGGGTGGGTGGTGGAGAGATATGGGGAGAAAATTTTGAATTCAAATTCTTATGGAAGTGAATATTAAGAACTGAAAAATAAATAAATTATATATTTTAAAAATAAATTTTCAGGAACTAAAACTAAAAAAAAAAAGAAAAAGTTATTCATAATTGATCATTACACAATGTTGCTGATACTATGTACAATGTTTTCCTGGTTCTGCTCATTTCACTTTGCATCAGTTTGTACATGTCTTTCCAGGTTTTTCTGAAATGTGCCTATTCATCAATTCTTATTGCACAATAGTATTTCATTACATTTATACACCATAGTTTCTACAGCCATTCCCCAATTGATGGATATCTTCTTAGTTTCCAGTATTTTGCCACCATGAATTGCTGAGATTAGTTTTTGCACATGTAGGTCCTTTTCCCTTTTTTATGATTCCTTTGGGATACTAGTAGTGGTACTGCCGGATCAAAGGGTATGCACAATTTGATTGTCCTTTGGACATAGCTCCAAATTGCTCTCAAGAATGGTTGGATTAGTTCTCAACTCCACCAGAAGTTGCATTATTGTCCTAATTTCCCCACATCCTCTCCATCATTTATCATTTTCTTTTTTTTTGTCATATTAGTCAATCTGATTTATGTGAGGTGGTATTTCAGTTTTAATTTTCATTTCTCTAATTAAAAGTGATTTATGGCAAAGATATACATATATATATATGTATATGTATATCTTTGATTTCTCCATGTGAAATCTGCTTGTTCATATTCTTTGTGGCAGGTCTAATTCTTCTGTGAAGTCTCATTAAATCTTAGATGGATTGCAATAGCCATCTTTTCCCCCCATTTATTGATTAATTATATCTCTTTCCCCTGACTTTCTTCAAGACTCACTGAAATCCTGTCTTCTGCAAGAAGCCTATCCCTTCTCCCCAGCTCCTTCATCCAGAGCCTTCTCTATGAAATTCCTTACCATTTTATGCTACATATATTTTGTACATACACAGTTGTTACATCTCTCTCCTCCAACAGAATGGCATCTCCTTTAGGGCAGGATCTGTATTTTGGCCTTTTTGTCTCTAGTGCCTTACACAAAGTAAACATTTAATCAATGCTTGCTGATTGACTAATCTGGGAAGAATAAAATCTTGTGGTGATTTTTATTCTTTTTCCCCCCAACATACATTTCATTACATTTCCAAGTCTGGCCACATTTTCTTCAAATTCTTTGCAGGTCCCTAGGTGTGAATCATGTAGTTGGAAAACTAGAAAAGATCTAAGGGTTTTTTTTAAAATAAATTAATTGGCCGTTAGAAGGAAATTCTTCTCATCCAGCAACCCTCTCAGTTTAACTCTATTTTTATTTTTGTTCCTCAAGTTCTCATTCATTCATTTAACATCCTTCTTCAGTGGTCAGTTGAAAATCTCTATTAGCATCATTTTACAGGGCTGGCAGTGAAATCACAAAAGTTAACATCTTCAAGTCTTTTATGGGATTCTCTTTGGTATTCTGTTTCTAGTTCTTTTCACACATATTTCTCCACCATCCACTCTCTTTGAATAGCTCTAACTATTCTAAGAAAGGGCAACATTAAGAAATATTTCAGTATAAAGTTAACATTCATGAAATCTTTCCTTAGATGCCACATCATAATATAGATCTTAGGTTCTCAAAAGCTCTGCCAAAGGGCACAAGTTCTGGCAGGTCTCCCCTGCTGGAAAGCTCTTATCTATAGACTTGGTGATAGATTCCAAGTAGTCTATAAGCACGTCTGTTGTCTCAGTACTAACCCAGCCAGTTTCTGAGAAGCTGAATGTTGGTCATCAGGTAATAACATGTTTTGGTTACAGCAACTCAGAAAAGATGATCAGCTAAGGCAAAGAAGGGTTGTGATGTGCATTAGTGGAGATGGTATCCACATTGATGGAATCATGATAAAGTCTATGAGCTATGCCTTGTGCTTTCCATTGTGTCTTTTTTGGGAAAAGAGACTTGCTTCCTTGACTTCTTTTTTATTTGTTAGTTCTGTGCAAGAATAATATTAACGAAGGCAGAGGATAAAGAGGAGGCATGGTGTGATGCAAAGAGTGCTAAATGTGAGGTCACAGGACATGAGTTTGAACCTCAGCAATACCATTTACTACCTGTGTGATATAGGGCAAGTCACTTAACTTCTCTGGGTCTTAGTTTGCTTATCTGTACAATTATTGGGTTGGATTAGATGACTTCCAAGGCCTTTTCTAACTCTAAATCTGAAATCCTATGAAATGGAGGAATTCTGTGAGAGGCATAATAGATAGATAACCAGTCTCAGAACCGGAAAGACATGACTAAAGTTTGCCTTTTACGTAGTGGTTGTGTGAACCTCTGCAGGTTACGTTACTTTTAGTGACTTGGGCATTTCACTTTTACACTTCCAGATAACTCTAAGTTGGAGAATCCAGACCTGCACTGGTAGTGAATTTCCTCATCTGAGAATCCCTTACACTAATAAAACCAAAGGTTCTAGTCCCTATCCCTTTGAAATGGGAGATATGGTAGAAAAGACAAGTTTTATTTTCAAATGTCTTCATACTCTGGTTGCTGGATCCACCATGCTGAGCCCTGGGTAAGCACTCCATACATAGGTGTTGAATGGATGAACTGGCCTCTGGCTTTCTAAACTTGACTTCTTATTTACCTAGCGGCATTACAAGCACTAAAGAGAAAGAAGAGGTTGGAGAAACAGTTAACTCAGATTGATGGCACACTTTCCACCATTGAGTTCCAGAGAGAGGCCCTGGAAAATTCCCATACCAACACAGAAGTGTTAAGGAACATGGGCTTGGCTGCAAAAGCTATGAAGGCAGTACATGAAAATATGTGAGTGTTTTTGGTTTTCTTTCCCAGACAGTTCCTCCTCTGGAAATGATTCTTAGGCAGCAACAAGTGGCTCACTTTAAGCAGAATGGTTTTCATCTGTGCTGAGGTGATCTGGCCTATTCTCCAGTAAACCCAATGCAGTATATCCTGAATTGAATACTCTATTAGGAGGGAAAAAGAAAACAAACTCAGGTTTTAGGGCTGCCATTATGTCTGGGTGGATTAGAAAGTTGCTTATTGTATGATATGATTTCAGGGGCCAATAATAATCTACTCTCTACCTTTTTGCCTATTCCTCCACCTTTTTGCTGAAAGGAATGACTTTGACCATTGGGGGGGGCAAAGTTTTATAATTACAGATAAGCTTTAAAATATAAATATTGAGAGAAGTAGCACATGATTTAAATTCATACTAGGATATGAGTGATATCCTTAAGTTTTTTAGAGCATATTTTGATGGAGAGAAAGGCTAGAGAGAGTCCAGAGCATGAGTTACCTGAGAGAAGGTACTTCTGGTACCACAAAGTAGGGGAAGAGCAGAGAAAAGGGGAAGGCTGGGATCTGTCCATAGTTAGACATGGTAACTTCCCTAACCATCAGTTTGACTTACCATTTTGACAACCTCAGAGAGAACATTCTACTTATGTATCAAAGTCAGGATCCTCTAATGACACTGGTGCATCCTGTATTCTAAAATAGATCCTATAATTAGAAGCTAAATATTGCAATTACAGGGGACAACTAGCTTCCATTCCTTCCCTGGCAATGTCCAAACTTAGCATTGCCCCAGATTGCCTCTATGTTTTACTTCATCTCCTGAGTCAAATATTATCCCCTTCCCATTTCCACCTCCTATATTCTCTCCATGGTTATTCTCAAACATTTTATAACATCCCCAGGAACTGGGGTAGTATTTGTTGATGTATCTCAACACAATAGTACTCATATGGGTATGTTTACTAAGAACCTTTGGATGAGAAGGATAATCATTTTCCTTCCATATACAATTAGTTGAATTTGAAAAAAAAAATCCTTAGACCTGCTCAGGTTTGCCTAGGACATGATTCATAGCTAGGGTCATGTAGAATTAATTTGGGATCTATAGAGTTTAGATAATTGTCAGACTTCAGGTTGCCGATTCCTTTGTATGGGAGTCTAGGGACTGGAAAGCCCTTACCATATTATGTGTCCTGATCCATTATACATACATTCTAGCACTGTGGATATTTGAATGTTTGTACCATGAGTGCTGAGATCATTCAGACATCATTATATCTAAAGCTAGCCTCTATAGTATCTGTAATTAACTTGCCAGTGATGACTGAGAGGCCTATGCAATTAACCAAGGTCCCTGAGCAATCAGTATCTGTAAACGACATTTTTGCAGTGTCCCATATGTTTATATTAATGGCTCCTTCCTGGTAATGACTGCCAAAAACTGCTGCTTATGATGTTACCTAAGAGGAATGGTACCAGTAGCCTATAGCAACAATCCCACAAAAAGTTGAATTTTCCAAATGATATCATCATAAATGGCTCATATTTAAATTTCTATCTTTTTTCTCCCCAACCAAACTATAGAAAGGGTGTCTTGCCTTGTGTTAACTACAAAATAAATTGATCTTTATCATAGGAAGTTCCCTTTTTAAAATCCCTACGTGACCTCATTCCCCAAATGCAGAGGCCATTTGGGCAGTATTTATGCCTGTTCAGGAAAGGTTTTTTCTTTTATAATGCAAATATATTTAAAAAATTGATTTTATAAAAATTAGCATTATTTATATGACCTGACTGTAGGAGATCAGTGAAATAGTAAAGACTTTAAAGTAAATGGGTTAATTTTTTCATGTAAAGTTTAAATTCATAATTTTAAACTGAAAATTCAAAATATTTCAATAAAAATTATTTCCCCAGGGACGTTAACAAAATAGATGATTTGATGCAAGAGATTACAGAACAGCAAGACATCGCCCAGGAAATCTCAGAAGCATTTTCTCAGCGAGTTGGATTTGGTGATAATTTTGATGAGGTTGGTAACACAACAAAATGGAAATCAGAGCTGAGTCCCTTGTAAATGTCAGTGCCTTCAGAAGTTCCATCATCTGAAACTACCTCACCATTCCGAGAATGCAAATGAGTTCTTATTGAAAGTATCAGTTCAACATACTTTTAATTCCTTTTTTGGACTAGACTTGAGATTTTATTGATATAAAGAGTTCTGAGTAAGTAAACTCTCTCTACCAATGCAGATTAGTTCCTGCTTTTCAATTTATAGTCTTAGAAAGTTTCCTAAAGCACTGTGAGAATAGATGGCTTGCTTGCCCGTGCAAGTGACTTGGCTTGCCTACACAGCCGGTATATGTTAGAGGCAGATGTTGAACCCACATCTAATTGACTCTGAGGTGAAATCTTTGTCTTTTATGCCATACTATGTTCAATCAACATATTTGTTATGGATTTATTTTGGCAAGTAAGAAAAAAAACAGTCTGGGAGTATTTAAAGAAAAGAGAAGTATATTTTGGCAAACAGCCTGTCAAGCTTTTGGTTCTTAAAATCAGGACAAATCAGGATGTGATTATATAAATAAGTTAAGGACTTTTTGTGATTAAAACCTAAGTAACTACATTAAGAGGAAAAGAGTACTTTCACATCTGGGCAGAACATAATGCAGATTGAGTCACTCTGCAAGGAAGAGACGTAAGAGCTAAAGAGAACTGGAAATTAGAGGGTTAAGCTGACTGTGTTTATTTCTTAGACTATGAAAAATACATGTAGAGTGACATTATTAACAAACGTCTCATTAAAATTGATCGGTCCAATAACATAGACTGTAATTACAAATGGTAGTGTTTCTACAGTGTGAAATTTTAGTTATTCTGTTCCAAATATACATATATATCACAGTATATGTATAAGATTTTTAAAAAATTTGATTGTGAGAGCACAACCACATGATATTCAAATGATTCTTAGTGAAAATATGTGCTATCTAAAATCTAGCTCCCAAGAAATAATATCCATAAAAAGCTTTTTCAATGGAGGGGAAAAGGGGTTTTCAATGGAGGGGAAAAGGGGGGAGGTGAGAGGGGAAAAGTGAAACTTACTCTCATCACATTTGGCTCAAGGAAAGAATAACATGAACACTCAGTTTGGTATGGAAACCTATCTTGCACTACAGGAAAGTAGAGGAGATGGGGATAAGCAGGATGGGGGAGGGAAGGAGCAATCAGAAGTAAACACTCTTGGGGAGGGACAAGGTCAAAAGAGAGAACTCAAAATTTTGTGGAAATGAATGCTGAAAACTAAAAATAAATAAATAAATAAATATTAAAAAAACACATTAAAAAAATAAAAAAAGAAACCTGGAGAATAATGACTTTTGTAGACTATGCAGACGACTAATGACCGTCAGTGTGGCTGAATGCAGAGAAAAGGGAAATGGGAGTCAGGATATCAGGGTTCAAGATCCAGTTCTGCCACTAGTTAGCTATGTGACCTCAAACAAATCACTTAAACCTCTCTGGGTCTCTATTTCCTTTTCTATAAAATGAAATGTTGAACTCAGAAAGTATGTAATCTAATAGTTGATTTGCAAAGTGCTAGACTGATAGCTACTATGATTTTTTTTCTATTGTGTTTCTTAATTCTTCTCCAGTACTTCAAAGATATGTGATTTCATTGATCTGGTTACTCCCCCCACTGATGTACATAGCACATCCTTCAAATTTTAGGAGACAATCTTTATAAGTTTATGAACCTCCATATCCAACCCTTATATTTAACATCTCATGTTCAGCCTTCTTCGTGGAGCTAGGTTGGTCTTCGTACAACAAATATATAGTCCATCACTGGTTGAAGCCTTTCCAACTTTGTCGGGCCTTAGAGCTTAGGTTTCTTAGCATTATTTTGCAGAACCCAATATCATTATGCCATGATAAGACATCAGGAGAGGATTTTAAAGGAATTATCTGTTAATAGCATGATAATAATTTGTTTACTATGATCAATAAAAGAACATTATTTGCAACTGTGGGAACTCATAGTCTGGGACCATGATATGTTCTCTTGTTGCTTTATTTATCCCTAAGAGTTTTATCATATAA
Source organism: Bettongia penicillata ogilbyi (assembly GCA_023548195.1). Taxonomy (NCBI): domain Eukaryota; kingdom Metazoa; phylum Chordata; class Mammalia; order Diprotodontia; family Potoroidae; genus Bettongia; species Bettongia penicillata. The sequence goes on from JAJHZJ010000468.1 coordinate 3,567,787, forward strand.
GAATATGTTGAAAGAACCAGGCTTATTTTTTCCAGGGAAGAGAAGACCCCAGGGGGACAGGATAGTTGTCTTCAAAAAATTGGAGGGCTGTCATGTGAAAGAAGGGTTAGATTTCTATATTTCTTCAGAGAGCAGGACAAGGAGAAACTTCCTAGCAATTCAAGGTGTCCAGAAATGGAATGAATTCCTTGTATGTTGCTTATTTGCATATAGTATGCGTGTGTGTGTGGGTGGTGTATGTGTGTGTCTGTGTCTGTTTGTGTCTGTCCTGTCAGTGTCAGTTATGTCTGACTCTTTGTGAGCTATTTGGGATTTTCTTGGCAAAGATACTACAGTATTTTGCCATTTTCTTGTCCAGCTCATTGTACATATGAGGAAACTGAGGCAAACAGGATTAAGTAACTTGGCCAGGGTCACACGATTGATGAGACTGAATTTGAACTCTGGAAGAGGGGTCTATCCATTAGCTGCTGTGTGTGTGTGTATGTGTGTATATAAACACATATACACCCAAACACATATATACTTCAGTATCATGTGGGTAGATTACGTATGTGTGTGTGTATTATAGTGACCCAAAAGTTGAGGATATATTGAAGGTGACCTCAGAGGGAAGGCTCCAGAGATAAGGAGGACTTGGAAAGGCCTCTTGTTAGAGGCAGGACTTTAGCAGAGGCTTGAAGGAAGCCAGAGAAGCCAAGAAGTGGAGGTGAGAAGGGAGAGGAGACCATGGATGGAGGAATAGAGAGATTGTAGAATCTGTTTTGGGTAGAGGTAGTGTGTTCACACTGTCAAAGTCCCCGATCATTAAGGAAATGAAGTTTTGATGGAAGGAATAGTGACTTCTGCTTTTTTCTTACCTGTTTTGTCTGTCATATGGCATTTGTCATAAGGAGGTCAGCTTCATGACCTCTTTAACATTAACCATCAAAACACGTAGGCTCCAATATGATATTTCACCAATTTCTATACCAATTTATACCTTATTCCTTTTTAAACAAAAGACTTTCCTTTGCAAACAATTGTTCAGATAGATATAAGTTTGAAATTTTGGCTGAAATCAATTTATTTCAGACTAGATCAGGGATACTTCAGAAGGAACTACTCCATCATCCCTAGTATTTCGTACAGTGCCTAGAACATGGTAGTTGCTTAATACATTCTTGTGGATTTGACTTAACTTTCCCATTCTGTCATAGCAGGTCTCTAAGACTGCTCTTGCTAGAATTTTCTTGTAAATAGGATAGAAGTGGTCCATTGAACGAATTAACTAGCAGGTGCAAACTCTTTCCAGAAACTAGTGAGGTTTTATGTGTTCCCTTAGCATGAATGATTTGAATGGCTGTTTACTGAAGTATCATAAGATTAACCACATCAAATTTGTAAAATGCCAAAATATTCATCTTTAATTATTGCTCAATGTTGTAAGAAGAGTTTAGTTTTGAAATAAAAATTCCATTTCACTGAATTTTCACTATCAGTTAGGAAAGCAGATGTTTCTGTTATTGTGTATGAGCCAACCCACATCTTAGACATTAAATCTGCTGTTCTTTGTTTCACTTATGCTCAGGATGAGTTGATGGCAGAACTTGAAGAACTGGAGCAGGAGGAATTAAATAAGAAGATGACAAACATCAGACTTCCAAACGTACCCTCTGCCTCACTGCCAGCCCACCCTGGTAGGCTGCCAACTGTACCATCTACCTCACATCGATCCCGAGCAGGTAAGCTTCCAGCTTCACTCTTAGGAATTGATTGGTTCCCTAAGAAATACCTAACTTTCCCATATCTTACCTATATTAAACATACTCCAATGTAAAGGACTTGGAGATTACCTAAATGTTGACGAGTACCTAAATACCTATTAAGGGTTTTTTTTGAACATAATTGATTTTTGGTCCTTGCCGCAGCTCATCAATCACTGATTTACATCCTTTTTAAATTTTTTTTTGAACTACAGCATCTTCCAGGAGGAAAGAAGATGAAGATGACATAAAACACCTGGCAGCTTGGGCTTCTTAAGACCAAACTACAATTATTATAAGCCTAAAACTATGGGATATGTATAAAATGTTTTGAGTAGAGTTCGTTAATATAAAAAAATACTTATTGAAGCCATTTGGGGAAAAAAATTAGATAGATTGCCTTACATTTTTTCAGGCCATACTTGATTAAAATTCTGTTCAAAAATCTCTGACATGCAGGAATCCACATACTTCAGTCACAGAATGGAAATGGTATAAGTCATTTCACAGTTTGCAAGTGGTTTAAGAGTAGTGTGGTTAGGACTGCCAGGTAAATTATTGCATTTCCCACTATTCTGTTTGTGTATGTGCATGGGCATATGTGTGTGACCCCTTTGGCACACATATATATATGTGTTTGAGGTGTCTGCTAAAAGAAATCTGGAACATGGTAATCGTTAAAAACATTAGTGTGTACATACTAGGTGTAATTCTAATATAGTCTGTACATACACTAATCATGCTTGAGTTTTTCAGTTTAGAAACTTAAAAGATTCTTTAAATTGATTTTTAACATGTCATTTCGGTTCAAAATTAGGTAACAAATACATTTGCAGCGGTTGAGATCTGGGCCAGATTCCCATGGGTATGATTTAAGTACTTCATGAGCCATCCATTTTGCCACCATTAATGTTTCAGTGTACTCAGTTTAGTGATTCTCATTCTTTCCTATTTGGTTCATGCAGTAAATTTATTTCAAGTTTACAGAATAGTCTTTGTAAATATGTGAAAGGGAAAATCTATAGAAATAAAAATGACTTGTGAAAAGAATATATTGGACTTTCTTTTTTTATTTATAAAAATTAGCAATGTGTTATAGATGGCATGGTAAGTGATAAATGTCATTCTAGATGTGGTTGTATCATAATACAATTTGTCTAGCAGTAGTCCCTCATATTTGTATAACACCAATGAGATGATTTGTACTTACAAACATTTAAAGATAGAAAAAATGAAAGCGACATCCCCTCTTCTCCTCCCTTTTACTCCCATTAGCACATGAGCAGATATTTTGTAGTATAAATCATATCCTCACTCACAAAAAATTCACAATACACGAAGATCTTTTTAGCATACTAGCTAAAACCTTCAACTATGTTTTATTTTTAAAAAGTATTTAGTAAACACTTATTGTATACAGAAGACTGTGTTAAGAGCTGGGTATATACAAAGTTTAGATAAAATGTGGCCACTGATCTCATGGAATTTTTAGTTTAGTCATTAGAGATGAGTGGGCTAAGTGGTGCAGGGGATAGAGTACCAGATCTGAAGTCAGGAAGACTTATCTTTCTGAGTTAAAATCCAGCCTCAGATATACCCTACCTATGTGACTCTGGGCAGGTCACTTAACCCTGCTTGCCTCAGTTTCCTGCTGGAGAAGGAAATGGCAAACCATTCCAGTATCTTTGACCAAAAAACCCAACTGACCAAGAGTCAGACACTACTGAACAACAACAAAGTGGAGATGATGCAGAGAGGAGTAACTGTAGCCCAGCATACTGTATGAGTATATGTGTTAGATACATACATGGATGTGAAAGTGTAACACACCAGCATACCAGGATGGCTACTAGCACAGGTTCTTAGATCTGCATTGGTAGGAAAGATAGCATTACATTCACTAGTTCAGGAGAAAAGTCAGCACCCTGAACTTCAGAGAAAATACAAACGGTGAAAATATAAGCAGACAGGGCTCTATGGCCTGAATGAAAGCAGTATTGCTATACACTTTACATACATCCCTGGATCAGGAGAGCCTTTACATCTGAGCAGTCAGGGAGCTCTGAACATATGGCCACTCACAGTCTCGACTAGGAAATCGCAAGCTCCTTGTCATAAGTGAGCCCCTGAAGCAAAACCTCACCTCAGAGTATATATACCCTTTTCAGAACCAGAGGGCATCACAACCCTCTCAACTCAGCGCCTAATGAGAAATTATCAAAAAGCGTGAAAACTTTCTTACAAGCAAGCCTCCCCTAAGCAAACTTCTCTTAATGGATTCCACATAAGGCCTGTTAATAGATGGGAGGATCTTAAATCCTATTAACATTATTGAAAGCAAAGTCCTGAAAGAGGAGAATGTTCTTTACTGACCAGAGGAATCAAAGAAATCTCCATGGAGAAAGTGGACCTCTGTATGTTGCTGTTGCTGACTCATTGCTTAAGTTGCAGGCAAATGAATCCCATGAGAGAGAGGCCTAGGCAAGGAAACCTATTATTGCCTTTCTACTTCAAGTATGTCACTGTTCTTGAGACATTCAGTTCTCATTTCTGGGAAATACAGCTAAGAGATAAAGTAAGTTTCTCTAAGGTACTTCCAGTCCAGCTACTCTTCCACCTCTGTAGTTATGGCAGGAGTGGAGTGGAGACATTAGAGAATATTTTGAAAATAAAAGGAAATACCTGCAAATATTTTTCGCTTAAAAGTAAAAGTTAGGCAAAAGTAATATTGTGGAATGCAAACATGGGGATATGTATGTATGTGTCTGTCTATCTATCCATCTAGCTAGCTATCTGTCTGTCTGTCACTTGAATCAAGCAACCTCAATCAACTGGAATACAGCCACCCAGAAAGAAAGACTTCTCGGAGCAGCTGAAATACCTCTCATGAGACCCTTGAACTTTAGTTGGGGGAGAGTCCCTCAGACATTTACTCAACATTTCTTTTCTACTCTTACATGATGCACAATTCTAACAAATCTGGTCTATTATTCATGGAATATTAGAAATTATAAAGGAGAGGGCATTGGTCAAACAAGCACACTGACAAAAAGTGGTATCTAGTAACAAAGAAGGTGACAGAAGAAAAAATCACTTACAATAGCATCTTCCCTCAAAGAATAAAAATTTCCTGTCAGTGAGGTAATTCAGAAACTGTTACAGGCTTTGAGGGAAATTCTAATATCCTGTTAGGTTTATCCTTGCGCACTTTTGGAGTGGTGGTGTATTCTCTTTTTGAGGTGATGTGGACAATGTATATATGATAGATATTTTTATCTCCTTTTCTTTCAGATGGAGGGACAAAGACATTTTTAGTTACCTGAGCTATAATAGGACTGGGGCCCCATACATCAAGAACATTGTTTTTTGGTGGAGAGTGAATCTGGATTAGCAGAATGATTAAATGAGGCAGGAAAATCTGAAATTAAAAGGACAGTGTGAGGTAGGAGATGAAGCTATATTTTGTGGCCATAAGAAAATCACACCTCACCATGGTTATAGGGGATCATGGATGAAGAGAGACCCAGAAAGTAGGTAGGTAGAATAGGCAAGAAGTGAAGTACAATCTAGTCTGGACCTGAGTAGTTTTTTTTTTGTATTTCTAATTATCATAATATATTATTTCTGAATTTGCATATTCTCATTTCCATCATTCATAGTCTCTAGAAACTAAAATAAAGTGTTAACAGGATTTTACTGAGCCAGTCTCTAATCTGGGTATGTTGAAATGGTAGACCAGAGACAAAGTACTCAGGTAGCTGTTTAATTAATTAGCTTCATTATGAGGAACAGATTTGCAAATTGGGAATTCTTCTGATCAGAATTCCACCTTGCTGAAGTGAAGACATAGATTATATACATAAATCACAAGTGGGAAGGGAAGAGAGAAGGTGGGTTACAAAGAGTTGTTCCCAGGGCCAGAGTGGTTTCCCACGACAAATCCATAAATGGAGGACAATATAACAATTCTGGAGTCCTGGAGGAGCAATACTGCTGAAGTCCTTGTGGGCCGTTACTTAGTGGGTCACAGGACCAGAGTTCTGTGACGGGAGCAGGTTCTGCAATCTTTGATTCGCTTCACTTCAGGTACATGGAAAAGGATGCCAGAGATTGTGAGCCTTGTCAAGGTTTGATTGATCAGTTCAAGCTGCATTGTGAATCTGACTCACAAGCTGGAAAAGGCAATTCTGCAAAATCTAATCAATTAGTATATTCATTACATATATCATATTGATTATAGTAGAAATCAGAATTCTTTCCACAATAGTTTAACTAAATTTTAACCTAAGTAATTCCATTTTGGTTTTAAGAAATCACAAGACTCCTGGAGTCTGATAAGAAAGCAAAAATAATTTCCCCATATTGTATATCCTTTTTGAATTATACACGTGTGTTGGCCAGATGGGTTATGCGTATGTCTGTATAGGTTTGTCTAAATGTGACTTGCAGGCATATGTGAGGAGATACTTCTGGAAGTTCACTTATCCCACTCCAAGGAAGTCTTTGACTCATGACTAGAAGGCAGCAGGAGATAGAGGCTATAACGCTGTTCCTTAGAGAGATGATTGGAAGCTAGAGCTACAATTATATATAATTGTTCCATGAAATTTTTCTAGTTCAGGAGAAATTATTTTTAGGTTCAAGTCCCTTTCTTGGTTACTATAATTTAACAGGGAAGATCTGAAGGCTTGATTCCCTTCTCATCAAATGCTATTTACCTTCAAAAGTACTTAGAGAATATGCCTATACATACAAAGTAGTAACAAACAGAAATCAGAAAATTTACATGGATTAGAAAATACCAGATAATACACAAAGCCAGTGAAATCTCCCTTTGGAGCAAGATATCAGCTCAAACTGAGAAAGTTCCTGACCTCATTCAATGGGAAATTCCCCAAAGTCTCTAGGGAGGCAAGCTGGAAATCAGGACATATTGAAGTGTTGAAAGCATGTTGGCTTTCTCCCAAAGGCTTTCTTTCCCTTCAGGGGACTCTTTCTGAAGAGAACCTGGAACCAAGTAAGTTCTCTCTTAAAGTTAGGAGCAAAAAGACCTTTCTTCTCTCAAGCTCTCAAAAAGGAGAACCTTAGACAAGTGTACCACACTTAACCCTGGTTACAGAACAAATGTTTTCTTTTATAGTCAATTGCCTATACTATATATAATCTATATTCTCTTCAAATTGTGAATGCCATATATCACCTATTTCTTTTAAAGCAGGTGTTTCTTAACTATGAATTTATTTTTATGTATTCTTGTACCTTGTTAGTGTAGCCAATCAGAATACAGTCTGCCATTCCATTGATTTTGCTGATTTTCTGTATAAAAATTCTCTAGGAAAATCAAGTTGATTGAATAGTCAGAGAAATCATCTTTGCACTACAAGTGAAAAATTCTCTTGACTAGAGACTGTTTTTGTAATTTTTCTTTCAGGTACTGCAATAAAACATACTCTTGTGTAGACTTTTAAATAAAGAACTAGAAAAAGAAAAAATAAAACAGATCCACTGAATCAGCTCAGTGGCCAGTAAGGGGATTGTTTCATCATCCCTAAAGTGCTAGAGTCCTTCAGCATTGACTGGGAGCAGCTCTGTACATGCTCTATAGCTTTTCTTACTTCCCCATATAAATCTTTGCTGTTCTCATCAAATCAGTTGGGGAACATTTAGCAATCTATCCCTCTTCCCTATGCTAGAAAGCTCTCTGAGGACATGAAGGGAACTCAACCATCACTTTTGTGTTTCCCCCCTTTAGATTGTAGGTTCCTTGAGGGCAGGGATTGTCTCTCTTGTATTTGTATCCCCAATGTTTAGCACTTTGCCTGGCACATAGTAGGTGCTTAATAAATGTTTATTGATTGATTTAAAAAAAACTCTTGTGGTCTGGATAATGTGTGGAAGGGAATGGAAAGGAAAAAAAGACAACAGATGTCAGGATTGGTCATCCAGTTTTGGGTATAGCAAAGGGGAAAGGTAATTAGGAATTGAGCTGGGCGGGAAGGGGGTAGATCCATGAGCCCAAGATACTAAGAGGACTTAAGGACCCTTAATGTTCAGAGGCTTAGTGTCCAGAGTAAAGTTTAATAATAAAGGAAGTTTCAAAATTAATGTGAAAAGTGAAAGTCCTGAGGCTGAAAGCAAAGTTCCTAGGCTGGTCCCAAAGAGAAACTGGTCCACTGGGAAGTTGACCCAAACAAGCAAAATCCTGACCGTGTAAGTCTGGGCAAGCCACTCAAGCCTCAGTTTCTTCATTTGTAAAATGCGTTTGGACTTGATGACTTTTCAAGTTCCTTCTAGTTCTAAATCTATGATCCTATTTTCCTAAGATTCAGCACCAAAGCCTTCTAAAAATGCTTTGAGTAACGGCAGCATCACTGGAATAAGTGTACTTACTCTGAAGAAGAAAAAAAACTCGTTTTTAGGTATAGATTCTGATATTTTTGTTTAAAAAAATGATATAATTACCTTAAGTTACATTTCATAGATGGGAAAACTCTTTCTCAGATGACACTAGATAAAAGAAGTCTGTGGTTTGCCCATCAGTTTATTTCAAAATAGGTGTTTCCAATGTGACATTCTGACTGGTGACAGTCAGGGTGACATTCAGACACAAGTTCTCTAATCCTGGTAAGAGCTGGAGCTGAGACAGTTTGGCTCTTAATTATGGGAAATTAAAGTGGCAAATGTTTTAGACTGGACAAGGGTATGTGCTCCATTAAAACAAATTGGATGAATGTGTTAGAGTTAGCCGTCCTTGCAAGAAGGCTGCCATTTAAAAAATAGCCCATAGAAAGCTGTGCTTAATCAGGCTCCCATCATTCCAGTACATCATAGCCCTGGGGAAGAAATTGATTCAGTGTCTGATGAAGTGTCAGTATTTCCTCTCTTGACATCACCCTCCCTCCCTTTATTTAGCACAGAGAGCAACTTTATTTTATGGAGCAATGCTTTTGAAAATGGTGTCAGTCCTCCAACTTTGCACTTACTTGTCCATCATTTGATTCTGACTTGGAAACAGTTTTTTCTTCCTTTTTTCGCATATCCAAATGAGGTTTTATTTCAGTGTTTTTAGGGTTTTCAAATTAAATTTATTTATTTAATTTTAGTTTTCAAAATTCACTTACATAAAATTTTGAGTTCCACATTTTCTCCCCATCCCAAGATGGCATGTAATTTGATATAAACTCTATATACATATACATTCATATTAAACCTATTTTCACACTAGTCATGTTGTAAAAAAGAATTAAAACCAGTTGGAGAAAACATGAGAAAGAAGAAACAACAAAAAAGAGAGAGGGAGTAAATAGTACATTTCCATCTGCATTCAGGTTCCATTGTTCTGTTTCTGGAGGTGGACAGCACTTTACATCATGAATCTATCAGAACATAGGCAATCCATATGTCACACAGATTGACAGATCCAGCTATCTGACCATTATATACATGCATTCTATACATACCAGAGAGAGAAGCACCAACGTCTGGGTTTTCAAAGCCAAGACTCCTTAGAGGCTACCCAGAGTCTCATCTGGCACATGAACCTTCTTCCACAACTAAGCCAGAAAGCAAAACCTCACCTCAGAGACCACAACCTTCCTGACCTAATGCCTTGTTAACAATTAACAAAAGGTGTGGGCCTTCATACAAAACAAGGCTCCCCCAATCAAACTTCTCTTAATAGCTCCACCTGAGGTCTGTTATTGTGCAGAGAATGTTTTTAACTCCTGTTACAACGGGTTTTCACAATTTCTATGCCAGACAAGACTTTAAAGATATGAAACTAGAAAACCATTTGTTCTACTGTGTATTATTTGTGCATTCATAGCCTGGAGTACTGAATAACATTTTTAGTGATCATGGATTTTGACCCCATCCTTTGCTCTATAGATTCTTCTAAATCCCCTTTTCTCCTCTTAAACTAATAATTAGTCTTTCTGTTATTTGTGCACACATATACAGATCTGCACACATGCATACACACATATACGTGTATTTATGAAGTAGCTAGGTGATGCAGTGGGTAGAGCTTTGGGCCTGGAGTAAGGAAAATTTGGTTTCAAATCTGGGCTCAGACAATTGCTAGCTATGTGGCCCTGGGCCAGTCACTTAACCTCTATCTCTCTCAGTTTCTGCATCTATAAAATGGGAACAATAATTGTACCTACTTGACAGAGTTGTGAGACTAGAGTGAGATAATATTTCTGAAATACTATATGGTAAACACATAGTAAGCTCTATTTAGATGTTAGCTTTTCAGCTAGGTGGTGCAGTGGATATAGTACAGTGCAGGAATCAGGAGGACCTGAGTTCAAATTTCACCTCAGACACTTGACACTCACTAGCTGCGTGACCTTGGGCAAGTCACTTAACCCCAATTGCCTCATCCTGGGTCATCTCCAGTCATCCTGAGAAATATCTGGGCTCTGGAGAAGTGAGACTGGTGACCTGCACAGCCCTCCCTCATTCAAAGTCAAGTGCAAGTCATGTCATCATTTCTCTGATGGCATGGTCTTCTTCAGCAATGAAGGATATACACACACACAACACAATTACCATTTCTGTTATCCACCAGAATGGGTCTTCAGGGAGAAAAATTTCTCCTTTTTGCAATTGAAGAGAATAAACCCCTATGGCAAACACAAGATTTAACTACATGATAATTCAACATTTGGTTAATAATGTGCCTCCTAAAATGTAAGCACTTGTGTAGTTGTTATTAATAGCAACTAAAAATCTAATGGTTGTTGATTAGTGTTTCATGCCCAGCTTTAATGAGATGGGAACATAGCTCCCAGTTTGAGAGGTTGTTATGCTTCAATTCTTGCTATATTGTTTAAGAAAATATTTCTTTGTAAAAGCTAATTTATAGTAATTGTAAATCAGTAGTATTGGGGAAATAGTAATTAGCAATTGATATTGGATGTGGGTTTATGAGAAACTGTATTAGGAAAAGACCCTTAACTCCTCTGTGTTACCCCTAGAACTCTGAGGAATAAGCGAAATCTCACTCTGGAGACCCTACTAACTAATCCAAAGGTAGGTTGGTAAACTGAGTCTAGTAGTTACAAACTATAGAGACTTATTTGTAAAATCTTATGGAGAAAAACATTTAATGGAAGCAGATGAGCAGTATTCCCTAATAAATAGGCAATGGAGGGTAAAGTCATTTTATAGAAAGTTTGGTCAGAGACCCAACTAATCTAAAATATATTGAGGGAATTTAAGGATGAAAATTGAAGGAAGAAAGCAAACAGAAGGAAAATTGAAGACATCTGCAATGATTTTTACTACTCTTTCACCTTCAAGGACAGTAGAGTCACCACACTGTTTGTGTGTTTATAGAAGCAAGAAAAATGGCACTAAGGAAAATAGAGATGGGAGGAAAGGCGGAATTAGACAAAGTTTATATATAGAAGAGATTTGTGCTGCAGGGGACACTGAAGGACCGATTCAAAAGGTATCTGAAGGATGGGAACCTATCAAAAGCATAGAAAAAAATCTTGGGTCATACTAAATAATGTAATACTAAAAAAGTTTACTTCTTTTAAAGAATACTGGCAACTACAGAATATATGCCTGCTTTCCCATTTATATGACATTTTAATGAGAATAATCTATACACTTCTCCTTGATGAAGACATTAATATAGAATTAGTAGTCTTTTTGTAAGTGGCGTAACATAGTGGACCATATCTTTACCATTTCACTATTGACTAGAGATAGAAAACAGAGATGTCATATGTGTTGTCATCCACACAGCCCCTTGAGTGCCTCAGGAACTAGATTAAGATGTCATTGGGAAATGTTTAACTTAATAAATAAAAATACAATAGAACAAAGCTAATGTTTATATGTGGTTTTCTAAGTCAATATGCAGCCAACAGGAATACTTATGTACCTGTTTCTATTTGAGTTTGATACTGCTGATGTAAAGAATACATAATCCCTCTATACTCAGTTTATTGATTATTTTTTAAAGTATTTTATTTGATTGAGAAAATGGAACATTGCAACATGGTGCTTCCCATCTATATGTGAAAAATCTTTTAAGATTCCTTGGAAGATATAACCATAGTGAGAAACTTGTTTGTCAGCTTCATGATCTTAAATATGAGATGGGATATAAAATTGGAGCCAAATGTATTCACTACTTGTGATGGAGGAAAGTTAATGCAGAATCCAAGAGGGTCTTCTAGGTGCTCCTGTTTGTTGATGACATTATCCTCAAAAGAGTTTTGCATAGCATGAATTGATGCTCAGTGAAGTGAGTAGAACCAGGAGAACGCTGTACACAGTAAAACAGAAACGTTGTGCAATGACTGACTTTGTTAGACTTAGCTCTTCTGACCAACGCACTGATTTAAGACAATTCCAAAAGTCTTATGATGGAAAATGCTGTCCACAACCAGAAGAAAAACGATGGAGTCTGAATGCAAACTGAAGCAGACTATTTTCTCTTTCTTTTATTGTTTTTGCTTTTTCTTTCTCATAGTTATTTTCTTTTGTTCTGATTCTTCTTCCACAAAATGAGTATAACAGTAAGCACCCAACATACGGGGGGCTGCTATCACAGGTTCTTAGATCTGCATTGATAAAAGGAAAGGTAACTTCTGAGGGCTTAGCAATCACTTTAATCAATTACATGTATAATTCCTTTAACCAAGTACATATAGCATTCACCTTGTTCAAGGGAGTCAGCACCCTGAACTTCAAAGAAAATATAGAGAAATAAAAAAATCAACAGACATGGCTTCCTCTGCCTGGCCATAATTCGACAGGTCCAACTATCTGACCATAGTTACTAGAGAGGGAAGCACAGACATCTGGGTTTTCCAGGCTGGGGGCTCCTTAGCAACTTCCCAGAGTCCTCTTCTGGCCAAATAAACACTTCCGGTCAGTGAGTCCCAAAGTAAAACCTCAACTCAGAGATAGTTATATCTTTTTTTTTTTAAGTCAGCGGGCATCACAACCCTTGCGAACCAAAGCTTCATTAACAAAAGGCTTGGGCCTTCCCACAAATCTGCCCTAATCAAGCTCCCCTTAATGGGCAGGTGCATTAATGGGTGGGAAGCTCTTTAATTACATTAAAATAATTTAACAATACACTGTCTGTAGTTAAAGAAACTCTTGTTCCTATACTTTACACCTAGTAAAGACTGATTGATAAAGGCAAGATTCAGTCAGAGGCACTTGATTATACTAAAACAAAAATAGCAAAAGATCCTATTTTGCTTGCCATCACAGTGACAAATGTGGAAATATGTTTAATATAATCATACATGTGTGGCCTATATCAGATTTCATGCTGTCTTGGGGAGGGGGATAATTTAGAACTCAAAGTCTTACAAAAGTGAGTGTTGAAAACTAAAAATAAATTAATTTAAAAAAAATTTACATAGCAATCCATACAGAAAAAAAGTGAATGAAGATTATCTATGGTCCGGATTGTGACATACAATTAGTTGGACAATTTATTGAGCTTGCCCACCAATTTATATAGGGTGTCCCAAAAGTATTAGTCCATTAAGTCTTAGTTAGGACCTTTGAGACATCCAGTATATCTTAGACATACAGTACACATGGCCAATAAGTTGGATCCAGAATTAAACAGAAAGAGAAGTGCTTTTAAGAAATGGCAAAGCTCCTCCACAGGTCCCAAATTTCTCCCCAAAACAGAAAGGATGGGATTTTAAAAAAAATATATTAATATGTATGAATATTATTATTAACTATTAATATTAATAATATTAATTAATATTAACATTCACTTGTATTTTTATAGGCTGCAAATCAAGGAACAACAGGGAATTTTACAGAACTAGAATAAAGAATTGCATCAAAGAAATATTTGATCAGAAAAAAATATGGGATTCTCATGCGGTGGGAGCAAGAGGTGAAAAGTGGACAGTCTAAGAGATCCACTGTTACCTTCCTGGTGTCAGGAGAAAGCAAGGAAAGCATCCAGCACTTTATATGTCAAAATTATGGGAAATAGGGTCAAGAATTGCATAGCATGTTCAGGCACAGATGGGTTACAATCTGCATCCTTGGAGGGGAATTCAAATAACTGAGATTGCAAATAACAAAGATACAGAGGCACAGACACATCATACAATTTGAGCAAATAGGGTTTTGACAAAACCAGCCAGGAAAGAAGGGGAGGGAAGTAACCCCTTCCCTTACCCTAAAACCCTTCCCCAGATAGAGCCTGTTTTCAAACATGAGGAGAGGTCCCTCCTCACTCTACCACTTTGGGGAACTGGAAGGAGGGTGTGTGTGTGTGTGTGTGTGTGTGTGTGTGTGTGTGTGTGTGGTGCAGTGAAGCAGAACTTAATTTAGAATGTGGATAGAAAGAAAGAAGAGATCAAAGTGAGGTTGGATAAGCAAGAAAACAAAAGATTGCTCCTGACTGACTGGGTTGCTGGCATTCTCAACAACCTTATTTATTTTCTTTTGGGCATTTGTATTAAATGTAGGACTTGTTAAGGGAATTTTCTCTTCCTAGTTCTTCTACTCACACATCCAATCAAACTCGGAAGGATTGAGAGCATTGGAGCCTTGGTGGGCACTGATTCCTTGTCCCATCAGTACAAGTCAAACACTTTTTTTTTAATAGCTATGGTGGGGAGGAAGGAAGGAAGGCCTGTTGGAGTAACTTAGTAAGTGAGAAGCTGGAAAGCCTTATTAGCCCCAGTTGTTTTTCTGTCATGTCCAACTCTTCATGACCATCGATGGATCCCTCAATTTACACAAAAGATGAATATAAGTAGAGAAGTAAAGGTAAAATGTCAATTCCAACCACAATTTTATAGCCACAGACTGAAAAGTTTATAAAATTTTAAGTATAGACTAATAGTAATTATATCCAGAGAAGTCCAACTTCCTCCATTTATAGAACTGAAAATGAGACCTAGAGAAGTTAAATGATTTTTTGAGATTAAAAAATCTCATAACAACTAGCAATATTACTGAGATTTGCCCTTTATAACCAGCTCCTTTCCCCAGTGTCGTTGCCTCTCTTTTGAACAGTTAAATCAAAGTACTCAAGAGTTAAAAAACGTGGGTTCCAACGGTAGTTCTGCCACTTATTACCCGTGTGGCCTTGGGTAAGTCACATAATCTCTCAGGGCCTCAGTTCGCTCATGTTTAAAATGAATGAGTTGGATGAAATAATTTCTAAGGTTCCTTCTTACTCTAAAATCCCATGATTCTTTTGACTCCCAAGTCAAGCTACTATACTTGCTCAATATGGCAAAAACCTATTTCCTGTTCCTTCCCTAAAGTTGCAAAGGCAATAAATTCTCACAGATAGCCTTGAGTACCTGGAGAGGGAGGGAACCATTTAAGAAATGTTCATTTGGGAGATAAATAGTATAGTGAAACACATGGATCCATCTCACTTCTGGGAGCAGATATTCTGCAGGGAAATAGCTCTTTAAAAGAAGCCTCCTTGGAATAAAGTCAACTTAGGTCAGCCAAACCTATAAAATATAAATGATAACAGTTCAGGTTTGGGGACCTTGAGTTTGTTACATCTGACATCTCTGGTTATTTTTCTCAACATTTTTTAGAAAGACGTCTTCTATGTAGCAAGTGTAATGGGACCCAATTGTCCTCTAGGTGGGGCTCTGAACTCACTATATGGTGACTGTATAAAAAATGAGAGCAAGCTGACTAAAATCTGTGTTGTAAACTGCACTTTTTAAAGAGAAATTGATAGCGGTTGGAGTCTCATTAATTGAAAACCTTAGTAGTGAAAATGGAATTTTATCAAGGAACAAAAACTGAGGGAACAAGACAGATTGCCAGGCTTAACCAAGCCTGAAACCGTCCAGGATTTGGAAGACTGGCTTTTACCTCAAAAGCCTTATGCATCATGGAACTAGCAAGTCAGGTTGCAAAGATGCAGAAATGTATTTTAATGAGATCCCGGAGACTTGGCCACCCTTGATAACAACCTGATAGACGCTAATGGTACAAGACTTCAGGAAGCTGGGGTACATCTAGCATTCCTCTCCTCCCCCAGCCACTCCAAACATTTAGCCAGCTTAGGGCTCATTTGGGTGAATGTTTTCCTTGAAGAACCATGACTAGCTAGTCAGTTATTCAGCCAAGGACGAGATGAGTGGTGAGCATTTGTAAGCCTGCCTGGTTGTTATATACTATTTCTCTAACTAACTTCAACCTAAGAAGGCATTCCTGGTATATGTTATGTCAGTTTTACTAAACTGGGGATGAATGAGTGGGACTGATTGGTAAAGACAGCCAGAACTGGCACAGCAGGTCAAGGCACCTTTGCTCCAAGTGCCAACTCTGGGAAGGGGAGCAACTTTTCTGTCATGGGAGAGGGTGGGGTGGGGTGTATGTGGGATGGTACTTTCTAAATCCTACCATAGCAAACTCCTTCCTATCTCTGGTCCTCTTCTGTTGTTCATAAATTAACCTTTAGCTTCTCCCTCTCCTCACATTCTTTCCATCTTCTGGTGCCCATTGACACCTGGCTTTCTCCTGAAAACACTTTAGCTTCTCCAAAGCTGCCTGCTCTTTCTGTCACATCTTGTGAAACCCAGGACTGGCCAGCAGAGGTAGGTGCTAACTCCTTATACCCACTGCCACTTTCCACTATCTCTCTACAATTCTCTCTTCCTTTAATTTTCACTCCATTTTGCCCAAATTCTTGTTGCTATTAACTATGAACCTTCAGTCCACTTGCCTTCGTCACCAATAAAGTCAATACCGGCTCGCAGTGTTCTCCATCCCACCCTTTATTCTCTTTTAGCATCCTAGGCTCTTTGACCTTCAAACTTCTTAACTCCCATGACCTCTCTCTCCAGTCTACCTCAACTGCTCGCAGTAGTGGTCGCATATATACGTTCACCACCCTATCCCCGACCCTCTTCCTCCCCACCCTTTTCTGCTCAGTAAAATTTGTCCCAGGTGCTGTGATTCCTATACATAGTCACATTTATATAGCACTTTGAAGTTTGAAGGTGTTATATACATTATCTCATTGGATCTTCCCAACAATTCGGTGAGATAGGTCTGAATTTTACAGATGAGGAAACTGAGGCATAGATAGGTTACACAGCTAGTGTGTCTGATGTGGTATTTGACCCATGGCTCCCTGACTCCCATCCAAGGAAAGTACATTCTACTTCAGATTGTTACTACCACCCTTTGGGTATGGGAAGATCATCCATATATATTGAAGTATCTACAATGGTACCTGCTAGATTGCAAACTCCAAGAATGCAGGTATTGACTTTTATTCATTTCTGTATCTCCATGGCCAAGCACATAGCTTGGCACATTCAGTTGAATCAAATTGTGTAACATTTGAGGTTCACACAAACAGGGGATTGATGAAGTAGGATAGTCTTTCTGAACATCTGATAACAACCTGGAGAGCAACTTCTAGACGTCTAATTAAGTTTATTTAAGCTGAAAATAGTTTCTGCCAATTTTAAACATGACATTCTGTATGAGTCTGTATTTAGCCTCTCATCTCTTTGATATCAAAAATGAAAGAAAAAATTCTCAAAAATGAATACTCCCTATATGCAATACCCCATTCATGCTATAATATCCTTTATTTACCTCAAATATCAAAGGTCCAGCCATTACAGAAGCTGGAGGAGAGTTTTGCATAGTAATAAAGGGGTGAGAAAATTCATCTCCCTTGTTCCATAAAATTATGTATCAATGTCAAGAATTGGTTAATTAAAACCAGTTACTTTTCTCAGTCATTTGAATGTCTACGTGTATTCCTTATTCTTATCACAGTGTCTGAGACCTATAGCTTCTGTAGGATAGAGAATAGGTTGGCTACTCCTCTCAGAGGCAGGCACAGAAAGTGCAAGGAAACTTATTCCCTCTGTTGCATTGGCTTTCTCCTGAGGGTCAGGACCTTAAGAGTCTCTGTAAGCCTCAAGTGTATCTTCAAGAGAGAAAGTGTGAAAGGATTGGAAGACCTATTGTTAAGGAGGTGGGGGTGACACAAGATTTTTTGGGAAGTGAATTTCAAGGCTTGCTTTGAAAGTTAAATAATTAAATTTCTCTCTAGTCTGACCAGGTGTCTACTCCTACATGACCCTTTCTCTGGTTTTCCCCAACCCTTCCCCCATTTCCCCACCCACAGACTGGAAGAAGTTAGTTTTGTTCTAATGCAGGGGTGGGGAACTTGAGGCCTCAAGGCTACATGTGGCTTTCTAGGTCCTTGGGTGTGACTTTTTGATTGTTTAGTCCAAGTTTTACAGAACAAATCGTTTTAGCTTGAGCGTTTGTTCTGTGATGTTTGGATTCAAAGGGCTGTACTTGAAGACCTAGTGGGCCGTATGTGGCCTTGAGGCCCCGGGTTCCCCACCTCTGTTATAATGGGATTATGAGAAATACCTCTCCAGGGTCCTGGACTCCAAAGAAAACAAAGAACACTAAGCGATGTTAAGTCAGTCTGTTCCAGAAGATCAGTACGGTCACCAGTCTCCTTGAAGATGACTCTTAGACATCAGTCAGTTAAATGAACAAGCATTGATGATTAATTGTGTTTGTAATATTTTTAAATTTTCAAGCACTTAGTTTTTTCTTCCTCACACCTCCCCCAACAGTGGAGGAAATAAAAAGAAAAACAAAACCCTCACAACAGATTATCAAAGTCAAGCAAAAAAAATTTCCCATATCATCCATGTTCAAAACTGTGTCTCATTCTATGTGTCAGAAGGGGAGATACCATCCTTCCTCATGGATCCTCTGGGATCGTAGTTGATTATTTTTCAGCAAGCATTTTTTCAGATACATCAGTCACCAAGCATCCATCAAGTGCCTACTATGTTAGTCAAATATTCATGCATTAAGAACCTATGATGTCATTTAACAATCATATATTAAGCAGTTACAATGCTAATCAGTCAGTCAGCAAATATTTATTAAGTGCTTATTATGTGCCAAGCCCTGGGAATTTATATACATATAGTGAAACAATCTCTGCTCTCAGGGAGTTTGCCTTCTAGGGGACATGGTAGATCAGTTACAGCCAAATCCATGTGCAATGCCTGCTTATCAGAGATTGCAAGACCGCAGTCAATTAGATCAAGTCTGAATCTCCAGCTCACTCAATGGAGGCCCATCCTCATGCATATTTCTTGGGGTTGTTAAACATTTGTCAGCGCACTGCTGCTTCAGGCCCTAATTAGCTTTCACCCTGGATTACTGCAATAGCCTTCTAAGTGGTCTCTCCATCTCAAGACTCTCCCTATTCCAGTACATCCTCACAGTGCTGCCAAAGTAATTTTCCTCACACATAGATGTGATCATGTGACTCCCCTGGTTAATCAACTGCAGTGGCTTCCTGTTGCCTCAAATATAAATTCTTCTATTTAATTTTTAAAGCCCTCCACAGCTGGCCCCAAACTATTTTTCCAGTCCAGGGGGACATTACTCCTCTCCCCTTTCTCTGACATCTATCTCCTGACTTGGTCAGTCAGCCTGTCACCATCCTACACACCTGGGATATACTCCTTCCTTACCTTTACCTCATGGAGATCCTTTCTTCTAAGATGCAGCTCAAGCCCCATCTTCTACATGAACTCTTTCTTGTTTTCCACAACTATTGCTTCCATGCTAAACTACAGTGTAATTATTTTATGTAATTTGCATTTATTTCCTTTATTATATGCAATGTATATGTATATATACACATACATATACTTGTTTTCTTCCTCTCCTAGAACATAAGCTTCTTATGTGTAGGTTCTGTCTTATTCCTTATACTGTATCGCAGCTCAGTATTTGGCACCTACTAGGCACTTAATAACACTTACTGATTAATTATCTTTTGATTGACCTAGGATCTCCTGATCTTTGGAACTCAAAAGATTGCTTCCAAGGTTGGGCATACTCATTTTGGTATTGTTCTTCAATGGCCCATGATCAAGCAAAGAAAAATAAATCAGAAGATAGCCAGGGACCAGGTTTAGGTTTGTCTAGCGGAGGTTTAGGTTTGTCTAGCGGAGCCTCTGCTTTCACAGCCACATGGAAGTATCTGCCAAGCTGTCTGGGTGGAGAAAACCATTCCTCTCTGTCTTTTGTCAGATGCCCCAGAGCTGTGTTATGTTACCTTCTGCAGGGTAGATGGGAGAGAGATACTGAGGGCAAAGTCACTTCCTTGAGGGACTAAGGAACCATCCAGGGTTTGTTTCATGTCCCAAAGTGACAGTTTCTTCATGGGTGAGCACATGTTTTCCTGAAAATGGCCAGGACAACTCAGTGCACATTCTATGGAATGGCTCCTGCAGGCTCATCCCCATATATATTCCATGAGGCTCAATCCATGCTGGAAAAGGAAGTATAAAAAAATATGACATAACCAATTTTTTCTTTCCTATTCACAGTGGAAGATGAAACTTTTTCTACAAAAGAACAGATGTGAGTGAAAACAGCTATACAAGTACAGGGCTATTCTTACTTGTGGCAATGTTGCAAAATTGAATTCTGTTCATTTGGCTGCTGTTACTGGTGGTAGTAGTAGCAGTGGGGGAGCATGTGTGCATGTATATATGTAAATAAACTGGTCTCTATCTTTAATAGCATCGATAAAGATATTAGGAGAAAAAAGCTAGTAAATTCCAAAGTTTATGAAATTTCCATTCCACACATACTTGAGAATGGAAAAAAAAATACGTTGTTGAGATACTGAATGAGTGATAAACCAAAGTGACCATTTTGTATCTTAAAAACATATTCAGGGTGTCAAAGTGCTGACTTCATATTGGCTTTTTATGTTTTGAGGAGACATTAAATCAATAGTGACAGTTCAAAGTGAGAAAAAGGCAAGAGAAGAAAATCCCCAGGAAAAAATTCAAAGGAATTAAATATTCTGCTGCAAACATTTAAACTTCCTGAAATAACTCCCTCCCTCTGCTTTATTGCTTAATCTGGAATTTTTGGAAGCTCAATTGTAACCATTTGATTTAATTTTTAAAAAATGTAACTATGTCTAATGCCAAAAGCTTTGTTGAAAAGACAGTCTAGAGAGAGGAAGTTGGAATTTCCCCTCTTGGTTTTGTCACCCTTTAATTGCTAAGCAGATCAATGTTCCTAATTCTATCTAATTGCTATATTATGTTGGAACCATTTGTTTTGGTATAGAGTTATTATGCTCATATATTTTACCCCTTTCTTTAAGGGAAAAGAATCTAGTCTACAATTCTTTTATTTAAAAGAAACTATGGCAGATTTCTTTACAGAAGAATAACGGAAATCCAGAAACATCTTCCAAAGAAGACGTTCTTTTCTCTACCACTTTGGGTCTTAGAGAGACTGGGCTCCAACTTAAACTGGATACAATAAAGCATTTGGTCCTGAATGAGCATAGTTAGTCTGGGTTTTTTTGTTAGACATTACATCTCAGCTACCAGGTTGATCCGCTATTGGGTTGAATCAAGCAAGTTGTTCCTTAGGTGTACGTGTGTGCATCAGACTTAGCTTCTGGCAGACTCTAGTTTGACTAGTTGACTTGGGCTACCAAAGGAGGAGTGATGGGTTAGTTGACTGCCATCACTAGATTTCTGCTGCCCTGACATTTTAAAGTCTCATAAGATTATATACCAAAGGCAAAAAAGATACAAACAGGAGGTGGCCCTATCTTCAAAAAAAGAATTGCCTAGGAGGCCGTATGCTTCTGAGCAAACCTGCTGACTGTTTGGAGATGGAAAGCATTGAGAGGACAAGGGAGCAAAGAATTTGAGAACAGAGAATACTATAGAGTTTAAATGGTTAACTAATGGATTGAGACTGGAGAGGGTGAAAAGTGAAGTCAGAGCTGGTGTAACAGTTTGAGAAAGAAGTGAAATGATTTGAGGTCTTTATGAGGATGAAGAACAGGTTTAGCAGGGGTGAATTATAGGAAGAGATGGAATGATGGAAGGCAATATTCAGATAGGGGAATACCAGAGTTTTCAATTAGGGAAATGGAACATTTATGGGAAGTAGCAAGATCTAGTGTGTAACCATCTATATGTGTGACTGAAGTGGAGTGTAGAAAGAGGCCATGGAATTTAAGGAGGCTGAGCAACTGAGAGGTTAAGGAATTTGAGGAAACATCTATTCGGATATAAGATTCTAAGATGAGATGGGGAAAGAGGAAAACTTTTGAGTGCTTGAGCAGGGTAACAGAAATGTGGAATAGCTTTTGTGGGGAATTACTAAAGGAGGAATGAAAGGATTGCCTTGCTGCAGTTGGGATTAGATAACATGAACTTGCAATATAATCAGTCAATATAGTTGTGAGATTTCCTCTAGCTATATTTAATTTGGTCTTTATTTTCTCAGTAAAGTAAGAGTTGAGATCCTCAGCTGAGAGAGAATGAGAGAATGCAGAACCCAAGGATGTAGCTCATCTGGGCGAGGTGACCCAGATTCACTAAGGACAATTAGGTATTTTCTTCATATATTCTTACTTATCTTAGGAGTCATTTCCATACTAACCATTTTTGTTTCTTCATTTCCCGGGAAAGATCTTTCTCTTTGGCAGAGAAAACAAACCAATTAAGAACCGAGTGCTTCTGCCTTCCTTCTTTTGTCAGTTACCATTGTTCCACTCATTCCAAACAAGGTCCTGTTCCTCCTTTAATCCTTCTTTGTGCTCCAACATAGCTTAAAAAACCAAAAATACCCTCTTCTTTTTGTCTGTAGTTTTCCAAGCTAGACTTAGTTCTTTCTGCGCATTAGCACTGCTGACACTATTTTTAAAGTACCATGACATGCTCTTACATTCATCTTGCGCTGCCTGGCTTTGCTTCCATCTTGTTAAAACTTAAGTTGGGCTAGGCATAGTTTCACACATAATCCAAGTTATTCAGGGAAGCTGAGACTTGTGGGTTGCTTGAGTTTAGGAGTTCTGAGTTCCAAAAGGGCTAAAGTTCTATGCATATAGACAATAAGTCTGGCACCAGTATGGTAAGTAAGGAGGAGTGACAGGTTAGAAATTGAACAGGTCAAAACTTCTGTGTTAATCAGTGATCAGACTGGGTCTGTGAATGACCGCTATACTTCCAGTCTGGGTGAGATAGGGAGTCCGGACTCAGTCTCAAACAAACAAACAAAAAAAAAAACAACTTAAGTTGATTGGTGAATTCCCTGTGTAACCAAACTTGTCTTCAAATTCCATTTTTCCTCCTCATTGGAATTGTTCCCCTTTTTGTCTTTAGAATTTTTGAACACTATCTCCCATCTCTCTTGGGTTGATTTGTACAGAATTTTAAATTCCTCTAAATCTTTTGAACTGTGCTTTCCTAAAATCGAGGGTGCATGTCAGGCTATCCTCAGATTTCCTATATTCTGGGATCATAAGGAGGAGTCATCATTTCTTCCCAGAGTTCCCATCGTTTCTCCCCCATCAACAAGTTAATGCCTTTTAAAAAGTCAGACCTAGAATAGAAATTTTCCTTATTGGCTCCATCCCCCTTTCAAATGATGACCTTATCACTAAGGCAAGTCAAAGAGTTATTAGCTCTTCTCTTTTTGGTACCAAGAAATCCAGCAGCTGTCTAGATAATTGAAGTCTCCCTTGATTCATGACTACTTGATCATGTTTCTGGGTCAAGCTTGTGATCTTTCTCCCCAGCTCCTCATATGTTTTCTCTTTTTGTCTAGGCCCTAGATTTTAGGTGATCTGTAGCATACTCTAAAGACAAAAATCTTTTCTGTTTCTTTTTCCACTGACCTTTATCCTAATGTTTTCCACCATACCTTCCTCTTTTGGTTCCTTGGATTTCTTCCCATGAATACACCTTCTTATTATACAATGCTATCTCTTCACTCTCCCCCACCCCAAATACACCCCATTTACATATTCTGTTTCCTTTGAATAAAATAAAACTATTCAAACTGTCCAAAGTCATATTCTACTTATAGTTTCATGTTGAATGAAGAGGAATTAGATTTATTATTTTTGGTCCCATTGGGTAGAGCTAGGATTAGAGAAGTGGATTTAGATTTTTTTTTTAATTTATTTTATTTTTAATTTATGGGACAGAAGAAGTATTTACATAACATTCCATAAAAAAAATGATTGAACATGAAACTGAAAATCTATTACATACAACTTGCTATTCCTTTCAAATACATAATAAAATTATCACATAAGTTTCTCCCCTTTTTCCTCCCTCTCCCCCTCCCATTTAGATTGGATAGAAGGAAACTTCCTAATAATTAAAAATCTAAAAATGTCTCATGAGGCAGTGGGTTCCCCTTAATGACAGCCCATTAAATAAAGGCTAAAGTATACCTACTTGTTTGTGTGTCACAATAATAGAATTAAAGACTTCAATAATTTAAGGTCCAACCTGTACCTAAACAAGAATTCTGCCTATACTATGCCTGCTAATTGGTCTTATAATCTTTGCTTGAAGACCTTGAGTAAGATTGTTATTTTATCAATGATCTTTCAAAGATCATAGCCAATGGTTTGGCACGCATATCTGCTAGCTCTTCTAGGACCCAGTGAAAAGAGTTCATTTGGGCTTGGTGATGTAACTCTTCAGGATGCATTTCAGAATTTTTATTATCTTCTTACTTATCTTGAGCATCAACACACTTCATGAGCCATTCTTTGTTCTGTCCTTTCAAATCCAAAAATTACTTCCTTTAGTAGAGAAAAGAGAAGCAAAATTAGGGTTGAACTGTTCTATCCCACCTACCCAGAGCCATTGTTCTACTATCCTTTTTTTCAGTATTCTTCTTTTCCCAGCTACTGCATAAATATCTGTTATCTATACACATACAAACACACCTATATATATATATATGTATATATATATACATACGTATGTATATATACACACACACACACATATATGTATATGTTATTCTTAACTTTCTTTACCAGTTTTAGATCAGCTTGAGATTTTGCAATCTGATGCTGTTCTATCAGGATGTGTCATGCTTTTGTATTCGTCCTCAGTTTCCTGCCTTTGCTTCCATTCTATGTATAAATCTTTAAAAAAATTAAGTTCATTGGAGAATTTCTTGTATATCCATACAGTTCATTTTTGGCAACTCTCTTTTCCTTTTGCATCAGAATAACCTCTCTTTTCATCTTTAGAACTTCATTCTCAACAGTTTCCTCTTCCCTTGGGGTCAATATCTTCTACCAAATTTTAATTCATGGAATTCTACCTATTGTTTTTCTGAACCCTTTGAAATCTACTCTCCCATACTTTAGGGCACATGTCAGATTAGCCTATGATTTCCTTTTCTTCTTGATTATGGATTCTAAAATGAAGTGATTACTTTCTAAAGTGCCTGTTATTTCTACCCTACTATGCATTAGAGGATATTCTTTTTCAAGTAGCTTTAGATGATATGGCTAAAACGCCTCTTCTAACTCTGAGATTCTGTGATTTCCTCATAGGTCACAACCCATTTTTATACTTTTGTATAAAGCCTCCCTATAGTTGCTATGTAACATGCTGGAAATTTATATAATTAAGAACCAATTACCTGAATGAGACACCTGGGCTCATGTATTTTGTTCCATGGCACCTGTCAGCATAGTACAGCAATTCTGCCATGTACCTTTAGGTCTTGTTTTCAATTCTTCAAGAACTGAGAACCACTGATACCTGTGTCTTTGGAACTACCATTGCAAACACCTTCTCTGCCTCTTGATAGTGAATCTGGCAAAACCGTTAAGCAATGCAGTATAGAGAATATGCCTTTTCCACTGAAAATTAAGCCTTGTTATGGCATGACTTCTATTTGGTTAGCATTCTCTATGATGAACTTAAGTTTTTCAGATTCTTTTAATATTTGTGAATAGCAGTTAGTATGGAGGTACAAGCAGTAAACTGAGTGCCATCCTTGTTTCCCTTGACCTACACATATCGCTAGTGCCTTGGAATAGTTCAGGTACTTGAACTCAAGGTAGAAGAACACAATGGGGAAGGCATTGCCACTCTTGGATTGAGTTGGAGCCTAGTTCACTTTCCACTTAATTCTTGTTCTAGAGTATTTATTTAAACTGAGCACAACTCCTTCTCTTTTCTTTGTTGCCCTAAAACTGAGATCTTTGGTTCTAACAGAAGTCCTGACTTGTGTTGACCAAGTTTCTGGTCAAGCTTCAGAGCCTGTGGGTTCAGAGGGACTCTAAGTGCTTCTGTTGTATCTGATAAGGTTAACTTCTAACTCCCTTCATATTTAAATGAAGTCTATGCCAGCAAAGCTTCAGTGCTCTCCCTTTGTTAGATCACTGGAATCTTTTGGACCATGTTGTTTGTAACAAGACACCAACACAACATTTAGGCTGACCATCTGTTATTCTTCTCTCTGACATCACTGGCCAAATTCCTTTTCCAGTTGTTTTATATTACTTTTTCATGTAGGTTATCATTAGTAATATGCTATAGCCATATTTAGGGCAGCTGGATGGGTCAGTGGGTAGAGCGCTGCTGACTCTGGAATCAAGAGGACCTGATTTAAAATCTTGTCTCAGACACTAAGTTCTATGACCTTGAGCAAGTCACTTAACCCTGTTTGCCTCAGTTTCCTCATCTGTAAAATGAGCTGGAGAAGAAAATGGCAAAGCACTTCATTATCTTTGCCAAAACCCCAAATGAGGTCATGAAGAGTCAGACGTGAATGAAATGCCTGAACAACACCAATATAGCCATATTTATAGCAAGAATTTGTTGGTAGCCAAGAACTGTGAAGTAAGTGCCCATTGATTGGGGAACAGCTAAGCAAGTTCTGGTACATGAATATAAAGGAATAATTACTGTGCTGCATAAAACAAGCATGATGAATGCAGATGCATAGAAAAACTTCTGTGGACTGATGCAAAGTAAAATAAGCAGAGTCAGGAAAATAATATGCAGCAATTATATCAATGATAAAAAAATGAAGGTGACAAAATTAAAAAAAAATCCACAAGCTTGGACTCCAAAAAGAATTGTAAGAAGACACTTTCCCCTGATCCTTTGCAGAGATAAAGGGGTCATGAGTGTGGGATATTGCATATAAAGTAAAATTTTGTTAATATTTTGAATGGTCTTGCTGACATTTTGCTATTTTTCTTTTTCTTCTTTTAAAAAATTCTTTATTTAAAGGACGGCTCCCTAGAAGGAGGAGGAGGAACATGAGAGGGGGAAATCTAGGTGATATAAACACAAAGGATATTTTTAAACTATTTTTTAAAAGCAACATGTTATGGCCTATTTATACCCATCACTTCCTTTTGGATCACTAACATTTTTATTTTTGTAAGATTGTGCTATTCTATTATTTGAAGTCACACATCACTACTGGGAAACTACTAATGTTAAAAATATGTGCTTTGGATTCAAGGAGCAATTTGAGATGAGTGAAAAATATCCCAATGCAATTTAGCCTATACTACTACAATTGAATTCTGGTCCAGCTTATTCTCCATTTCTGATTCCAGTTGATGACATATTAACTGATGAAATAATTTAACATATTACCACATATGTATTTAAGCAATTATTCTATGGCTTACAAAAAACTGACTTGCAAATGGTCATACAGATAGACTGCCCATCCCATGTGGCTTTTATCCCTACACTAGACAGCACTTGAACAAGATTCTAGCCTTTTCTTGAAAGATTTAAGTTAATGAAAATAGAGAAATCTCAACAACTTTCTACTTATGCCCATCTTTTAACATTTTAAAGATTTCTTTTTAAACTCCATAAGCTACATTGATTATCATGACTTCCCTAATCTCTAGCGTTACCACTCTCTCCATCCCATCCATTCCTGGCTAATTGCTAATGTGTTTATACCAGTGTAGGGTTTAGAATATTAAGTAAGCATTGTTAAATTGAAATGAAAAATAATGACTGAACTTTTCTTGTTTCCTGAAAAGGGAAAAAGTAAACAAACACCAAACTTGAGAGATATGTAGCTGCTTATAGAATAAAGAGCCAATTACATGAATGAAACACCTGGCCTCATCCACATATTTCCATGGCTTCTGTTACAGTAGTGCAGAAATTCTGTCACCATAGTACAGAAACACTGCCATACACAGGGGGTTTTGCTTTCAATTCTTTAGGAAACTATATCTTTGGAGATGGAAGTGCTTCTCTGGGTTTTTATGGTGAATCTGTCAGATCAATGAGTGTCAATAATTAGTGAAAAGGCGAATCTGTAGTGGTGAAAGTTGACTCAGAGGGATTGACTTTTGTTATTTCATTTTTGGGGAATGTAGAGATAGTGAAGCCCCACAAAAAGAGATAGCAAGCAAAAGGAAAAGAGTGAGGTGAGACAACTGACTAAACTTTCAGTGAAAAACCATGGAAAATTAAGCTTTGTTGTTGCATAACTTGTTTCGTTAGCATTCTTTCGACATCTAACTTCAGTATCTCTTCTGCCAAATAGTGAGGTTACCTTGTTCCCAGAATATGTGGACATGTATTAGTATTTCTAGTTTGGGAGAAGCCATTTCTTTTCCTAAAGTTCTGTGAAAACACCTTGATATTCTCATAGATCAGAACTTGTAATATTCCTTTGTCTTCCTTGAAATTTTTTATTTTTTAAAGACACTCTCTAAACTGTTAGATCTGAGTCCCAGCACTTTGTGCTGTTATCAGCACAAAAGTCTTTTAAGGTACATTGCCAGAGCAAACCAAAGGGTCTGTTACACCTGAAAGATGTCTAGTGATTCACATCAAAGGAGAGGAAAAAAGAATAAAATGCTCCCCATCCTGACAGACATTGAAATCAGAAAATGTTCAGGAAGGGAACAGAAATGCAACTACATGGAATGTTCACATATCCACAGGCAGGTTGTCTGCCTGCTAATAGGCTTCCTTGTGTTTTGTATTGATTATAATATTACCCAGAAGAAAAAAAGGTCGACAAGATAAAGAATCCACAGCTTCTGTCATTTAGCAAAACACTAAATGAGAAATATAAGAAATATGTTTAACTAGTACTTTCCTTCTTATTCAGTGAAAGGATTATCTGCTATGGGTAATAGTTCATATGACCTGGTAATTGTTTACCAAATAATGCAAGTCTATACCTAAAGGATGTAAGGAGAGAGAGGATTCTGGGAAGATAATGGAGAAGTTCAGAAAATTCCAAGCTCTCTAGATTTCCTCCACAAATAAGATGAAATAGCACCTCAGGGTGAATGTAAAGCAGTAAAAATAAACAAGTGTTGGGGCAGAACAGTGATCCTCCTGGGACAACTGGAGATTTGAGATTTGATCTCTGTGAAATGTAAATACCTCCAGTTAATTCCACTGAAAGAGTACATGGTAAGCACCGGGGCTAGCTGCATTGGGAGGTAGCCTCCCTACCAGCTACAGGAATTTTCACCTCCTGTTCAATGGGGAGTTGGGCCTTTGAGTAAGGCAAGATTGAGGGAACCTGTAATGATAAGGCATGCCAGTCCCAGTGGTACTGCCTAGACACGGCCCTGGGCAAGCAGGAACCAGCATGCCTGACTGACTTATAGGTGGGCAGAGTTCTTTGTTTTGGTGTCAGGCCAGAGGGGAGAACTGAAGGAGGATCTGAGGCCCGAGGCACCATCCTCTACACCCCAGGACTAGAGGTGATTACAATAATAAGCTTCTAAAAATAAAAAAACAAAACAAAACAAAACAATGATCAGACTAAGGAGAAAGAATCGAACTATAGAAAATTACTACCGGACCAGGATTTGTCTTCAGAGGAGGTTAACAAAGCAAAAAAAAGCCTCTCTTACCTCAAATAATAATGTCAAATGTTCACCTGCCCAAAAAGAATTCATAGAAGAACTTTTAAAAGACTTTAAAAATCAAATGAGAGAGATTGAGGAAAAAAAATTTAAAAAACGAAGAATCCAAGAAAAACAAGAAAATTATGAAAAGAAAGTCAGTCAACTAGAAAAGGAGATCTAGAATCTTAAGGAAGAAAATGGCTCCTTGAAAATTAGAATTTGGCAAAAGGAAGCCAATGAAGTTATAAGAGACCAAGAAATAACAAACAAAATGTAAGAATGAAAAAGTGGAAGAGAAAGCGAAACATTTCATAAGAAAAAAACTGATTTGGAAAACAGATCAAGAAAACATAAGAATAACTTATACCTGAAAGCTATGATCAAAAAAAGAATTTTAATGCAATAATTCAAGAAATAATTAAAGGAAGTTGTCCTGAAGTATGAACAAGAGGAGAAAGTAGAAATAGAAAAAAAAAATCCACTCATCACCACCTGAAAGAGATACTATAAGGAAAACCTACAGGAATATTATAGCTAGATTCCAAAAGCCCAGCTCAAGGAGAAAATATGACAAGCAACAAGAAAAAAAAAATCAAATATGGTGAAGTCACCACACAAGACCTGGTAGTAGCTACACTAAAAAAACTGCAGGTCTTGGAATACCATATATTGAAGAGCAAAGGAGTTGGGGTTGCAGAAATATTATGTCCAGCAAAGTTAAGCATAATCCTGAAAGAAAAAGTGGACATTTAATGAACTGCCAGATTTTTAGAATTTTGTTGCAAAAAGACCTGAAATCAAACGAAAATTTAACATACAAGATCCAAGAGAAATGTAAGGTAAATATCAAAGACTAATTACAAGGAATTCTAAGGACAGATGTTTACTGACTGTTTACTTTTTACTTCCTATATGAGGAAAGGTAAATCACATGTCTAAGATTGTTATTAGTAATTGGGTAGTTCAAAAATAGACTGAGATAGAACTGAGTGTGATGTGATATTAAAAAGTAAACTATCTAGAAAAAGGTAAAAATAACAATTGTATAAATGAGTTATGAGAGGAAGAATTGACACAGAAGAATTAGATGGAGGAGCAGGGCTGGTAGTTCTGGAACCTTACTCTCATCGGGAATGAGTTAAAGAGGGAACAACACATATATGTCTAGAAGGGAATGAAAGCCTTCTAAACTCAGAAAGAAATAAAAGACTTAAGGGGATAGAGATGGGGGAGAGGATAAGGGAAAGATTTTAGGGTGGGGGAGAGGATAAGGAAGGGATATTTGGTGGGGGATAGGTTAAGTAATAGGAGGATAAGATAGTCACTAAAAGTAAAAGTAGAGGAATCAGGAGGGGTAGGAAATAGGAGATACAAACATAAAATAAAGCTCAAGAGTAGAATTTATTAGGGGAAAAAGCAGGGTTAGTAATGATCTCAGACAAAGTTAAGGCCAAAATATATTTAATCAAAAGAGGGATACTACATTATATGTGAGCCATACTAATCAATATTGTTTTAGACTATTTAAAATAATCAGACAGTATAAGGTTGAAATTTTGCTGTGGTATAGGAAAAGATGAATTGAATTTAGAAAAATACGGAAAGACTTGAACCTATGAAGGAAGACGTTATCCACCCTCAGAGAAAGAGAGGACAAACAAGTATAGTATAGGCGGAAATAGATGTATATGAATGTATATGTCTATATATGAGCATAATTATAGATATCTAAGTATATGTATACATATACATATGTGTGTGTGTGTGTGTGCGCAAATATATCCTCACTTAATGGTTGCCTTCTAGGGGAAAGGAGGGAGGGGGGAAGGAAGGAGGGAGGAAAGAGGGAAAAAAGAACAAAGTAAAAAGTGCACAGCAGAGAACAAAAGAAAACTTAACAAAGAAGCAAAGAAAAGAAGAACAGCTTGGAATACAATGTGTAGTATTTGTTATATAGGCTTTCTTGAAATGGAAATTTATTGCTGTATATTTTGAATCCTCTCTTATATTCTGCTGTGCACATGGCAATTCTTTTTTTCTTTTTTTACTGTGTATTTAAATTCGAAATAAATTAACAAAAAAATAGAAAGAAAAGGGATGCAAGGAGCTGAAGATGTGTATCCCAGCTTCACAAAGGAGAGAAGTGATTCATTCTTCAGAATAAGGGCATAGGCCTCTGGGAATCTTCCTATTGGAGGTTCAACAAAAGCAGGAAGAAAACCCAACACTTATGTTCATTGTTGATTGTCTGTGCCAGGGCTCAGACCAAGAAAACCAGGTTAGAAATGGCATCTTGCATGTATGGGAGCTGGATGTTTCTGAAAAATAAAAAAAAAATTGTCTACTTGGATTTAGATGAATATGGCAATTTATCATAGGCATCTGATACCATCATGTTAAATGACAAGGTGAGCAAATCATTATCTTGTCAGGATGTCATATTTTTTCAACTCTCAAAAATTATAGATATCTAATTAAGGCTTCTTATCTCTTGTTCAGTTTATTTTTTCTTAGAAAATGTCAGGAGCTGAAACTACTAGAAGTTATGAGGTCCTTGGAGTTGCCTCTTCCTCAAGTATTCTAAGAGAGATTGCTAGGCTGGTGGGCCTTACATTAGAGTTGCTCAGTTATTTTTCTGAAGTGGGCGAACAGTTTCTATCTTTGAAAAAAGGCTATGAGACTATAAAGGATTCTTTTCTTAAAAAAGCACTGCAATACTTCGTTCTCATCTGCCCATTCCACAGGGTTGGGATAGACACCCCTGATCCACCAATGGGTTTGAGACACCTCAGTGACACTCCACCTGGTTTAACCCCTTTGTTGAAATGGTTTACTGATGTGTGGCTGCAGAGCATGCTATAGCTTCTTGGAGCCATAGGTGAGAGCTGGGTGGAGCAAGTGAACCCCAGAGATGGCAAGTAGCCCTCACACCAGAGGTACTGGTCTTCCTTGAACACACCCTACTCTGTATTCTACGATCAAAGCAGAATTGAAGTAGCTTAAAAGAAACATGAGATGTGCAAATTTAGAGAATTCACCCCAAATGTGCTCATGGACTATCTGTGCCCAGTCTGTGGTAGAGTATTCCAAGTTCTGACCTGATCTCCCATAGTTGGATACATTGTAACTTGACTCTAACACAGTGACATCATTTGGTCCCCTTTGAGAATGGAGGACAACAAGAAGTAGTGACTATCCTAAGTATACAGCAATGAACATGATGTTTAAAAGCTATTTTTCCATAAATCATGTCTCTCTTACCTTAGCTTTATTCTTCTCCCCCTACAGAATGTAAGCTCCTTTGGGTCAGGGACTGTTCTCCCTCCCTTCCTCTCCCTACTTCTCCCCTCCCCTTTTCCCTTCTCCTCAACCTAACAGTATTATCAACTCAAAGATATCACAATATATTTTGCCAAATGTTTGGCTTTAATTTGTGTTATATCTACAAATCCTGGTCTATGAGACCAATAACTGTCAAAAAAAATAGAAATTAAGTAAGTTTAGCACGACCTGTTCTTGGTAAACTTGTACTGGCTCCTTGTGTTTATCGCTTCTTTTTTAAGTGTTCAGAAACCACTCCTTTTATAACACATTTTATAATTTGGCCAGCAATTAAAGTCAAGCTTCAATTGTCCTCTTCCCTTTTTTGAAAATCTGGACATTTGCTTGTCGTCAATCTTGTATCACCTTTTCCATTCTCCATGATTTCTTTTTTATATGTAATTTATTTATTTTCAGTTCTTAACATTTACTTCCACAAGAATTTGAATTCAAAATTTTCTCCCCATCTCTCCCCACCCTCACCCCAGGGCACCATGCACCCCATCCGCCCCTTCCTCCAGTCTGTCCTCCCTTCTATTACCCACCCTTCTTCCATCCCCCTTCCCCTCTATTTTCCTGTAGGGCAGAATAGATTTCTATACACAATTGCCTGTATAGCTTAATTTCCAGTTGAATGTGAAAACGATTTTAAACATTCATTCTTAAAGCTTTGAGCTCCATATTTTCTCCCTCCCTCCCCATCTACCCTCGTTGAGAAAACAAGTGATAGGTCATACATGTGTAACAATGCAAAATACTTCCATAATAGTTATGTTGTAGAAGACTAACCACATTTCCCTGTGTCCTATCTTCCCCTTCATTTATTCCATTCTCTCCCTTGACCTGTCCTCCCACAATAGTGTCAGCTTCTGATTATCCCTTTCCCCAATTCGCTGTCCCTTCTATTATGTTTCCTCTCCTATCTCCTTCCCCCTTGCCTTCCTGTAGGGCAAAACAGGTTTCCATATCCAACTGAGTGTGTGTTATTCTGTGTTTAAATCAAATCCCAAGAGATTAAGGCTCAATTATTCCCTTTCATTTTCCCCCTCTTCCCCTCCATTATAAAAGCTCTTTCTTCCCTCTTGTATGTGAGATGATTTGCTACATTCTACCTCTCCCTTTCTCTTCTAGTATATTCCATTCAACAGTAAATTTTATTTTTTTAAGTATTCTCCTAGTACATTCCATTCAACAGTAAATTTTATTTTTTTTAAGTATTCTCCCTTCATATTCAGCTTATCCTGTGCCCTCTATGTGTATACACACACACACATGTGCATACACATACCTACACATATAATATACACATACATACCCTCTACCCACGTGTGTGTGTGTGTGTGTGTGTGTGTGTGTGTGTGTATTCCCTCTAACTACCCTAATACTGAAAAAGGTCTCATGAGATATAAATAACATCTTTCCATGTAGGAATATAAACAGTTCAACTTTAATGAGTTCCTTAAGGCTTCTCTTTCCTTACCTTTTCATGTTTATCTTGATTCTTGTATTTGAAAGTCAAATGTTCTATTCAGCACTGGTCTTTTCAACAAGAATGCTTGGAAGCCCTCTATTTCATTGAAATTCCATTTTTTCCCCTTGAAGTATTATACTCAGTTTTGCTGGGTAGGTGATTCTTTGTTTTAATCCTATCTCCTTTGACCTCGGGAATATCCTATCCCAAGCCCTTAAATCCCTTAATGCAGAAGCTGCTAAATCCTGTGTTATCCTGATTGTATTTCCACAATACTTGAATTGTTTCTTTCTGGCTGCTTGTAATATTTTCTCCTTGACCTGGGAACTCTGAAATTTGGCTACAATCTTCCTAGGAGTCTTCCTTATGGGATCTCTTTCAGGAGGTGATCGGTGAATTCTTTCCATTTCTAATTTGTCCTCTAAGTCTAGAATATCAGGGCAATTTTCCTTGATAATTTCTTGGAAGATGATGTCTAAGGTCATGGTTTTTAGGTAGACCAATAATTTTTAAATTATCTCTCCTGGATCTATTTTCCAGGTCAGTTGTTTTTCCAATGAGCTATTTCACATTGTCTTCCATTTTTTCATTCTTTTAAAATTTGTTTTGTAATTTCTTGGTTTGTCATAAAGTCATTAGCTTCCATCTGCTCCATTCTAATTTTTAAAGAACTATTTTCTTCAGTGAGCTTTTGAACCTCCTTTTCCATTTCACTAATTCTGCTTTTTAAAGCATTCTTCTCATTGGCTTTTTGGATCTCTTTTGCCATTTGGGTTAGTCTATTTTTAAAGGCCTTATTTTGTCCTTTAGCAAGCTGTAGAAATGCTTTTCATGATTTTCTTCCATTGCTCTCATTTTTCTTCCTAATTTTTCCTCCACCTCTCTTACTTGATTTTCAGAATCCTTTTTGAACTCTTCCATGACCTGGGATCATTGCATATTTTTTTATGGAGGTTTTGGATGCAGAAGTCTTGCCTTTGTTGTCTTTGCCTAATGGTATGCTTTATTCTTCTTCATCTGAAAGGATAGAAGAAAATAACTTTTCACCAAGAAAGTAACCTTCTACAGTCTTATTTTTTTTCCCCTTTTTTGGGCATTTTCCCAGCCAGTTACTTGACTTTTGAGTCCTTTGTCAAGTGGAGGGCATATTCTAGGGACTTGTAAGTTCTCAGTTCCTCCAAGATGGCACAATCAAGGAAGAGGAGTTTACTCTTCTCTTGGCCTGCAGTCTTCTCTGTGAGCTCCCACAAGCATTCTCTTCTGTCCAGTATCTGCAAGTAGGTTTCCCTCTCAACCATCACCACCAGCTCTACCATGTCAGTGCTCCTTTTCACACAGGATTGCCACTCAGGGCTGAGATCCAGATCAGCTGCTTAATTCCCCCAGAGCTGTTAGGCTGAGGGCTTGAAAAAGGCAGCTAGCTGCTGCAGTGACTTCTGCTTCCCTGGGTCCAGGGCTTGGGCCAGATCCACACTCTCGTCACCCAGGTGAAAGAGCTTTCTTTTTGACACTTTTGAGTTATCTGGCATTTTTGGGCTGAGAAATCTGGGAACCACAGCTGCTATCTGTGATTCCATGCCCTGAAGTCTGCTCTAGTCCTGTTCCTGCCAAGCCACATGGCCAAGGTTGGGCTGTGCTCCACTCCAAGCCCAGTGTGACAGACCTTTCCTGTTAGCCTTCCAGGCTGTCTTGGGCTGGAATTCTTTTACTCTGTTGTTGTGGCTTCTGCTGCTCTAGAATTTGTTTAGTCATTTTTATAGGTATTTTATGGGCTATGGGGGTAGAGCTAGAGCAGGTCCATCTTTCTACTCTGCCATGTTGGCTTTGTTCCCCTCTCCATGTTGTTTTTTTTTCTTTTTTTATGATTTCTTACAGTGACTCAAAAATTACAATTATTCTTTAAGAGCAGCTAGGACCAGGGGTGGGAACCTATGGCCTTGATGTCACATGTGGTCTTCTAGGTTCTCAGGTGTGGCTTTTTGACTGGGTCCAAGTTTTACAGAACAAATCCTTTTATTAAGGGGATTTGTTCTGTGAAGTTTAGATTCAGTCAAAGGGCTGCAACTGAGGACTGAGAGGGCCACATGTGGCCTTGAGGCTGCAGGATTCCCACCCAAGCTAGGGGCTCTTTTAACACTTCCTCACTTTGATTTTAATTTAGTTAACCACTTAACTCCAGTGTGATGGTGCAATGGATAAAGCACTAGATCAGGAATTAGAAAGACCTATGTTCAAATCCAACCTGACAGTTATGTGACCCTAGGAAAATTTCTTAACTTCAATCTACCTCAGGTTCCTTAGCTCTAAAACGGGGATACTAAAAATAGCCTACTTTACTTGGTCGTTGTCCACTTGGTTGTTGGTAGGTACACTAGTGCACCCGTTTTTTAGCAAAGTTCCTCTAACATGCCATTTTCTCTTTTGCCATGTTTGGCAGTCTAGAAGATTAAGTAGAACCAAATGTTGCTTCAATTTACATTTCTCTTATATTGGTGAAGTGAGCATTTTTTCCATATCATTAAGCTTGGGTTTCCTCCTTTGATAACTGCCTGTTCATCACCATTTGACCATTTATCGACTGAAGAATGGCTCTTTCTTATACATTTTAATCAGTTCCTTACATATCTTGGAAATGATTTCTTTATCAAATTTGTTGCAAGTATTTTTCCTATTTCCCATTTTCTTTTTAACTACATTAAATGTTCATGCAAAATTTTTTTTGCATACATTTTATCTTGTGATCCTATCAGTTGTTTAGTCATAACTTCCCCTATTCATGGATATGAAAGGTAACTTCTTTGTTCTACAGACCTCTTGCTTTATGTAAATCTGCATTATGCAAATTTAACTTTACATAAGAAAGAATTCTGAAACCAACTCCCTATTCCAAAAAAATACCTAACTTTACTGTGCTCTTTCTCTCTTCACTCTTGACCCTAAAGTTTGGCACGCCAAGGCCACGCACCCCACAAAACAAAAATCTTTAAAAAACCCTCTAAGTGAAAGCAGATGACCATGTCCACTAATGCCAACTGGGGCATGGCTTGAGACCAGTGCTTAGACCTTTGCCCCTTTCAGCTAATCAGCTCACCTGTACCATGTGTGTCTGCTCCTGTGATCTTCCTACTGCTCTTTGTTCCAGGCCACATAGGGAATCCTGTGCCAGGCCCTTCTTGCCACAGGCACCCCTTTCTTGCTTTCCTTCCTCTCTCCCTTCCCTATGTCTTTGGGCAAATTCACATAAAAAAATCACTTTACATAGAAATCTGTTGAGTAGTCCACTTCTGTAAAGTGATAATGGACCTTTAATATATAGGTCACATATGCAAATTATCAGCTCTTCTGAGGTGGTCTAAACCTAATTTCTGCCAAACAGTTATCCTGTGGTAGTAATTTTGTCAAGTTTTTCCCTACTCAGTAATAGGGGTCACTGAGTTTATCAAGCACATGTTGTGTACCACTGTGAACTTCTTCACTGATCATCCGCTTTTTTAAATCAGTGCTAAATAATTTTAAGAATTACTACCTCATGGTACTTTTTTGAGATCTGGTACTGATAGACACTTTTCCTTCCCACTTTTTTTTATTATTTCCCTTGAAAATCTTGACCTCCTTCCATATGAATTTCAGAATTGTCTTCTATAAAAATCCTCTTTGGGAGTTTGGTATAGCACTGAATAAGTTTATAAGTTTTAGGGAGTATTGTCATTTTTATTGTATTGGTTCAATGTTCTCATGCACAATTTTCTTTAGTTTCATACTTCTGTATCTTAATTGATTGCAAAAACTTTTGAAATTTAGTAATCCACTAACTTTTTTGATCTTTTTTGCTCTAATTGTAGAAGGCAGAAAGGACCTGTGATATTTCATGAGCCATGTTCCCTCCTCCCATGAGAACATTTATTTTTTACTGCTTTGAATTCATAGCAAAGTCTCTAATTAAAAATATGAAGTTGGATTCAAGGAAAGCTACCTATAGAACCTGTATTAGGTTGTGCTAACAACAAACTAGCCACAAAGTTGCTATTTCCACATTAGTTACATTAAATTTTATTAGTGTTTTTACATTTGAAATCTATACCTATGCATGAAGACTCAAAATTGTCAGAAATATGGAGTGTAAACTTAAGGGTAAAAAAATTCTCCATGCTAAGTTGAGCATTTAATTTTATATTAAAGAAGTATGGGGTGGGGGAGGGAAATACACAAACTAGGCAGAAATTAAGGTATTGCCATCCAAATGACAAAGCTTTCCATTGTAGAGAAGAAAATTCAGCATGCATATGTATGTGTGTGTATATATATATATATATATATATATATGATATTGAGAATAAAATTAAAGTAGAGCAAAAAATCTAAATATAAACTAGCTCCTCTCGCAAAAATTTCATGTTCACAGAAAATTATCATAACAAATTTCTAAAGATAGTCAGATATAACATATGATGTATTCCAATATTTCTAAAATATTTAAAGATAAACATTTTAGGAATTACAACTGGTTCATTTTGAAAAAAAGTAAATTACATCATTTCAGTAATTTGACAAAAATCAATACAATTAAGACATTTTTAGATTAAATATTTTCTAATCTTCATAGAAAATCTAGGATATTTAAAAAATAAACTGAAGAAACTTTTTCACTCCTTTTCTAAGTACAGTTGAAAAAAAATTTTCTATTAATTTATGAAATATTTCCAGAGAAATACAATCCTATTCAGGTACCTCTTTACTGAATAGAGATGTAAAGCATGCAAATGCTATGCAGGTCTAGTATGCACTTTGGCAGATCTTTCCAAGACTGGAAGACTTTTGGTATAGGTGTGATGAACTGAATGCCAGCAAAGGACAATTAAATTCAGAGGCTCAGCAGCAGCAGCAGCAGGTTGGCCACTAGATAATGAATTTTTTTTTAACCATAACAATTCATGAAGAATGTCCACTAACGTTGTGGAGAGTTTTCATCAGAGAAAGGTATACCTATATGAAGTCACAAATCTTTGAACTATTAGACACATTTATTTTTGTTGCACTAATGGGAATGGAAGCTCCTTGAGTGAAGAGACTATTGTTCATTTTTTGTTATGCCTTGAACATAAAAGATGCTTAAAAAATGCTCGTTGTTTTCCACAAAAACCTAAATCAGAGTTTTGGTACTTTCAACCCAAAGTATGTTATAATTTAGAATAAAAGGTGAACAACATTTTATTTCTTCGAAGTATTTATGTTATTAGGATTTTTAATAGCCATCTATTGGTAGTAATGGGACAGAGATAAAACTGATAAATGGTTACAAAAAATGGATAGTCACAAGTTTATTCATCAATTTCTTTCCATTTCTAGAAAAAAAATACACACACAATGCATATATACACATATATGTACACAGCCCAACACATATATCTAGTTTTCAAACTATGCAACATAGTCATACTAGCATTAATAGTATTAAGCTAGAACGGTAAGGACAAACATATGTAACAACTTCTCACCAAGGGGAAAAAAACAAAGGCACTTCCAATAACTGATGGCAGGGACAAAATAAACATTAAAGATTCACAAAGCTGATCTACAGAATTCTAAGACTTCTGTAATAGTTACATATTAAAGGCACTACATAATCTTTTTTTTCCTAACTCCTCTCTCTAATGAAGTCAACCAATTAAACTTGGCACAAAGGAGTTTTAATTATTGTAAAGTGCATCACTTGGCTAAATAAATACATTTTGGAAAAAATACACTCAAACATATCAGCTACAATGAAATAAAAATGCACCGCAATCAGGAACAACCTATTTATTAACATGGCAGAAAGTATGGCTTTCACTTTTGGTTATAAATCTTTAAGATAATCTAGTATACATTTTCGAAAGAACATACCTTAATTAGCAAGAGGTAGTATTTAGGAAAAAGGGCAAACTCATACTTACAGTTCAAGAATGAGAGAGAAAGTATTGAGTGAAAGATAAACATAATACAGAATTATAATAGGGATATAAATAATACAATACCTGGATATCAATGGATTAGTTATTTTACACAAGGACTAATTTATTACTTTCCTTCTAAGAATCCTAAAGGGAAAGTTGATCATAACTATTTCATTTAGTATTAACAAGCTTTTCTTTTTTTAATGCACTAAAATGAATTTTAAAAAGTTTAAGGTACTTAAAAAAAATCAATGTTTTAATTTAAATGGTTCTTACAATATTTTAACAATAAGCTCTAGGAATTTACTTTAACCAATTAAAATGTATAAGACAGAAATAAGTATACTTCACACATGTAATAAATTTCCACTTGACTAACATTAGTGATTTTATAGATGTGTAATGTATGTGTATATATATTACACACACATATATGTGTGTGTGTAATATATATACATATATATTTTTTAGCTTACAGTATATTGGCAAAATATCAATCATTTATGTACAGTATTTAAGAATATGGGTCTAAGTTAATATAATCCTACCTAGACCTTTTAAATATATTAAATATAAAGGCTAGATAAAAGCAAATCAAAAGCAGCACTGAATATATTTCCTATGCCAATAAATTATGATTTTGTTTATGTAAACATTTCACATGTGCATCCTTTTTTTCCAATAAATGCTTTACAGCTACTGTTCTATCAAAAAAAAAATCACAGTAGTTTTTAATAAAACATAATCCAGTCCAAACCGCCAAATCTCTAAAGACTATGGCAGCTGCTACCAATCTCTCACTCTTCTTCGGCAGCACAGGCCACTTCAGCTACCTCCACTGCAGTCACTGAATTTTCAGGTTCACAATCATTCCAGCCAACTTTGGGAGTCTTATCAGACCTAGAACAAGAGCAAAACTTACCTAATTAGTGAACTCAGTGGATGTTATCACCTTTAAAAGTCTTATTGAAACTGTCAAATGAAATATATCTATGACATTTAAGAGATAGTACAAAGATCCATTATATATCACTGCTGTGAAAGCAATTTTGTAAGTATACTGTTTTATAAAGAACCTGTAAAAATAACTCACATAACGGTAAAACTAGTCATATCTGACTAGTTAACATAAAACACTTTCTTAAAATGACTTTTTAATTATTGCCACCAAAATGTGAATAATATTACCTTGGGTGCTATAATACCTCAGTGTATATCCTGGATACATTACTTCATTTTAATCTCCCCAGAACTCTTTTGGAGCAGACTGACTGACAGCTATTGTAAAATTCAGACAGGCACATGCAAGTGAGTTGTCCAGATGTACAAATTAACATTAAGTCAGAGCCAGAATGAAAACTCAACTCTTAAATTCTAATCCACAGTTATATATGTGACTTGTGGGCTGGATCTGGTCTGACAAAGACCTGTGGTTCTTAATTAGTGCTTACCATGTGAAGGGTGGTCTTCTGCTGGACAAGCCCTGCTCGTAATGTTCTACAGACTATATTGGCTGCCAAACCCTTCCCTTCAATTTCATCAGTGTTCCTCACTTTTCCCCCCCAGACAACGGGTCACTTAATTAAAACAGAAAACTATTAAAATTATTTAATCTAACTCTTCTTGTGCTTACAACTTCCTCTAGCATTTGTTCTTGTTCATTGGTTCAATTTGCCAGATACTTCCATGATCCCATTTGGGGTTTTCTTGGCAAAGACTGGGTTAACATTTTCCTCCTCCAGCTCCTTTTACAGATAAGAAAACTAAGGGTTAAGTGACTTGCCCAAGTTACCCAGCTAGTTTCTGAAGTCAGATTTGAATTCAGGAAGAAGTCTCCCTGACTCTAGGTCTGGCACTCTCTTCACTGTGTCATCTAGTTGATCCTACCTCTTAGCATTTACAACTGTGAAAAAAACACACCTCACTAAAACCAGCACTATTTCTCATATCTAAACTTTATTCATTATCTTAGATAAATTACTATTTTTCCAAGAATAAAAATTGTAGATATTAACATGAACAGTCCAAAATCACCTATAGCATCTTTATGAACTAGATTTTTCTCTTTATAGCTAAAAAAATACAGGAAAATCATGGTTTTTTGAAAACCATTAATGCAAAATTCATGACAATGAGAACAGATTGAGTTTGTATTTGCCTTATTATTTCTGAACGAAATATTTGCTAAACAACTTGCATGCACAATTTTAAAGAAAGTTTGCTTCTTCATGCAGAAACTTTATATACTGGCCCAAACAGAAAGAAAATCAGTCAATAATTTGAATTAATAAGTACATAAACTGTGACAAATGATTCTCTTATATTAATGACTAATTACTGAATCACAATCATGTTTTTTTCCCTTTTTCTGCTGTTTCATCTAGAAATCAACCTGTGTGGGAAATCTTTCTCACAGGCTAAGATCTGATCAGACAATAAAAGAAATTTTAAGTTTAGGCTAATGGATGGATTCCTGTTCATTGTGTTTTACTCAGACAAGTCTGGGAAAATACTGATTTTTTAACAAAAGGGAGTTTTTGTTAGACAGGTAATATGAAAATTGCTAAGTTTCTTTGAGCAAAACTTGGGTGATCCAAGTCACATACCCCAAGAC
This sequence comes from Bettongia penicillata ogilbyi, assembly GCA_023548195.1. Lineage (NCBI taxonomy): Eukaryota > Metazoa > Chordata > Mammalia > Diprotodontia > Potoroidae > Bettongia > Bettongia penicillata. Next base: position 3,610,592 of record JAJHZJ010000468.1, read on the forward strand.
CCTCATTGCAATGTAGCCCAGTCTCTCATTGTAATATTCATTTTCTCATTAATTATTTACCAGATTTGACTGCCACCCTCAGGTACACTCCCTCTTCCAAGAACATATAAACTGTGAACCTACCACCATGAGATACACTTTTGGTTTAAGAGAGATGGCTAAATGACCATGCTTTTATATTAATAAAATGAGTAAATTACCCAGAAACTATGTCTCTCATACTTTTCAAACATCACAAAACTATTTCCAATTCTGCTGTGGAAGTAGAGCTCTTCAGATATAGATTGTTCAAAAAGTCTCAGTGTAATTTAAACTATTAAAATTTAAGTTCATCATTATCAATATAAAACCATTTAGAAAACAGGCACCTAAAGTCAAGCTTCAGCATTGCTCAAATGGTTGTTCAAATGGTCACAAATTCAAAGTTCATGAAATCTCATTGTACTTTCAAAGTTATTTAACAGAAGAATAAAACCTATCCATTAAATACTGGATATAGAACTGGAAGAAATATTAGAAATCATCAATGTTCCCCTCATTTTAAAGAAAACCAGATTCAAGGAAAGTGACTTGCTTATACCCATATAGCCAGTGAGAAAAAATAGAAAAATGAACTGGTTAGCCCAGTTGCAAAATGCTTGGCATTAATGACTTCTTCCACATGACCTTCCTAATGCCATTATCCATTTACTCTCTTGTCGCCTGATATCAGTTAATCGTTTCTCCTGTCTTAGGGCTAGCAAATTTCCACCTCCTGCTCCTCTAGAAAACAATTCAAAGGTGCCAGAAACTGAAGCAAAACCCTTTTTCCTGTGCCTTGTCCCAGTACTCTCATTCAGGTTCCCAGTCGCTTCCTCTATTCTGTTTTGCCTTCTAGAACTTTTACCCTACTGATAACAGCTAACACTGTTGGCTACCCCCACTCCACGCTACATCTCTTCCTTTTACGCTCCTTTTGTAATCTTAAATGAAATTTCCTTCTTGGCATCTCCACCTGGTGCTAATTGCTTCTTCTTTATATCCCTGACACACAGGACCAGGAGGAGTTGGCTTATCCCTCACACTTCACAGATACTTTTCAGATACTTCTGCTGTCATAAACTCAGCTACCTTGTCTTTGAGGTCCACTCCACCAAATATCACTCTGTCCAAATCCTTGTTGCGACCAACTGTTGGCTCTCATCTCTTTCTCTTTTTTTTCAAGATCAATATCTGAGAATCTTCCTTTCCATACCAAATACTGCCCTCATACTTGGGGAATTTCTACTGAAATTTCAAGTGTTTCTTCATATTCTAATATTAACATTAATATCCCCTTGAATACAATTGTTTCCCAGTTCATCAAACTCAGTTCCTCTGACCTATATTTCCATTCTACCTCAGTCATTCACGGGGATCGTCAGATCTCAGACTTATTCCTCTGGTGCAATAGGAAGATCAAATGAGATGCGTGTAAAATGCTTTGTAAATTTTCAAGTACTTTATCCACATCAGTTATTACTATTTCTGAATAGTCATTCCTCTTTTTTGGAAACATTTGCTTTCTATCTATTATTAGAAGTTTTTATTCCAAAGCTTTATAATCTTTATTAACATTTTCATTTGGCCAATAGCATTATTTATGTTCATAAGAACCACTGGGATATAAGTAGTAGTCATCTGACTTGACAGGACTCGGCAGGTTCTCAGTTCAGGCGCCAGGACGATAGCAACTATGGTTATCATCAGGTCAAAGAATAGCTAACCCAGCATGTCCCTCAGCAAAGTATCACTATCACTACTTTTATCTCTTCTTCTTCTGACCCTTAACGGATGGATCTCTCATCTGATAGCCATCTGTAGGTATAAGTGATTATTCCCTGGAGGACAAATAACTAACTGCTGCTTCTGCAGGTCCAGTTCCCTATTTTGTGGGAGGAGACTTATTTTTGTTCCTTAATTCCAAACGTTTCTCCTTTATGGTATACTTGTACCTTACAATCTCCTAACAGACCAAGATACCTCACTGCCTCTTCAAGTCCTTTTTTAGAACACTTCTTGCTCCCTATTGTCACTTCCAAGTTCTCCTTTGACCTGCCACTCAGTAATTTCTTCTTTGAGGTTCTTACAATCCCTATCTATTACCTAGTGAAAATTTTGGTAGTTGTTGTCTACAGACCTCTAAGTCACTTCTCTTTCTACTTCAATGAGTTCAGTACACAGCTCATAATTTTTCTCTCAGCTCCTGTTCTCATACTAGGGGACTTCAACATACACACTTACTCTCCCTCAAACACCATTACTGCTCAGTTCCTCAATCCATTCACTCCCATGATCTACTCTATCCCACCTCAGCACTGCCCCTTCCATGCCCCTACACAAAGACGGTCATATACTTGATAATCACCATCACCCAAAATACTCCAGAATTTTAAAAATTTACAGTTTAAGAATTATGAAATCCCCTTACTCACCATAATCTGGTGGCTTTCCATCTCTCCTTGTCTTTCCTTAATCTTCACTCACACCATGACCTCTAATTCCCTCTGCTACCTGGTAACTTATTCATTTATTTGTAGGGCTTATTGGCCCCAAACTAGCCACACTCTTTTTTTCTCTGTAACAACCCCCTCACAAACTAATTCAACTATGTACTGTCCTCTTCTTTTGGGTCCTTGACCCTCTTACTGTATCACTGATTTGACCCTGGCCAAGTTTCAGCCTTGGGTTATTCCTATGATCTGTTCCCTTTACTCCTACACATGAACTGCTGAACATAACATATGCTGATCGGGTCCACTACAAATTTGTTACACAACCGCAACTATTTCCTTACTGCTCCTAAGTGATTCTTCTATAGCTCCTTCATCGACTCATTATTCCACTCTCCACAGTTCTTCCAAACCTTTTCATTCTTACTTATACTTCCTATGGCTCCCACTCTCCCCAATCTTCTTAGCTGCGAACTTGGCCTCCTATTTTACAGGAAAAATTGTGACCATTCACTGTGAGTTCCCCTTCTCCCCTTTTCATTTTTTGTCACTCAGGTGTCTTTTACCACTCATTCTTCATCACTGTCTCACAGAAAGAGGTGGCCTCACTCTTTTTACATGTAGAAACAATCCCATTCCATATTCCGTTTCCTCCAACAGACTGCCCTCTGTCATCCCTATTCTATCACTTTAATCTTTCCCTCCCCAGCTCCTTCCCTACTTCTTACAAACATGCTCATGACTTCCTCGCTCCATCCTTAAAACATCCTCCCTTGATCCTTCCATCAGTGCTAACTACTGATTTATCTCTTTTGTGGATAAATTCTTGAGAAGGCACCTACAATAGGTGCTTCTATACTTCCTCATTTTTCTTTACCTCTTACAATTAAGCTTCTGATTTCATCAATGCAGTGAAATTGCTCTCTTCAAAAGCTACTAATGATCTCTTAACTGCCTTGACCTTTTCTCATTCCTCATTTTTGACCTCTGTAGTCTGTTGATCATGCTCTCCTTGATATTCTCTTCTCTCTAAGTTTTCAGGACACAATTTTTCTACTGGTTCTTCTCCTATCAGGCTGTTCCTTTGCTGCTTCTTCCTTCAGTTCATGTCCTCCAATTGTAGGTGACTCACAGTATTCTGTCCTAGGCTCTCTTCTCTTTTCACCTCTATACCACTTCACTTGGTGATCTCATCAGCTCCCATGGATTTAATGATTATCTCTATGCTGATGATTCTTAAATCTATTTATTATGTCCCTGTCTTTCCATTGTCCAGGCTCAAATTTCCAACTGTCTTTTAGACAGTTTTGAACTAGATGCCCAGCAGACAGCTTAAACTCAACACGTCCAAAAATGAACTCTGTTTCTTCCTAAATTTTCTCTCAACTTCCCTATTACTGCTGAAGACAACTCCATTGCCCCAGTCCCCCAGGATCAGAACCAAGATGTCATCCTAGACTCCTCACTATCTCTCAACTCCCACATCCAATTTGTTGTTAAGGTCTACTGACTTTGCCTCTGCAACATATCCTGAATATTTGTTCTTCTCTCTTATGATACCATTACCATCACCATCCTCATGTAGGCCCTCATCACCCCATACCTGAACGATCACAATAACCTTCTGGTAAGTCTGCCTACTTCAAAAGTCTTTGTCCACTCCAATCCATCCTCTATTCAACTGCCAAAGCGATTTTTCTGAAGTGCATTTCTGATCATGTCACCTATTCCTAATTCAATAAACTCAAGTAGCTCCCTAGCATCTCCAGAATCAAATACAAAAATCTACTATTTGGCATGCAACTTCCTCCATAACTTAGCCCCTTCTACCATTCTAGTCTTCATATAGTTTATTCCCCACTGCAATTCAGTAACTTCAATTCAGTAACAATGGATCATTCCATGAACAAGTCACTCCATTTTTTAGCTCTGGCCATACTTTACACCTGGAATACTCTCCCTTCTCATTTCTGCCTACTGACTTCCCAGGCTTCCTTAAGACCCAAATAAAATACTATCTTTTACAGAAGCATTTCCAAAATCCTTAATTCCAGTTTTCGCTTTATTAATTCTTTTCACCTTATCCTATATAGAGTTTGTTTGTATATTTGGTTGTTGTCTCTTTCATTAAATTATGAGTTCCTTGAGAGCAAGAACTGTCTTTTGCTTCTCTTTTCGTATCCTCAGTGCTTAGCACAGCACCTGGCTCGTAGTTGGCACTTAATAAATAAATGCTTACTAAATGACTGACTACCTTCTTCCCCTCAAAACCCTTTTTCTTTTTAAAGGGAACAATTTATTTGCATTGTAATCTGTGGACAGTCCCTTATCTTTTCCACTAGGTGGGAGACCAACTTGAACTTTGGCTACAGCATGCATATGGCCATGGCATAAGGGCATATGGCATAATATCACACACTATGCAAAGCCTGTCTGTCATAAAGCCTCCATCATTTTGCTGTTCCTGTTGGAAAACTACAAAATGGAGAAGTCTTCTAAAATGCTCAACTTGGAATTGCCTTCCTTTAATAATTTCAAACTTACTATAGTAAGGCCAGATTATATAGAACATACCTGTTTTTTTCACCCAAGGTATCTTGATCTGCTTCAATTGCAGAAGACTCTATCTTTCTGATACATTCACCTTCTCCTGAAATTCTAAGTGTTTCTTCATGTTCTAAAGACAATAACCTAATGAAATAAGTTGGCAATAAGATCCAATTTATTTCTATCAATATTTAAAATGAACTTATAGCTTCAGTTGCAAAACATAATAGTCTACATCAATGGTTGTCTAAAGGTTTACAAAAGAGGAACATTACTCTATGAAAGTAACCCCTTTTATGTTTAAAATGACATTCCATATATTTCACACCCAAACTTGTATTTTCTCTGTTAAGAATAAGAGTCATTTTCCAAGTGTTTATATTTGAAAAACTTAATTTGGAGTTGAAACTTTTGAAAATAAATTATGCAATTTGCTCATTTTTTAAAATTACAATTTTTCAAAAGAGAACAGTACAGTATTAGTAAGTAAGCAATATCTTTTCCTCTTTAGGGCTTCCATAAACATCAAGATTGTGTTTTTTTCAGATGTGTAGAATGAAAGACTTCAGTTTTACCACTATCAGTGGGGCACAGTTGCATTAAGCTAAATGGTAATTTAAAAAGTGTACGTATGTGTGTGAGTGGGATGTTTATATTTTTTCCACGGTTCTTAGAAATTAAACTGTGGCAAATAGTCTAGGGGAAGGTTCTTTCTCTTTAACTGTTTCATTTTGACTTTAAAATTAAGGGAGAATCATTCACATCTATTCCTTTACCTTGAATAGGTGTAACATTAAATGATTACAAAAATTTATGGGTTACTGAACCTGATTAGTATATCAAGAAAAACTCTTAAGAACCTGAGAATTTTTTCCCCTTTTCTGAGGGCTTTGAAAAGCAAGAAGAAAAAGTAGTGCTTGTGAAACCAAAAAGAAAGAAAGAAAGGTGTGTCAATGAAACTTTATAAAATACACAGAAGAAAGTAGTAGGAAGGAGCCAATGGAAAACTCAATAGCTTAATGATTAGCTTGTACAATTTAACACGAACTTAAAATCAAAACGAACATAACAGAAATTCATGTTATCATAAAGTCCATGCTTGTTGACTTTTGTCAAGTTCAAAATAAAGAAATATTTTTAAAAAGAGTAAGAGAAATGAATGTGGGTCTAGGGATAGGGAAAACTGCACACAAAATTCCACTCTATCCCCCAAAAGCAACTCTTCCCTCCAAAACACATCCCAAAAACTGTTTTTAGTATTTAAAGAAAACTGAACATTTTAAAAACTCTACAGCATGTTCCAATAAATAAGCAATAATGGAGATACAAATCCTGGTTAATTTATTCCAACTATGACTTTCAGAATTGGAGATATTTTTAAAGTTTTTAAAAAAATTACATGTAAATAATTGTCATTACAAAGAATTAATTTATTAAGAACATAAGAAATGCTATTCAACAATGCGTGACATTATAACATACCTAATTTTGTTCTCTATGGTGTCAATATGCAGTTGCTTCTCATTTAACAATTTCTTCAGTGATTCCACCTCTTTTTGTCGTTCAAGTAGTTCTTTTTGTAATCGATAGTTTGTTTCTTCTAGAGTTTCACAGAAAGCCTTGAACAAAAAAGAGTGGGAAGGAAGAGAAATTTTGTTTATGAAATACTTCTCTAATCAGATACAAAAATGAGATGTATCAGTATTGTAGGTAATTTAAAAACAGTAGACAATCCCCAGACTCATTCAGTTTTTGGCCTGACCAAAAAAAACAAAGAGACATATACGCGGGAGATCAACAGGGTCTCCTCTCTTTCTTGCTAAATGGGATCTGGTACAAGCATAAACATTATATGCTATATTCTAGATTCTGGCTATATTTGAAACACCATAGTTTATAGTATCTCCAAAACAAGATTTCTTTCCTTTAAATAAAAAAGACTACAATGTTTTTCCTATATGTTATGCAAATTGTAAAGTAATCTTGTAGTTAACTTAGTTTTTAACTAGGAACACAACCCACTACAAATAAACTAAAATTTTACCCAATATCATTCTTTAATCGTTCAAATAACCATAAAATATTTCTAAAAATGTATCATTTTCCATAAAATCATAGTGAAGCAGAATATATATAATTTATTTCCTTTTACTTCAGCCTTCTTCACTGTTAATCATTAATTTGTTCAGAATATTCAAAAGGTTCAATAAAAGAAGATCTGCTAAAAAAACCTGGGTAAAATTCACAAATCTATCACCAGATGAAGATTTTCTTTTAAACTGCCACCAATCCAATCCAACAACTTTTAAATAATTATTATATATGTAAGATATTAGACAATGATGGTCCAAGACAAAAGTCATTCTTTGCTCTTTAAAGCTTACACCCTACACATCCTGTTCTACATAGTGTGGGATTCTATTTCTTGACAATACAAAATTTTCTATCCTGAAGTTCACCAGGGCAGAGTGTTTGGTTTTGTAGAAAGTAACAAGGATAACAGAAATTGTTTATGTTCACGCATTATTTAATGCTGGGAATAAAACTGACTTGATGTACATTAGGTTTCTTTTGTTATCTTTGCAATAAAACCCATCCCACTTCCAAAATTCCTTATTTCCTCAAGGTTGTCACCATTTTTCTAGTCACCCAAGTCTGAAATTTTAAAGTCACAGTGGATTAATAAGTCTGTCTCTCCTCATGTTTATCATCACAGTTAGGCTTTATCACCTTGTAATAGCCTCCTATTTTTCTTTCTCTGCTAAACTTTTCCCTTCTCCAACTATTTTCCCCACAGCTGCCAGAGAGATGACTATGCCACTTCTCAAACTCCACTGGCTTCAGGTTACCTTAAACATATAAATACAAACGCCTTTGTTTGGCAATCAAAGCTGTTCACAACTGAGCTCCAACTTACTATATAACTTTTACAGTTTGGTTATATATCATTTCCTTTCCACATTCTATAGTTCATCTAAGCTGTCCATCTCATTATCCTTCATACATGTAATTTAATCTCCTAATTCTGTGCCTTTGCAGGCTGCCCTTCTCACCTCTTCCCACCCAACTTGTATTTCTCAGAATCCTAAGTTTCCTTCAAAGCTCCTCAAGGGTTGCCTTCTACAGGAGATCTTGAACTTTCAGCTGCTAATATATCCCTCCAATTACACTTATTATACCACCTGCCATCCCCCCCAACTCATCAATCAATCCACTTACACCCTTTCCTCTACAGAATACAGTTTCTTGAAAGCAGGGACTTGTATTTGTATCCCAAGCAACTAATATAGTGTCTGGCATACAATGATTGCTTGATAAATGCTTATTGATTTCCTGAGGCAAAAAATATCACTAATGATATTGTACAACTTTTAGAAATAGCAGTTTCGTTTTGGTGGGTTTAGAGGTTTCAGAATCTTAGTGGAACCTACGGACATGGAAAAATATATATACTCCAGGCAAATTTCAAGGATTCTGTCCTAATGAATCAGGCTATATGGAAATGATCTGTGCATACAAATAAAGTTTACCATATACTTGACTATTCTAATGAAGAGAAAACTAAATTATAAATAATCTACTTTCCTCCAAATGAGTACAGGACACTGCTCCATTAGCAGAGGGATTCAAATTAATATAAAGCCACATGCTCAATACTTTTTAATTGGACTTCTCTACTTCTACAATTTAGATTGGTATATAGGAATCCAACTTCACTGCTTTCCATATAGGTACTCATGGAACTGAGTCACGAGGCTTTAGAAACTAGAACAATCCTGAAACTACTGAATGTTCAGCAATGTTAAAAAATACAACAGTTCCTTGGAAGCTGAAATTATTAACCAAGAACAGAAAAAGAACTGACCATAATGGAAAATACAAATAATTATATCTAATAATCCTAGACATGGCTGATACCCAATTAGGTATTAATGACAATTGGTGATTAATATTTAACTAAATATAGAGGAAAAAAAATTTAAATGTGATTTAAATGATCAGAGTGGTCACTTGAAAGAGAAGAAATTTACTCCTGGCTCTGATATTATCACCATTGTGACTGTGACAATTTATTTTGCATTTTGATACAGGATTAGGTTAAATGATGATTAGAACAAACAAAATGATTGTGTATGTGTCCGTGTATACAAACACACAGCAGCAAATTGGCATGGTGGATAAAGCACAGGACTTAACAATCAGAAAGACGAGTTCAAATCTTGTCTTAAATAGTTTAGTTACTTAATCTCTTGGTGCCTCAATTTCTTCATATGTAAAACAGAGATAATAGCATTTACTAGCTATTATACACAGATATCTTAGGTATTTTATAAAGTATTTTGGACAGTACCATATAAATAATAACAATATTTTTCTGACTTTTGTCTCAAACTTTAAAGTGCTTCAAAAATGAGTTATTTACACATTTCCAGAGAAAATGATTCTATGACTACATGTACCGTATCTAACCTCCCTGAAGGTAGAAGGATGTTTTAAACCTAGTGTTAGTTAGGCATTACCTATTTTTGGGAGCAAAGAGTTTCTATTAATTTCAATGGGAATAAGCAGTAGAACAAAATCAACTGCAGAGAAAGTTATCTAATAGAAGGATATTATTCTATTATTCCCATCCCCCTCAAGGTCTTATTTTCTATCATAGCTACTAGCTATTATAAAGAACAAATTCACTAAACAACTTCATAAGAAACAGAAGGCTTTAACATATTATTTCTAAATAAAGATATTGTTTATAATAAAAGACTAATTTTATCCATGCACACAGGAATAACAAGAAAGTTACTTGGAGTTTATCATAAGTTAGTTTCAATTAGTATTAGTTTCAATAATCCTAGAGTTAAGTTTAACTCAATTGTGGGATTTTTAAAAAGTTATATATAATTGACATATAGAAATGATATTTGGGATGTTTTTCTCAAAAGGAGATGATATTCAAAGAGCTTAATGCTTTTTAACAGATACCTTGATGACCTGATTGCAGAAATATATAGGACCACAGTCAGTAGGGATGGTTGGATCAAGTGAAGGTTTTAAAGATTGCAGAAACATGAGTGTGTTTGTATATAGCAGGGAAAGGGCCAGTAGACAAAGGAGACATTGAAGACCAGGGGAGAGAACAGGATGATTATAAGAGCAATTTGCTAGAGAAGATAGAAAAGAATGGGTCAAAGAGGTGAGCTGAGGGGGTTTGCTTTGGCAAAGGTATGGCCACCACTATGTGTGGGGTGAGTAGAAAAGGAGAAGATGGGGGCACACATCTGAGTGATGTGAGATGAAGGAAAGGGAAGAAGGTAGTCTCAGCAAATGGTGTTGGTCTAGGCCAGAGAAGACTGCCTTTTTTTCAGACACTGGAGTGAAGAAGAGAGAGAAAAGGGAATATGTCAAGGAATTCTGAAATGTAAAGAAAGGGGAAAGAGGGACCTTATGGCCAGTGATCTCAATTTTTTAAGTATGGGATTGTACATTAGAGAATCAATTAATCAATACTTAAGTTGAGGGTCTGAATGATAATTCCACCTCTATGTCTCTGGTTTAATTTTACCTTTTAGCTAATAGATGATAAGGGGATGAGAAGAAAATTTTAAATCCTGGGATGCGCTTTAGGGATTTGGAAAATACAACATATGCTGGTATAAATATATACTAACACAATGACAAGTATACATAGTGGTCACTCAAATCTTTTTGAATGGTAAATTGATTTTTAAAAATAATATGCTTCTCCCTCCACTGTGAAATCTTAAAAGTACTTAAAAGTTTCTTCATGTTCCTCCCCTGCCCCTTCTTATATATACTCTCCTTAAAGTGGATTTTATATATATATATATTGAAAAGAAACCAATTATGCTGAAATGCAATCACAATTTTTATTTTTAAAGTCCATGGGCTCAGTGTTAATAAACCTAGTTACAGGATCTTTCCTAACATTTTCTTTATAGAATTTGTTAACTTATAATTATATAAAATATATCAAAAAGATATAATTTACAATGCTGGCTCAATGCAGAAATATATAGTTGTTACTCATTAAGGATGTGCCTAGATTCACAAACTTTTCTACTATGATATAAGAAAACTTGTAATTTAATGAGAAAAAGACCAAACAAAAACCAAAAAAACTAAACCTTGTTGTGGGCTAAGAAACTGGTGGGAGTAGAAGAACTGACTAGACATGCCCACATTCCCACAATCCCAGTGGAGAATGCTGGAAGCTAGGAAGTTCTGGTTACAGATCTGAGGCAACTGGGGGTAACTTTGTTTATGGGTGGGATGGCCTGAGATAGGATTGAGTTGGGACAGGAGAAAATACAAGGCAGTTCTTGACACTTAGCAGGGAGTCTGAGGCTAAGGGAACCCTCTTTGCCAGCATCTTTTATTTGTTTTTATCTTCCTGAGCTTCTTTGTATACAGCTACCTAGAGAGCTGCCTCTACCTGTGGGTGCTGGAACAGGTTTTAGTAAAAGGGCTGTTTGTTAGACCCTGCTGCTCCAAGTGATCCATTGTACCTAATTTGGAATAGCAACCTGGGATGTCCACCAATTAAGCATAGTCCACTTCAAACACATAAAACAGTGAGAAAAGAGCTGCATTTACAATTAGGTGAGTGACCATTTAGATGTGCCACTTTTATCCAGATACTTTGTTATTACTAAATCTGCTCTGAGAATTTAGCTATTGTTTAAAGATATGTGTCACTGAGACAGACGTCAGTTAAAGCAACTTGAGTCATGCTAGGGACGAGTTGAATTTATAATGAGATATGCCATCACTGCCTTCCCTAAAATTGGGGCTTACTGCTGTGAACGATGTTCATTATTTTGGCTATAAAGGTGAAGGAAAATTTAGCATATAAAAGAGGATTTAAGTACAGTTCTGACATTTTTTTATGTGCTATGCATTTTCTCCTTTTGTAAGACCCAATCTGAATCAGCCTGCAAGGTAGTCTACCTTATTTTCTCAAGGAGTTCAGCACCTGCCTCACCATATCCTCCCTCTTCTCCAAACTTCTCACCAATACCCACACAGATACGCCTTCAAACTCCCAATTCCTCAGCCTTCTTAGATCCAATTACCTACACAGCACTCTACTTGAGTCACACAAATACGGTCCAACACTCAATTTCACCATTACTAACAAGGGTTCCACTTCCCTAATTAGAAATTTAGACTGCTTTATCTGAACACAATTTCATATGATTCTATCTCTCCCTATGTGTCTCACTTCTAAACCTGTTCTTTGCTCTCACTGAAAAATCAAATCCCTCTCCCTTCTCTTCAGTACTTTCTCAGGCTGTAACTCTAATCTGAATTCATTTTTTGATAAATTAACCTTAACACAATTTAAAGCTACCTCTCCCTCTTACCTCTTCATCTTTGCCCCCATGTCCTATCATCTCTTACTAAACTTCAGCCTTTGATTATTCCAATCACCTGATTCCTCTATTCCTAAGCACAACCTGAACACAACTGGAGGAAGTCTCATGATACTGATTAGGTTCTGTACAAAATTATGTCATCTAACTTTAGCTCTACCCTCATTGCAGCAAGGCAGTCTTTACATCGGTACCTAATCTCTGACTGGTACCCTACTCACTCCCCACAAAAGCTATTCCAAAGTTTTTCTTTCCTCCTTAAATATCCCATACTTCCCTGTCCACCCACTCCTCAGCTTGAGGACCCTGCCTCCCATGTTACTGAAAAACAAAAACACAAAACCAAGGCCACTTGCCATGAACCCTTCTTTCCCCATTCTCCTTATTTCAGTAGCCTTTGACCTCACTCCTCTTAGTCTCTGACAGTCTCCATGTCATGATCAACCCCCTCTATATGTGCAATTGTACTCCTTGCCTTTTTATCTTCTCCAGTACAGTCCATCCTACTTGCTCAAAGTCTTCAACTTCTCCCTATCATATTAAAATATGTCCAAATCTCCCTTCACCTTACAAAATAAACCAAAACAACTCTCAAACTTTCACTGGACTCATTCTTCCCCCAATCATGTATTCTCCCTTCCCTTTTAAACCATAATCCTAGAAAAAAGCTATCTATGCTCATTGCTTTCACTTCTCCTTCATTAACTTCTCCAACCCAGTTTCTGCCCTCATCATTTAACTGAAACTGCTCTCTCCCCAAAGTTACCCAATCTGATGTTCTTTTCTCAGTCCTCACCTCATCCTCTACCTCTCTGTTGAATCTGACACTTCTGACCACCCGGTCTCCTGGATACTCTCACTTTTCTGAGTTGTTATAATACTACTCCCTCTAATTTTCCTACTACCTGTCTAGCCTCTCCTGTCTCCTTTGTTGATTCATTATCCAAGTTACAACCACTACTAAGTGTAGATGCTATCCTATGCCCTCCACTCTTTTCCCAATACTCTCAGTACGCTGATCTAAGTACTCTTGAATTTCAATCCCATGTCATGTCATCTACTTGTTACTGGACATTTCAAACTTCAATGTCCTGAAGAGATCTTAAACTCAATGTATACAAAATTAAACTCATGATCTTTCTCCTTGGCTAAAACCCTTGCCTCTGCAAAGCCTCCCATCATCTTTCCACTCTCCCAGGTTTGTAACCTTGATCTCCTGGGCTCCTCACTGCCCCTCACCTTCCAATTCAATCAGCTGCCAAATCTGAACATGTCTATATCCGCAATATCTCTCATGTCCAACTTCTCTCCACTAAAGCATCCAATTAGGCTCTCATCATGTCTCCATTACATTATTTCAACAGCCCCTAACTGGTCTCCTTGCCTAAGTCTCTTACAACTAAAATCCATCCTACATACTGCTGATGCAAAAGTAATCTTCCTTCAGTATAGATTTGACCACATGACTCTCCTATGCAATCAACTCTAGCAACACACTATTGCTTCCAGAAAACATAAGCTCCTTTGTTTAATTTTTAAAGCTTTTACAACCTGGACTTAACCTATCTCTCCAGCCTCACTGTATATAACTTCCAGTCCTGTACCCTGTGATTCAAATAAACAGGTCTTTTCTGTTGTTCAATTATGAGCCTTCATACTTTTGCACTGGCCATCTTTTCCCATATTTGAAATGTACTTGGTTCTTACCTCCACCTCGAATAATGTCTTTTTTCCCTTAAGGAGATCAAGCATCATGTTCTGCATGCTTTTACTGATTCTTCTACCCATCCCAATTCCAAATTATCTCATTCCAAATTATCTCATATTTAACTTTTTATATTTATCCATTTTGTACTGATGCTGCTTATCTTTATAGCTATACTTGTTCATTAAAATGTAAGTTCCTTGAGAGTAGGGAATAGTTTCACTCTTGGGGCTTGTATCCCCAAAGCCTAACAATGTTTGGTATGTTGTATGTGCTTTAAAAAAAATCTGATCAACTACAGCATTCATTTTCTACTTAAAATTACATGATTTTAAGAGACCTAAGGGATCTAACCTGACCTACTCAAATAAAAATTCTATCCATAGTATCCTCAACATATACTCATCCAGTCCATCCATGAAAACATTCAGTGACAGGGAATTAATTGGGCATACTAAACTGGATTCAATACCCAAAATATGATCGGGATAGAGGGACTACCCTCCTGTGCTCCTAATGCTCAACTTTTATTACCATACCTTAACGTCCAGTTTGCCCTTTGGAGAACCACAGGAGAGGGACTACCCTCCTGTGCTCCTAATGCTCAACTTTTATTACCATACCTTAACGTCCAGTTTGCCCTTTGGAGAACAAATGACACTTTGTATTTATTATACAGCTGTCTCATCAAATTTGTAGGCTATTAGAACTCCTACATATTTTTTCACATAAGGTTCAGTTCAGCCATGTCTCCCCTCACCTTATATTTGTAAGTTGATTTTTGAACTTAAGTGTAATGCTTTTACACACTTGAAGAAATCCCTAATTATTAATATGAATGTCCTTTCCAAGAAATAGAACTATGACCTGAACAGCAAATATTTTCTGTGGAAAACTACCACTACAATAAAATATGAAAAATCACAATATTTGAGCTTTTTGGTACTAATCTTTCAAGGTAGTCTAGGAACAATAGGGTTATTGTACTTGCTTTTTTTTCAATATGACATATAATACAGCACTCACCCTGCTTTCTTCAAGGCTATCAAATGGACCTGGTGGATCATCCAGACAAAGAAATTCTCTCACTGCAAGGCTTTTCAAAGAAAAAGAAAAACCAATCAGATGCGGAGTATACCAAAACTCATACAAGACAGAAAAATGGACTTTATAGCAAACATTATTTTATATATGTACACATGTACATACACACACTCAATATGACATGTCATTTGTTTATTTATTCCAGGAATCACGGAGAGGTTAAATGACTTGCCCAGAAAAACAGCCAGTATATGTCAAGAGCTGGGTTTGAACCTAGTTATACCAATTCTGAGGTTGACTCTATCCATTAGGACATGATGCAGATATCACCCCTCAATAGTTCTCCATGTGCCCCATACCTCCATTCTCCAACTTCCTGCTCTCTCCACTTTTGCACCAGGCATTGCTCAGTTATAACCTAAAAGTTACTGAGGCTCCCACAGCAGCACCCATGCAAGTACCATTGGAAAATTATTTCTCAGAATACCTCTGCCTATAGTAGGTTTCTTTTAGAAGGTAGACTCTGGCTCCTGGAAAGTTCCGCTTTTTTAATTTAGGGCCTTATAGAGTGAGTTGGACACCAATGAACATGGTAGATTGCAATATACATTATCTTTCTCCCTAAACCCACCCCTACTCTAGATATCTATTTTTCTGATGAGGGCAACACAATGCCTTTAGTTACTCAGGTTCCCAATCTTGGTGTAACCCTTGATAACTCTCTCTTGCACATTCTATATATCTAATCACAGTAGTTGCAAAATCCTGTAATTCATTCTCTACATATCTCTTGCCTCTGTCACCTTCTCTTTACTCACAGTCAGCCACCTAGTTTAGGATGTAGTTAGCTCATCTGCACAACTATAATAGCCTTCTAACTGATCTCCATGCTTCAATTATCTCCTCATTCTAATCTATCCTCCACATAGATCTGAGACTGTATAATTCACCTATTCAACAAACACCACATGTTCTTACTGACTCTAGGATTAAAGTATTACTTAATTTTTTCTTTCTTTTGGAATTATTTTTGTGTATGTTTTATAATTATCAGCACATTTATATAATTTATAAATAAATATATATTTAGTGGGAATACATGCTTAAAATTGCTTTTTTTTTCCTAATGGGATACTGTGATCAAAAATATTTGGTGACCACTGCCCTACACAATTGTCAAATATCCTAAGTTGCAGAAAAGTTGCTGATCAGCACTGGAAGAAAAGTTTCCTACACCAATGAAATCACAGCTCCAGTTTTAAAAATGGCTCAAATAGGATCGAAGAATTACGTAAAATCAAACATTTTCCCTTTTATTACATTATTCAGAACTGTCTTATTTTCATTTTTGATTAATAGTCAATTAGAAAATGGGTCTTAATTGTTCAATAGTTAAGTTTTTATTCCAAGAATCCAGAAGAATAGTTAATGATCAATTTTAAAGAAGTTTAAATCCATTAGTACTGTTATTTTAAAAGGAATACTGCAACTGATATTTTAATAGGTGGGAGCTACCTTTGGTAAGTCACATTATCATTTGTCTCATTTCCTCATTTCTAATGTGGAAATAATATTCATAATGGCTACCTCACACAGCTGGTGAGGCACTAGTAGTCATACATGTAATAGTAATAAATGTTTTCCTACAAGATAGTAGACTATAGATGACAGCAAACATTACTACTTCAAAACTTAAACAGATTCACCACCTTACTGATGCCCTGTATTAATGCAGATAATACCATACCCATGATCTTTGAAGGCAAGGACTACTTCATTTTTTTTGTTGTTGTGGTAATGCCAGTGCCTGGCACAGAGTAGCTATTTATAAATATTTATTGATAGACTGTGTGACTCCTATCCATGTTCTTACATAGATCCTCAACAAAAGATTTACCCAATATGCTGAAGGCCTCTCTTTAGGTCTATCATTTTTATCAACTAATGATGTAATAGACATAGCAGAAATGAAAATAAGACTATTACAAGCAGCTTATATAGCACTTTAAAGGTTTTTAAAGGCATAACTAACTCATTTGTTGAGCAGAGAGGCACTGAGGTTGAGAAAAAACAATGGCCTCAGAGGAAAATTTTGGTTTTTCTCCCTCAGCAGAGGAAAACCTAGGAAATATTAGTTGTTTTTACTTTTTTCTTCTCTGATGAATAGTGCTATTCTGAACTAGAATGGGATAACTTGGAAAACAGTGGATTTCCACTCATCAGAAGTCTTCTAGCAGAGGCTGAATGACCCAATCACTCAACAAATATTTCTAAGGACCTCTTTGTGTGCACTGCATTGGCACTAGGGATATAAACAGAAAAGTGAGAGTTACCCTGCCCTCAGGAAGTAAACATTTTATTGGAGTAATAGAACATGTTCACAGAAAAGTCATATGAGATATACACAAAAATTAGAGGAGGAATAGAAAGCACTAACAACTATGCAAATAAATTAAGATTTCATACAGGTGGCACTTAAAACTGAGCTCTGAAGGGAGCTAGAGTTTCAAGAGGCAAAGATAAGGAGGAAAAACATTTCAGGTACAGTAAAAGGTCTGTGCAAAGAGAGTCCATTGTAAGGAGAAAAGCAAGTAGGCCAGTTTGGCTGGAGTGTAGGATGTGTGAGGACAAGCAATGTGTAATCATTCTGGAAAACAGGATGAAGTTAAATTGTAAAAGACTTTAAATGGCAAAAAGAGGAATTTTACTTTATTCTAGAGGCAATGGGGAACTCCTGAAGTTTCTTGAGGTGAGAAGTGATATAATCACTGGGTAGTCGTGTAGAGGGTAGTTTGGAAGAGAAGGCGGAGAAATTATAGGAAAAACAGTTAAGAATTTTATAGTAATAGTTCAGGAAGAGAAAAAGGCCTAAACTAGGGCAGGTGGGATATAAGTGAAGAAGTAATGGATACAAGAGATGTTGAGATAAGAAACAAGCAACTATTAAGACTATGAGGAAGTGAGAATGACAAACAAAGAAGGTTCTTATGTTGTAGGGCGAATTCTTTTTCAGGTACAGATAAGACTGCACAGCTGCAGAGATTACTTGTAATTATAAAATTTTGTAAACTCAAAAAATGAGGAAGAGCCATATTTGTGCTGATACTCTATATGGTCCAAATGCTCAAGATTTTTTCCACATTAACTACTGCCATTTTAATAATCAACCATCATTCTCTATTCTAATATTAATCTCTATTCTTGAAAATAAGGTAATATGGGAAAGGGAGATTAGGTAAAACAACCTTCCTTTACTTCAACCAATATCTACTGAACTCCATTTAGATAATAAAATATGTCCTGGCATATGTTGGAAGGAACCATGAAAAAAGGATGCCCTTTTTATACTTTGTAGTAGAAATTTGCTGTTATTATTACTATCTCCACACACATACATATATATGCATATATAGGTATATGCTTTTGACTTTTGGGAATGCTAGGTTTCAATAGGGAACTTAGGTTTTGAAAAAGTTAAGAGAAGGCCTTTCATACATACCAAGACAACTTGCAGAGAATGATGTAATGCAGGTCAAGGAATAAAGATGTTTGCTACCCAAACCATAAGACATTCTAGCCAAACTGGGCCCTAATGTTAGCCTAGAGTGATAAGAAAAGCCAGCCAGTGAACTAGGTTCAAGTCAAATGAAGAGAAAAACAAAAGACAGAAACATGTCAGTACATAATGGCATAAAGTTCATGGTGGAGTCTGGCATCATTCAGTGTTAAAAGAGTCAAAGTAGAGCTATCAAGAGCCAAGGGTACTGGGAGGATCAAAAGAAGAGAAAACAAGGCCACCACAGGATGGCATGATACCCAGAGGAGGAATCTGGGTGTGTAGAGGTAAAAGAGAGAAAGAAGAAATGGAGGAAGAGGGAGAAAATGTATGTGCAGTGCAGGCCAAGCTAAAGACGTATTCCTTAAGGGAGATACTCAGCCTCCAGAGTTAAGAAGTAGGTTCTAAAAAGCACTGAAAATCTTTGCACTGGAACTGACCCAAATCTACTTACTTCTTGCTGTAAGACTGAGAACTTGGCCCAGCATCCAAATGAAACATTTAGTATGCCATGATAACAGGGGAAACAATTAAAATGTAAGATTAGAACATCTCTTCTTTATATATGACCTTATAAATGAGCACAGAATGAGTACCTGTATGGTCCATCTCTTTTTACAGCGATTCCAGAAAGACTTTAAGACTTGCTTTTACTTGTAATTTATTCCTTTTATTTTAAAATTGTTTTCCTAGTAAAAAAAAGAAGGGTTCTGAACTTCCTGCAGATTAAGAAGGGTGATGCTGAGGTTCACAATCTACTTGCATCACAGTAATGCCCCAAATGGGGAAATCAGGAATTGCTGATGTTATTTGGTAATTCAAGTACTTTCTGATTCTCCTCTAGAGAACTATTAGGGAAATAGGTTTCCCTTCCCCTAACTTTAATAGTGTTCCCTCTACTTAAATACTGGGATCCATTCCCAATTGTGGTGTAACCTGAGTTGTAACTGATAGGGGCAAATAAGATTTGTTGTTTGTTATCAAACCAAAGAGCAAAAAAATGTATCGTATAACATTGTTCTAAGCTCCTAGTTGCTTCTGTATTCTTATGTGACAATTGTGGTCAGCCATTTTGTGTCTACCATAGATATTTTTCCCAGTTCTTTCAGGGTACTACCGCTATTCTTATTACTCAGGACTAATATCTGCTTTCCTGTAGGTCTTGTACCACATAACCAAATTCTATCCATTTCTTTCTTTCAAATCTCTTTCCCTGACATTCTAACACCAATCTAGCCAAACTCTCATGACTGGATTTTTTGGGACATAGGAGGATTCAGACCAGTGATTTTATTAATGTAGAAAATTTCTCTATAAAGCCCTCCAGTGACACTATGCTAGCACTCCATCTCTGTTTCTATGACTCAAATGGTCTTCCTCTTCATTTTCACCTCCTGGAATCTCTAATTGTCTTAAAGACTTGGTTCAAGCATGACCTGCATGAAGCTGTTCTTGGTCCCCACAGACATTAGTACCTTCTTCTCCAAGTCTACCCTGAGTTTTCTTTTGCACATATCTTGTCCATACTTATAAAAACATGGTGTCTTCATGTTAGATTATAAGTTCCTTGAGGACTGGGACTATTTTCACATTTTTCTTTGTATCCTTAGAAGTTATCACAGTGCTTGGTACACTGTAAAATACTTAATACATTTTAACTTATTGATCAGAAGCTAAGAAATTGTATATAAATCTTTTCATTTCCAAATCCTAACTACTGCAATGCTATTTTCCATTTTTATAATTATTAACTCTACCTTAAGAACTTTACCTATAGTATTTGACATGCAGCAACATTAAATATGATTAACTTTATGGAAACTCCCAGAGAAAAGAAAAGAAACTATGTTCTTGGTATGTGCCTTACTTTTACAGTTTGTATTATCTATTACACTTTCAACTAAGTCCCTTTCATTTAGAATTTTTATTAAAATATTGAAGGCAAAGTCTGTACAGACAACAGTAATCCTTCAAGTTTCCATTCAGAATTTACAAGTCAAAAATATGCTATATAGTTTAATCAACGAACTAGAACACTGTATTTTTTGCTCCATTTTCCAGTATTCATAAGGAAAATACTAAATAAATTCATTCCCTGAAAGAAGGTAGCAATTCTTTATAACTGACACAAACAATGATTATACTTGGCTACTGGAATTATACACTTTTTTTAATCTTTGAAAATTTCTTGATTTAGCTTTTGAGGTATTTCTGAATATTACAATATTTTTAATAAATTTTATTTCTTTAAGAATTTACATACCAGTTAGCAATGTCTTTGTGAGCTACTAAATTCTGTAGGAATGCCTGAAGTCCCAACTGTCTATCTTCTAAGAAATCTGCATTGTAATTATCCTTGAACCACCGTTTTGGTGGAAGAGCCAGTCGAAAGCCTGGAAACATTTCTTTTAACTGGAAAAAAAAAAAGAAGTTATAAAAGATTCAAGATGACTTTGAAAAGTAAGCAATAAATATGGAATAATCCATGACAGATTACAAAACATGCTCAAATACAAAATTAAAAATTATAAAGTCCTTTGTTATTCCTAGATAATAAAACAGCCATAATAATTAATAGTTTAAGCTAGAAAGAACATTATAGTAAAAATTTTTGGAGGAAAATGAAAAAAAGTGAGAACATAAAGATCTGAATATATAATGTAAGAAATTTTTATAAGTAGCATGATGTATTGGAAAGAGTACTGGTTCTGGAGTCAGAGAACATGGGAATTCAAATCTCACCCCTGATGAGATATGAAATTGGAAAAATCACTTAGGCTCCCCAGGACTTGATTTCCTCATCTGTAAAATGAGAGGATGGACTAAGTGGCCTCTATGATGTATTCCAGTTTTAAATCTATGAGCTAAAAAAAGGCTGAATTTTGTCTATTAGATGTATGTGATTTATCATGTAATTTTTTGTCAATACTGATACTCAGCATATTACCAAATTTTCTTTCTAAAGAGACTTCTATTTTCATCACATATGCTAAGCAAATGTGTGAGGAATGGACACATTCATACAAGCTCACATAATAAATTATAAAACTATAGACACAAAATAATGGAAGGAATAAGGATTAGTTTCATTTACCTCAGTGCTAAAAAATTTAAATATGCTAATATTTTAGATGAAGCATGTAATTCATAACTTCCTCTCCTTTAACTTCTCTATTTTGACCTCCTGCTCCTCTGGACTTAAAAGAATAACACACATTTGGTGTCTCTTATTATGCTTATATATTGCTTCTGCAACATAAGGAAAGTTTTCTGGAGCTAAGAGTCTTACATATGTTCTTTATCTTTTAAAGGGGCTAGCACAGTGTTGGGTATATCAACTAAGAAAAACTTTAGATTAATTTTTTAAACAGATGAACAAAAATAGGTTCTTGACCCTTTGACCTGTGGTCAGCAGAACCAAACAGATTTCTCCAATCTTGTTATGAGTTATATGCAGCGCTTTAAAGTCTCTAGCACACAAAATGATGGTATAACACAATAATACATAGTTGAAAAATTCTTTATTATTTATCTAGCTGGTAACAGGAATGTTGTGTGTCTGTGGTAGGGAAGCAAGTGGTGTTTATTATCTTTCCTCAAATAGCTTTAAAATTTGAAACCTGAATTTGCTTAGGATTAAAGGTACTCTGACAGTAAAGATTAACTTAGTTGGATAGAGATAAAGGGCTAAACACTTAATCCCGGGTAAGCCAGGGAAAGGAATTGGGCAATAAATATGAAAAGATTAAAACTGCTTTCATCTGGGCCTGTTTTATCAAGTTATGACTCAATAAAATTATTATAACTACATAAGAAAGCTCAGGATCAAAATTTCAATTCCATATTAGATTTCTGGTAATGACAGAAATTATTTTGTTCCTCTTCAAATAAAAAACACAGGACAAAATTCTAGCTCCATAACTTAACAGTCTTTTAAATGCTTTTGAAACTCAGAAATGTAATGAAATTTCACATAGAACAGATGTTGTTTCACCAGAAACATTAAACATTTCCTTTAGGACACATCTTATTTATTTTAATGCCAATGTTAACATACATCCAGAAAGGAATGTTAAGAAAAGACTTCATCTAAGTTCGAATGTTTCAGGTGCTATAAAATAATCTGGTATCTCTTAGATTTTTGAAGGAGCCAGAAGTATTCACTGAAATAAGAAATAGTCAATGATAAGGATTTTCTTGGCAGCTAAAAACACAACATCCAGTTGTTCTAAGTGACCTAGAAGTTGGTTGATATGTATTTTCCTCTTATCTTAAAAGACAATTTGCAAGTATTAAGTGTATAAGAGAATGTGTGAAGAGAAGTGGATTAGGAAAAAATGTTTCTGACCAAACATGTATTAGTTTCCGACCAAACATGAACTAAGGCATTAAAGGCTGTTCTCAGCTGCTAAAGCTCTACAAGATTCCAAATGGTGAGAAAATTTTTCAGGATTACAGTCTAACTCGCAGAGTTTGAATATAACAGAGAAAAGAGCCAGTTGTCTTGTTTAGTGTTATTTTGGACAACTCTAGCATGCCTCTAGTCATATAATTTTAGTAAAAATGAAGTGGTGCTAAACTAACAACCAGTGGAACATAATGAGAAATAAAAATACTATATATTTTATCTTAAAGACAAAGAGGAGCTTCTGCATCATTTAACTGCAGCCAACATTTGTTTTCCATGGCAAAGAGTTCGCTTGGATTTATTAAAAAAAGAAATGTAAAAGTAAACTAAAGACTGCAAGACAATTCACATTAAAAGTTAAAAGAGAGTTTCAGGAGACAGCAGATCAAATTACTTACTTTGTCATTCAGCCTAGAAAAATCTGTATACCTTCTGAAAACTACCCAGCTTTCTTCTGGGCTTCTTCTTATGAGCACTTTATATACCTGTATATAAGACAGTATGAAAAACATGAAATTTCCAGTGCAAATTAAGTGAAAGGATATATTTCAAAAGTATCAAATGTTAAGGCTAAGGTTTAGTTGTCAAAATTAATGGAAACTTTTGGAATACAGTACTGAGGAAGCAGTGTAAGTACCAGTACCAGGTCTGAAACTATGTATCTTCAAGAAAAATCACTAGTTTTCATATTCTATATAAAGCACTGAAGGAAACAGTCTACTACCTCTAAAACTGTTTGATACTGTGAATGCATTATTTATGTCAGTCACTAATTAGCTGCTTCAATGTTGCCTATAAATTAATAAAGGAGTAAAAAATGAAAAGAAAAATCTAAGATCAATTTAGCCCAAAACTGTTAATAATAAACTTTTCAGCTATGTATTATTCTAGGTCAACATCATTTATAATTAATAATAAAAACTACGGTTACTTCAAGTAGCTATAAAAGAAATAATATAATTCTAAGACTTTCCAAACACCCAATTTTTTAAAAAAAATTTCAATTTCAGGAACTACTTGTATTTAAGATAAAACTTTCTTTAAACCAAAAAAAAAGTAGATGGCTTTTAAAAAGTAAGTACAATGTTTCTGAAAATTCTGTCCCCTAAATCTGTTGTCAAACACAGAATCCTTTATTTCTAGCTAGTAATCCAGAGTCATCTTACAATGACCCTTCCATTATGGAGTCTTTTTCTTTCAAAAGACAGATTTTTATTGCTACTTTTAGTTTGTACATCCCCTAGATTTTCCCCTGTATACTAATGCATTGTAAGCTATACCCTGGATCCTCTTCCCTCTCTAATACTTTTTTAAAGAAAAAGAGAAATTATAGAAAAAATTGAGCAAAACTAATCAATACATCAAAAAAAATATTGAAATCATAAGCAATATTCAACACCTATGGACCTTCCATCTCTGCAAAGAAGTGGAGAGAGGTGTCTTCTTACATCTCTCTTCTTTGGGGTCACACTTATTCCTTATTTATTCCACAACATTCATTTTACAGTGATTGTCTGTTTATATTATTTTCATTAATGCAAATGGCAAGTATACTGTTTTGTATATATTATTTTCTTGGCTCTGCTTCACTTTGCATCAGTTCATACAGGTGTTTTTATGACTGCTTTCAGTATATTTAGCTAAGCCATTACC
Source organism: Bettongia penicillata ogilbyi (assembly GCA_023548195.1). NCBI lineage: Eukaryota > Metazoa > Chordata > Mammalia > Diprotodontia > Potoroidae > Bettongia > Bettongia penicillata. The sequence continues at coordinate 3,635,367 of JAJHZJ010000468.1, forward strand.
CAATCAATGTGGATCTACTCTAATTTCTTTGCTACCACAAAAAATGCTGCTATAAATATTTTGGCTTAATATGGAGCCTTTTCCCAATTGTCTCCTTATGGCATATGCCTAGCAGTAGAATTTCTGGATCAAAGGGCTGGCAACACTCCTAAAGTACTGTCCAAACCAGATTAAGATGCAATTAATTAACAAAACTAACAAAAATATAGTAAAACATATAGAACATTACATTCTAAAACTAAGTCAATATGTGGCCTGCAGGGATCCTTACTTAACAGGATCAGTGGCTTCCATTTCTATTTTTTGACACCACTGGTATAGTTTTGTCACTTTGTGTAATTCCATATTCCTTTCCAGAATGGCTGTGGTAAATCAGAGCTCCACTGACAATGCATTAGTATGCCTGTCTTACTACAACCCTTCCAACACTGACTATTCCCTATATTTTGTCATGGAAGCCTTTCTTCTGGGCTACTCAACTTCTCTACCATAAGGTAGAAAAAGGAAGAAAAGTGAGAACACTCAGTTCATCTACTTAAGCAACACAGACCAAAATATTTGGACTTTGGAACCTTTGGATCTCTAAAAACTCTGAACTATAGTTAAAGGAGCCAGGAAATGAGGATTCTAGTTCTAAATCTCCTTTGTATTATTTAACATTAAAAACAAACAAAAAATCACATGAAATAGATGAGATTCTTAACAGAGTCTAGGTGACTTGCATATGGTCACAGAACGTCAACGGCGGGGCTGATGTTACCAGACTACGAGTCTATGGCTCTTTCTACTATACCTCATTGCCTCTCTAAATCTGTGACTGTCCTGTCAACTGAAGGTGTGACTGATGTCACCAAACCATGAGTCCATGGCTCTTTCTACTATAACACACTGCCTCTCTAAATCTGTGACTGTCCTGTTAATTGAACTATGAGCTCCTTGGGGACAGAAACCAGGTATTAAAATTTTTCAATGTGTAGGGCTACTACCAGAGTACAGCAATGCTAGATACTATGGATGTTCAAAATATGTTCACTAATTAAAAACCCAATTGAAAGCATTTCTTAAAAAGGTGTTTGCCTGTAGTGATTTATGTTTCTTCACTTCTTTTTGCATCTTAGAGTGTAGCACTACTCTAATAGGATCTTCAGATTTCAAGCATTCAAATTTTTTTTGAGCAGCAAGAGAGCCAACAATTGAACTTTTATTCCTTACCAAGAAAATATTATTTACGTTTCTCAAAGCTATTTCAAGCTTTTAGATCAGTTACTACAGTTTAATATTAATCTTTTGTAGTAATAGGTGTCAAAAAATTTTTACTTTTAGTTTTTTCCTTGTTTTTTCCCATCTTGATAATGCCCTTTTCAATTACTTATACTTATATCTAATGCCAAGTTTCCTTGTAGTATCAGGCTCAACTCTACCCTTATGAATTAGTGGTGATTTGGACTCTCTTTAAAATGGTTTCTACGAAAAGTCTGGATTCTTTTCAAGTACTGCAAGTGTAGGCTTGAGGAAAAAGGCTAGCATGCTTGACACAGTGAGTTATATCAGGAGTTCTTAACCTTTTATTATGTTGTGGACACCTTTAGTGGTGTGCATATAATAGAATACAAAGGAAATCAATTATTTTGAAATGAAGCTAGTAAAATATTACAAAAACCAAGTTCACAGACCTCAGGTAAAAAAATTACTTGATAATGCCAGCAGTAAGGTGAGCTCTAGGACAGATGTCCAATGTCTACTGGCACAAGGGAGAGTCAAAATCAGAAATGAAATATGAAAGAGAACTTCATTCTGGAGACAGTAAAGGAAATCTTTTTAAGGTTTTTTTAAGGTTAAGGGATGAAACTATGAGCTTCATATTTTCCTAATCACAATCTTCATGAGTAAAAATATCAGAATATTATTTTACTAATCATTTCACTTTTACCTACAGCTTACAGAATGATTTCATTTTTATATAAATAAAAATCTAACAAAAGTTCTAATCAGGATCCTAGGTTCTAAGTAACTTTCTTTTAGTTCTGATAGTGATGGCAGCTGAGTGGTACGAGAGGTGGTAAACAATAACATCTTTTTAGACTATAAACATTAACATTTTTGAATTAGCTTATAATTGTATGTGAAAATTAAAAGACTTTTGAAAAATGTTTCCTTTCAGACCAGAAATTCTTAACCTGGGGTTAAGCTCATGGGTGTCTGTGAACTTGGATGGGAAAAAAAATCCAACTCTATTTTCTCAAACTTCTAACTGAAATTTAACATTTCCTTCAATTATGAATTAATGTAGGTAATAGTCACTACTGTGAGAAAGGGTCACAACAGGCTTTCACCAGACTGACAAAGAGGTCCATGACTTGGAAAAAAAGTATTTTTTTCATAGCAAAACATGATTAAGGTCAATGGAAAGGAAGATTTCAAGAATGGCAACTACACATTGCAGGAATGCCATTTTTGATATGCATTTAGCATCCCTAGCAGGTTAATACAGGCCTAAATATCAAACTCTAAATCAGTTATTATCATCAATATATAGTATGTTAATCATAATTCTTATCCTAACATCATTACTACCAGAACTTACTCAAACTTAATCCTATTCTACTTCACTCACTAATACAATCATTGATACCCATTAAATGACAATGAACCGATCAGATATTTATCTAGGGACATCAAAATTATTCTCACATGACCAGAAAGAAGAGGTCTGATTATGTAGCAAAAGTCAGAAATAACAGATGGACAGCCCTGGTAATCATGAAATACTAAAAAACACAGAAGAAAAGGATTTATGGAAAGATGTGTTACTAGAAAGCAAGGAGAGGTTGTGATTTGTATCCAATGAACAAGTACCCACACTAGTAAAATTATGGATTTAACACATTCAATGAAACAAGGACAGACAAAAGAAAACCAACAGTATCAGTACATATGCCCATGCAGAAGAATACACTCTATAAATAAATGTTTAATTTCCAAAAGCACAGACAGCTTATTATAGCACCATTTTGTAACTCATTTAAAGTATTGGGATAATTATCATCTTGAATCCATACCTGTAAATAGCTTTATAATACTGATACATTTTTTCCCTTTTTTCTCTCAAGTATTCTCAATACTTACAGTAAATTTAGCCCTTTCCTCCATCACCTCATAGCCCAGTATAGTAGGCGTAGAGGGTCTTTCTTCCCAATTCACAGATTCTGCACTTTGCTCTTCATTTTCTACCGGCCTAGCAGAATATTCAATGGAAGATTCTATGCCTGTAAATTTAGTCCTAATAAGGGGGCTACTACAGATGGATGAATTGCTGTCCATTTGATCTGGCATTGTTGTCTTTTTGTAACTATCCACATGAGAGTCTTCTGGTTGGCCTTTGGAAGAATTTGAACTTGTTGAAACACTCCCAAAAGAAGAACTTCTTTGGCTTCTGTTTGTGGTAAAATTTGAAGAATTTCCTATAGGAATAGGCACAGGGACATAGGGAGTTGCCATCCTCTTCAGGAATATTGCAGCAAATTTATTAAACGGAAAGTAATAATGATGTCATTGTTTTCTTCTCAAGAATTCAATGTCTAGAAAAGACAGGAAATGCATATTGAAAGATTAATAGGTGAATCCTAATTTGGAAAGATCTGTATTTTCAGAAAAGTAACACACATCGATTATCACAGTCAATTGTTTGATTAAGGGATTACACCTTGAAAAGCTCCTTCCTGCTTCTCCCAAGGGCAGATCTTACTCATACATGGAAAGTCACAATTATTTCGTAAGTCAAATCAAGTACAAATAACTTTCCCCTTTTCCACTGCCCTGTGGGTTGGCCCTTGTCCTTTTGGGACTGAACTGCTCATTCTAGGTGACTGATATTTTTTACCTGACTTAACTTACATAAAAAAACCCCCCACAAAAGTAAAGCAATATTCCTCTATATGAAATGATAAATTCTTCTCGAGGTGTTTTTTTATTCTCCCACTGACTGCTTTATACCAAACTGCTGGGCCTCAATGCACGTTCATGAATTATACCACGGCCATTATTTTTTTTTTCGTCTGTTTTTATAGGTACCTGCATACTCTCAAACGGGGAGAAAAAGTGAAGCTCAAATGTTCACCTGTCAGTTTATGGAATAATAAAGTAATTAAGCAATCACGTGAATAATCATACATACCAAGGGACAGGCAACACAGCTGGAACCACGCTGAGGCAAACTAGCTCCCCGAAATTAGAAAGGTCAAGGGCGCTGGACTTACAGGTCAGTTCAACGAGCATTTATTAGGCGCCTACAAAGCCCAGCACCGTGCCGGCCTACGGCGGGGCGGTGGCAGGCTGGTAACAATAGGTGGCATTTACGCAGAGTTGTAAAAGTTGGCAGAAACAGCTGACACGTGTTAACTCCTTCGCTCCCCCCGTCCTCCTCAAACAAGACCCGACCGGACCGCGCGGCCCCGGCGCTCCCGCCCCGCCCCGGGAGCTGCTGAATCACCGCAGGCAGCCCCGGTGATCGACCTCACACGCCCAGGGCAAACAAATCCACCCAAACCGCCCCCTCCCCCCGAGGACACTGAGGCAGCGAGTCCGGGAGAACGCGGCCCGGGCTGGGGGAGAGGGCCGAAGCGGCCAGATGCAGGCCGCCCAACGCCGACGCAGCAGACCCCGGGCTCTCGGGGCCGGGAAACCCGGGCTGGCCGCGGGGCGGTCAGCCGGGCCGGGGGAAGGGGCTGGCCGCGGGAAGGGGCTAGCCGCGGGGCGCGAAGCCGGCTCGGCGGGGGCAGGGTTCCGGCCAGCGGCACGTGCCCAGCTGACCCAGGCCCCCCCGCGCCTCCCCGGCTCCCCCTCGCGGTGCCGAGCGCGTCGGGGGCTGGGAGGGGGACTCGCGCACCGACGGCCTAAGGGGAGCGCGGCCAACGGCCGGGGGGTGGGGGGAACAGGTGCCGCGCTCCCGATCCGCTCCTCCCTCCTTCCCCGCTCGTACCTCAGAGGGCCGCCGACCGGCCTCCCGGACCGCGCGGGCGGGGCCGCAGCTGTGGCCGAGCGGCCTCGCGCCACCCTCAGCCTTGCCCCCGGGCCGCTCTCCGTCGGGCCGCCGCAGCCCCAGGCCGGCTGGGAGGAATCCCCCCCGGGCCGCTCGCTGCGATGACGCTTCGTTCGAGGGGCGGGTCGTGGCCCGAGGGGAAAACAGCTGGAGCTGAGGCGCTCGTGGGCGGGGCTTAACGTGGAGCCCTAACGCTTGTTTTTAGGGCCGAGAGCCTCCGAGAGGAGACAACTGCGGCTCCCAAATCGCCGTGGTAGGCGGCCGGAAGACTACAGTTCCCAAGATGCCCCGAGGCGTCGCGGGACTCCTGTCTGCGCCCGAGCGAGGCTGCTTCTCTGGGGTGAGCGTGCGGTGACTTCAGTGCCTTTCCGTCCGAGCGCCCCTGCGCGCTCACGGAGGCGCCGCAAGCCTCGGGGCCGCTCTGGAACCAGTCCTGGGCTGGATGGGGTCCGAGAATGGAACACGAGGCAGACCACACCGAGGCTTCTCAGGCGGGTGACGGGGACGGTGCCCTTAGCGAACGTTAAGTCCGAAGCAGCGGAATAGCTAGCTCGGTTATGGACGGGCCGGTTGGACAGCCCTCTTCATTGCTCTCGCCTCAACCTTAGCCATGTCTGCCTCTCGTGTAGGCACACAGCTGCCGTTCCCTATCACGTCTGCGCTTCGCCGAGGTCTGAGATCCAGCCGCTTAACGCGAAGAATCCGCCGTCAGCGTCTGCTAGCCGTGGGACGGCGAGAAGGGGCCGTCTGAGAATGGGAATTTCTGGGTCAAGCCTGGACTGGCTCCTGGCCGGAACAGTGATGATAAGAACGTATTTCCTCGTGGTTTGGCACATCTGTCATCAAGGTTTTGAACTGAGAAGGGAGGAGTATGGAGAAAGTTGCCTCTGATAACTACGAGGCTCATGACATAGAGAGCCAAAGAAATGGCGGTAGAAATGCTCACAGATTCACAGGGGACAAAACCCAAGAAAGAAGCCATTCATAACGTCCACACAATATGACCACAATATGAACCAACGGCCTAAGGGGAGTGCGGCCAACGGCCGGGGGGTGGGGGGAACAGGTTCACAAAATATGACCAAGAGGCAAAGAGAGCTTACATTTGAAGACACAAATTTAACCTCATGGATATTTCTGAGACTTGGTGTAAAGAGGTACATGAAAGGACTGGATAGCCCTGGAAGGGTTAAAGGAGAATATTGGACAAAATGGATTGGGTAGAGTTACACTGTATGTTAGGAAAATAAAGACTCATAGTGGAAAACCCAGAGAAGGGGTTGAGTGAGGTAAGGAATCATGGTGATGAATATTTGACCATCAACAGAGGGAGAAGCATAGGTAATATTGGAGTATGTGCTACGAATCACCCGAACAGAAACAGAAAAAACAGCTGACATGTATGATACAGAAAGATGATAGAGTACTTCATTTGTATTGATGTCAATAAGAACTCTGACCAAAGTAGAGTAAATAATATTTTTTAAAAATTGTCTTAATGATAATTTCATCCTTCAAAATGTGGGGAGGTCGATTAGGGGAATTTCTATTCTGGATCTGAACCTCACCAACAAGGAATTTATTGCTGGGGCAGAAATCTTAGTGTACTGCCTGGGGGAATCATCTTCTTCCCTCACACTTTTCATATAGGTTTAAATATAGCACCTGATGGAACTCCCTGCAACTTGGACTAACCCCAAATTGTACATGGATCCTACTAGTTAAGCCAGATTCAAGACCCCCTCTGAATCTGTACCTACTCAAAACGATAGCTTATAAGGCCCCATCAATGTGTTTGCTTTTACTAGTCATCCAGAGGACACAATTAATTGAGGCACTTGTTTTCTGAATTACTGTCTTCATTTGCCATCTAGAACTTCTAGCCTAGGGCTCTGCTCTCATAATAGATGGGTGTCTTTCCTGGTTGGCTATTTCAGGCAAACTCCATTTTTCTTTTTACTCTCCTGGCCTTTTTGATAGATACTTTGTCTCTTCATACTATCTATCCCTCTCACTTCTCCCCTACCCTTTGCCCCTCCTCTTTTTCCAGAACCATGATATATAAACCCCAAAACTCTACCATTACTCCTAGAAGGAATGTGTTAATCTCCTTCCTTAACAGCTCCAAACTCATTATCCCAATAACCTGGACTTTTTGGACCAGTGTCCTTCCACAGGTATCAACAGAGGTTGTGTACCCCAATTACAATGTAAACTTCTTGAGGCACAGACTGTCTTTGCTTTTGTATTTATATATCTCCAGCATGTAGCATATGCTTGGCACATAGTAAGCATTTAATAAATGCTTTTTTCCATTAATTCACTTAATGAAACAGCATAAGAAGAAGAGTGATAAATGTATCCTTACTATAAACTTGGGGCATAATTCTCCCACAAATTTATACAACAATAAGAAGAGTGGACCTGCTTGAGAGGGACATAGGTAAAGGGTTGCATATATGAAGGGGATCATCTGTGGAAAACATTTGACCAGGGTACATGGAGGTACAACTTGTATACCAACAATGTAATGGGGATGCTGATATCTTCTGATGATGTCATCATTCTGCTTTTTCTGACCCTTCTCTCCCTAGTCTTGTTGTGGAGTACAGTCTCTGTCATGCATGTAGTCTCTGCCACATATTGCTCACTCAGGATTGCTGTTGGACTATTCTTTGTTGGTCCAGTGGTTATTTCCCACTACTTCTAGGTGTGATTTTGCTGGGCACAAAATTGATTTTATTTCTACTTTCTAGTTTGCATTGGAATCCTTAGCTAAGATGCAATCTCTTCTCTGTAAGAGAATGAGTAGACTCTCATCTCTTTTAGCATAAAGTCAGAGGCTTAAATTGTAACCTTATTTTTTTTTTTTTTTGGGAGGCTGGATCCTCGGATGGAGGATTAGGGGGAAACAAAAATAGTAACTTTTATGCCTACTAAGAAGAATATGTCAGTTGTCAAAAGTTGGCTATAATAGCTGTTTATTCTCTGAAAGGAGATTCTTTGCTCCAGATATTAAGCTCTTTGGCACATAGAACAGCCTGCCAAATAAACAATCCCCAAGTTTCTACTCATGGAGGGCTATGTCTTTGACTATGCCTTTTATCTGATTTGGGATTAGGGTATCTAATTGCACCTATTCAGTATCATTTTAGAGTCTTCCCTTCCAATAAGCCACCAAAAGCTGTCTGGTTTGAACACCAATCTTCACCTGTACTACAGAATTTGTTTGTTTTTCCAAGCAAATGAATGGGACCAGGATGAAAAGATAACAAGAAGTTCTGGATGGATCCACTTGAGGGGACGTAGTTTTTGCCCTTTATGCTTATATGTGATCTGGCTCAAACTTTTTCAGGCTGAGCTATCCCTATATTAAAAAGTACAGTAGAAAAAGAGAGAGAAGCTGGGCCTTACATGCCTCCTAGATTTTGGGAGAATAGATTTCAAAGAGCAAACGAGTGGCACTGATGTGTATGATATAGGGAGAAGCATCTCACTGGGGACAAGAAAGTATAAAGAATGAAATTTTTCCAAGGAGACATAAATGCTGGATATTGATGACTTCTGGTCAGAATGGAAATCTCCCAACATTCCCCTTGAGCAGCTTTGCCCCTGGACTTATATATCTGTTTTTGATTGACAAATCATCCTTCCACCCCAAGGGTTAGAAAAAAAGTAGAAACAACTTCACAATATAAGTGAACTGGCCAGAAGCAAGGACAAGTTTCTATAAACAGATGAAAAAGGCCACTATTACTAGCATATTGTGAGTAAAGGTGCCTATTTTGGAGTTGTAGGAACATGGCTATTCCAGAGATAGGGAACACTGAAGAGTGAATGCTGGGACAAGATAATGAACTAGATGACTTGGCTATTCAGGAGCCAAATGGAACAGAAACTGATTTCTGGAAACTTTTATACTGCTGAGAATAAAGCAAGTGATTTCTCACTTCTCTGTCCTTTCTCCTTCCCAATATTCCTTTTAGGGGGTAGAGGTTTGCTTGCTTCCCATTCTCTGTCTGAATTTTCTTTCTTTTGAACTTTTATTTTAAAGTCAGTTTTAAAGATAAATATAGTTAACCATTGCATTGCCGATATGTGTTTCATTACTCAAATCATAGAGAGCATGGCAATAAGGAAGGGATCCCAAAAAGAGAGAAAGAGGGTTGCTGAGAGACACAGTTGGAGAGAAAAGGCTGGAAGGAAGGAGAAAGAGAAATGGATTCATAACTGTAGTGTAGAATTTGCCGGAGAAAAGCCAGGCTCGAGAGCTTGTGCTGAACAAAGGAAAATTATTCATATTTCATAACTTCCCAGAACAAGGGGAGAAATGGACCTGGATATATGAGGAAATGAGTCAGCAGTTTTTTTGGGGAGGTGTTGATGGGATTTGTGATCTAGCTGGGACAGGCATGAGAGACTGAGACTCAACCACATACTTTCCTATTGTTTTTTGCTTGAAAAAGAAATCATATTTTGCCTAAGATACTGAGACAAGGAATTTATCTTTGAGAAAAAACTACTCCAGAGGGAATGAGCCAGAAAACGGAAAGAGTATAGATGTTCAAAGGAGAAGAGAGGCCAGAAGAAAGGAATCGATAGTCTGTCTCAAGAACACTATTTTACACCAACGCTAGAAAAATAATTCTGATAAGAAGTATAAGGGGCAACTGTTAAAAGAGACTGATGTGGATACACAGAAAGCTTATAAATCAATTTAGTTTTTCAAAAAGCATCTACGGAAGATAGAAAACCAAATTGTGGAAAATAAATGGCAAAATTATGACCTAACCCTGTGACAATGGTCTCAAAAGTGCTAAAGCTCAGCATGAGATAAAACTAGCAAGGAAAGCTAAAAACTGCAAAAAGTATTTTTTTAAAGCATATTTATGTTGTGGAAACAGTAAGGCTAGCAGAGGTGATGGAATTCCCACTGATATTATAGTATTGTACTTGGGATGCCAGCAAATTTGGAAAACTCAGCATTGGCTACTGGATTGGAAAAGATCTGTTTGTATCCTGATCCTAAAGAATGGCAATGCCAAAGAATGTTCAAATTACCAAACAATTATCATTCATTTCACACAGCAGCAAGGTTATATTTAAGATTTTGCAAGCTAGACTTCAGCAATATGTGAACCAAGAATTCCCAGAAGTGCAGTCTGATTTTCAGAGACAGAGGAACTAGAGACCAAATTGTGCATACAAACTGGATTATGGAGAAAGCAAGAAAGTTCAAGACACACACACACACACACACAGACACACACACACACACACTTCTGCTTCATTGACCACACTAAAGCCTTTGACTGTGTGGATCACAACAAAAGATGGCAAATCCTCAAACAGACAGGAATACTAGATCATCTTATTTGTCTCCTGAGGAACCTATATGTAGGTCAAGAAGCAACAGAGCCAAATATGGAGCAGCTGATTAGTTTATGATTGGGAAAGGAATATGACAAGGCTCCATGTTGTCACCTTATTTAACTTATCTGCAGAGTACATCATGTAAAATGCTGGGCTGGCTGAATCAAAAGCCAGAATTAAGATTGCCAGGAAAAATAGCAATAATCTCAGATATCCAGATGATACTACTCTGATGGTAGAAAGTAAAGAAGAATTGAGAAGCTTCTTGATGAGAGTGAAAAAGGAGAATGTAAAAGCTGGCTAGAAGCTCAAGATTAAAAAAAAAACCCTAAGGTCATGGCAGCTGATCCCATCATTCCCTGGCAAAGAGAGGGAGAAGAAATGAAAGCAGTGTCAGATTTTATATTATCACGCTCAAAGAGCACTGCAGACAGTTATGCAGCCATGAGATTAAAAGACACCTGCTCCTTAGAAGAAAGTTATGGCAAATTTGGAGAGCATACAAAAAGCAGAAACATCACCTTGCCAACAAAAGTTCATATAGTCAAGCGATGGTTTTTCCAGTAGCAATGTATGGCTATGAGAGTTGGAATGTAAGGAAAGCCTAGCACCATAGAATCAATGCTTTTGAACGGTGGTGCTGGGGAAGACTTTTGAGAGTTCTTTGGATAGCAAGGAGATTAGTCAATCCTTAAATTCAGACTATTCCTTAGAAAGACAAATACAAAAACTGAAGCTTACTTTGGCAACATAATGAGAAGATAGGACTTATCGGGGAAAAACCCTGATGTTGGGAAAGATTGAAAACTGAAGGAGAAGGGGATGAGATAGATAGATAGTGTCATGGAAGACATGAGCTTGGACAGATTTCAGGAGATAGGGGAGGATACAGAAGGGCCAGGCATACCAGTTCATGGGCTCATAGTCAAGGCTGAATAACTGAACAACAACATATTGTAGAAAAGGGGCACAATCAAAGATATAATACTACTGCTCTGGGTACACGGAATAAAGATAAATTATCACAGAGAGAGAAAATTGCTCAGCTCTTGTATTACTTCTGTTTTCCCTATGAAGGAAAATAATTTTTGGACTAGAAAGAAAAGAAAAATGCCTAAAAAAGAGTTGATACTCAAATAGAACACAATAAGAGAGCATCCAACTGCTCTGATGTCAAGTAAAAATATTCTTGGATACTAAATATAGGATTCTTGAACTGTTACTAGTTGTCTATAGTTGTCTATGAAAGATGATGAGTTAGAAAGATATAGAAGGATTTGAAGACAATAAAATACACCAATTGTCAAAAAATTGAGATACAACCTATAGGCCAATTAGGAGAGAGGAACAAGCATTTATTAAACATCTCCTGTTTGCCAGGTCCTGTGCTAAGTTTTTTGCAAGTATTATCTCATTTGATGCTCACAACAATCCTGTGAAGTAAGTTCTTTTATCCCCGTTTTACAGACAGAGGTTAAGTAACTCGCTTAGGGTCACACAGCCAGTAAGTGTCCGAGGCCAGATTTCTGTTTAGTCTTCCTGACTCTAGGCTCAGGATGGCATCTGTTCCTGTATCATCTAGCTGCTTCTAGTCAAGAAAGGGATGATTAGTGAATATATGGAACAGGCAGTAGTGATCACAAAGATCCAGCATGACTTCATGAAAAACAGATTGTGCCAGAACCTCAGTTCTTCTATTTTTAAACAAGATTACCAGATTGGTAAATTAGGGGAATGCTATAGATACAGTTTATTGGGATTTTAGGAAATGCATTTATAAATCTATCTTTATGGTAAAGATGAAAAGAGTGTGCTAGGTGAAAATAGGTTAGTTTGAAAATGGCCGAATGGCCAGACCCAAAGAATAATTGTTAATAATTCTGTCATTACCAATGCTGAAATGTTCTCCTTGACCACCTGACATGTTTGTAATAGGAGTATTATTTTTCTTTATTTCTCATTTTGGGGGAGGTAAGGTGGAAAGGTGGGAAAGGAGATTTTTGTCAGTTTGGTAGGAAGTCTCTAGTGAAATATCCCAGGGATATGTCATTGGCTTTGTTCTGTTACATACTTTAAAAAATCAATAATCTGGAAAAAGACATAGCATATGTATTATATTTGTGGTTAATTCAAAGCTGGTAGTGACAGTGAACATACTGAATGACCAAGGCATGACCCAAATTCAGATAAATTCAATTCAATAAATATTAAGTGCCTACTATGTGTAATGAACTGTATTACATACTGGGATTTTTATTTTTTTTTGTCCTGACCTATGATTACAATGGTGTAGTGAATTCCTGGTGAGTAAATCTCTGCATGTACATCTCTTAAGTATTCTGCAACATTAGTACAAGAGATAGAAAAATAACAGTAATATTGTTCTTACCTTCTTGGAGCTTATATTGTTCAGGGATGGTACAAATAAGCTTAGTAAGTACAAAGTATGCACAAAGTAATAAGGAGAGACCACTAGGGAAAAGAAAAGGCCTGAGGAGGCAGCATCTTTGCTGAACTTTGAAGGAAGTTAGGGATTACAAGCAGCAAAGGAAGGAGTAAAGTCACAGAAAATTCCTTGTGCTAAAAGTCCAGAAGTAGGAGATGGAATGTCCTGCATAGGTGAAAGATTTCAGACAAGTTTTTTGAAACAAAGAATATTCAAAAGAAGTAATAAGAAACATGTTGCAAGCTAAAGTGTTGGGCCAGATCTACTCCAGTTTCAGTAGGAGTATATGTAGTCATACGCTTTTATTTCAAAAATCAACTTTTCAAGTATAAGATGCAGAAGGTGTAATTAGACACAGTTCATCTGACCAAGATTTGGGGGTTTTAATGAACTGCAAGGTTATTATGGTCAATAGTGAGCCTCACAAAGAAACCCAAACCCCAAAACAGCTATTTTAGGATTCAAGGAGGCATAGTGTTCAGGAAATGATAGCCCTGTTGTACCCTGTCCTTATAGACCACACCTGAAATATCGTGTCCAGTTCTGGGCATCATATGATATGAAAGACATCAATAAACTGGAGAGCATCCACATAGGGGCAACCAAGATGTGACATCAATGCCACATAAGTGTAATAGAGGGATTAATTAATTGGGTGGGATTTAGCTCACCTAATCCCTGATGAGGTTGTGATTTTCAACTTTGAAGAAATATGGAACATGTTGAGGGGATCGTTAGCTCCATATGCCTGTGACTGGTTTCATTGAGGTCTCCAAAGTGGTCACTTGCTTGTTTCCTTCCTTTGTTACCTCTTTCTCCTCTCTCTCTGATATACTATATACAGCTTTCTAGGTTCAGATGACTTTATGCCAATCAGGAGTCATGTCTTTCAATATCTAGCATACAGCATCCATGTTACATAAAAATCAGTTAAAATGACTTGAGTTACAGACTGTGAAATAGAGAAGTCTTAAGGAGGACATTCTAGCTGTCTCCAATTATTTGAAGGACTGTCATGTGGAAGGCAAATTATTGATTCAACAGTATCGGACTTCACAGAACAAACCTACATTGAAGCAGATTTCAGATTGATCTAAAAAATCCCTAAAAATTAGAATTATCCAAAAGTGAAATAGACCGCCTAGTTTTCTCTCACTAAAGATCATACCAATTAGGCATATTTAGAGGGTGGTACTAACTGACTAGATGATCTCTTGGATCCCTTTCAATTTGGAGATTCTTTAAGTATAATTCACTTGAACTGGCCTCTAGCTATGTTTCTCTTATCCTTCTTTTCGTACAGTTGTTTTTTTAAAAAGTGAAAGTGCAAGACTGTAAGATTTATCCCCATTACATTTCATCTGGTTAGTTTGGTCCACTGTTCTAACATGTTGAGATCCTCTTGGATCCAATTTCTGTGTTAATTACCTTTCATGATTTCATCTTGTCCATATATTTCATAAGGATGTCATATAAGTCATGGCTAAAAATATTGAGCAAAGGAAGGGCAAGTGTGGGACTCTATAACATTTTCTTTTAGGTTTTCATCAATCTATTGATTATCACTCCAGTTATTCTGACAGTTCTGTACTATCATCCATTTAGGCAAGACCATGTAAGAAAATGCTTATCTGTAACCCTTGTAGCACTATGTAATAATAATAGCAGCTAACATTTATATGGTACTTACCATGTGTCACTCTTGAGGTTCAAGGTCTGTTACAGGGTTGTCCTGAAAGAATTCACAGACTCAGATCATCTCCAACCCAAGCAAAGACATTTATTGAGGACTGAACTTTCATCAAACAGGCTAGGTTCTTTACAGGAACTAGCAGCCCAGCAAAGCAAGACAGGGATTTTTATAGATAGAAAGTACCACCAAATATGCTGTGTCTAATCAAAATATCCTAGACCTGGTTAAAAAAACATTTAGGCAAAGTAGAACTGCACATATGGCTACCCATAATGCATACAGAAAAGTCCACTAGGGGGTACTAATGTATGATCATGATATTATAATAAGCCTTTTAAAAAATTAAATTCACCTGAAGGACAATTTGTGGTATTACTGTGCAGGTACCTACTTAGGGAAAGTTCCTTCTATGATATCGTGGCCAAAATCCTGTCTGGATAATGCATTCATTGGTTAAAACATTTATCTCAGGCAGGAGAGGCTCCTCATTGTCTAGCAACTGTTGCTGATACAATTGTTGCTAACAAAACCATTATTACTAACGTTACTATCCCTATCAACTAATAACACAATTGTTGCTAACATTGCCATCCCCATCAACCTCAAAATACTTTCTCAATTGTGAATCTTTAAATTATAACCCTAAACTAACTTATACATTGTTTAAATCTAAATTTGCATCAGTGTGAATGATGTATAAAGTAATTGTGAACAAGTGTTCTTGCCTCAGAAACTTAAAAATATTCTGTAAGAGAGTTGGGCAAAACTTCATGTGTCACTATTATGACAAATTCAATTAGCTACAAAAAAAGTTGGTTAGTAGTAAGATATTTTCATGAAAACATTAGACTTCTGTAAAAGTTTTTGAATTTGACGCCCTGTCAGGTGGGAGATAGACAATTATATGATTAGTCTTTTTCCGTTGAAGTGCTGAAGCCTTATTGATAGAATTGTTATGTTAGCAGATTCAATTTCATTTAATTAAGGAAACATTTATTAAGAATTAACTATGCTCTGCTAGATGCTTGGAATATAAAAGAGTGGTATATTTGGAATCAAGGATTTGGGTTCAAATCCTAGCTCTTCTATCTAATATCTTTTGTGTTTACTTATCTGTTAAAAAGAAGGGTTTGAACTAGATGATCTCTGAGGTTGCTTCTAGGTCTTAATCAACAATGAAAATAAATATAATAATTGACACATGGTAATTTAGAGTTTTGAAATAATTTTGTACATGTTATCTCATTTGAACTTCACAACACCCTGGTGAGGTTGATACTGTAGGTATTTGGGGTCAGAGAGATTAATTACTTTTCTATGGTCACAAAGCTTATTGTCAAAGGCAAGATTTGAAATTGGTTCTTCCTCACCAAGTTTAGTGTTCTTATCTACTAAAACAAGGCATGTCTTCAAAGAATTTACCATTTGTTACAAAGAAATATGACATACCCAAATAAGTATGAAATATTGGTATTATGTGATAAGGTACATAGGAGAAGTGTTTTAGGAAAGTCCAAGGAGGGAAATTTCACTTTCAAGTTGGGGATAAGGGGGGATTTATAGGGAGGAGATGGCATCTAAACACTGTGTTGAAGGATGAGAAGGATTTCAACAGGAATGAGAGAGGGCTCTCCAGATATGGGAGACTATAGAAAAGAAAATAGAGTGATGGAAAAGGGCTGGATGAGACTGCAATAGTGCTAGTAGTCTAGTTTGACTGAAACATGAAATATATGTAGGTAACAGAACAAAATAAAGCTGAAAAAGCAGATTAAGATCTGATTGTGAAAAGTCTTAAATTCCAATTCCTCTCTGGGTTACTTCTCTCACTGGCACTAGAATTGGCAGGCTGTGTCCCCAGAGGGGTTCCTATCCTCAGGTTGTAGGGGTAATCCTGGGGATGTCTTTTATTACAGCTTACAATCAACCAATAATGTTCTTCCCATTAGTCAGTAGATACAATTAGCTCTTAGCAAAGATATGAAAATGCATAGTAAGTTACAAAACATTTTTTCCATGAACTGGGGGATACTGTTCCACAAATATGGCATGCATGAATGGGCTCAAATGTGTGGAATAATAGTAGTAAGGTACACATGTAGGACCCCTGTGTGGCAAAAGTACAGCTTCTGGTACTTCAGACTTTGGAAATATTTTTCTCTTCATAGAGTCTTCATTTATCTACTTTTTATGCAACATCTTTGCTAACTGGGTTGTCCAGTGAGGCTCCTGCTATCTACAGGCATATACCTCACAGATATAATCCTAGACCACAACAATAAAGCTAGTCACATGAATTTTTTGTTTTCCCAGTAAAAATTATGTTTACACTATACTGTAGCCTATTAAGCATGCAACAGTATTACATCTAAAAAATAATTTGCACACTTTAATTAAAAATATTTTATTGCTAACCATCATCTGAGCCTTCAGCAAATTGTATTCTTTTTTGCTTTTAGAAGCTTGATGGTGATGGCTGCTGACTGATCAGGGTAGTGATTGCTGAAGGTTGGGGTGGTTGTGGCAATTTCTTAAAAAGACAGCAATGAAATTTGCCACGTTCATTGACTCTTCTGTCACAAGATTTCTCTGTAGCATGTGATGCTGTTTGACAAACCTTGCTGCTGCTTTATCAACTTCATATTCATGTAATATTACATAGTCATGTAATATTCTTCAATATTGTTGTATCTCAGGGAATAGGGAGGTATGGAGAGGGAGAAAGAAGGGAGAACCGTTGATAAGGAGAGCAGTCAGAACACACATACACATTTATTAGGTTTGATGTTTTATATCAGTGTAGTTTGTGGTGCCCTGAAACAATTACAATGGCAACATCAAAGATTACTGAGTACAGATCACCGTAACAGATATTATAATAATGAAAAAGTTTGAAATATTGTGAGAATTACCAAAATATTACACAGAAATGTGATGTGAGCACAGGCTGCTAGAAAAATTATGCCAATGGACTTGCATGACCCAGAGTTATCACAAGCCTTCAATCTGTAAAAAAAAAATGCTGTATCTTCAAAGTGTACAATAAAATGAGGTTTGCCTGTACTCTTTTCCATGGTCCAAGTCTTAATTCTACTATGGGATCATTCTCTCTGAAGTTGATTCTTTACATAGGAGACTGTATCTTTGTATTTCTGTTTTTCTAGAGCGTGAATCTATGCTCCATACTGGAAATAGTATCTCTTGATGGTCTAATAACTCTGATGATATGGCTAATGGAGTGGAGAGGAAAGGACTCCTCATTACCCTCTTTGCACTCTGGCATAGGCACAAGGAACTCATCCACAACTACCTTTAATTGTAAACTACAATTGCTGGATGACTTCCTTTTTTTCTTTTTCTTTTTCTTTTTATATAAGCCTATAGCACATGACTGATTCTCAAAGGCAATTGCTAGATTTTTGCTATATTGTCTCCTTCTAATGGTCAAATAATATCAGTTTGATTATCCTATCACGTCCTATCCTAGGAATGTTAGTTTGATCATCCTATCAAATTGATTAAAAATTTCTTCACACCTTGATGTAAATGTAGTAGAAAAATGCCTTTACACTTCCTTTATACTTCTTGGTACTGTGCGATTATATCTTGGGTCTCCTGTGTCTACATTAGTTGAGGTAAGTTGGGGGAATTGCTCTCTCTTATACAAACTAATAAAACATGTATTTTTATCCTATTGGATACAATACAATACAGTATTATTGTGCTGATTTTCCAGATATATGGCTTCCCTTCCAAAACTGAGATGCTGTCATTTTGTGGTATTAGTTGAAATAGTGAAGTTGGGAGGAGGGACATCATTTTTTGGGGTGGGTGTGTGGAAAATAATCAGTTCTGTTTTGGATATATTGTTTGACACTCCAATAGTATATTCAAGTGGAGATGTCTAGCAGAGAGCTGGGGATGGGGGAGTTCAGGAGAGAGATTAGGGGATTATCTGTGAAAATGTGATGAAGAATTAAGATTAAATGAGAAATTGAAAGTTTTGGAGGACACTTGGTGATTGAGAAGAGATTAATAAAAGGAGTTGTCAGGGAGAGAAACAAGAGGGAGCAATTTTACAGAGGTCAAAGGAGATTAGAGCACTAAGAAGGAGGGGTAAGGTCAATAACATCAAAGGCTGTAGAAAGGTCAAGGAGAATGAGAAGCAAAAGAAGTAAAATTAAAAGAAAAAAATTAAAAGGTAATTGGTAAATCTTAAATGGAATAATTTTAATAACAACTAATGTTTATGTAGTACTTTAAAATTAGAAAAGCTCTTTACCATAAGTGCCCTTTCCTTGCCTTTCCTCTTTGCCTTGGTTGCTTGACTCCTCATGGGGTTAACAACTCCAATCCTCCTGATGAAGTAGATGATCGGGATCATTGGGATAACCATCTGCTTTGCTGCTACCTCCTAAGATCTTTCTGACCTTAATATCTACCTTGCCTCTGTCCCTTACAGGTTCTCAAGTATTCTCTTCTACCTAGAAAAGAACTTCTGGCCCTCACCATCTGCTCCACCCCAGTACTTTCAGGACTTAAATGTTCTTCCATCTGCCCTGTAGCTGAACTTTAATTTGTTGAGTCCTGCAATTAGAAGATAAGGTCCTTGACAGTATAGACTGTTTTGATTTTTTTTTTTACTTTACTCAGTGCTTAGCACAATGTTTGGCAAAAAGTAATAGATACATTTTCATTCATTCATTTGATCCTTAAAAGAATGTTGTGAATTAGGTATGATTATTATTTCCATTTTATTTGTTTTTATTTTTTAAAGGCTCCCTATTTTTACTCAATCTGGAAGTGCATGAGCTGTTCACAGGTATGAACACTCATTACTATAGGAGCTTTGACCTCCATTTTCCAAATTGCTCATGTTTTCCCCTCCTTTGGCAACCTGATTGCTCCCCTTTCCCATGTTCTCACTATAGTGAGTGCTGCCAAGACTTGGTCAGTTTGACCCATGTAACTCAGAACTCCTGAACTCAAGAAATCCACTTATCTCCGAACTTTAGCTGATAAGACTATTATAAATTTTATATGTTCCAAATGTACAAGTTATAAGAATATCTTCTTGATAGTGTTGAATGATTACAGTGTTCAGGGATGTATTTCCCAGGCAATATTCACAGAACCAAGGGTGACTATGAATATGCCAGCATAGTTTGGAATTGCAGAGTATAACAGACTCTCTATATAGAAAGAAGAACAAAAACATGTATTCAGACACCAGAAAGCCAAATTCCCAAACCTGAAAGCCAAATCCATCATAGTAGCCAAGAAGTCAATACACATTATCACTACAGGGGACAAAGCCTCTCCCAAGCCTGTCCCCCTGCTGAAACCTTCCCACAAACAAACACTAGAGAGCCTAGCTGTGCCTGCTTGCCTGTGTCCTCCCAGCTCTGACTAGCCTGACCAGCTTCCTCCCAGCTTTGCTCCACTCTTCCTATTCCACCTGTTCAGCAAGCTCCTCCCACCACATGTGACTTAGGCTTCCATGTGACTGGCCTATTAATGAATGGGAAAGATCTTCCCATTTAAATTGCCATTACAAAGAAGGACTAACACCTCTAATGTGAGGGCTTGCCAGATCTTTTTCAGAGCTGCTCATCTACCTTTGGTGTCCACCTGACACTCAACTCTGACCTGTTTCTCCAAAAAGCTGTAGCAGGCCACTCCCTGGTAAAATCATCTCAGCTGACAGGTAAACTAGGTTGGGGGTAACCAGCAGGCATCAAACCTGGGGTGACTTAGGTTCGTTTCTACTCCATGCTCATGAAGACTTCCTTGGCAGAATAGATAGTGGAGAATAATTTGTTCCAATGACCATGAAGGCAGCTGAAGCAGGTACTGTGGAGCACTTGGAGATTGGTCAGACATACAAAACTCCAAGATCATCCACTGTATCCCAGGGAATCACCAGTTGTCTTTGCTTTTGTTTTGCCATTGAACTTTGATGACAGAGACTGAGGCTGACAATTTTGTGCAACTCTGACTCACTTTTTTCCAATTAATGAGCAATTCAAGACATCACCCTATGTCATTGGTCCTCTTTGAAAATGAAAAACAGTGGGATTGGTTGCATGGCATACATTATCTAACAATTCCACTAAATGAATTTTTTTTTTAAGACATGGAAGTTAGGTTTACTTAGCTTTACACAAGAAAAGTTGTATATATCTAATCACATTTCCCCATAAGTTACATAATAATTCAAGGCAAGAATTAAATGGATATGAAATAACATATGTGCTCTCAGATGCTAGTTTCCCTTACCTTTTATAACATTTGTCACAGTAAGGACTGGCAAGGAAAGTAAATACTCAGAAATAATTTTGATAGAAAAACAAAAGGCACGATTAAGAATTTTGAAAGATTAATGTGAGAACATTTAATGTTAAAATGCACATTAGTATTTAATATATTCAATAAGGGGAAAATAAGCACCTCTTCCCATTCCCATTCGAGGATACACTGTATTCTTTGTTTCTTGTCCTCCAGCTAATTCCTGATTCTTCATGGCTGCTCCACTCTCCTGCTCCAATTATTAGGTGCAACATCATAGAAGACAAAAAATTTGAGCCAGTATAGGATATGCTTAACCAATATGAGAATGCTAGACAGTACAAGATTACATTAAAAAAGAAAAGGTAAAGTGGATCACTAAACTCTTAGTACAAAAAAGTTAAACTGCATACAGTTTCCATTATGCCAGTAGAATATACTCATCTATCCAATAGTTCAAATTATATACTATATATATATGCTACAATATATTTGTCTTTAATTTATTTATTTATATATTCAATATTATTACATACACCAATATGGGCTTTCCTGATATGCTGTGTTGATTTAGAACATCAGCTATTGTCTCTCTAGCTTCTTCTATCCTCTTATCATCACTGAAATCCACCACAAATACTACCCCATGTGATTCAGTAAATTTTCCATATTCCTTGAATTTTCTGTCCATCTCCCAGATCAAAAATTGTAAGTTCAAACTTTCCCAGTCTAAGATCAGTTCTAGAAAAGTCAACAGGTGGAGTTAAATCTTCTGGGCACTCTAGTTTTACTTTTTTTAGAGAGAGAGGCTAAGCTTTTTTTTTAAATTAATTTGTTTTCAGTTTTCAACAATCATTTCCATAAGTCTTAAATTTTCTACCCCTCCTTCTTCTCTCCCTCCCTGAGATGGCATGCAATCTTATATGGATTCTACACATACATTCTTATTAAACACATTTTCTCATTAGACGTTGCATAGAAGTAAAATGAATGAGAGAAACCATGAGAAAAACCAAACCAAACCAAAACATAACACAAGAGAAAATAGTTCGCTTCATTCTGCGTTCTGATTCCACAGTTATTTCTCTGGATATGGATAACATTTTGCCTCAAGAGTCCTTTGGGAATGTTTTAGGTCTATGCTTGCTGTGAAAGGCTAAGTCTGTCAAAAACAGTCCTCTCACACTGTGGCTGTTGCTGTGTACAAAGTTCTCCTGGTTCTGCTCCTTTCACTCAGAATCAATTCATATAAGTCCTTCCAGGCCTCTTTGAAGTCCTCTTGTTCATCATTTCTTATAGCACAATAGTATTCCATTACATTCATATACCAGAATTTGTTCAGCCATGATGCAATCAATGGGCATCCCCTCATTTTCCAGTTCTTAGCCACCACAAAGAGAGCTGCCATAAATACTTTTGTATTTTATGTTCCCTTTGGGATACAGTCCTAGAAGTAATATTGGTGGGTCAAAGGGTATGTACATTTTTGTAGCCCTTTGGGCATAGTTCCAAATTGCTCTCTAGAATGGTTGGATCAGCTCACAGCTCCACCATCAATGAATTAGTGTTCCAGCTCTCCCACATCCTCTCCAGCATTTATCATCTTCCTGTTTTGTCGTGTTAGCCAATCTGATAGGTGTGATATGGTATCGCAGAGTTGTTTTTATTTGCATCTCTCTAATCAATAGTGATTTAGAGCATTTTTAAAATATGAATGTAAATAGCTTTAATTTCTTCCTCTGGAAAATGCCTGTTTCATATCCTTTGACCATTTATCAATTGGGAAATGATTTATAAATTTGACTCCATTCTTCATATATTTTAGAAATCAAGCCTTTATCACAGACACTAGTTGCAAAAATTCTTTCCCAGTTTTCTGCTTCCCTCCTAGTCTTCGTTGCATTGGGTTTTCTTGTGGAAAATCTTTTTAATTTAATGCAATAAAAATTATCCATTTTGCACTTCATAATGTTCTCTATCTCTTCTTTGGTCATAAATTTCTCCATCCTTCATAAATCTGACAAATACACTATTCCTTGCTCCCCTAATTTGTTTATAGTATCAGTCTTTATGCTTAGATCATGTATCCATTTGTACTTTATTCTTGTGTGATCACATGACATGACCTGCACTTGACATTGTTTTGAGTGAGGGAGGGTTGTGCAAGGTCACTAGACTCACTTTCTCCTCCTGAACCATCTGGATCCAGTGACCAATGACCAGGTATTCATCAGGATGACTGGAGACCTCCCAGGTCATGTCATGGTCTTCTTACAACCTGTGAGTAAACCAAGCAGCCTGAATGGGGACCCAGCTAGCTAGGTAACTCAGCTCATCCTCTCCCTTCTGTCTCCCTCTCCCCTTCCTTCTCCTTTCCAAAGGAAGGCAAATTTGGATGGCCAGAGGCTGACCAGTTAACATGGAGTTTACAGACTAGATTTCTTTCTCTTCCCTCCCTCCCTCCCTCCCTCCCTCTCTTCCTCTCTCCCTCTCTTCCTCCCTCCCTCCCTTCCTCCCTCCCTCCCTTTCTTCCTTCCTCCCTTCCTCCCTTTCTTCCTTCCTCCCTTCCTCCCTTCCTCCCTTCCTCCCTTCCTCCCTTCCTTCCTTCCTTCCTTCCTTCCTTCCTTCCTTCCTTCCTTCCTTCCTTCCTTCCTTCCTTCCTTCCTTCCTTCCTTCCTTTCTGTCTTTTCCTTCCTAAAACCTTAAACCTAGTGCACTTTGAAGCCCATAGATTGGACAACAGTAGGTCGCTGCCCAAGCTCCATTTAATGGTTGTATTCTGGACCTTCCTGGCTTACAGTGATTATCCATAGTAGCTGTTTCTCTTTCTCTCCCAGCTTGATTTAGTTATTCTTTTCTTTTTTCTCATTAAAGTAGCCTTTCCCTGACTACTTCTTAAAGAGGCCAGTTCACTAAATGGGCATCGCCTCACTCTAAGTGATACCTGAAAAGGCCCTAGCCTAAAAAGACCAAGGTCTTCATTGCATCCAGAGCTGTCTCGAGTCAGTCTGATGAATATCTGGTCACTGTATCCAGGTGGCTCAGGAGGAGAAAGTGAAGCTGGTGATCTTGCACAGCCTTCCCTCTCTCAAAACAAATGCAAGTGTAGGTCATATCATCATTTCTCTGATGTCATGGTCTTCTTCGAAAACAAGAACAAATACTCAGCAACAACAAAAACAACAACAATTCTTGTGTATGGTGTCAGGCATTGGTCTATGCCCAGTTTCCACCACACTGTTATCCAGTTTTCCCAACAGTTTTTGTTGAACAGTGAATTCTTAACCCAGAAGCTGGGTCCTTGGGTTTACCAAGCAGCAGACTGATATATTCATTGACTACTGTGTCTTGAGTACCTAACCTGATCTACCCCTCTGTTTCTTAGCTAGTACCAAGTTGTTTTGATGATTGCTACTTTAGAACACAATTTGAGATCTGGTAGGGTTAAGCCATCTTCCCTAGCATTTCTTTTCATTAATTCCCTTGATATTCTGGATGTTTTGTTCTTCCAGATGAATTTTATATTATTTTTTCTAGCTCTAGAAAATATTTTTCTATTAGTTTGATTGGTATGACACTGAATAAGTAAATTGATTTAGGTAGAATTGTCATTTTTACTATATTAGCTCAGTCATGAGAAACTGATGTTTTTGCACTTACTGAGATCTGACTTTATTTTTGTGAAAAGTGCTTTGTAATAGTGTTCATATGGTCCCTGGGTTTGCTTTGGCAGGTAGACTCTCAGATATTTTGTAGTGTTTACCGTAGCTTTAAATGAGATTTCTCTTTCTATTTCTTACTATTGGGCTTTGTTAGTAATATATAGAAATGCAGATGATTCATGTGGGTTTATTTTGTGACCTGCAACTTTGCCAAAGTTGTTTATTATTTCAAGTAGTTTTTTTCACTCGATTGTCTAGGATTCTCTAAGTATATCAGTATATCATCTACAAAGAGTGATAGCTTTGTTTCTTCTTTGCCTAGTCCAATTCCTTCAGTTTCTTTTTCTACTCTTATTGCTAAAGCTAATCTTTCTAGTACTATATTGTATAATAGTGGTGATAACAGACATCCTTGTCTCACCCCCTGATCTTACTGGAAATACATCTAGCTTATCCCCATTGCATATAATGCTTGCCTATGGTTTTAGTTAGACACTGCTTATTATTTTAAGGAAGGTTCCATTTATTCCTATGCTCTCCATTGTATTCAATGTAAATAGGTGTTATATTTTGTCAGAAGCTTTTCCTTTATCTATTGAGATAATCATATGGTTTCTGTTAGTTTTGTTGCTGTTATGATCAATAATGCTGATCATTTTCTGAATATTGAACCAGCCCTGCATTCCTGGTATAAATCCTACCTGACCATTATGTATTATTCTTGTGATAAGTTCTTATATTCTTTTTGCTAATAT
This sequence comes from Bettongia penicillata ogilbyi, assembly GCA_023548195.1. Classification (NCBI taxonomy): domain Eukaryota; kingdom Metazoa; phylum Chordata; class Mammalia; order Diprotodontia; family Potoroidae; genus Bettongia; species Bettongia penicillata. The sequence goes on from JAJHZJ010000468.1 coordinate 3,660,622, forward strand.
CTTATTTAAAATTGTTGGATCTATATTCATTAGAGAAATTGGTCTATAATTTTCTTTCTCTGTTTTGGCTCTTCCTGGTATAAGTATCAGAACTATATTTGTATCATAAAAAGAATTTTATAGGACTCCGCCAATTTTCCTAAATAATCTACATAGTATTGGAATTATTGTTCTGTAAATATTTGATAGAATTCACTTTTAAATCCATCTGGTCCTGGAGATTTTTTCCTAGGAAGTTCATTGATGCCTTGTTCAATTCCTTTTTAGATGGGATTATTTAAATAATTACCTTTCTCTTCTATTAGTCTAGGCAATTTATATTTTTTTAAATATTCATACTTTTCATTTATATTGTCAAATTTATGGGCATACAGTTGGGCAAAGTAATGTCTAATTACTGTTTTAATTTCCTCCTTGTTGGAGGTTAGTTCACCTTTTCATTTTTGATATTGGTAATTTGATTTTCTCTTTCTTTCTTTAAATCAAGTTGACCAAAGATTTATCAATTTTATTGTTTTTTTCATAAAACAATAAATAGTTTTATTAATTAGTTCAATAGTTTTCTTAATTTCAATTTTATTAACCTCTCCTTTGGTTTTCAGTATTTCTAATTTGGTATTGAGTATTTTCAATTTTTTCTTTTTTCTAGCTTTTTAGCTGCGTGCTCAATTCATCGATCTCCTCTTTGTCTATTTTATTCATGCAGGCATTCAATGATATAAAACTTCCCCTAAGAACTGCTTCTCCAGCATCCCATAAGTTTTGGTAGGTTGTCTCATTGTTGTCTTTCTCTTGAATGAAGTTATTGAGTGTTTCTATGATTTGTTGTTTAACCCACTCATTCTTAAGGATTAGATTATTTAGTTTCCAATTAATTTTTGGTCTATCTTTCTTTCCTTGGCCTTTTATTATATATAACTTTTATTGCACTATGATCTGAGAAGGATGCATCGACTATCTTTGCTTTTCTGCACTGGATTGTGATATTTTTATGCCCTAGTACATGGTCAGTTTTTGTGTAAATGCCATGTACTGCTGAGAAAAGGAATATTCCTTTTTATCCCCATTCAGTTTTTTCCACAGAGCCATCATATCTACCTTATCCAGAGTTCTATTCACCTACTTAACTTCTTTCTTGTTTATTTTGAGGTTAGATTTATCAAGTTTAGAGAGAGGGAGTTTGAGGTCCCCCACTAGTATAGTTTTGCTGTCTATTTCTTCCTGTAACTACCTTAACTTCTCCTCTAAGCATTTGGTCTCTATACCACTTGGTGCATATATGCTTAGTAATGATATTGCTTAATTGTCTATGGTGCCTTTTAGCAGGATATAGTTTTCTTCTCTATCTCTTTTGATTAGATTTATTTCTGCTTTTGCTTTGTTTGAGATTAGGAATGCTACCCCTACTTTTTTTACATCAGCTGAAGAATAATATATTCTGCTCCAACCTTTTACCTTTACCCTGTGTGTATCCCCTTCTTTCAAATGTGTTTCTTGTAAACAACATATCGTTGGATTATGGTTTTTAATCCATTCTGATATCTGTCTCCATTTTACGGGAGAGTTTTTCCCATTCCCATTCATAGTTATGATTACTGTCTGTGTCTTTCTCTCCATCCTGTTTCCCCCTATTTATACTTTTAGTTCTCCCTTTTCCCTTCCCCTTCACAATAGAGTTTTAAGGTTTAACCATTGCCTCCCTTAGTCTTCTCTCCCTTCTATCAGCCCACCTCCCTTTTATTCCCTATTTCTCTTACTAATTCTTCCCTCCCTTTTAGTCTCCCCTCCCTTTTCTTCTCCTTTTCCCCTGTTACTGCCTCTAGGGAAAGTTAGATTTCTATACTTAACTGAGTTTGTTTTTCCCCCTTGAACCAAATCAGATGAGAGTAAATCTCAAACAATGCTCATCTCCCTCCCCTCTTTTCCTCTTCTATAATATGTTTTTGTGCCTCTTCCTGTGATGTAATTTATCTTTTTCTGCCTCCTCCTTTTCACATCTTCTGTTACAATCCCTTTGCATCCTTAAATCACATTTTTTGTCATCAAATCAGTATATTTACACCCATTCCCTCTATCTATGTATGTCCCTTTTAAATATCATAATAAATATGCAATTCTCAAGTTTAACTAGTATCATTCTCCCTTCTAGGGATGTAAACAGTTTGCCCATATTGAATAACAAGTTAGTGGCCCCCCGCCTCCACATTTACCCTTCTAGGCCTCTCTTGAGACTTGTATTTAAATATCAAATTGTTCTTTTCATCAGGAAGGTATGGAAATCCCTTTCTTCTTGGAATGTCCCATCTCCTTGCCTGAAATATTATGCTCAATTTTTCTGAGTAATTGATCCTTGGTTGAAGTTCAAGGTCCTTTGCCTTATAGAATATCATATTCCAATTCCTCCTATCTTTTAATGCAGAAGCTACAAGGTCCTATGTGATCCTGACTGCAGTTCCTTGATATCTGAATTATTTCTTTCTGGTGCCTGGCTTCTGCCGGCTTCTCTCTTTAACTTGATCTGGATTTGGCAACAATATTCCTTGCTGTTTTCAGTTTGGGATCTCTTTCAGGAGGTGATAGGTGGATTCTTTTGATGACTATTTTGCCCTCTGGATTTAAGACCTTAGGGCAGTTTTCCTTGATGATTTATTGGAAGATATTGTCCAGGCTCTTTTTTTTCAGCATGGCTTTCTGGTAGACCAATAATTCTTAGACTTTCTCTCCTGCATCTGTTTTCCAGGTCAGTTGTTTTTCCAAAGAGATATTTTACATTTTCTTCTATTTTTTCATTGTTTACATTCTGTTGATGGATTCTTGATGTCTCATAGAGTCATTCTACTCACTCAATTCTAATTTTTAATAGATTGTTTTCTTCAGTTAACTTTTGCATCTCCTTTTCCATTTGTCCAATTGTTCCAGTTAGGTTTTGTATCTCTTTAACCATTTGCCCAATTTTCCTTTTAAGTTCTTCCATGAATTCCATGGCCAATTTTATTCTACCTCTCTAACTTGAGCTCTTCCAAGAATGCCTTTTGAACTTGAGATAAGTTCATATTGCCTTCTGAGGTTTCAAATGTGAGTACAATCTCAATACTGATGTATTGTGTTTTCATAGTTTGGTCTTTGTCCCCATAGTAATATTCTATAGTGTTTTATTTTCTGGTTTGCTTCTTGCTCATGATGATTGCCTTTTTCCTGGCTTTTAAAGTGAATCTCTGTTTCGGGCTCACAGGGTGCTCTATCCCATGATTCTTGTGCTGAGAACTTGAAGCTTTGTTTGTTGTGTCCTCTGGTTCTTTCAGCTAGAAGTTAGAACGCTTCAGCTTTCCTGTTGCTGAGATTCTTGGTGTGCCAAGGCAGAGGTCAGGTAAAGTCTTTCTGAGTTGTCTTGGAGTTATCCTGCTGCTAGCTTCATGAGGTCTGGAGGAGGCATGGTCTGGCCCCAGTCTATCTCCTCCTCTGAGCTAGAGCACAGGCATGCTCAATGGTTGGTGAACCCTGTCTGAACTGGTGACTTCCTGATTCCTCTGGCTATTCTAAGGAATGCCTGGGCTCCTGGTGTTGATGATTGTGGGCTCCACTCCCCTTGGGCTCAGGACCTCCTCCTGGTTCACTGAGTTGGGGCTGTCTGGGACAGCTCTGGTCGTACACTGGTCCCCTTCAGCCACAGCAAGAGGGGCTGTCCTTGACGACTTTCCTAGCCTCTTGAGCTGAAAGACTGACTGTTTACCCCTTTGGCTGATCCCACTGTTCCAGGATTTTTCCAGGGGCAGTATTCTCTGGGTTTTTTAAGGTCAGCAAGGGAAAGGTATGAGCACTTACTGTTTACTCTGCCATCTTGTCTTCCAGAAGTTCAAGTAGGTGACTTACAGACATTTAATCTGTGGGCTGATAGTCTCAGGAGTGGCTGCTGCTGTTAAGGGGGGGGTCCTGTTCCTCTCTCACTCAGTTCAGCTAGACTCCCATCCTGTGCTAATGTGTTTGAGAATCCACACTGCTAGTACTGATTCAGTCTTCCCAGCAGTTCCTGCTTAGCTTTACTATGATGGGATCTGCTCTGGTACAGCCTGTACACTCTGCGATCCCTCAGCCCCATGTAGCAGATTCTCCCTGTTGACCTACTGGGCTGTCCTTGGCTGGAAATCTGCCCCACCCTCTCTCCTAGTGTATTCTGCCATTCTAAAATTTGTTCAGATTCTCTTTTTTGAGGTATCTGAAGGAATTTGTGGTAGAGCTTAGGTGAGTATGTGCTTTCACTCCACCAACTTGGCTCCTCACTAAATACATTTTTGATATTTTTGTATTTAATGTGGATAATGATTTAAAATATCAAGTATTTATTGTTTACTGTGGACTGAAATAATTTTGTGATTTTTTTTATCAACTTTCTTTTTTTATGTTGATATTTTCTATTTCTTATGTCACCATCATTATCTCCCATGTCCCTTCCCTTCCCTTTCTAGAGAGCCATCCCATATGACAAATGAAACTTTTAAGAGAGAAGAAAAAAATCAGCACAACTGATTGAAAAAGTCCAAAAATATATGCAATGTATAACGCCTCCATGAAGGGATAGGTTGGTGGTATATTATATCTCTTCATTTGAATCCTTCGTGATCTTTATAATTTCATCACATTTATTTTTGAGTGTGTAAGTTATTCTTTCTACTTATATTGTAGTTTATATATATATATATATATATTTTTTTTCCCCTTGGCTCTGCTTGCTTCATTCAGTGTCAGGTCATAAAGATTTTTCCATTGCTTCTCTGTATGCATCACACACACCATTTCTTACACCATGGTAATATTATGTTACATTCATGTAACACAATTTGTTTAGCCATTCTTCAATTGATGGGAATCTACTTTGTGTCTAATTCTTAGCCATGACAAAAAGTAGGTATTAATATTTTGGAGTAGATGAGGACTTCTTATCAATGACTTCCTTGGGGTCTAATCCCAGTAATGGATCTCTGGTTTAAAGATTATGATATTTTAGTCACTTTATTTTCATAATTTAAAATTGCTTTCCAAAATGGGGTTACCATTTCACAGCTACACTAAGGGTGTATTACTATTCCTATCCTTCCATAACCCCTTCAATATTGACTGCTGCTGTTTTTAAAAATAAGTTTTGCAAATTTTCAACATGTGAGGTGAAGCCTTAGGTTATTTTGATTTTCACCTTCCTTATTACTAGTGATTTGGAACATTTCTTTCATGTGATTGTGAATGCGTTGCAATTCTTTCTTCTGAGAATGGTCCTTTGACCATTTATTTAGTAATTTAGTAATTTTAGTGATATGTACACACAAATGCACAATTAAATACTTATTTATTGTTGTGTTCATCCTTCATTGCCAAAGAAGACCATGCCATCAGTTAAATGATGACATGACTTGCACTTGAGTTTGTTTTGATTGAGGGCTGTGCAAGGTCACCAATCTCACTTGTCTTCCAGAGCCATCTGAATCCAGTGACCAGATATTCATCAAGATGACTGGAGATGACCAGGATGCACTGGAAGATCTTGGCCCCTTTAAGCCAAAGTCTGTACATGTACTCATTTAGGGTGAGGTAATGCCCATTCATTGAGTAGGCTTGATTAAGAAGTAGCCAGGGCATGGCCCCTTTAATGAGGTAAAGAAAAAGAAAGACATCAGACCTGGAGGTAAACAGCAACAGTTACTATTGATAATCACTCTTAAGGCAGGAGGTTACAGAAGAGCCCTTAGGCAGGGACCCAGTGGTGTCTGAGCTTCAGAGTGCAGTAGGTTTAAGGTTTTGGGAAACAACAGAAAAGGGAAGGGAAGGGAAGGAAAGAAGGGAAGGGGAAGGGAGGGGAGGGCATGGGAGAGGAGGGGAAGGGAGGTGGGGAGAGAAGAGAAGGAATCTGGCCAGTAAAATCCAAGTCAACTGGGCATCTTTTGGCCATCCAAATTTACCTTCCTTTGGAGAGGAGAAGGGAGGGGAGGGGGAGGCAGACAGGAGAGGAGGACCTAAGTTACCCAGATACCTGGGTTCCCATGTGGGAGATCTTATCAAGCCCCTATCAGAGAAATTTAATGCAAAGACTCCCCCCCCCACCCCCTTGACTACTTCCCTTAGCCTAGGTGCATTGATTTTGTCTGTGCCAAAGCTTCAGTTTCAAGTAATTAGTTACCTATTTTTTTTTAATGTAATTGCCTCTAACTCTTGTTTTCTTAAAAATACATCTCCTACCCATAGCTGTGAGAAGGATATGATCTATATCTCTTCTAAGAAAAACTTAAAAATAGTACAATCTTTAACATTAAATACATGTATCCATTTAGAATGTAGTGTGTAATATGTTGGTCTAAGCCTAGTTTCTGGCAGACTGCTTTGTAGGTCTTCAGCAGCTTTTATCAAATAAGTATGTTTTTCCTAGGTAACTGAAGTTTTCACTTTATCAAACATTGGATTATTCAGTCCTGTTGTTTCTGAATCCTGATTGACTAGTCTGTTCTAGTGATCTACCTTTCTGTTTTTAAACTAATACTAGACAGTTTTGATGACTGCTGCTTTATAATACAGTTTGAGGTCTGGAAGTATTATTTCCCTTTCATTCCTACTTTTTTACATCATTCCCCTTTAAAATCTAAAATTTGTTTTTCCAAATGATTTTTGTTACATTTTACCAAATTCTATAAAGTGTCTCCTTGGTAATTTGATTGGTTTAATATTAGGAATGTAAATTAATTTGGCATTATTGTCATTGTTATGATACTGGCATAGCCTAGTCATGAAGGCTGACTTACTCTTCTAGCATTTTAAATTGTTCTTTATTTCTTTAAGGAGAACTTTGTAATTGAATCTACCAAAGCCTTTTGTGTACTTGGGTATCAATCCTCAGATATTTTGTGCATTTTGTAGGTATTTGGAATAGTATTTTCCTGAATTTTTATCAAATTTCAATACAAGATGAATTTTTTTTCACATTTGAATATGTAGCCTGCCTTTGGTTGTCAAACTTATCCCTCCTCAGTTTCTATCTCTACTCTTAAAGGTTGCAAACACAAAAATATGACCATTGCTTACTTTTGAAATTGAATTTATGATGTTTTGTCCACATTCCAGCCATGATAATCTATGATTCTAATGAGATGACATTAAAAAAAACAAACAACTTTTATACTTCCCTGGTTCTTTTGACATCAGTAATGTAAATTTTCTCTGTTGGTGTAGAACAAAACCCACCCATCCCTGCATTTTCATCCTGATACTGAAAAGTTTTAAGAGTTACAAATATTATCTTTCCATGTAGGAATGTAAACAGTTCACTTTTGGTAAGTCCCTTCTGACTTCTCTTTGCTATTTACTTTTTCATGCTTCTTCTCATTCTTGTGTTTGAAAGTCAAATTTTCTTTTCAGCTCTGGTCTTTTCATCAAGAATGCTTGAAAGTCCTCTGTTTCATTGAAAGACCATATTTTCTCCTGAAGTATTATACTCAGTTTTGCTGGGTAAGTGATTCTTGGTTTGAGTCCTAGTTCCTTTGACTTCTGGAATATCCTATTCCACGCCCTTCGATCCCTAAATGTAGAAGCTGCTAGATCTTGACTTATCCTGATTGTATTTCCACAGTACTGGAATTGTTTCTTTCTAGCTGCTTGCAATATTTTCTCCTTGAGCTGGGAGTTCTGGAATTTGGCCACAATGTTCCTAGGAGTTTCTCTTTTTGGATCTCTTTCAGGTGGTGATCGATGGATTCTTTCAATACTTATTTTGCCCTCTGGTTGTAGAATGTCAGGGCAGTTTTCCTTGATAATTTCATGGAAGATGATGTCAAGGCTCTTTTTTTGATCATGACTTTCAGGTAGTCCCATAATTTTTAAATTGTCTCTCCTGGATCTATTTTCCAGGTCAGTTGTTTTTCTAATGAGATATTTCACATTCTCTTCCATTTTTTCATTCTTTTTGTTTTGTTTTGTGATTTCTTGGTTTCTCAGAAAGTCATTAGCCTCCATCTGTTTCATTTTAATTTTGAGAGAACTATTATCTTCAGTGAGCTTTTGAACCTCTTTTTCCATTTGGCTAATTCTGCTTCTGAAAGCATTCTTCTCCTCATTGGCTTTTCGAACCTCTTTTGCCAATTGAGTGAGCCTATTTTTCAAGGTGTTATTTTCTTCAGCATTTTTTTGGGTCTCCTTTAGCAAGGTATTGAGCCGTTTTTCATACTTTTCTTGCATCTCTCTCATTTCTCTTCCCAGTTTTTCCTCCACCTGTCTAACTTGCTTTTCAAAATCCTTTTTGAGCTCTTCCATGGCCTGAGCCCACCCAACATCCCCTGGGATGTCTGGGATACAGAGGTCCCGCCCTCCACATCTTTCCCTGATGGCAAGAATATTTCCTCGTCATCAGAACCGAAAGGCGGGAACATTTGCACCTGCTCAAAAAAGCTCTCTATAGTCTTATTTTTCTTCCCTTTTCTGGGCATTTTCACAGCCAGTTACTTGACTTCTGAGATTCCTGTCCACCCCCACCTAGATCTGCCCAGCTGGTGCTTGGGGTCTGAGATTCAAATGGGCTTTCCGTGGCTGGTGCAGCTGCTATTCAATGTGAGCTTAAGTTCTGGTGCTTGGGTGGGGGCAGGGCCGCCTCCCAGGCTCGGCTCCCTCAGGAAGTTTATGCAGAGACGTGAGCTTCTGCCTGCCTGCTTGGGGAGTCCCTGGGGCTGCCGCTGCTGCCTCTGCCTCCGCCGCTTCCTCCCAAAGGGGCCCAAGCCACGGAGACACCCCGCTCCCCTCTCGGCCAGCCCAGATGTGTCTCTCACTGACCTGTAGCGTCTGTGGGCGGAGGGACCTTCCCGGCCGCCAGAGGTTCTGTCCCTGAAACCTGCTCAGATCAGCTCCTCTGGGGCTGCCTGGCCAGGACAGCGCTGGGGTGGGGTCTGCTTTCCAGGGCACGATGCACCCTGGGGACGGCTCTCCAGGGCTCTCTGGAACGGAAATCTCTTCCACTGTGTTTCTGCACACCCTGCAGTGATCCAGAACTTGTGGGGAGCTCTTCTTACATTAAATCCATGGGCTGTGGGTTTGGAGCTAGCATACGTGGGTCTTTCTACTCCACCATCTTGACTCCGCCCCCTGCATTTTCATCTTATGAGGATTTTGTATTTAGCCTCCTTTAAATCTTCAAATGGAGATAACCCAAAAGTTTCAGTACCTTCTACTGTATTTTGGCATTGTGTTTTGATAACAGTAAATCATATAGAAAAAAACCACACAAGGTGAGAAGGTATTGATGGATTATAATTTGTACCACTGGAATAAATACCAGTGTTGATAAGCTCATGAAACCACTGGAATTTTACTTTATTTTCTCTTCCTGTCACATTCCCCCCTTAACTGAAAAACAGAAAGAATAACCCCTCGTAACAAATATTATACTCAAGCAAAACAAATTCCCTCATTTGCCATGTCTAAAAGTACATGTTTATTCTTTTTAAATGTTTTTTTCTTTTATTAATTTATTTTTAGTTTTCAACATTCAGTTCCACAAGATTTTGAGTCCCAAATTTTCTCCCTATCTCTCTCCTCCCCACTACCCCAAGATAGTATGCATTGTGATTACCCCTTTCCCTCAGTCTGCCCTTCCTTTTATCACTCCCACATCTCCTTCTTCCTTATTATATTGCAGGGCAAGATAGATTTCTATACCCCACTGCCTGTATATCTTATTTCCCAGTTGCATGTAAAAAACAATTTTTAACATTTGTTTTTAAAACTGAGTTCCAAATTCTTGCCATTCTTCCCTTCCCATTCCCCCCCTCCTCAATTGAGAAGGCAGGTGATTCAATATAGGTAATATATATGTAATTATGCAAAATATTCTATAATAGTCATGTTGTGAAAGACTAACTATAGATATATCTATCCCACATCTCATTTATTCTATTTTCAACTTTGACCTTGTCCCTTTTCAAAAGTGTTTGCTTCTGACCAACCCCTCCCCCAATCTGCCCTCTCTTATTCCCTTCCTCCTTTCTTGTAGGGTAAGATACCCAGTTGAGTGTGTATGTTATTCCCTTCTTAAGCCAAATCCGATGAGAGTAAGGTTCACTCATTCCCTCTCACCTCCTTCCTCTTCCCTTCCATTGTGAAACCTTTTTCTTGCCTCTTTTATGTGAGTTAATTTGTCCTGTTCTGTCTCTTCCTTTCTCCTCCTAATATATTTCTCTCTGACTTCTTAATTTTATTGTGTTAGAGATCATCCCTTCATATTCAACTCAACCTATGTCATCTATCTATCTATCTATCTATCTATCTATCTATCTATCTATCTATCTATCTATCTATCTCCTCCAACTACCCGAATACTTAGAAAGGTGTCATGAGTTACAAATACCATCTTTTCATGTAGGAATGCAAACAGTTCAACTTTAATAATTTCCTTATGATTTCTCTTTCCTGTTTACCTTTTCATGCTTCTCTTGATTCTTGTGTTTGAAAGTCAAATTTTCTGTTCAGCTCCGGTCTTTTCAGCAGGAATGCTTGAAAGTCCTTTATTTCACTGAATATCCATTTTCCCCCCTGAAGAATTATACTCAGTTTTGCTGGGTAGGTGATTCTTGGTTTTAATCCTAGCTCCTCTGACCTCTGGAATATCATATTTTGAGCCCTTCAGTCCCTTGATGTGGAAGCTGCTAGATCATGTGTTATCCTGATTATATTTCCACAATATTCAAATTGTTTCATTCTGACTGCTTGTCATATTTTCTCCTTGACCTGAGAACTCTGGACTTTGGCTACAATATTCCTAGGAGTTTTCCTTTTGGTATCTCTTTCAAGAAGTGATTGGTGGATTCTTTCCATTTCTATTTTCCCTTCTGGTTCTAGAACATCAGGACAGTTTTCCTTGAAAGATGATGTCTAGGCCCTTTGTTTTTAATCATGGCTTTCAGGTAGTCCAATAATTTAAAAATTATCTCTCCTGGATCTATTCTTCAGGTCAGTGGTTTTCCCAATAAGATATTTCACATTGTTTTCTATTTTTCATTGTTTTAGTTCTGTTTTATGATTTCTTGATTTCTTTTTTTTTTGATAAAGTCATTAGCTTCCATTAAAAATTCAAGTTTTTATGGAATTGTATTTTTCAGTGAGCTTTTGGACTTTCTTTTCTATTTGGTTGATTCTGTTTGTCCTCACTGACTTTTTGGACCTCTTTTGCCATTTGGGTTAGTCTATTTTTTACAGTGTTATTTTCTTCAGTATATTTTTGGGTCTCTTTTAGCAAGTTGTTTACTCATTTTTTATGATTTTCTTGCCTCACTCTCATTTTTCTTCCAAATTTTTCATCTACTTCACTTCCTTGATTTTGAAAATCCTTTTTAAGCTCTTTCATGTCCTGAGATCAATGCATGTTTTTCTTTGAGGTTTTTGATGTAGGAGCTTTGACTTGGTTCTCTTCTTTTGGCTGTATGTTTTGATCTTCTTTGTCACCGAAGTAAGATTTTATAGTCTGAGTTTTTTTATACTGTTTGCTCATCCTCCCAGTCAAATACTTGACTGTCAAGGTAGGACTCTGTTTCCGGTAGGAGTAGGTGTATTGTCCTAGGTTTTGGGGGTTTTGTATCAGCCACTCAATCCCCGCTGTCTGTGGACCCAGAACTCTGGAAGCAGTCCCTGCTGCTGCTGCAGCCACCTCTGCCCAGCCCTGGGGAGTACCCCAGCCAGTACCCACACTGCTCTTTCACCCAGGTCCCATAGAGTTTCCCCACTGATCTTCTATAATGTCTTTGGTGTTTGTGCATTGAAGTTTGGAAACTTCCACAGCTGCCAGTGATTCAGTCCCCTGAGGCCTGCTCCAGCCTTGTCTATAGTGGCATGAGCTGGACTGTACCCCACTCCCAGCCCCGTGTGATAGACCCTTCATGTCGACCTTCCAGGTTGTCTTGGGTTAGAAATGTGTTTCACTCTGTCATTTTTTAGCTTTGGAATTGTTTAGAGTCATTTTTTTGCAGGTATTTTTTGGAGGGATTTGGGGGAAAGCTCAAGCAAGTCCCTGCTTTTACTGTGCCATTTTAGCTCTGCCCCCCTCCCCCAGTTATCTGTATATGTTCATTCTTGATCTTGCACCTATCTCCTCTGAAGTTGGTGCTGTGCATCCTCAACAGTTCTTTAGAACTATTGTTGATCATTACATTAATCAGAGTTAGTTGCAAAATTGTTCATCATTAAAATGTTGTTGTTATTGTTATACATACATATAATTATTATTTTATATTCATTATATATGTTATAAATTAATCTCTTTTGTTCACTTCATAAAAGTCTTTCTGACGTGATTTCTTTCATCATTTCTTAGCACCTGATAGTATTCCATTACATTAATGAACCATCATTTGTTCACTCATTCTGCAAATGAAGGGTACCCCCTAATTTCCATTTCTTTGCAATCACATAACATTTACTATAAATATTTTTGGTCCTATGGGTCACTTTTGCTCTTTGGCAAAATTGTATATTGGTATCACTGGGTCAAAGGGTAAATACAGCTTAGTTACTTTTGGAGCACGGTTCCAAATTATTTTCTGGAATGATTAGACCAGGGGTGGGGAGCCTGTGTCCTTGAGACCACATGTGGTCCTCTAGATCCTCAAGCGTAGCCCTTTGACTGAGTCTTCACTTTGTTCTGGAAAGTTTGGATTCGGTCAAATGGCTACACTTGAGAAACTAGAGGGCCACATATGACATCGAGACTATTGGTTCCCCACCCCTGGACTAGACCATTTCACAGTTCCACCAGTAATATCCCAAATTCTTTCAGCCCCTTCAACATTTGTAATTTTCCTTTTCTTCCATTTCTACCAATGTGATTTAGTAGCTTTGTAGAGTTTTAGAGCATTTTCATATGACTGTTGATAACTTGGATTTCTTCATTTAAAAACTATCTGCTTATGTATTTTGACCATTTATCAATTGAGGAATTACTGTTATTCTTGTCAATTTTAATCAGTTCCCTGTGTATTTTGGAAATGAGAATTTTCCTAGTTAACTCTTTCCTAATTTTAGCCATATTCATTTCATTTGTGTTTAGATTTGTCTTTATTTCCAAAAATGTTATTGTGTAGTTGTATTAATATAGTTCCTGTGTATCTTGTAGTTAGAACTCTGTGCAGTTTCTACATTCTATAGTTATTTTAAATGAAATTTCTTTTTCTGTTTCATCCTGACAGATTTGTTGGTAATATACAGAAATGCTGATGATTTATACAGATTCATTTTATATTCTGCAACTCTCTAAAAGTGATTAGTTATTTTGATTAATTTTTAGGTTGACTCTCTAGGCTTTTTAAAGAAAAGCATCATATCATCTGTGAAAAAAAAATTCCTCTTTGCCTGTGATTATTCCAGTTTCTTTTCTTTTTTTGTTTAGTGGTCAAACACAGTTTTATTTTAAAAAAGTCAGAATCTAAAATTTATCTAAGTTCATTCTTAGAAACTAAAGCAGTTTTTTTTGAAAGAGAAGGAATCTAAATACTAAATTCTTTCAATGATCACCTTCTCACCTCAATTCCTCCCTTCCCCTAAGTAGTTTCACCCTCAACCTTCCCCTGTACCACTAATAACCTCAAATAACAAGCCTCTAGGCTGCTATAAAAATCACCAGGTTCTCAGTAATAATAAACAAAAGAGAGTTTGAACTCAAAGAACACTACAACAGAGACAGGTATAAATGGGGCAGTCTATCTTGAAAGGGCAAGTGTCTTTAGGTAACACTGAATCAGTAAAGGGTAAAAAAAAATGTAGCAGAGGCCCCAAAAAGTGGATTAAGAAGGCGCTGCCACCCACCCCTCAAGCTAGTTACTAGACTAATCTTTGCAGGTGTCCCCAGAGCTAGTGGCCCCACCTCTCTAGGGACCTCTGGAAGATCCTCCCTGATATTCCCAATCATCCCAATGCCTCTTCATAGGGCCAAGGGCTGCTTGGTATTGGCTGTGCCTGGGCTGCTCTGGTTGTCACTTCCTCCACCGAAGAGGCAAAAGCAGGTGCAGTTTCTACCACAGCCATTCTGATCATGGGTGCCTTGGCTTACAATGCTATGATGTAAAGGGAATTTAAAGATCTTCCCTGCCCCTTAATAGGCCCATGTGACCTGCTTTGAGCTTTGACCCAGCCCACAGCTTGAATCAGATAGAACCCTTGGTGGGAGGGGCTTGCCAAAGAGGTGGAGCAGGAAGGGAAGAGCCTGAAGAGAGAGACAGAGCAACTAGTATGAGTGAAAGAGGAAGTAATTTTGCCTAGGGAAGCTTGTTTGTGGGAAGGCCTAATGGAGGGAAGGCTTGAGGATTTCTGTACTCCCTAGATTGGTGATCTGTATAAATTTCTTTGTTACTATGGTGGATTTGGCTTTCTGGTATCTGAATAAAGACCTTGGTTTTGTTTTTGAGGAAGTGAGTTATTTATATTTTATGAATTTACCCCCTAGTGGTATCTCATGCTATGATGGGGGCTTCTGCTGGGGTCACTTCCTGGGTCAAGGCCCGGGGTTGGGCTTGGGCCAGAGCCAGGTCTAAGACCAAAGAGACCTGGTTTGGGGCTGCGGCAAATTTGGAGGCCCTGTTTTGGGTCAAGGCCTGAATTGGGATTAGCCTCAGGTTTAGGGCTGATTTTGGGACCTAGGCCTGGGCTGAGGTTAGGTTCAAACATGGAGGTGAACACTGGGTTGGATGCAGGGCTAATGCCAGGCTTGGCTTCAGGGGTTGAGGATACCCCAACAGGCTTATGTTTGGGCCTCCCCACAGGGGAGGTCAAGGAGCCCCAACAGGTTTGGGATTGGGGCCCTCCATAGGTTTGGAATCAGGGTCCCAATCAGAGTTCTGTTTGGGGTCCCAACCAAATTTGGGGTTGGGGATACAGGCAGGTTTGGGGCTAAGGATTCTGGTTGGTTTGGGGCAGGGGATCCAGACAAGTGTGGAGATGAGATTTCCATCAAATTTGGGGTCAGAATCTCCATCACGTTTGAGGGTAGGGCCCCCAGCAGATTTGGAGTCAGGGTCCTCTACTGATTTGAAGGCATGATCCCCATCAGGTACAGGGGCAGAGTCCTCAGATGGTTTGGCATCAAGGTTTTTGGGAGGTTTGGGGCCTGGCCATCCAGGAGGTTTGAGACTCTATCACCCAGAAAGTTTGAGACCCAATCATCCAGCCATTTAGTAGGTTTGAGGATGGGCTTTAGGATGGGGATAGAAATAGGGGTGGGGTTAAGGTCGGTGTTTGGTTTGGGACTGGGGTCAGGGCTTGGGCTAGAAGAGAGACCTGTGCAAACTTGGCTGGAAGGTTCCCCAGGTATAGGTGCTACCCAGGATAGGCAGGTTGAGGCCCCACATCTAGGTCCTCCTTGGTCAAAGCCTTCTTGATCTCCACTCAGTGGCCTTGGATGGGGTGGAACTTGACCATGGCTGCCTTGTCTGCAGTATCATGGTCAATAAAGTGGACAAAAACCGGTGCTTCCCGCCTGACTGCTTGTTGTTGATGATCTCAGCCCTCTACACAGGTCCAAATTGCAAGAAGTATCTCATCCGGTTGCTTTCACCCACATCACTTTTGAGGCTGCCCATAAAGATCTTGACTTGGACATGGGCCCCTGGCTTGTAAGACTCCCCCCAGGCCACTGCCTGCTTCATTTCTACTTGGTTGCTGTCTACTGCATGGACCAAGACAGACATGGCTCTATCAGCCTCATTCACACTGGAGAAATTGCTGAAGCCAAAGCAGTGGAAAGGCTTGGTTTGGGGGTTCATCAACACTACACATAGTCTGTGAGGTTGCTGAAAGCCTCAAAATATCCCTGAAGGCCAAACTCACCAGTGTTCAGTCTAAGACTCCCAATGAACAAGTTACAAAGCTGAGTATTCTCCAACACTGACGAACACAGGCTGTGGCTTGCCTTCATGGGGCCCTGTAAATCTGGGGTGGGAGGCAGCCTCGAGGACACCAGAACTCTTCACTGAGAAAAGGGTGGGGGCAGGAGAGGGAGTAGGGGACCAATGAACAATGCAGGACTGAGGGAGAAAGTAAGTGGTCCGGGAAGCTCCAGTTTCTTTTCCTTATATTATTGCTACAACTAGCATTTCTAGCACTGAATCAAGTAGCAGTAATGAAACACCTTACTCATAATCTCATTAGAAGGGCTTCTAAATTTATACTCATTACATATAATGCTGGTCATTGGTTTTAGATATAAAATTTACCGTACTAAAGGCAACTAGATGACTCAGTGGATAGAGCATGGGACCTGGAGTTAAGAAGATCTCAGTTCAAATTTGTCCTCAGACGCTGAACTAGCTGTGTGACCTTGGACAAGTCACTTAACCTCTATTTGCTTTAATCCATTGGAGAAGGAAATGGCAAATCACTCTAGTATCTTTGCCAAGAAAATCTCATAGTGTTGGTGTGCTATAATCCACTGAATAATGAATATAGCTGAACACAACTGAAGAACAACAAATTTACCATATTAAGGAAAAGTCTATTCATTCCTATGTTTTTAACAGAAATGGGTGTTTCAGTCAAAGGATTTTTACTAAATCTATTGATATAGTCATATTTTTTATTCTTACTACAATATTATCTATATTATTAATAGTTTTCCTCGTATTGACCCAATCTTGCATTCTTGATATAAATTCAACTTGGTTTTTGTGTATATTTTGTGATGTGCTATATTAGCCTCTTTACTAATTAATTTTTTTTCTTTGGCTCTATTTGTGGCAGCAACTCTTAATCACTAGCTCTGCTTTTAGCATCTGTTGATGCTAAAACACAACTACTAGAGGCTCAGAAAAGAAAGTTCTTGCCACTGAAGATTTTAGTACTGTCAAGTTATTCAGTATCAGAAACTGGTATGCATTCATCAGTGGAAATGGCATTCACTCGGATGTATTACCATTTCCTTTGCCACTTTCCTCTAAGTGCCATTAGTCCTTTAAATCTGAATTCTAGCTTGGAACATTATGGGTTTTATCCACCATTAGTGAGTTCCTTGTGACAGCAGAGATTACTTTACTTTTCCTTTTCTGTTCCCAGAACTTAGCACTATGCTGTACACATAATAAGCATTTAATAAGTGCTTTTTCATTCATTAAGGATATTAGTCTACAGTCTTTTTTCTCTTGTTTTATCCTCTCCCTAGTTTAGATTACCAGATCACATTTCATCAGAATAAATTTTGTAGGATGCTGTTGTTTCCTTTTCCCTTCCCCATTTCAAATAGTTTATGTAATGCCGGAATTAATCACTCTTTGAGTGTTTAATAGAGTTTGCTTATAAATCCAGCTGGTCCTGGGAGTTGTTTTTAAGGTATTAATGCTTTGATTCCTTTGACTTCTCTTTTTCATATTGAGTTTTAATTATCTATTTTTGTCTTGTTTTGTATTTATAAAATATTCATCCATTTTATTCAAGTTGTCAATTTTACTGATATAGTTGGGCAAAATAATTTCCTTGATTTCTTCTTTATTTGTTGTGAATTATTTTTTTATATTTGATTTTGTTAATTTGGTTTACCTCTTTCTAAAAATCAAATTAGTTATGATTGATCCACTGTTTTAAAAAATTTAGCTCTTTTATTGCTTCAATTTTTTTTGCTTTTAAAAATCTATTCTCTGACTCTTAATATTTCTATTTTGATGTTTAATTTTTGAAAAAAAATTATGGTTTTCTAATTACAATGTCAGTTTATTGATTTGTTTTTTGCCTTTTTTATGTTGGTGAAAGTGTATATAAATATAAACTTTCCCTATGGATTACTCTGGTTAGCCTTCCCAAATTTTTATATTTTGTCTCATTGCTGTCATTATCTTTGGTGAAATTGTCTATTGTTAGTATGATTTGTTCTTTGACCAGTTCTTTAGAATAGATGCTTATCTCTATTTTTTAATCTTTTTGCATTTTTTGCATTGTGATAAGTAACATATGCTTAATATTTCTACTTTTCTTCATTTGTGAGGTTTTTATGCTCTAGTAAATGATAATTGCTTTTGTAATTTTGCCATGAAGTGATGAAGGTTTTCTTTTCTATTTTTTTTCAGTAATCATTTCTTTGTTTCCTAAAATTCTATTTAGATGCTATGCTTTCTTCTTTATTTTTTGGTTAGATTTGTCTATTTCTGAAAGAGGTACACTGAGGGGGACTACAGTTTTTCATATACATAGTTTAGTTTTTCCTTTAAATATTTTAATACTATACCATTTGGTGCATATATGTTAAGTATTAAAATTATTTTATTGTCTTTGGTGCCTTTCAGCAAAATGTAATTTCTTTTTATCTTTTTTAAACAAATCTACTTTTGGCTGTTACCTTGAAATGTTCCTTTTTTTTTTTTTTTTTTTGGTAAATAACATTGGATTTTGCTTTCTAATTTGTTCTATTATCCTCTTCCATTTGGGGGTGAATTTAGCCCATTTACACTCATAGTTGGATCGTTAAGTATACTTTTATACGTTTCCTTCTCTTTGTTTCCTGCTCTCCTTAAAAAAAAAAAGGGAGAAGAGAGTAGTCAGAGAAGAATGGTCAGTATCAGTGTGGATGCTTGATGAAACCTGCTTTGACTTCTTTGCCCCTCTTCTCTTCACCTCACCCAGATCCCAATCACATGCTCTATTTTTCTTTTCTTTAAAACCCTTCCTCAAAATCTAGTCTCTGAAATTAGAGTTTGTTTTACTTTTCCCTCTCTCAGTCTACCCTCCCTCACATTTCCCTTTTTCCCATTCTCTCTTTTCCTGTTGAGTTTAATGTATTTCTATGCTAGAGTCTTTATGCACATGTGTGTTTGTGTCTCTTTTATCCTCCTTAAACAAGTTCAGATGGAAGTGGAGTTCAAGTGACTTTTATTCTCTTTTCCTCCTTGTTTATATAGCTTTCTTTATATGCATCCTGATTATGTACCTAATCATTACTTGTTTTTGTGTCCTTCTTCAATCTTTGTTGTAGTAGTTGTTAAAAGGAACTGGAGTATATTGATTCCTTCTACTCCTTCACTATTGTCAGTCTCAGTAGTGAACACCTTCTTTTTTTGTGTTTTGATTTTGTTTTTTTGCAAGGCAATTGGGGTTAAGTGATTTGCCAGGGTCACATATCTATTAAGTATCAAGTGTCTAAGGCTGATTTGAACTGAGATCCTCCTGATTCCAGGGCTGGTGCTTTATCCACTGTATTGGCTAGATGCTATGTGAACTTGTTAATTAACTTTGAATATCTTAGTAAATGCTTGCCTGCTGAATGGAATACCTTTCTGACCTAGTATTGTTTATTTCTGTGGTGACTACAGAGGGAGAGGAGAGTAGTCTTTTATCTGAGTCACTATCCCTTCAAGCATAGTAATAATTTTAGTGTTTTTTTATTGCATTTTATAGTCAATAAGTATCTTGCATTTTAAACCTGAATCTGAATTTGAATAAGCCTTGACCTAGAATACATATGTTCCATCTTTTTTACTCCATGCCTTTGTACAGGCAATCCCTCATGTGTAGAATGTACTTCCTCCTTATGTCTAATTTCTAGTATCCCTAGTGTCCTTCAAAGATTAACTCTAGAGTTACTACCTTTCAGAAGTCTCCCTTGATCCTTATTCCCCAAGTACAGGGGCTAGTAGTGCCTTTCCCCTAGAAATTAGTTGATATTCACATTGTATATATTTGTATTTATACATATTCACATTATTCTTTCCTCCCCAATAATTTTGGTGTCTGTATTTGCAGTGCCTACCACAGTGCTTTTGTATTTAATAAGTGCTTACTGAATGAATTTTGAATGAATATGTGTGCTGATGAATTTTATATTTCTTTTCATATAGTTTTACATTCTCTACAGTAAAAGCTTTTAAATGTAGAACTATACTTCTAGGAGTATAACCAGGGAAAAGACCAGACAAGGGCTATAACCACAGCCTTCCATGGATTATGGGAGTTAGAATCAATGTAAATAACAAGTGTTTTTGGTAGAAATGGCCCAGAAACAAGTGAGGATACTGTGAATATAAGTGCTATTTTTGCCTTACGTCAACTTTAACTATTTGAACTTATACTAAAAATCAGGCAGGATCAAGAGCTGAAAATCACAATATAGAAAACTGGGGGAATGTTGTTCTTTGAAGGGCATAGTAGGTCCATTTGAGTCATAAGCATTTATTTTTTAAAGTTTTATTTTTCAGCAAAAATCTACCTTCTTTCCCCTGTGGCCATGTCAAAAAAAAAATGTCTCAATCTGCACTCTGAGTCAGCTCTCTCTGTGGAGCTATGTAGAACGTTACATCACTTTTTCTCTGGAATCATGATTATTGATTACGTTGTTCAGAGTTCCTCTTTTAAATGGATTTAACATATTGAAGTCACTGATTTCCTGATTCTTTTCCACTCTGTATCAGATCATATAAATCTTCCCAAGTTTCTCTGAAACTATCCTCATCATTTTTTGTAGCACAATAGTATTTCATTACAAAAAATTGTATACATTAACTTGTGCAGCAATTCCCAAATTTTGGGCACAGCCCCAGATTCCTATTCTTTGCCACCTCAAAAAGAGCTAGAAAGTTTGTTTTGCTTAGGACTATTCTCTCCTTTAATATCTTTTCTAATTCCCCATCTCCCTTCTCCTACTTTACCACTGATTTACTTTTGTGTGTTGTGTGTGAGTGAGTGAATGTACATATGTGTATTCTTTTCTCTTTTGATAAATGATGAGAGTGACATTTGAATGTGAGCTATTCTCCCTATAACCATCTGATACTTATTTGTATGAGTGTCTACTTGTGCACCCTAGTTATGTTCAAGAATTTCCATTAACCTTTCTTTGTGTTTCTGCCACAGTATATTCCTCTTCCCTTCTCTTTCCATTCTTAAGATCATTATGACATAGTAGACTACTCCCAAGTGTTTTGTCTAATTAGACACCCTTTATTACTCTTTATGATGGAGTTCAGTGAGGAAACATGGTGTTATCTCTTATTAAAATGTGTTTATCTTTGTTTAGTTTTTTTGTCATTGTTCATTCATCTTTACCTTTTTATAACAATAATAGCTAATATGTTATTGTTGTTCCTCCTTCATTTTCGAAGAGGACCCAGGACATCATAAAGTAATGTCTTGACTTGCACATAAATTGGATTTAAATGAGGCAGAGTTGCACAAAATTGTCAGCTTAATTTTCTCTTCCAGAGTCACTGAAGTCCAGTGGCAAGACAAAAGTCAAGCCAACCAGCCATGGCCTGGGATGCAGTAATTACCTTGACATCTTCAATGTCTGATGAAGCTCTAAGTGCCGCACAGCACCTGCTTCAACTGCTTTCATGGCTGTGGAACAAATTGTTTTCATTTTCCCATTTCAACAGGGGAAGTCTTCAGCAGGGGATGTTTGGGCTAGACATCCCCCTAACTTATCTCTGGGCTTGAGGCCTGTTGGTTACCCTCAACTTGGTTTAGCCCATCTGCTGAGATGGTGTTGATGGTGCATGGCCACTGTGCATGCTACAGCTCCTTGGAGCCACAGGTGAGAGTTGAGTGCCAGGTGGATGAACACATGAACCCTACATAAAACCCAATATTCATGTAGCACTTGCTGGGTGTCAAGGATTATGTTAGAAAGGACAAGTATTTTACAATTATCTTCCCATCTGATCCTCACCACAACCTTGGGAGGTAAATACTATTGTTGTCCCCATTTTATGGGTGAGTAAACTGAGGCAATCAGAGGTAAAGTGACATATGGAACTGAGTCAAATTTATAAGAATGCAAGTCATTCCTCAACTGATAAATGGCCAAAAGATAGGAAGAGGCAATTTTCAGCAAAAAAGCTTTAATCATGTAAAAATGCTCTAAATCAGTAATAGAGAAATCCAAATTGAAAGAACTCTAGATACCACCTTACACCTATGAGATTGGCTACTATGACAGAAAAGGGAAATGCTAGATGTTAGAGATGTGGGAAAGCTGAGCCACTAATGCATTGTTGGTGGAGTTGTGAATGGATTCTGAAGAGCAATTGGGGCTATGCCAAAAGGGCTATAAAACTGTGATAACCTTTAATCCAGCAATACCACTGCTAGGTCTGTATCCCAAAGAGAGAGAAAAAAGGGAAAACCTATCTGTACAAAACCATAATAGCTATTTTTGGGGCTACAAAGCATTAGAAATTCTAATTTCTTACCAATTGGGGAATGGCTAATGAGTTATGGAATATAATGGTAATGGAACATTATTGTACTATAAGAAATGATAAGCAGGATGATTTCAGAAAAGCCTGGACTTACATGAACTGATACAAAGTGAAGCAAACAGAAGTAGGAGAACATTATACACAGTACCAGCAATACTGTATGATAATCAATTGTGAATAACTTGGTTATTCTCAGAAATAAAGTGATTGACAATCCCAAAGGATTAATGATAAAAAATACTATCTACCTCCAGAGGAACAACTGATAAATTATCAGAATGTAGATTGAAACATACTATTTTTTGCTTTTTTTTTGTTTGAACTTCTTGCACAAAATGACTTAGTAT
The DNA here is from genome assembly GCA_023548195.1 of Bettongia penicillata ogilbyi. Classification (NCBI taxonomy): domain Eukaryota; kingdom Metazoa; phylum Chordata; class Mammalia; order Diprotodontia; family Potoroidae; genus Bettongia; species Bettongia penicillata. The sequence continues at coordinate 3,683,147 of JAJHZJ010000468.1, forward strand.
GAAAATGTTTTATATGATTGCACGATACAATATCAAATTGCTTGCTGACACGGTGAGGAGAGAGGGAAGAGAGTGAGGGATAGAATTTGAAACTCAAAACTTAAAAAAAAAAACCAACCCAAATGTTAAAAATTGTTTTTAAATGCAATTGGGGGAAACCAAAATATTATTTAAAAAATAGTAGATTGCTGCTGAGAGCAGCTCTTATCATTCAACTGGGAAGTTCTGCTAGTTCAGAGGGACAGAACTACAGACTGGCATTTTGTCTAGGTTCTTGCCCTGGTTGTTTCTCTTCAGGCTCTACAATCCTTCCACTTCTGCTTTCTTATGAATCTGCTTCTTAGTACACTGCTCAGGATTTCCCTACTCAGGAACACCCCCGCTGGATGCAACTGCCTCTTTAATACATTCTGATTCTGTGACTTGGTAGTGGATAGTGATCTACAAAGCTTCAGGTTGTCTCCTGTCCCCGTTGAGTTCCCACGTATGTGTCTTGAGATGATCTGGTAAGGGGTCTGGGACTTCTGCTTTTGTTCTGGTGAATAAATAGCCTTTTCCTGGGTGCTGAAGTGCTCTGTCTGCTGTGCTCCTGGCCATTCTCTGCAGGTTCAGGAGACCCCTCTGACTTCCTTTACTGACCTGGGCTGGACAGATGACTCAATGAGTTTTTTTTTTGTCTCAGATTTCCCCATCAAGATTTGGTCTGCTGAGTTTTCTGTATCTGTTTTGAGAAGTTTTGGTGAGGAGCTTGTTCTGTTCGATTCTAATCTACTATCTTGGCTCAGCCTCTGTAAGCAAGTATTTAAATAAGCAAACTAATGAATTTGAGTTCATTTAAAAGGAATACTTTCCAATTAACTCAGTCAGTATAATGATTATGGTATCATTTCTTCAAATCCCAATTTTAGGGACCATAATACCTCTGCTGCTATTGCCTTATCTTGCCTTACTCTTCTGAACATAATGTGTAATCTCTACATATACTACATTCTCTTCCCTAGATAGAATCTTTCCTATCTCCATACCTTTTATTATGTGATTTCCTATGCCTATAATCTTTTTATCTCCCTTTCCTTCTCTTAAATTCTACCTACCTAATTAAATCTTACCTACTTTTTGGAATTTTATATTTTTATTATAAACCTGGAAACTATCAACACACACATTCATACACATAAGCAAGAAATAAAAAACCCAACTGTAAGTGAAACTATACATTTTCATTATAGTTTCTTTAGAAGTGTTTTATTGTATATTTAAACAAGGCAGTAGCAAAATTACTTTGTTTCCGTGTTCCTACCTGGACATTTGTTCTCCCTTTATACATTTTTTGGATATTGTTGCTGTTATTATTATTATTATAATTTAATTGAATGTTTTATATTTTTGTTTTGATTCTATTTTCTTTGCCTAACATCATTTAATGTTTTCCCAGTTTTTTTGTATGTTCTTCACATTTGTCATTTTTTATAGAACAAAATATTCCTTTATATTCATATACCACAATTTCTTTAGCTATTCCTATGCCAGCAACATTCTTAGGTTATAGGCCTGGTAGTGTGTCACTGGATCAAAGAATTTTGTAGTTGTAATAAGGCTGGATACTTAATAGCAGGTGATGTAGTGGATAGAGCTTAGAGTAGGGAAGACTTGAGTTTAAATCTGGCCTCACACAGTTACTAGCTTTGTGACCCAGAATAAGTATTTAATCTTGTGTGCCTCAGTTTCTTCATCTGTAAAATGAGCTGGAGAAGGAAATGGCAAACTACTCCAGTATTTTTGCCAAGAAAAAATCCAAATGCAGCTTAAGAATCAGACAACTGAAACAATTGAATGACAGCATGCTATATTTCATAAAACTCAAATAATCAAAATAAAACTCAAACCACACATTAGCAGGTCAAGTGCCTAGAACCTGGCTGGCTACCTATCTCCTCTCAGGGTTCTAAAGGTAACCTAAAGAGGTCATGGGATTTTTCTGATGCTGTGGTCTTGAGCCTCTATTGCCTTGGGTTCTCCCCAGTATCGCCCACCAGTGATTATTGCCTCAATATTATTTGCCAGTGTCAGCTACTACTGATAACAAATGAGCATTAATTAGCTTTTTACAAAGAGATATTTACTGAAAAGATATCGCAAGAACCAAAATACAAAAGCATGTGTTAGACCCAGGGCACACTTTTCCCTGGGGAAAGTACACTCCAACTACAAAGCTTTATCCCTCCACTTTCACCTTCAAATGTGGCGTCAATGATTGATAAAGTTGCTCCTGTCTTGGTAGGAAACAAACTCTCAGCTCCCAGGTAATGTATTGCTAGTCTGGATTTCAAAGGTTGAAGATCACTTCCCAGGGCTTCTCTCCCCTTTGGGCTTGGCTGCTGGCAAACTCTGGAATGGACCCTAATTAGTGAACTGAAATCTCAGCATTGGAGCCTAGTTTGTTCCATTTCCCATATTCAGTCACCTAAGAGTGGGACAAAATGATAACGGGAATAGAAAAACAGCCATGCTACGTACTCAGTGTTTCATGTTGTCCTAGGTTCATAGGGTCATCCTAGAGACTTATGTAGTCTTTACCTCAATTACAGGAGTACCTTTGTACACACACACACACACACACACACACACACACACACACACACACACATACACCACACCACAATAGGTGAACAAGAATTACATAGAATCTGCCCATGCTCTGAATGGAAAGCCAGCCCTCCATTCCATGGCATCATGTATGTCTAGAAATAGGATCCTAAGTGTCCATGTGGTCTGGCAGCAGGTAGGACAAATGTTACAAAATAGCAGGGATGGTTCCTCATTGGACAGTTGTCTATTAAATGGGTTTTGCTGTTTGGTGCCATCTTCTATCTCCCAAATGTTCCTCTAATCCACAGCTTCCTCAGCATGGGAGGGCATGTGATTCAGTTTGCCATCTAAATTGTTGGTAAAATCCTATATCAAAGTAAATTATTTTAAGTGGCATTTCAATATTAATGTTTTGATTTTTTAAACTTAAATATATTGATAATTTTTGTGAGTTTGTCTTGAACTGATATTCATTTCTTGCTGCTAATTGAAATAAATCAAACATTAAGATACTTTATGAGGAAGAGGCATTCTCAGCAACTATGAACTGGAAAGAACCTTAGAGATGGATCATTTTGTCCAAATCTCTTATTTCACAAATGAAGTTACAGCATGTGCTATTCATCAAGCAATCAATACTATGTATCTTCTATGTGTCACTTGGGTTACAAAGACAAAATGTAAGCAGTCCCTGCCCTAAAGGAGTTTATGTCCTGTCAGAGAAGACAGCACATATAAAGTATATATGCGCACACACACGCATTCAGCCAATATACAGGATGTTCTAAAGCTTTTATTTTAGGTATTAATTAGGTTTAATGTATGTATATAAACATATTTTTAAAATACATCCATATATACATATTCACATATGCCCATATATACCCATATACATATACATATGTATTATATACAAAATAAATACAAGGCAACTTGAGGGAAGGTCATCAGCATTTGGGAGTAGTTGGGTGGATTAGGAAAAACTTCATGTAGAGGGTGGACCTTGAGCAGAATCTTGAAGGAATATAGTGCTTGTAAGAGGTTGAAATGAAGAAGGAAAGCGTTCTGGGCATAGAAAACAGCCAGGGCAAAACTAGGAAGATGGTAGAATGGAAGGTCTGAGGAACAGTAAGGAGGTGAATATGGCTGCATTGAATAATGTGTGTGTGTGTGGGGCGGGAGGAGGGAGGTGATGTGAAAAAAGACTAGAAAGCAAGAAAGGGGTCAAGATCTTTAAATTTATATTTGAGGCCAGAGGAAATAGGGAACTACTATAGTTCACTGAGCAGGAGAGTGACATGGTAGACCTATGATTTAAAAAATTACTTAGGCAGTTGATTGGAGGATGGATGGGAGAGGGGAGGGATTTGAGGCAAAGGAGACCAATTGCAATAGTCTAGATAAGAAGCAATGAGAACCTAAACTGGTTTGCTAGAATGTAAATAGAGAGAAAGGGATAGATTTCAGATATGTGAGAGTGGATCTGACAAAACTTGGCAGCTTATGGTAGGATCTTGTTTTGTGCCACCATTGTCACACTTCTTGCTACTGTTTGTGGATGATGTACTGGGAATGTGTGTGCTAGTCAGGGCACTGGCACCAACACTAGAGAGGAGCCAAGGTATGTGGAGAATGGGGCATTCCACTATTCCACTGTTGCTGCCTGTAATGACCTCCTCCTCTACTCTGGAAGCCTCCTTTTCCCTTCTTAGGCAGTCTCATCCAGTCCTTTACATAATAGGCTGTGGTTCTGGTGATATGGTCTGGACTGGTTCTTTAAGGGGGCATTACTTTTCAACTTGAAATATCAAAAAACACCAACTAAGTAAGAACTGGGGTTAGAAAATTTAGCTGTGTTCCTATTGCCCTCCAGGTAATGTCCTCCTGACCTAGTTTACGATTTGCTATAGAGATTTTTGAAGAGACAGATTTAGTATGCTTTTGAATTGATTCTTTTCATCTCTTATCAGTAAAGTTAGTTTTAGTTGCATTTTGTGATTCACTAGTAGCTAGTTGAGGCACCTAGATGGTTCAGTGGATAGAGCACTAGAATCCATAAGATGAGTTTAAATCTAACCTCTGACACATTCCAATGCTATGAGACTTTGCTTGCCTCAAATTTTCTCAGTTGTCAATGGAAATCATAAGTGTACCTACTTCTCAGGCTTGTAAGGTTAAAATGAGAAAATATTTGTAAAGTGCTTGGCACAGTCAGGTGCATATGGTTAAAGCTATGATTTTTCGAGTAGCAATGTATGACTGAGAGTTGGATTATAAAGAAAGCTGAGTACAGCAGAATAGATGATTTTCAATTTTGGTGTTGAAGCCTTTTGAGAGTCCCTTGGACAGCAAGGAAATCAAATCAGTCAATAATTAAAGAAATCAATTCAGGCTATTCACTGGAAGGTCAAATGCTGAAGCTTAAATTCTTCAGCCACTTGATGAGAAGACAGGACTCATTGGAAAAGACCCTGATGTTGGGAAAGATTGAAGGCAAAAGGAAAAGGGAATGACAGAGGGTAAGATGAATAGTGTCAAGGAAAGAAACATGAATTTGGACAGACTTTGAGAGACAGTGGAGGACAGAAGACTTGGCATACTATGGTCCGTGGAGTCACGAAGAGTCACACATGACTGAGTGATGAGTGAATAACTAGCACAGTGCCTTGCACATAGTAGATGTTTAATAAATGTTTGTTTCATTCCCCTTCCTTTTACTCCCCCTACCCCGAATTACATTTTAACTCTTGAATCTGAATTTCTAAACAATAGCTTTGATTTATTCTATAAAATATTTAGAAATGTGGGATGAGTTAAAAGTGAGGAGTTATGGATGATTCTGAGGCTGAGAACTTTGGTGTCTAGGAGAATGGTGATATCTTCCGTAGGAACAGGGATATTCAAAGGAAAGATAATGAAATCTGGCTTCATTACAATGAGTTTGAGATGTAAAAGAGACTTGAAATTTTGAGCTGGGGGGTTAACAAAGCATCTTTAAAAAAGCTAGTAGAGTCATAGAATTTTAGAGCTGGAAGGGACTTTAATATCTAGCTCTGTGGTTTCAATTTTGAGGCTTTCAGTCCCAAATGGACGGTTGGTCTTGGTTTTAAGATGTCTAACATAAATGATGAGTCCAAGTTGACATATTCATTCATCATCATTTATTCATTCACTAGAGGTGGTTGGCTGAGTTGGGAGTAGAACCTTGGTCTTTTGACAGCTAGTCCAGAAATCAAATGTTATTTAAGTTATCAAAATTATATTTTAGTATTCTTAATTATATTCAAAATTCATGGTATAAAACTCTATTATTTTTGTTATAGTTATGTAGCACTTATTCTACCACGAAAGGGTCATAGGCTCTGTGAGGAAAAGATTAAATATATGTCCAAAGGTTAGGATGACTTAGTTTTAATGAGTTTGATTGTACATAAAATATTATATTTTGTTACTTTCTAGTCAAACAAAATTAAATTAGCTTCTTTCAATTTAAAAGTAACAAAGAATTATCTTTATTTTCCTTTTTAACTAAATATCAAACAAATGTTAGTATTACCAATAATCTTTTGAAATTATTTATTTCTGGTGACAAATATATATGTAGTACTTTTAACCCAATAATAGTTTCTTGATGGTTCAGAGATTCTTTAGGGTAATGGCTGGACCTCACCAACCAGTCTCTTTGTTGAGAAATAATGTGTTTGTTGAGCTGATGCCAGAGACTTGCTTTCTAGTGACTGATTTCAAGAGAGTCACTCAGCTCGGTTTGAAGATGCGCTGGATTTGGTTAGCATTTAAAAAACCCAGTTGAGGTGGTTAAGAGGAGTGGACCGGATGGGTTCCGAGGCCCCTCTAATGCTGAAATTTTGTGACTCCGTGCTAGCAGGCGCTGAAGAAATGCTCCTTGACTTGTCCTAGAAGCGGCTGAAACTTGCTTTGAATGAGGGTCTTCTCTGGATATCATCATTATTTCCGGTCAATGTATTCTTGAACTCATCTCAGTACTTATTTAATAATGACTAAAATTTTTAAAGTTAATATCTGCATTATGATTTTTGAGGAATTATAAAATTAAAGGCATATTTGGATGATTTGAAGGTATTCATATGAATTTATAAAAATTCTTGTGGATAGGAAAAGCAGTCTTTAAAAAAAATGATCTGAAGTCAACATGGCTGCTTTGTTCCCTTTCTCCTAACAGCTCTATTGCCAGAAAATGGGCTGCCAGACGTCTCTCTAATTACATACAGGCCTGGCTGGAGGAGAGAACCTGAGTATGGAAGGAAGTGTAGTGCGCACAATTAGTGTTCTTCTGTGCATGAAAAAGAAAAGTTAGGCAAATTAGTGTTTTCAATACCCTAGGAGTTATAAAGAATGCTGAATTATACATTTTTCTCTGCCGACAGAGATTACAAGACTTTATGGAGTAGTTAACCTTGTTGTAATGTTTATTCTTTAGGTACAATAGAAGATATTGTCATAAAAAAGACTATTCTTTGACTTAAAATGTATTGTTGAGATTCCAATTCATTATAAGTAAGCTGTTATATTACGTTAATATTGCCATAGCAGGGAGACAAGGCCTTGTGATGTGATATCATGATGGCAAGGTGATTTCAAGGTCTAGGTGCCCCAGGATGGCAAGAGGAGATGTGAAGACTGATGAGGACTTTAAGAGAAAGGGGAAATAGTGTGAGGAGAGAGAGAAAAACCCACAAGCCTCTGATCAAGATTGGAGAACCTGGTCAGTCCAGTCTTACCCCCCAGAATTACTAAAAGCAGAAACAGAAGAATCAGGTTGAAGAGACAAAGCATGAAAAGCAGGCTATGTGCCCAGAACAGAAGAAATCCTTATTCAGGGTGTTTCTGTGTGCAAAGTTTAGAAGATGCAACGGAACTGGGCAGGGTTTAGTAGAACAATTTTGACCTCAGACTAAGGGTTTTCCTTGAGTCCCAACACAAAAGGATCTCGATTCTTCAGAGACATGGGAACTGAAAACAGTCTTTGACTGGAGGTAGAGTATAAGGGTGAGTTAACAAGAAAGGACAGGGAGTCAAAGCATAGGAGCAGCTGGCCTACTTGAGAGGTGAAGTGGGCCCTACAGAGACGGTATACTGATTTAAGCTGAATGTGTGACTTCATCTATAATCTGCCTTTTAAAAAAGTAGTTTATGCCTCACCATTTCTTCTAATCATAGTAAACAATTTTTTTTTAAGGTGGGGATGTGTTTTGCACTGCTATGATGATAAGGTGTAAGGAGTACTATAGGAGAAGTAAAAAGAGAAATCCTTCCAATCCTTCTAGAGAGTGACAAAAGGAAATTACCTAAGAAAGTAGTGACAGAACCCAGGAAATAAGTTGTTTGTTTTGGGAGTTCTCTGAAGGACTTTTTTTTACCAGAGTGGACAAATCTTTTGAATAAATTTGTTACTTTTATATCTTTTATGACTAGTGATAAAAGAGAGCATTTTCAATAGGATTTACCTACTTTTTGATTTTTGTTTCAGTGGCTTCATTTCACTCAACTAAGGTTGGAGAGGTAAACAGTATACCAGAGAAATTCAGAGCTGTTTATATAATACATTAATTGAATGAGCCATCTGGTGGCAAAAACATTGAATTTCACATTTAGAGGCTTAATGAGTTAATATTTGTAATAACTCACATTCTAAAATGCCTGGTCTATGTTTGTAGGAAATAAAAATCTCAGATGCAGCATTAGATTAGGTTTTGAAAATTTTTTTATATACTAAAATTAATTATAATGAAACTTGAATTCATTTGAATACAGACATTTCATTTGAGTCTCAGAACAACCTGTTGAGGTGTATACTATGAGTAACTCTATCCCTGTGTTACAGATGAAGAGAAACAGAGAAGTAAAATGACTCGGCACTAGTCATATAATTTATGCACACATACTCACATATGCATATACATATGTATAAAATACTTCTGGTTGGGAAGTTTAGGTTAGTAGACCCTGAATATTCTGCTGAGCCTCTTCTCACCACTGATTTGCTTCTCTTAATAGCTAGTGCAGTGAATAGAATGCTGGATCTGGAGTCAGGCAGTCAGGAAGACCTAAATTCAAATCTGGCCTCAGATATTTACTAGCCATGTGATCTTGTACAAATCACTTAACCCGGTTTGCCTCAGTTTTCTCATCTGTAAAATGAGCTGGAGAAAGAAATGGCAAACCACTTCAGTATCTTTGCTAAGAAAACCTCAAATGGAGCCACAAAGAGTTGGAAATGACTGAAAAGACTGAATAGCAACACTGCTTCTCCCATCCCACCCCCTTTTTGCTTTTGCTATTCCCTATTCTTGCTCCGTATCCCCACAGCTTCTGCCCTAGCTTCTTATCCAGCAATCCCCTGTTCTCATCCCTTGTCATCCATCAGACACATCTCATTCCTAATTTGGGGGCCGTTACCCCAACTCCTTAAACCTGCTGCCCTCAACTTTCTGAAGTTTTCATCTTAGTTTTTATCCCACTTCTAGAATCCTTCTCCTTTTATACTCCTTCCCCATCTCTTCATTGACCATGTACCTGAAGAGAATGTACCCGCAGAAGACAATACATTTATTTGAGAGCAGAAAAATACACTGAAGATAGATGTGGAAACTGTGGATCAAGGAAGGAGACATCTTCATGGAGTCTGACAGGAGCAGAAAACGAGCCTAGCAGCCAAGTGATCTATATAACATAAACAATAAACCCAGAATTGACCTTGTTGTGTTGTTCAGTCAGTTAGTCTGTCTGGCTCTTCATGATTCCACTTGTGGCTTTCTAGGCAGAGATGCTGGAATAGTCTGCCATTTTCTTCTCCAGCTCATTTTATACATGAGAAAACTGAAGCAAAGAGGGTTAGGTGAATTGCCCAGGGTCACACAGCTGGGAAGTTGCTGAGGTCAGATTTGATTTGAAGAAGATATGTCTTCCTAAAGCAGAAAGGACTTCTAATACCAACACCTAATTACCTTCTTGCCACAGAGTTCCCTAAATTTGATTCTGTTTTTCATATGGATGCTTTGAGTACAAGAAGTGACACACTAAGCTTTTATTTTGGTGGGGGGGGGAGGATGTTTTCTATCAGCTGCTCTTGCTATATTATCTCAACAAATGCCTATATGAAAAGCTAAATCTATTCAAGAATTTCATCAATAAACATGAAGTATCGGCTATGTGCCAGGAACTGTGTGAAGCCTTGTGAATAAAAGGCAAAAAGTGTCCCTGCCAGTTTTCAAAGGAAGAAATCAAAGCTATCTATAATTATATGAAAAAATGCTCTAAATCACTATTGATTAGAGAGATACAAATCAAAACAACTCTGAGATACCACATCACACTTATCAGATAGGCTAACATGACAAAACAGGAAGATGATAAATGTTGGAGAGGATGTGGGAGAGCTGGAACACTAATTTATTGTTGGTGGAGCTGTGAGCTGATTCAACCATGCTGGAGAGCAATTTGGAACTATGCCCAAAGGGCTGCAAAAATGTGCATACCCTTTGATCCAGCAATATTGCTTCTGGGACTTTATCCCAAAGAGATCATAGAAATGGGAAAGGGTCTCATATGTACAAAAATATTTATAGCAGCTCTCTTTGTGGTGGCCAAGATCTGGAAATCAAGGGGATGCCCATCAATTGGGGAATGGCTGAACAAGTTTTGATATATGAATGTAATGGAATACTATTGTATTGTGAGAAATGAACAGGAAGACTTCAGAGAAGCCTGGAAAGACTTATATGAACTGATGCTGAATGAAAGGAGCAGAACCAGGAGAACTTTGTATACAGCAACAACCACAGTGTGTGAGGAATTTTTCTGGTAGACTTAGTACTTCATTGCAATGGATGGACTTAAAAAATTTCCAATGGACTCTTGAGGCAAAATGCCTTCCATATTCAGAGAAAGAACTAAGGAATTGGATCGCAGATAGAAACAATATTTTCTTTTGAAATGTGTGTTGTTTTGTTGTGCTGTATGGTTTCTCTCATTTTAATTCTTCCATGCAACATGCAACAACAGTATTTAATAGAATGTACGTGTAGAACCTATATAAGATTGTGTGCTGTCTCAGGGAGGGAGTGGAAAGGGAGGGGGAAATAAGGGAGAGGGAGAGGGAAATGACAGGGAAGGATGAGAAAAAAATCTAAGATATATGGAAATGATTGTCGAACACGGAAAACAAAATAATTTAATTTACAAAAAATAAAAAAAGTGTCCCTGCCATCAAGAAACTCACATTATAATGGGGGAGATAAAATGCAGACAACTATGGCATACAAGATATATTCAGTCTAAATGGGAGGTAATCTCAGAGGGAAGACATTGGAGGTTTCTGGATGGCAGCCATGGAATCCAGGAGGTAAAGACAAGAAGGGAGAGCTTTCTATGGGGGATAGTCAATGAAACGCACAAATCTTAGTAATATAAACATTCATAAAAATTTTGAATGGGAAAAACTTTGGATGAGAAAGCATAGTACAAAAAAGTTTAGTAGGGAGTTCTTCCCTTGGTAAATAAGGAGATGTTAAGAGAGCACTTACCTGCCTTTGATGAATTCTAGTTACCTGCTCCAGACCAACTATATCCCTGGAGCTGATATGCAACAAAGTATGGCACAATTTTCTGTTGCCTATGCTAATTTTGGCCTTATAACACAAGAAAACATAGATGCTGCATCAGTACCACACCATATGTGGAACTATCAGTTACAGAAAATGGAGAAATTTTGATTTACTGTGGTTAAGTTCACTTTCTTGGCAATATACTTTCCAGGCATGTACACATGGATAATGAGATTGACACATGTATTGCTAGAGCTAGCTCAGTAGTTGGGAGGCTTTGAGGGAAAATGTGGGAGAGAAGGGGTATTAAACTGTCTCTTAAGCTAAGGTCTACACAGTCATTGTGCTGATCTCACTGCTGTATTCCTGTGAAATCTGGACAGTACCCCAGTGCCTTGCCAGGAAACTGAATCACTTCCACTTGAGTTGTCTTTGGAAGATTCTGAAGATCACCCGGCAACATAAGATACCAGACGCTGCGGTCCTTTCTTCAGCTAAACTGATAAACATTCAGACTCTCCTGCAGAGAGTACAGCTCTGATGGGCTAGTTACATTGTTTCAATGCCAAACGTGTTTGCCTAAAGGACTATTCTATGGAGAACTCATGCAAGGCAAAAGCTCACATAGAAGTCAGAAGTTATACAAAGATACTCTCAAGGTCTCTCTAAAGAACTTTGTGATTGATTGTGAGACATGGGAGACACAACCTGGCGTACTGTGACAGCAAGCCCCCTAGCACACCCAGGATGGCCGGCTAGCATAGGTTCTTTGATCTTCTTTATAAAGGAAAGAGCTTCAAAGGAGTTAACAATCCTTCTTGAATTAAACATATATAAGTCATTCACTTGTTAAGGAAAAAAGGGTAACACCCAGAACATGGCAAAATATAAGCAGAGAAATCAGTACAAAGACAGGGCTCTTACTGTCTGAATAAAGTAACACAACCACTTATACACACCACTCAGTGAGAAAGCATAAACTTCTGAGTAGTCTAGAAGCTCTTAACAAAGCTATCCAGAGTCCCATCCAGGGAATCAAAAGATTTTTCTCATAAGTGAACCCTCAAAGCAAAATACCAACCTCCCTGTATACATAACAAAGATGAAACTCCTGATTGGCTCAGAGCCACTGGGTACGAAGCCTATGTGACTCAATACAGCTGTGAACCATGAGGGTTCAAAGGAGATTGAGCATTCAGGTGTTCAAAATTGAGCCTGAGCCTGGGAAACTGAACTCCGAAAAAGAAACAACAAAAATCCCACTTTGCTTACATGTGACCACATCAAAAAAGGAGCTTGACAATAAGAGAAGAAAAAGAAATGAAAGGAATTAGAAAAGGCAATGAGGAAACAAAACTATCAGTCTTTATAGATGATATGATGCTATACTTAGAAAATCAACTAAAAAACTACTTGAAATTAACAACTTGATCAAAATTGCAGGATACCAAGTAAACCCACACAAATCATTAGCATTTCTACATATTATGAAAAAAGACCAAAGAAAGACAGAAATTCCATTTAAAATAACTATAGACAATGTAAAATACTTGGGAGTCTAACTACCAAGACAAACCCAGGAACTATATGAACACAAGTATAAAATACTTCTCACACAAATAAAAGTCAGATTTAAACAATTGGAAAAATATTAACTACTCATGGGTAGGGCAAGTCAATATAATAAAAATGACACTGTACCTAAATTAATCTAATTATTCAGTGACATACCAAATTATAAAAAGTATTTTATAGATCTGGAAACAATAACAAAATCCATCTGGAAGAATAAAAGCTCAAGGATTTCAAGGGAATCAATAAAAAAAAGTGCAAAAGAAGGTGGTTTATCCATACCAAATCTCAAACTGTATTATAAAGCAATAATTATCAAGAGAATCTGTTACTCTCTAAGAAATAGTGGTGGATCAGTGGAATAGATTAGGTACAAATTACATTGTAATAAGTGACCATAATAATCTAGTATATGATAAACCCAAAATGTAAGCTTTTTGAAAAAAAAACCAACTCGTTATTTGACAAAAACTGCTGGGAAAACTAGAAGACAGTATGGCAGAAACTAGGTACACACCAACATCTCACACTGTATACAAAGATAAGGTCAAAATGTGTACATAATTTACACAAAGTATTATACCATAAACAAATTAAGAGAGCATGGAATAGTTTATCTGTCATTTATGATGAAGGGAAGAATGTAGAATCAAAGAAGATATAGAGAGCCTAACAAATCTAAAATAGATAATTTTGCTTATATAAAATTAAAAAGTTCTTTGACAAACAAAACCAATGCAACAGAAATTATAAGGAAAACAGAAAGCTTTGGAAAAATTTGCAGTAAGTATCTCTGATAAAGGTCTCATTTCTCAAATATCTAGAGAACTGAGTCAAATTCATAAGAATACAAGCCATTCCCCAATGGTCAAAGGATATGAAGAGCTAGTTTTCAGAGAAATAAATTAAAGCCATAATCATATGAAACAATTCTTTAAATCACCCATGATTATAGAAATGAATATTAAAATAACTCTGAGGTACCATCTTAGATCTATCAGATTGGCAAAAATGACGAAAAAAGAGAAAATATTGGATGTTGGAGGGGATGTGGGAAAACTGGGAAACTAATGCACTATTGGTGGAGTTGTGCACTGATCCAACCATTCTGGAGAGTGACTTGGAAATATTCTCAAAAAGCTATAAGACTATGCATACCCTTTGAGTCTGCAATATTGCTGTTAGGTCTACATCCCAAAGGCATTCAAAAAGGCTGAAGGACCTACTTGTACAAAAATATTTATAGCAGCTCTTTTTGTGGTGGTGAAGAATTGGAAATCAAAGAGATGCCCTTTATTTGGGGAGTAGCTAAACAAGCTGTGATTATATGATTTTAGTGGCTATTATTGTCCTATAAGAAATGACAAAGAAATACAATCCAAGACAATCCATGAGGAAGCATACTATCCTCATCCAGAGAAAGAACTGATACTGTTTGAAAGTAAAGTGAAGCATGCTATTTTTCACTTTCTTTCATTTTTTCTTTTATCTGAGTCTTCTTGTACAAAATGACTAATATGGAAATTTTATACATAATTGCATATATATAACCTATATCTTACTGGCTCAGGGAGTGGGGAGGAGAGGGAGAGGTGTGGGGAGGGATAGAATTTGGAGCTCAAAACTTTAAACAAAAATGTTTTAAGAAAAGGTACCTGAGCAAAGCAGAATTGTAAAATGTGAGGTGTGCAACTTTATAGAGACAACTTTACCCCAAATGTTCCTATGGCCTATTTGTTCCCGAACTGTGGTAGAGCGCTCCAAGCTTGTAAATTGGTCTGATCAACCACAGTTAGACATACTTACTCTACTTTGACTCCAACAGAGTGATGCCATTTTGGTCTTTGAGAATGAAGAACAGCAACCATCCCTGGATACTGACAGAACCTGCAGATATATTTGCTGTTCCATTGTGAGTGATATTTGAAAAGAGTGGATGGAGAGTGAAGAAATACCACAGGACTGGGGAAGGACAAATGTTATTCCAATTAAAAAAAAAATGGGAAGAGAACAGAATTTGAAAACTAGAGGTCACTGAGCTGATCTTCAAATACTTGGATTATTAAAGAGATGATAGCGAATATTTAGAGAAAGGAGTGGTGATTACAATGTGCCAGTATGACTGTATCAGAAACATGTTATACCATTTTGCTCTTTGTTATTTTATGCATGTTGATCTGTGTTTCTCTAAAGTCATTGACCTCATAATTTATTATAGCACAGTAGTATTCCTTTATGATCATACATTACAACTTGTTCAAGTCATGCTCCATTTGATGGACATCCCCACCATTTCCAGTTCTTTGCCAACACAAAGAGAGGTGCTATAAATATTTTAGAGCTTATAGTTTCTTTTCCTTTTTCCCTAATCATCTTTGGAAACAGACCCAGTAGTTGTATTACTGGATCAATACCAGACTAATTTTATTTCCCTTTTCAACAGGGTTACTAAACTGGTAGATTAGGGAAATAATTGAGATATGCTTTACCTAGATTTTAGGAAAACATTTGATAAAGTATCTTTTATCCTTGTGAAAAAGATGGGACTATGTGGGCTAGAGCATAGTAGAATGGATTTGGAACTGGTTGGATGGCTGCAACCTTAGAATAGTGATTGATGATTTGAGACCAAACTTGGCTGGAGATACCTAGTGGAATGCCCCAGGGGTCAATGCTGGGCCTTATGCTTTTATGCATTTTTATGAGTGACCTTGTCTTTTCTGTCTCCACAACATCTCTTGTGCATATCTCCTCCAGAGGCTTCTTATTACCTATAGGATCAAATATAGACTTCTCAGTTTGGCATTTAAAACACTTCACATGCTGGTCCCTTCCTACCTCTTGTCTCCTTAAAATCTTATATCCCTCCATAAACTCTACAATTCAGCCATATTTTACTTTCTGTTCTTCACACATTGTACTTGGTGTCCTGTCTCTGTACTTTTGCATGGGCTGTCTTTTATATCTGGAATTATTCTTTCCTTAGCTTTGTCACGAACTTTCTTCAAGCTCCAGCTTCATCTTCTTAAGGAAGTAGGTGGTGTTATGTAAGTAGCTATTATGCCTTCCTTTCCAAAGTAATCTTACGACTGCTTTGTTTGTGTCCTAGATATCCTAAAGTGAGCACATTGTCTCCTCTGTTAGAATATAAACTCTTAAGGGCAGGAGGTGTTTCATTTTGGGTTTTTATTTCTCCAGCACTTAGTGCCTGACAAATAGAAGGCACCTGACAAATCCTTGTTCTTTTATCTTTGTAAGTCTGAGATGGAGGGATTATTTTCCCTATTTTCCATGGCACCTGTCGTTCCTCAGTGGTCTTTTTATTTATTATACATGCATCTAGGTCTTACAAATTCACCAATAATATCCTCACCACACTAAACCTGTTTTTCTTTCAGTAGCAGATTTTTTTCACCTGAAAGAAAAGAGGGACATGAGTATTTCTTCAAAAGAACTGTATGAAATGTTCCCAGGAAAGAGATAAAGAAGAACCTTAAACTTGACAATTACAGTGTGACTTTTGGTTGTGTTTTTCGAAGTTGCTTAGGCTGAATAAAGTTATTTGATTTGTAATGAGTTTTGGGAGAAATGATGGGGGAGGGAATGAATTGGGAAATGAAGAATTTCTATTAATTGGAAAGTCAGGCTATAGTTGTTTCTTCACAATCTAAATCAAATTATTATGACGGAGATTTCAGGCAATTGGATTGAGGAATCATTTTCTGGCAATAATGACCTCATTATGTAGCTTGAAAGATATAAGTAGGAAAAATACCATTTTTCTTTCTTCTGGAATAGATGATTTAAAAGTGACTCTTTTATTACACACTGTAGAGTTAATTTTTCTCTCAAAATGATGCAGAAGCAATAGAAGAGAGGCTGTTCAGTTATTTTCGAGCATTAGCCTGTGGCCCACCCTTAGATATAAATTAACTTAGCAAAGAATGAGGACTCATATAATTTTACATTGTGTAAATCAAATGTTTTTCCTACTAAATGGATTTAATATGCAGCAGGCTCAAGGAAATTCTTTGTTCAAGGAGTATTTGAGATGAATCCAATTAAAAGTCTTAGCTGTTCTATTCACTGGCAAGAAGATGAATAGTGTATTTTTCAAGTTTTCCCAGCTATATTTTATTTGGTTTATGCATAACTATTAACCATATCAATAACTGAAAAGGTACAGAAGTGATTCTAGTTAATAATTTAAAGAAAAAAGATATCTACTTTGCTCATATGCCATTTGTGGGAAAGAACATTTCCATTTTTTTTCTTCTTCTTTCAAAAAGATACTGAACAGGAACAAGGGGCATAGGGAATATTTGAAATATGGTAAGATACTACCTAATTTTAACCCTGAGAGGATGCACTAATTATCTGGGTCAAATTGTTAGAAACAATTACTAAACCTTTCAATCAATTTCCACTTCCCTTTTGCTAGTTACTAGACCATGCAAGTCAGCATGCCAGATATAATTTTTAAACTCTAATACTCTTGCTTCTGAGTTTCGCATTTGAGAAAATGTAAAATGTAGTGAATTGTCTAGAAATGTAAATTACCGACTAGTGCTCTCCATTCTTGTGAACCATTCCACTAATTATATTATAAGCAAAAAGTTGGAGTAGTTAGCAACAGAAACTAAAATCTGATGAAGTTAGAGATGAGTATTGTAGGTCATTTTGACTTAGAAGCTAATGCTCTGCAGCATTACCAGTCAGTGTGCAGAAAGGTACACTCGCATGAATTTCTGTAGTACCTGTTTAATATCTATCACTGCCTGCCCTTAATCGATCAAATTGTCAACAAGCATCTATTAAGTGCCTCCTGTCAGGCATGGCACTCAGCACTAAGGATACAAAACCAAAATGAAATGGTCTCTGTCCTCAAGGATCTTATATTGAATTGACAGTATAACGGTATATACAGTATACAACAAGAGGAGGGGAGAAGAGGTTGATTGCTGGGAGATAAGTCTCCTTCTCTCTGTTCCCTAGGCTCCTGGGAGTTTTCAGAATTGGACAGGGGAACAGACTATTCAGATCCTGAACCTGAGGTGAAAGATTGTGGGTAGGAGAGGCAGAAACTATGCAAGCAGAGAAGCAAGTAAGAGAGAGAGGGCGAAGTGATTGCCAAGATGAGTAGGACCCTGGGCTGGAGTCAGGGAAGCTGAACTTTAGGTTGTGAATGACTTCAGGAAATCCTAAACCAGAGTGGTAAGAATGATTCAAATGTCAACTATGTCTTACTCTCCTCTAAAATCCTCACAAGATATTCTCATGATCTCCAAGCCTGTAAGTCTCTTTATACTAGAGTGTTTTGTTTTTTTCTCCATTCCCCAAAACAAGAGAGAGGAAAGGGAAGTAGAAACCTCTAGAGAAGGTCCCACTCAGCCAACCCTTGGTTGGGTGGAAACAAATTTGGTCAATTCCACTCGATTCATCCAAAGGGAAAGGATGCTTCTCATCCCAACTGTCCTCCATAGTAACCTCTGGAAGCATAATGAGTTATGTTTTGGACTTAATAGCTAATAAGAATAGCTAAAATTTATATTGATGGGCAGCTAGGTAGTGCCATAGATTGAATGAAAATGATTATTAATAGCCAATAATTTCGGGAGATTCAGACTTTTTCCTTTTTCTTTTATCCCCATTTTAAGACCTCAGTCTTTCAAGATTGCGTTAAGTTTCTTCTCTAGCCTGACTCTATCCAGGTGGGGCAACCATGGTGTTTCACTCAGGTTTGGGTAGGGATAAATTCTTTGAATAGATTGTCCAAGGGTGGGGCAATCATTAAGAAGTAAATGATGTAATCAAAGTTCAGGTTCAGCCTCTCATTGTAGTTTTCACTCTCTCATTAACCAGAGTTGATTGCCAGCCTTCTTCAAAGAGCATATAAATTGTGAGCCCAATATCACAACTGCCTTTGGACTAAGAGAGAGACAGTCAAATGATCATCCTTTTATTAAAATTCTGGCATTATTAATAAAATGATTAAATTTTCAAGAAATCATGTCTCTCAGATCTTTTTAAATGCCACAAGATAGAGCACCTGACTTAGAGTCAGGAAGATCTGAGTACAAATTGGACTGCAGATAATTAATAGCTGTGTGGCGCTCAATCCTGTTTGCCTCAGTTTCTTCATCTGTAAAATGAGTTGGAAAAGGACATGGCAAATTACACCAGTATCTTTGCCAAGGAAACCCCAAATGGGGTCACAAAGAATTGGATATCACTGAAAACAATTGAAGAATAGTCAAACTATGTGTGCTAGACTCTGCTCTAAGTACTTTACTGTTCTTACCTAATTTGATCCTCACAATAATCCTGAGAGGTAGATGCTGTTATTATCACCATTTTATGGACAAGGGAACTCAGGCAAACAGAGGTTGAATGACTTGTCCAAGGTCACACAGCTAATAAATGTCAGAAGCTAGATTTTCATTCAGTTCTTCCTACTCTAAACACTATACCACCTACTGTCTAGTGTCAACCTGGAAGTCTGGTTAAAAAAAGGCAAACAGGCTAAATGTATATTGTTTATTCCCTTAAAGTTAGTGGTTATGAAATGGATGGAGTTAATAAGTCACAGGCAAAAGTCAATTAGGAATTTCGAGAGTGTCATTTATTAGCCAGGCTGGCGGCTGCCTCATGGAGAGACCCAGAGGAGACAGCCCCGAACTGAGGTGGGTGAGTGTATTTTAAGCATTTCGGCACTACTTGGTACAGCCTTGCAGTTTCCACAACAAACAGAGTTCTGACAGAGCAAGATGGGGGCTTGCTGCTAGGCAAGAGCCCCCAAAACAGAGGGGGTTGTCAGGGTGCTACTAGGCAAAGGACCCCAACAGAGGAGAGGTGCCAGGAGAGGTAGCCAATCAGGAAGGGGGAGGGCTGGTTACCTGGCAATGGGGTCTAACATTAGTGGGGCACAGGTGGTTACCATGCAAATGGACTAAACAAGAAATGACTGTTTACAACTCATCAGATATTTCACAACCCAAAGGGGAATAACATTTTGACAGGGGCCCAAACAAAATACCTGTTACTAGGCAGGTTATCCAACCCTGCCCAGTAACCTAACAGATATCTCTCAGCCTAGAGGCCCAGGGAGGAATAATGTCCACTTTAGTTACATGATCATGGAGCCAGAAAAACTTCTGGCTGACTAATACAAGAATGACCAGGCTTAAATCTGTTTAGCACAATTCAAGGTTGTCTGTGTCCTTCAGATATATGGTCTCCATGAGTGATTAACTATAACATGAGAAAGGAATTTCTTAATTGTATAGGTTGTAAATACAATAGCAGAGTGGACAAAGTTTCAATTGAAATTATGACCTAAGGTATCTGAGTTTTCTTTACCATTAACATGTTATAGCATAGTATATGTCCACAAAATATTAAGATATGGAAAAAAATCCCATTATTTAAGATAGTGTCTTGGGTTAAGGGTCTCATAAGGAATGCTAAGTAAGCCCCATCTGGCTTTGTTGACATAGGAAGAGGTATTCTCTGAGTTTACTTCAGAGAACAAAGTGACTGTTAGGTCCAGGCTCTTCTTCTGATTGATTAATTCAAGCTCTGCCCTTATTAAAGTACAAAATTTATATTAAATGATTATCATTAGGTATGATGAGTTTAGGATGCTTATGAAAGTTCCAGTTGGAAATGTTCAATAGGCAACTGGTGATGTGAAAATGAAAATCAGGAGAAAATTAGGGTTGGATATATAAGTTTTGGGGTCACTTGCGTAGAGATAATACTTGAGCCTTTGGAAGTTGATGAGATCACTGAGAGAGTAAACAGAGTCCTGGAATACACTCATAGATAGTGGGTAGGACATGTATGATGATTCAGCTAAGGAGTCTGAGAAGGAATGTCCAAACAAGTAACAGGAGAACCAGGTGAGAATAGTGTTATGAAAACCCAGAGATATTAAAATATCCAGTTGGAAGAGGTGGTTAACAAAGTCAAAATGCTTTAGAGAGATCAAGATAAAGACAGATGAGGCCATTGACTGGTAATTAGGAGATGATTGGTAACCTTGGAGAGAACAGTTTTAGTTGAGAAATGAAGTGAGAAGTTAGATTGCAAGAGCTTGAGAAGTAATGAGAAAAAAGAAAATGGAAGCAATGAATGTAGGTAGTTTTTAATTTTTATATTTTTCCACTGAATAGTATTTTGTTTTTTCCAAATACATGTAAAATAGTTTTCAACATTCACTTTTATAAGATTTTGAGTTCCAATTTTTTTTCCTCTGTCCTTCCTCTCCTTCCTCCCCAAGATGGTATGTAGTCTGATACAGGTTATATGTGTACAATCCTGTTGGACATATTTCTACATTAGTCATGTTGTGAAGAAAGAATCAGAACAAAAGGGAAAAGTCATGATAAAGAAAAAAGGAGAAAATAGTATGCTTTGATGTGCATGCAGTCTCCATAGTTCTTTCTCTGGATGTGGATGGCACTTTGGAATTGTCTTAGATCATTGTATTGCTGGGAAGAGCTAAGTCCATCAAAGCTGGTCAGTGGGCAGTGTTGCTTTTACTGTGTCACAACAGTTCTCTTGGTTCAGCTCACTTCACACAGCATTAGTTCATGTAATTCTAGGTTTTCCTGTAATCCACCTGCTCATCATTTCTTATAGAACAATAGTATTCTATTACATTCATATAGCAGAACGTGCTCAGCCATTCCCCAACTGATGGGCATCCCCTCAATTTCCAATTCTTTGCTACCACAATAAGAGCTGTAAGTAGTTTTAGGAATTCTGTGAAAGAGAGGAAAGATTTAGAATAATAGCTTGAAGGGATAGGAGGGAAGTTGCAGAAAGTCAAATTTAGAATTGTAAGTAAAACCTGAGGTGCTATGTACTGCATGTATGTTTTCCAAAGACCAATCTTCTGAAATTTAGCGGGACATCATCATATTACCTGAAGGGTGGTAAATTTTTCAGCAGCAACATTTCTCAGAGACCATTTACTACATTGTAGAATGGCTGCATCATCTCCATTGATGAAATTACAGTCTAATATTTAACAAGTATTTATTAACTACATACTGTTGCTTAGTTAAATGCTGGGGATATGAAGAAAGACAAGACAGTTCCAGCCCTCAGGGAGCTCATAATCTAATGGGGATGACAACATGCAAAAAACAAAGTACAAGCAAGCTCTATAGAGGAAAAATAGGAAAATGAAAAACAAAGGAAAGGCTCTAAAATTAAGAGTTAGTGGCAAAAGATTCCTATAGAAGGTAGGCTTTTAGCTAACTGTGTTAGCTGCTGGGGACAAAAGTGAAAACATTTTCTCAAGAAACTTTTCATATATTTTCATAACTTTTCATATAATATTTCAAACCAGAAAAAATAATATGTACATATATAGGAATATACAAGAAAAGAGTCAGGTGAGAATAGTGTTACAATGTTATCTACAAGGTAATTTTGTGGGAATGATGGGGTGCTTGGGCCCCAATACTAAAATCACATTTCTCTTTAAAAATCACATTTCTCCCTAGCCTTAAAATACTGTCTCAGGCAGTTTCTCCCTAGTCCAAGGACACAGCCTGCCCTAGCAACAACCATTATCTCCCTGCTATAGTAGCTAGCTGCACCTATAGAACTCATTAGTTTGAACCAGCTGTGTACTGGCTTCATGGGCTGTGCACTCAATCATAGCTACATTTACTACTCAGTGACCAATCATACATATCCTAGACTTGGACATACCTATACTCCCTTACATTAATCTTGTCTAACAAGACATTGACGAGAGAAGTCTGATTTTTCCTGGTCAGCCCTGACCATTATCACTGACTTAGTGATATTTCAGGCCTAAAACCACACCTCTGGGTAGCCCTGTCTTGGGCTATTTCCTGATGAATTTTGGGTAAAATACCTGCACAGTAGATACCAAAAGTGCATGTGCCTTTAAGAACTGACCACTCCTTAACCACTCTCTAATTCCACCCCAAAAACTTAGTTAGCACAAGTGATACTATAGAATATCCTACAAAAACTTTCCTGTACCCCTTCAAGGTTGCAGATTCCCTAAGAACTCTTGCCTGCTGAAAAGTGTAATAAATTTTTACCTTGACCTCAGCAATGCTTGAGTCCATGAATTCTTCTCCAGATGACTTGCCCCTGGTACCACAGTCCTTGTAGGAGTTTCACACCCCACTTCCAACCCTCATCAGGAAGAGACTAGCAGCTGGGGAAATCAAGAAGGGCTTCATGTTGAAGGTAACTCTTGAGCAGAACTTTGAAAGAAAATAGGGATTTCTAAGAGTTATAGCTGAAGAGAGTAAGTTCTATGCATGGGGTACAGCCAGTGCAAATGCAGATGTGGAAGATGGAGCAGAGTTTTTAAGGGCAGCTAGGTAGTGCAAGTGGATAGCGTTAGGCCTGGATTCCAGAAGACCTTATTTCAAATCTGACCTCAGACACTTACTAGTTACATGATCCTGGACAAGTCACTGCCTCAGTTTCCTCATCAGTTAAATGAGCTGGAGAAGGAATGACAAACCACTTCAGTGTATGTGCCAAGAAAACTGCAAATGGATTCATGAAGAGTCAGACACACCTGAACAACAAGAAGGTCAGTTAGTGGGCACCTCATCAGTTTCCAATTCTTTGCCACTGCAAAAAGAGCTTCTTTAAAGATTTTCTTATATTCTTAGAGTTTGTTTTGCTTAGGACCAATCTCTTCCTTAATCTAGACTCCTTCTCCCTTCTTCCTTTACCCTCCTGTTTACTTTTTGAGTGAATATATTTTTGTACCCATGTGTGTATACATATGTTATTCTCTCCTTTTATAAGCTCAGATGAGAATGAGATTGTGTCACCCATTCTCGTCCCCTTTCTTCCTCCTTTGTGTAGACTTCTACATGAGCACCCTGATTATGAGAGGTAATTGTTCACATCCTTCCTTTCTGATTAGTCCTCTAGTCTATTATTCTTTTCTTCCTTTTCTGTTCTTCCTTTTAAGATAATCAAAACCTAACTGAACCACCCCTAGGCCCTCTGTCTAATTATTCTCCCTCCATGACCCTTGATGATGATAAGGTATTTAAGGGACAGATATATCATCTCCTCGTGTTAGGATATAATCAGCTTATCCTTTATTAGTCTTTATAATTATTCCTTCTTGTTGACCTTTTTAAGCTTCTCTCATCTCCCATGTTTGCACTTCAAAGTTTCTACATAGTTCTGGTCTTTTCATTGGTAATGCTTGACTGGAAGTCTTATATTTCTTTTGTAATTAAACTCCTAGAGAAAGACATTCTCAATTGGCACTACCATTTCCTTTTCCTCTAACTCTCTTCTTAACTCTTCTGTCTGGCTTCTGATGTGATCAGTGAAGTGAAATTCCATTCTCCAAAGTTACTAATTGCATCTTAATTGACAAATCTAATGGCTTTTTCTTAATCTTTATCTTCTTAACTTCTCAGGGCAGCCTTTGAGTGTCAACCACCCTCTTCTCCTTGAAACTCTCTTCTAGCTAGGTTTTCATAATGTTGCTCTCTTTTAGCTCTCCTTCTATTTGTCTGACCATTCTCTAGCTACTTTACTGGATCTTCATTCAAATTACATCTGCTAAACATGGGGACCCCCAAGGCTCTGTTTTGGGCCTTCTTTTCTCTCTAAACTATGTCACTTGCTTATATTATCAGCTCCCCTGCTTTCACTTTTCATCTCTACAGATGATTCTCAGAACTATTCACTAAGCCCTACCCTCTCTTTCAATCTCCAGTCTCATATTTCCAATTAAAAAAAAATCTTGAATTAGATGTTCTATAAATAGCTTAAGTTTCACATGTCCAAAATTGAACTCATTATCTTCTCCTTCCCCCATCTCCCTTCTTCCTAACTTCCTTATTAGTGTTGAGGGTATCATCATCCTTCTGGTCACCCAGGCTCATAATTTAGGTGTCATCCTTGACTCCTCACTCTCTTTGGCCACCCCGTCCCTCCCCATATTCAATCGTCAAGTTCTGTCATTCTTACCTTCATAACATCTCTCTCATATACCTACTTCTTCTCAGACATTGCCACCACCCTACTTATGGCCCCTGTCACCTTGCAATTGCAATGTTTGCTATTGTAATAATTTGCTCATTGGTCTTCATGCCTCCATTCTCAGTTCACTCCAGGTCATCCTCCACATTGTCTGATGGAGCTTCCCTGACTCTGACACAACTTTATTTTTCTAATTAGCCAGATTGGGTCCAGCTTCTCTGATGCATCTTTCTGCTCTGGGGGCCTAAAAAGTTCCAGCAGCATATAACCACTCCTTCTTTGATTGATTGGGTGCCCAAGACTATATCTTGATGACTCTCTGACCAAATACCTTTTCAGATGAAGATGAGGTGACTCATGTGTAATGGTAATTTAAATGGAAAGATCTTTTCCATTCATTAACAGGCCCATGTGACTTGCTTGTGTCACATGGACGTTTGAATCACATGAGTCTAATTCACATGGAATAGGAAGAGGTGGAGCAAGAAGAATGAAATAGGAAGAGGCAGAATTAGAGCAGAACTGAGAGAAAGTTAGTCAGAGGGTAGTCAGAGCTGGGGAAGGCAGCTGGCTAGTGTGAGTGAGAGAGCTTGTTTGTGATTTGTTTAAGGGAGTTGGTTTGTCGGGAGCTTAACAGAGGGAAAGCTTGGGGCTTGTGCTGCCCTCTGCATTGTTATTGTATATAGATTTCTTTGTTATTATGATGGATTTGGCTTTCTGGCGTCTGAATAAATGTTTTGGTTTTATCTTCCATGTGGAGAGTCTGTTGTATTTCAAGATTCAGAATTGTGCCTGGATATTCATGACCACCCTAGGTACTGTGAATATTGCATTGGTTCTATACCATGTACCAAGAAGAGAACTGCCACTGTACCCTTACTGCATAACCTTGCTATATTGGGGAAAAGTAAATCTACTTTGTTAAATGTTGAGTGGCTTATGAATGCTTCATTTTGTCTCAACATCTTAACATGAGGGCACTCTGGCTTTGGAATCCTACCTACAGCATTTGACATAGTCATTGCAGGTTGGGATAAGATATGATGACTTCAGGACTCACAGTATGATTAAATTGGGAGAAGAGTCTGGTAAATGTGAAGGCGTGTGATACGTCTTGATGGAAAAACACAGTTTGGCTCCCTGTGGCCAGAACCTTCCTGATCATGTATGGGGAGTCCTCTCCATAGGATGAGCAGCAGTTTAGGCAGATGGTGGAAGTGCTGGAGGAATCTGCCCATCAGGGTAATGAAAGTGCCAAGATCAAGATTACTTGATGATGTTGCATAAGTTAGACTGCCAGTGTCATCAGGCAGAAAGTGAATTGGGTCTATATATTCAGCAACTAGAGAAAGAACTCTCAACTTTTGCGGGGTAGTTAGAGGAGCTAATGGCTATGCAAGTGTAGGTATATTTCCTGGTGGGGGTGGGGACTGAGGGAATCCCAGTTAGCAACCCACCAGCTATGTCTCTCACCTAGAGGTTTAGGTTCTTGATGGGATTGGAGCCGTGATACTGGAGAAAGAAATCAGACTTGGGACTGAGACTGAGGGAGCCCCAGTGGTGGTTAGATAGCTTCAGGCTTATCTTATCCTTGTCCCCTGACCTTCTGCCCTGAGGAAGCAAGCTGTGGGTGGACCCTCTTTAACCAAAAACTGAAATGATTGAGGGAGAAATTCAATGACTTTTGTCTGAGACACTCATGTCTGACTTTTCCTGACCTTATCTGGGGTTTTCTTCGTAAAGATACTGAAACAGTTAGTCATTTCCTTCTCTACCTTATTTTTCAGGTGAAGAAACTGAGGCAAATAGGGTTTAGTGACTTGCCAGGATCGCACAGCTAGTCAGTGTTGTACAAAGTAGGCATTCAAGTAATGCTTATTCTTACTGTTGCTGCTGCTAATAATCAGTAATAGATCAGTAAGCATTGATTCTTTCTCTAAATCTTTTTTTCTTGACATGTAAATCTGGTAGATCAAGCATTGGATAATCTTTGAACGATCCTCTAATGCTATACGCCATTTGTCTGCTTGCGTCCTCAGCGAATTTTCCTATAACAGATGAGAATCGTACGGTCAGTTGTCAACACTCTTAGGAGACTGTAGTCTTGTTTTCTATCCTAGCCATCAGACACAGGTCAGCTTAACCTTCAGGAAAATTGAGTGTTTGCTTGGGAGGTGAAGGCTGCAAGGGATGTGATATGTCATCAAATCGTCAAGAGTAATCCCCAACACTTCATGATTATATAATTTTGCTGACAGTACTCTTTCTGAACATATCCATTGATAAGACTGCTATGACCTCCTTTGTCAGCTGTTCAATTGTTTAATAGTTTTTCCTTTTTTCAAGTATACATTTTCCTTCTTTTCAGCTCTAATGGCTTTCACATAATAATATATTCTTGCCAACCAATACTTTCTGTATGTGCCCAACTGGCTATCAAACATGACACAAAAGCAAGTTAGGTCTCCCCCCTCCTTTATTTTTGACAGTTCATTGCTACTTTCTATCATTCAGTCTGACCTGTCATTGCCTATTTCTCCAGACACCATCATCAGCACTTATAGCTGAAGGTGGAGAAATATCTTTAGACTTTTGCCTTTATTTCAAAAACCTGTGGATTGAGAAGGGAAACACCAAGGATTTATCTTTATTTTTACTAGAAGAATTGGGTTGGATAATGAAAATTTACAATGTAAGTACTTTAAAGTCAACCAATTAAAAATGTAAATATAGTCTAGCAAGGTATCTGTAATCTTATTTAAGATATTATTAACAACAACAATAATAAACATTACTTGAGAAATTGGACATGTCCATTTAATAATTCTAAAATATCTTTTAATAAATTCTTTGGGAAAAATAATTAGATAAAATACTAGACATTTTTTGCTAAATGGGTTAAAAATATCACCATAAGTACCAGATGGTATAATAATAGATAATAAATATATGGAAATTGTTTACTCTGGGAGGATTTTTTTTTCGTTGAAAATATAAAGTGAATCTAAAAGGGCTTAGGCATTATCCATGGAGCAGTTGTATTAAGAAGCAGTTAGATATATCCAGGACTATATGTAATCCCTTTTAACCATTTGCCTATGAACATTGTATCATAAATATAGAGTGATAAGATGTCTTAGAGGTACTTACTTCATTTTGCCTGTAAGGAAATTGAAGTCAAAAGAAGTTAAGTGAATTGCCTGAGGTCAAACATGCAGTAAATGGCAGAGTCCAAATTCAGTTTCCTTTTAATCCTCTCTCACAAAACATTTCTCAGGATTATTGTGAGATACAGAATATTGGATTTGATGTGGTATATCATTCATATATTATGGTGAAAAAAGTTACACTCTAGTTAAAATATGTGACCCAAATTTATGGCAAAGCAATGCCTAGGAGGGTAGAGCCAAGATGGAGGAGTAAAGGCAGGGATTTACCTAAGTTCTCCCAAATTCCCCTTCAAACAACTTTAAAATATCACATCAAAATGAATTCTGGAGAAACAGAACTAACAAAAGGACAGAATGAAGCAATTTTCTATCCTAGAATAACCTAGAAGATTGGCATAAAAGATCTGTTGGCCTGAGGTGAAAGCAGAGTACAGTCCAGAAAGCCAGCAGCAGGCATTGGGGTTGACTGAATTGGCAGTAGTGACTTCTGGAATTCTTGGTCCATAAGACAGTAAAGAGATTGAACATCTGGTAAGAAGGAGAGGTTCCTTTGCTGGCCCTGGATCTGTTGCACTATCTATATATGGTTCCAGGTCATAGTCCCAGGGTGAGGAGGAGCATTAGTATGTAAGAGCCTCTTGCCACAGGGGAATAGGGACCCTAGTCACGGTTCTAGGACAGAAAAGTGGACAGAGTAACAGCAATATTGAACAATAATCAACTGTGGATGACTTAGCTATTTCTAGCAATTCAATAATCCAAGACAATTCCAAAGGAATTATGATGAAAAATGGCATGCATCTGCAGAGAAAAAATGGGTGGAGTCTGAAGGCAAATCAAAGCATACTTTGTAAAACTTTATCTTAGTTGTTTTTTGGTCTGTATTTTCTTTCACACCATGAATAATGTGGAAATATGTTTTGCATGACGACATATGTATAACCTATATAAAATAGATTGCCTTCTCTATGATGGGGGAGGGAATTTGGAACTCAAAATTTAAAATTGTTTTTACATGTAATCAGAAAAAATAAAATATTTATTAAAAAGGCAATTTCTAGTAAAATATTGTAGAGATAACTTATCTGGATTTCATTAAGGAATTTGACAAAATGATTAAAGATGCCTTTGTAATCGGAAAAAATAAAATATTTATTAAAAATGGCAATTTCTAGTAAAATACTATAGAGATAACTTATCTGGATTTCATTAAGGAATTTGGCAAAATGATTAAAGATGCCTTTGGGGACATGATTGGGGAAATGACAATTTGCTAACAGTAAGATTAAGTGGATTTTTAAGTGGTTAAGTGGTTGAATATCTAAAGGGTGTTGATGAAGACATTAAAGTAAAGGTTGAGTGTGATCTCTAGTGGTATATCACAGGGCTGCATCCTTGACTTGTCCAAGGATGCTCAACATGTTTATCATTTAAAGATGATCTGTTTGTCAAATTTGAAAAAAACACAAAACTAGGAATGAGAGGTAATATATTGGATGTTAGAGTCAAGATACAAATTCAAATTTTGATGTGTTGAAATATGTGGTTTAATCTAACAAGGTGAAAATTAATAGGGATACATGTTCTGCTGTTCAGAAAAACAGTAGTATATATATTGAATGGGAGACATCTCTTAGTAGCGTTTTGTGTCAAAATGACTTAGAGGTTTTAGTTGACTATAAGGTCAATATATGTCAACAGAATTATGTGTAGTAGAATAAATAATTTAATCTCACATTTCATTAATGCAACCATTATTTGCACCAAAGGGAACTCACAATCTTACTTTACTCTCTGCTAATAAGATTGTTCCTAGAGTTCTGTATTTAGTTATGGGCATCAGGTTTTAAAGAAAGACTTTGATACAGATTTCTAGCATCTCCAAATTATTTTTCTTTTTTTGAGGAAAGTAAAAATCACAGGGTAGTGAATAAGTTTCTGGGAGAGACTATGGGACCCCATGGAAAAGACTAACAAAAATTGTTTTGATTTTTTATGAACTTCTTTCAATCCTTCATGTTTTCTGCACCTGTTGTGGGGTGAAAAAAAAGCTGTCTTACTTGAAGTTCTTACCAGGATCTGAGGACTCATCCTCACTTCTGTGAACATTAGCTATGCACAAATTATATTCTGAGTTTACAGCATTGGGATATAGGTCATACCCCGATTGAAAAAGCTACTTAAATTTTCTGTGTTTTGATTTCTTAATCTTTAGAATGAAGACGTTGGAGTAGATGACTTCTGATATCCATTCTAGTTGTAAATCTATAATCCTTGATTTGGGGGCAGCTAGCTCTATCCATATTGAATCCTTCCTGATTGCACTACCTCTTGCTTTTTTTTTTTCTAACTGGTTACTCTGTGTGCTCTGTTCATATCTGCTTGTATTCCCATTAGTTAATTATGGAATCTCCATATAAGGGACATTTCCAGTTGAAACTCTTACCTCTTACTTATAGACAAATTCCCTCTTTATGAAGAGGGGGCAATCCTA
This sequence comes from Bettongia penicillata ogilbyi, assembly GCA_023548195.1. Classification (NCBI taxonomy): domain Eukaryota; kingdom Metazoa; phylum Chordata; class Mammalia; order Diprotodontia; family Potoroidae; genus Bettongia; species Bettongia penicillata. The sequence goes on from JAJHZJ010000468.1 coordinate 3,713,572, forward strand.
AAGAACAACAAAAAAGTATAACAGCTCACAGAATCAATGAATTCGCCAGTAAATCAATCAGCAAACATTTATTAAGTGTCAAGCTAGGGGGAGACAAAATCAAAACAGTGTCTATCCTCAAAGATCATAAATGTTGATGTGGAGGGTGATGGACAAACATGTACCTATATAAATGTGTACAGATATGTACAAAATAGATTCAAGACAATTTTTCATGGGGAACATAACAAACAACTAGGAGGAGAATTATAAAAGACTTCAGGCAGATGGGTTCTCGCACTGAGTTTTGATGAAAATTACAGATTCTAAAAGGGAGAAAAGGAGAGAATACCTTTCCGGAGTGGAGGATAACCAATCAGTTGTATAAAGTATGCAGTATGTGCCAGGCATTGTGCTAAAGACTAAGGATACAAAGAAAGGCACGACAGCCCCTGCCTTCAAGGAATTGACAAGCTAATGGGGGATATAACTCATAAAAAGAAGGTGAAAATCTTTGGGTTGGAGAGGAGTTGGAAAACATGTATCTGGTTCAGGGGTATAATGAAGTTCTGTAGCCCCTCTGTAGGAAGTGATGAGATGAATGTCTTGGACATCCTTCTTAAATGGTAAGAACCTGGGAAGAGCTCTCTACTAGTCACCCTTTAACCTCTCCAATCAGAGCTGTAGAGAGTTAAGTGGATTTATAACTGGTTGAATGACTAAAGGGTGTTGATGAAGGAATTAAAGTTAAGGTTGAGTGTGATCTCTATTGGTGAATGTATCATAGGGGCAAGGGTTACAGAGTGGAGGTGTTTCAGACTTGATTTCATCTTGCAAAATGATGAGTTTTCGGAGAGCATGAAGTCCAGAAATACAGCTGGATGGGAAAGGGTGTGGAGAAAAACAACAAGAACAAAGGAGATACAACACCAAGAAGGTCACTGAAGTACATGAAGGAGAGGAATGTTTGCTAAATTTGAAAACAAGTTGGGGCCAGGTTGAGAGGAGCTTCGAATAATAAAGAGAGGACTTTCTTTTTCATCCTAGAGCTGATGGAGAGTCACTGGAGTTTTCTGAGAAGTGGAGGCACATGGTCAGAGTAACACTTTAGAAAAATCATTTTGGTACCTGTGAAGATGATGGATTGGATTGAGAAAAAATTTGAGCCAGGCACACCAATTAGGAGGCTATTGTAAATAGTAGAAGGGATGATTGACAAAATCTAAAGAAGATGGGAGAGAGTTGGATCAAGGGTATGTGCAGAGAGTTTGATCCTGGCAAGTACAAGGGTAAACTCATTACTAGAGACTGGAATTAGGAGCATAGGATGCAGATAATGTCAAGTGGCTCCAAAAAATAGAGAAATAACAGGGAGACCATGGGAAATAGCCTCAGTTTTCTTGATAAAGCATGAGATATGGTTCTCAGCTCATATCTCAGATAGGAGATCAGGAGAAGAGAATGCTAAGGGAGAATTGAAAAGATTAAGAGAAGTTTAGATAAACCACTTTGGGGAGTGGGATGATGAATTAAAGAAGAGTAGTATGGCCTTGTTAAAGTGAGGGTCTAATTGAGATTAGATAATATAAGGGACAAAGTCAGCACAATTGCATGATTTTCTCTAGCTCCACTGAACAGCAGGTGAATAGTAGAGGAGGTAGGTAATAAGAATGATATATATGGTTGTAAAGTGTGAGAAAAGGTAGGGCAAGGGATCAAGGATTTTTACAATGGAAAATAGTATAGAGTTGGACTCATTAACTAAAGGGTTGAGATTAAGAAGGGAGGAAAGTAAAGTGAGAGCCTGGGAAAGTAGAGTGGAAGGATTGGAAATTATGATTAAGACAAAGAATGAGCTCAGGAATATTATATATCACTTGCGAGATATATATATATATATATATATATATATATATATATATATATTACATATATATTTCAAGAAATGGCATGATAGATGATAGGAGTTTATGATCAGATAAAGGAATTTCAGAATTCTTGATCATGGAAATGGAACACACAGGTGATGGCAAGATCATGGTGTGACCATCTCTGTGCCATGATTTGGTGCTTAAGTACCTATTCACCCTTGCTATTTATCTTTAACATTGGTTCTGGAAATTGAGCTTTTGCTTTGGCCAGTGTGACAATGGCCTCTAACCTTGTACCCTGTGCCTAATGCATTGAATTGCTATTCTGTCCCATGACCCAGTTCCTTTAGGACCATTGTGATTTCTCCTGGATCCCTGAGTTCTGCCCATGAACCATAATCCTTTTGGCTGAGTATTATCGGCTATCAAATTGCCTGAAACTAAGTGCCTGCCTCTCATCTCCCTTGTGCTCTCATCTGAGTGGCTCTAGTTGCCACAGCAATTCCATGTCATTGTCATACATATGAATTCTAAGGGTGGCATGGTAGTTTGAGGCTGAAGATATTTTAAATATAAATTTCTAAAATAAGTTCTTATTGATATCTTTTGCCATATCATTTACATTTTCCCTCATATTTTTTTTCTTCCCCTCCTAGAGAACTGTCACCTATAACAAGGATTTTTATTTTGAAAAATAGGGAGAAAAAGAGGAAGTAAAAATCAATAGTACATTAAAAAGATCTGGTGTTATGTATAACACTTTACAGTCATGGAAGCTGACTTCTGTAAAGAAGTTGAGGCAAATATCTTCCCATAACCCTTTTTTGGGGCCAAACTTATTCTCTATACTTTTTTTAAACATTCATTTTTGATTTTATATATATGTATATTTTATATATATGTTTAAAGTTTACTGTAGCGGACGGCCCGCGTCCCTACATGGCTCAGTGATGTGGTTGAAAGAAAAGAATCACGGGAGGTGGGAAAAGATAGACCAATTCCCTTTATTGATCTGAGGGTTAGGGTTTATATAGACAAGGTACTGCAAGTCTACGTGACATTCTGCTAGTCTCCTGTCCCAGTGATTAAATCAGTCAGGGAGATTAAATCGGTCTAGGGGCATCTATTCTACATATCCCTTGTTTTCTGTAATTTTCTTGTCTCGCAGAGGCAACAACGTCTGGGGGGCGAGGGGAGGGGCATGGAGAGCCATTCCGGATGTTAATGAGCACAGTCTCCAAGAACAGTTTCCCTGAAGGTCTATCCTGATCTTGTCAACCGCCCTCCACCCTGGCCCTCAACAGTTTACATTGTCATAGAAATTGTGTGTATTGTTTTCTGATTCAAATTTTACTTTTTATCAGCTCATTTAAATGTTTCCATGCTTCTCTGTATTTATCATATCATCATCTTTGCATAGTTATATTCCATTATGTTTATATACCATTATTTGTTTAGGAACTCCCTAATGAATGGGCATCTGCTTTGTTTCTGGTTTTGTTTTGTTTTTTTTTTGATTAATCACAAAAGTGTTGCTATAAATGTTTTGGTGTACGTGAAGACTTTTTGCTATTATTGTTATTGACTTCTTTGGGTATATGACTAGTAGTAAATCTCTGGGTCAAAGTGTATGACCATTTTAGTCACTTTACTTGCATGATTCCAAATTACTTTCACTTTAAAACATTTTTGTTCTTTTTTTTTTATGTTTTTATATTTATTTAGAACACAAGTCCAGAGGATTGCATATCAAACATATTACTCACCTTGCCAGAGGGTAATAAATCCTAAAATGTCAAAAGACATGTATTTTTGGACATGTCTAATGTAGGAATTTGTTTTGTTAGCCTGAAGATATGTTGTGAAGGTTTATTTATTCGTTGTTCATTTGGGAGGGCAGTGCGAAAGAGAGAGATAATAAATGCTTGTAAAAAGAATACAATAAAAAATTGAATTCCAGAAATGGTCATACTAATTATAGTTCCATCAACAAAGTACTCATGTGCATACCATAACTTCTCCAAAACTGACTATTCCCATTTTGTTTTCATCTTTTCCAATTCTCTGGGCATAAGGTGAAACCTTAGGCTTGTTTTGATTTGCATTTCTCTTATTATTTGTGATCTGGAGAGTTCTTTTAAGGACTATTTATTCATATCCTTTGGCCACTTATCTTTTGGAGAATGACTTTTCGTTTTCCTATATTTCTGTTAGATGTCTGTATATCTTGGACACTGAATATGATCTTTGAAGTTTCTATTTTTCCTTTCTTTTTTTGGTGCCATTTGTCCCAGGCAGAATCCCTAAAACTTATTTACCATGTCCATGTTTTTAAAAAAATAGTATGTATTCCTAGAGTAAATGCATGAAGGTATGAGGAGGTGACTAAACAGCAAGCTAATATAAAGTCCCATGGACCAAAAATAAAATGGCATGTGGATTCACTATAGTCAATATTTGCTTATATAAACAGGAGAGCTCAGAAGAGAGGATCACTGAAATAAATAAATAATCCAAAAGTCATTTTTTATTTGACTTGAAGTATAGTGAGGAAAAGAAATTCATTCAAAAAATCCCACATTGAAGAAATAGTGTGACTCAGTTGGGTTGAAAATGTATTTAATCAGCAAACCAACCGATAAGCATTTGATAAATGCCTTTATATTTCAGGTAGCATGCTACCCTGGGATACAAAGACCAAAATAGAACAGTTTCTCCCCTCAGGGAGTTTAAATTCCATTCTTGATTGTGCAGATGGTGGTCATTAACAATATACAGTAACAACAGCAAAATCTGCTGAATGGCCAATAAAATAAATGATCATCTTTATCTGTATCTATCTACACACATAATAATGAGCATTTATAAAGAACTTTGTGGATTATATATTGCAATTTATTGCTTCATTTTATCCTCATCACAACCTTGGGGTGTGTGTGTGTGTGTGTGTGTGTGCTATTATTATCCCAATTTTAGAAATGAGGAAACAGGTCTGTGGAGTTTAAGTGATTGTCCCAGCTCTCTTCCCTTTGCCCTCTGTATTTTGTCTTGGCAAGCTCTTTAGCTCCTATCAATTTAACTAGCATTTCTACGGAGATGATTTCCAGATCCATATATCTGTTCCCAGTCTATCCCTGAAAATCAGTGATGGTCAATTGCTTACCAGGCATTTCAAACTGGATGTCCCAGAGACATTTTGAACTCAGCATATCCAAAACTGAATTCAGTCTATTTCCCCTTATGCCCTTTTCTCTTCTAAATCTCTCTCTTTCTGTCAAAGACGCCATCATTCTTCCAGTCTTCTCATAATCTTGGCATACTATGGTCTTCTCTTTGTCCTTGCTCTACACATTAAATCAATTGCTAAATTTTGCTGTTTCTATCTAGTGCACATCTCTCAGGTCTAACCCCTTCTCTCTACTCTCACAGGTATTGCCTCAGTTCAGGCCTTCATCACCTCTTACCCAGATTATTTCAACAGATTCCTAATTAATCTTCCTGTTTCAAGTCTCTCCCCACTCCTATATACAGGTATTAAGTGACAGAGCTAGTAATTTTCCTTAAACACAGTTCTGATCATAATCACATAGTTAACTCAAATAGTTTCCTGTTGTCTTTAGGTTAAAATATAAAGTCTCATGTTTAGCTTTAAGTCATATACAACTTGACCAAGTTGTATGCCAACCTCATTTGATATTTCTGTGCTTGCACTCCGCTATTCAGCTAAAGAGGCCCTTTTTCTGGTCCTCACACAGAACATTGTATCTCCCATCTCTGTACCTTTGCCCTGGTCATGCTCCATGCTTGGGAAGGTACTACTTATCTCCATTTTATAGACCCTGTCTCTTTCTTTAAGACACAAGCTGATGAAGTCTTTCCTGATTTGTTCAATTGCAAATGCCCCTCCCCAACTAACTTGTATTTAACTACTTTGTACACATTTGTATTTAACTTTATACTTATTCTGTAAATATATGTATAAATATGTGTGTACACATGCATATACAAAGATATATGTGTAGATGATACATTGTGTGTATACATGTACATGCATGTGTTTATATATAATTTGCATTTATATGTGTATGTATGTGTAAACATATACACATATGTATAATTTACTTGTCTCCCTCATTAAAACGTAAGCTCTTCATAAGGAGAGAGTATTTCATTCTTTGTACTTCTCTCCCTTCTCCTAGCACAATGTCTGCCACATAGTACACACTATAAATACTTTGTTAATAAATGGCTTAACTTGCTCAGATTTCACAAAGCTAGTAATTGTCTGAGTTAGGATCTGAACTCACATCTTCCTGACTCTAAGTTTAGCAATCTACCTACTCTGTCACTGAGGCACAGTTTCAGTCAGAAACATGCACTCAGACATCCATACATCTATCCTTTCACATGAACCATTCTGGAGTCAGTATCAGCTCTACCATCACTGACCTAGCATCTAGCTTAGTGATAGGGACACGAAGGTCTTGTGCTGAGACAGATCACTTGCTGAGAGGAGATTACTTTCACAGATCTTTGGAAGGAGATTATATATGATAAAAATTAATCAGCCCACTTTTAAGGGGTTAGATGTTGAGATTAGAAGAGAAATAATTCAGTTGATATTTAGTGACATTGGAAATATACTCCATGAAGATATTTTTGTGATCAACCATGATGACATATAATAGAATGTAATGACACCAGTCATCACACAAAATTAAAATCAGAGGCAGTGTTGTGTAAAGCAGAGTCTGAGGACCCAAATACCAATCCTGGCTCTGCCACTTAATAATACCTGTAGGATCTTGGGCAAACTACTTAAGCTCCTACTTCCTTCTTCAACCCAATGTGGAGAGTACATAACTCAAAGTCCTTTTCAGCTCCGAGTCTATGATTCTATGCATCAGAGTTCTTATGTCTCATTTTAAAAGAATACTTTTGAAGACTATTTTCACAATTAGATGGACTGACTCCTCAGTTTAAAGTATGTAAATTAAAATTAGGAAGATATTTGAAACATTTATACCTCCAACATACTATTTTACTGTGTAGTTATATTGTCTCAGTTTTAAGATACCTTTAGAACTACTTAATGTGAAATTTAGTTTAAGATGATGTAGATATATAATTATATCTGTGATATATAACTTTATATTTAGATAAAAGGCAAGTTTTGAGTAAATCTGGTTAGCACTTAGCTACTTATATGTACATTTATGAAAGGATTATATTATAATTTGTAGCTTCATTTATTCATTTTTATAACTAGAGATACATTTCAGAGAATTATACTGAAACTACTGAAGTATCTTTATTCTGATGTTAGGGAGAATTTTTCCTCACAAGCCATACAATCTAAACAAATAAAACAACCGTAAGTGGATAGAGTATAATGAAATTACCACTGCAATTTAAGAATATGCCAAGATTTTATCTTTTTAAATGATACAAATATTTAATTGATTGCAAAGAGAATAGAAAAAATAGCAGATAAAGGTAATGAAAGAATTTTAAAAGACACAAGAGAGTCCATTTAAGAACAAAATGTTTTAATTACAGAGAAACACAAAGACAGAAGAAATCATAACTTTAGCCAAATTGGGGGAAGATAATAAACTATTGCTTAGAGAACCATGTTCAAAGATTTAACCTTTTCTACAGAACAGATATAAGGTGTTTAATCCTTCTGGATGAATATCATTTTGGTGATGATTTGAATACATTGTGATTTCTTATTAATTTGAAGTTTTTGTTAACATTTAAGTATAGCAAATATTTATCTGAAAATAGAAATTGTTATATTGCATTACTTATGAGGATATCAAAGACAAAGGCAAACTCTATTCTCAATGTTCAACAGGAAAAAAAATCTTAAATATGCTTGGATAGTTTTTTAGAAAACATGTTAATTAATATTTTAAG